>CM052894.1:4753141-4788109 GCA_028534135.1 Potos flavus | reverse complement strand
TTAGAATGGCCAAAATCAACAAGACAGTAAGCAACAAATGTTGGAGAGGATGTGGAGGATGTGGAGAAAGGGGAACCCTCTTCCACTGTTGGTGGGAATGCAAGTTGGTGCAGCCACTTTGGAAAACCGTGCGGAGATTCCTGAAGAAATTAAAAATAGAGCTACCCTATGACCCTGCCATTGCACTACTGGGTATTTACCCCAAAGATAAAGATGTAGTGAAAAGAAGGGCCACATGTACCCCAATGTTCATAGCAGCAATGGCCACAACCAACAAACTGTGGAAAGAGCCAAGATGCCCTTCAACAGACAAATGGATAAAGAAGATATGGTCCACATACACAATGGAATATTACGCCTCCACGAGGATGAATACCCAACTTTTGCATCAATATGGACGGGACTGGAAGAGATTATACTGAGTGAAATAAGTTAAGCAGAGAGAGTCAATTATATGGTTTCACTTATGTGTGGAGCATAAGGAAAAACATGGAGGACATTGGGAGAAGGAAAGGAAGGGTGAATTGGGGGAAATCGGAGGGGGAGACGAACCATGAGAGACTGGAGACTCTGAGAAACGAACTGAGGGTTTTGGAGGGGAGAGGGTGGGCAGCCGGGCGAGCCTGGTGGTGGGTACTGAGGAGGGCACGTATTGCATGGAGCACTGGGTGTGGTGCACGAACAATGAATCTTGGAACACTGATAAAATAAAATTAAATGTAAAAAAAGATTAAATTCACACACCACAGGAATCACCTTTTAAAAGCATACACTTAGCAGGTTCAGAATGTTGTATAGCTGTCACCACCGTCTGATTGCAGAAGGTTTTCATCACTCTGAAGAGAAACCTCATCCCCAGGAGCCCTCACTTCCTTGGACCCGCCCCTCCTGCCTCAGCCCCTGGCAACCACTCGTCTACTTCCTGTCTCTATGCATTTGCTTATTCATTCATTTTGTGGCAGTGGATTCATACGAAACATGGCCCTTTGTGTCCAGCTGCCTTCAGCATAATGTTTACAAGGCTCATTCAGGTTGTAGCATGGGTCATTCCTTTCTATTGCAGAATAATGATACACGGTCTGGAAATGCCAAACTTTGTTTATCCATTCATCAGCTGAGAGGAACCTGGGTTGTTTCCACTTTTCGGCCATTGTGAATAGTGCCGCCATGAACCTCCGTATACAACTTTCTGCGTTTTTGGTTCTCTTGGGTATATACTGTGATGTA
The DNA here is from genome assembly GCA_028534135.1 of Potos flavus. Lineage (NCBI taxonomy): Eukaryota > Metazoa > Chordata > Mammalia > Carnivora > Procyonidae > Potos > Potos flavus. The sequence goes on along the minus strand of CM052894.1, from coordinate 4,786,882 downwards.
TGGTTTGCAAATATTTCCCCCCACTTTGTGGGTTGTCCTTTCATTTTCTCGAGCATCTCTTTTGAAGCACAAAAGTTGATCATTTTGATGAGGTCCATATCGCCCTTCGGTTGCTTACGTTTTCAGTGCCATACCTAAGAAACCATTGTCTCAAGGTGCTGAAGATTTCCACCTATGCTTTCCTTTAGGAGTTCTACAAGTTTAGCTCTTACAGTCACATCTTTGGTCTATACTGAATGAGTTTCTGACTATGGCTTGAAGCGGGAGTCCAGTTTCATTCTTGTGCATGTGCCAATGAATGTGATCCAGAGCCGTTTGTTAAAGGGCTATCTTGGCAACCTCATGGAAGGCAGGTTTTCTTTGGTTCTGTTCTTTTCTTCAAATGCTTCTAGGATATTGCTGCCTATTTTCTCTTCCAGGTGAATTTTGGAATCAAATTTTAAGCTTTGTAATAATCCATTGAAATTATATCATATTAATAATGTGGTTAGTATTCCACTGTAATAGGGGTGCCTGGGTGGCTCAGTCAGCTAAGCGTCTGCCTTCGGCTCAGGTCATGATCCAGGGGGCCTGGGATCGAGTCCCACATCGGGCCCCCTGCTCAGTGGGGAGCCTGCTTCTCCCACTGCCCCTCCCTCCTGCTCATGTTCTCTCTCTCAAATCAATAAAATCTTTAAAAAATAATAATCCATTGTTATAATCCATCAAGATCCATTTTCCTATTCACGTACATGGTATATTTCCATTAATAAGGTTGTTTTTATGTCCTTCGGTCTAGTCTTGGATTTTTTTTTTTCATATTGCTATTGAAAAGTTTTCCATTAGGCTTATACCTAGGTATTGGGAAGGTCTGCTGATACCACAAATAGGACGTTATACATGGCTATTTTTAATGTAAAGGAAAACTTTCTTTTTAAGTTATCTCATAGCAGACCATCTTATCAGCTTAGTTTATAGTTTATACAAACTTAGTAGCCAATCTTGGATTTTTTTATGTTGTTGATTATATTGACTGCGAACAATGAAAGTCTGTGGCTCTCTTTTGGCCCCCAGGCAATGTTGAGGAGTGGGGTGGCTGGGTGCCCAGGGGCAAAGGCAGGAGCGGGGACGCTCATGGGGGAGAGCATGTGCAGAGATGGGAGGCAACAGAGGAAGGGCTGGCCATCCAGGGACGAGGGGTAGTTCTGCTTGGCTGGAAGATTCCAGGGCAGGAGCAGGGCACGTGAGGCTGACCTCTCCAATGAGCCCGTGGCTCAGGAAAGAATGTATCAGGACAGTGGTGGGGGACATGTGCCCAGCCTGCCATGTCGGGTAGCCACCAGACCTTGCGGCCAGCTTGCCTTTTTAGCTTCCACGTGAAATTACTTTGAAAGGCTCCGTGGCCCCCTCTCTCTAGATAAGTGGACCTATGTACTTAAGGGAGTTGTGATAACAAGTGTCTAATGATGAGGAGGCTATGTAACTGGATCATAAGGCCCCAGGGCACCAGGCGGACCCCGGCGGGGGGATTTCAGTCCTGGGTGCCCCCCAGGCACAGCAGAGCAGCACAGACTCAGAAAGCGGAAAAGCAGGAGCTGATCAGTTGAGGCTGCCCAGAGCGCCCAGAATCACCGTCTTTGCCTGGTACCCATCACACATCACAGATTTTTGCCTCATTTTAGAGAAATATGAAATGTTGCATTGGCAGCTGAGTATTGGTTAGACAGTGTAAAGCCAAATAGTGACAATAATCTTAATTACTGACCTCTGAAATTTCAAACTCATTTATTCTCAGTCTCAATTTATTTCTTAATAGATTATTTATCAAACGTGCTTTTTCAAATTAAGGACCCAGAAATATAAGCTCATGAAAGCATGAGATGAGCCGAGAACAAATTGGTATAAAATTAATTTCTAGTTCACCAGCTAGGCGGAAGGAGCGCTGATAACAGAGGCGGGGGTGGGTCTTCGCTCTCCTGGGCTGGTCCCGAAGCCATCCCGTCTCTCTCAGCCATTACCAGAGTTCATAGCTCACTTCTAGCGCTAAAACTGCGTTCAACTCTTCGGACAGCTAACGAGCCCACCGCTCGCTCCTTAACTTCTTAGATTACCAAGCATAGCTACTAAAACTCCAAATTCCAGATTCTCCAGGACAATTCGAACGTCATGAAGTTTTAATTTTTTCAGTATGAGGCACGACATGCTTCCACAAATGTGATTTCATTTTTAGGACGCAGTCAATCATATGGATAAACTCAAACTCAGAAAGACATACCCGTCACACCATGTGCCACATAATCGGTTGTGAATTTGATTACGAGGAGTGGAAGAGACGTAGCCTCCCGCTCTCTGGGCGGTTTCGCCCCCTCCGGCGGTGGCGGAGGCAGGGGGAGCAGCGCCCGCTCCGGGGTCTCTGGGCGAGGGCTTGCCACCACACCTGAGAGCCAGGTCGCCTCCCATCGACTGATGCTAAGAGGCAGGAGTCCTCCAGGCCTTGTGGACTTGCGAACACCCGGACAGTTGGATGGGAGGTGACCACACCCGTGAGAGACGCAGCAGGCGTCCATCATGCTCAGAGAGGTCGTGTGCCTAGGGCGCACCGCGCTACTGATCCCATCACTTTCCCTTGCAAACATTCCCCAAGCATCCCCTTCCGCAGCCTCCAGAGTGTCCACTACTGTCTCTTTTTATCACACCTGTGTCTGCAAAGGCATCGCTGAACAAGACACTGTCCCCTTAGCCCATCGACTCTGCCTGTCCTGCTGATCCAATACATTCTATTTCCACCAACAAAACATAACCTAGAAAACAGTCCCAAACATGCATAACCACAAAATTACATCTTTTCCTTTACAAAACCTCTAACCATGTATTTTATATCCTTATTACTTAGCCTAATGCATTTCCCCACTCCAGTAAAATAAATTTTCCTTCTGTTTAATACTATCAATCAAATGTAATGGTGGGTAAGAGGGAGATGGAATGGGAACCCTCGAGCTCTAGAAGAGGAGCCCTCCACTCTCTGCCACATGGGAAGTAAAGTACAAATTCTGTTATCCAACTCTCAGCAGACTAGAAAGAAAGGAGTTTTATCTGCTAAATTGCTAACAAAAACGATCTGACCTTGTGATTCAAAAGCACTGGGAGCAGGCAAAGTCTGTTAGGGAACAGACTGAGCAAACATGATTGTCGATGCCGCTTTTCCTCGGGAAGTTTGTAGCCACCCCCACCCCAGCCCCAGCCGCGCCGTGGGCACCGTGCCAAACTGCCTTGATTTAGCATTTGAACCACACAGTGTTCTAGCTGGAGGGAAGCTTCGGGCCATCTGAGGCCAGCCTTCCTCTTTCAGGCAACCCCCTTCCTGAGCAGATACGGACACTGAGGCCCTGACTGGTTAAGTGACCGTCGAAGGCCACAGAGTTGGTCAGTGGGCTAACATTTAGGGGGGACTAACATTTAGGCCTTTCGACTCCAGGCCAGAAGGCTTCCCCACCCCCGGGTCCTGCTGCTACGAACACGTGACCTCACGGATCTCTCTTTTCCAAAAAGAAAAGCTATCACCTAAAATCCACACTTAGATGGATGCCTTCTCGAGTATCACAGAGCCTATCGCAATGCCACTCAGGGAGCCCTGGGGAAGCGATGTCCAAGCCTGCAGAGAACCCTGCAGAGAGAAGGGATAGAAGGGTGAGTGAGTGTGTGTGGGTCCACGTGGAAGCGTGTGCATGCGTGTGGGAACGCATCTGCGTGCGCACATGTGCACTTGCCTGTGTCCGTGTGAGCTATTGGCCCACATGCATATTTTGGCATGACCGTGTCTAGGCCGTGTTCCCTTGCATGCCCCCCCCCCCCCCCCACGGTTTGCTGGAGACTGAAACATGGTGGTGGTGTGTCCGAGCGAAGGAAAAAGTGATGTCGCAGCCAAACCCCGCCCCTCCCCCCCCTTGCGTCTCCTGGCTGGGCTACATTACACTTAGCCTTGAGAGTGTGCGGGACAGGATGGCTGGGAAATAAGTCACCACGCCCATACTCCCAGGGCTATCTTCGCTCTCAGCTCTAACAAGAACCATGTCTGGTTAAACGACTATAAAGGACGAACCTCAGGGGCCATTCGCATTATTTCGTTGTGCTGGAATTCGACATCAGGCAACACATGCTTAAGAAATCATGTTCACGTTCCTCGGGACCTCCCAGTACACGGGCCTGGAAACAGGATGTCTGCAGGAGCGAGAGCGCTCGATGGCTCCCGAGGCGAAAGTCTTGGACTTTGAGACGTAGAGTCTCAGTTTTTCATCTGTGAAATGGGAGTGGCACTGACTGCCCAGGGCGTTAGGGATCAAAGAAACATCGTACAAGGAAGCAGCCTATGACATAGAAGGCACTGCCACAGATCTGGAATATGAAAATATGTATTAAACCCACTGTGCCATGAACTCAACTTTCCTCTCTGCTAAACCCTCGCTCGGTATGTTTTTGCTGAATGAATGAATGTGTGCGAGCAGTGGACACACTGGAGAGAAGGGGGCTGATTTTCTTATACTCTCGTGTGGGTTCCTAACTCCCAGCTCCAAATCCGCTCCCATGCTGCGGGGGGGCTTGGTAGAGCTGTGAACACGAGCAGGAGGGGCCTGCCGGGAGTCAGGGCGGAAGAGCAGCCAGGCCTGTTACCGTTTCACGGGGACACACGTGCCTTAAGAACACGGCTCAGCACAATGCATCACCCGCTCTCCTGGCCGCGGCCCGCTTTCTCATGCTGCCGTCCTGAGAGGAGGGGACTTTCAAAGCAAGGATGGTCCAGGGTGGCTATGAACTCCCGTAGGCAGTGCTACCGCTGGCTCCCTTTTCTAAAGGGCTCACTGTGTGTCGGGTTCAAACGTCTGTTTCACGTTCACATTCATGGCTGGTGAAGCACTTCTGCTGGGACTTACACCTGGGGAGTCTGCCTCCCTGGCTTGTGATCCTTCCTCCAGGCTGAACGCCTCAGAGCCTTCCCTTTCTGACAACTTTGGAAAAGGGAAGTCACCCAGACCTGGGGTTCCTCTGGGCACTCATTCCAGAGTCCACCTGGGTTTGGCGCTTCCGTTGTTTGGCCCCTAAAGTGTCCTTACCATGGGCCCATCGTGTCGTCTGTAGCTGGACTGCATGCTCCCTGAGGACAGGGACTGTGTCCTGGTCCCTCTGTAAACGGCCACAAAGCACGGGGCCGTTACTGATCTGCACTCGGTTGGGCGTCAGAGCGACGCGCTCAGCAAACTCCCAGAGTGTTGTTCGGGCTTCTGCTCCCGTGCTCCGGGACTGAGGGTGAGCAGAGCGCCCCCTCTGCTCCCCCAGAAGCATGTGCCGGTGTCTCCTCGTCCCTTCCCTAATGCAGCTCGTTACGGTTTTCTAGACTAATTCCATCCACAACAGCCCCAGCCAGGGACACGTAACAGAGACCCTTCCATGTTCTGCTCCAAGTGAATCAGAGGCAGGGTCGCAGCGGCCAGGAGCTCTGATTCTAGAGTCTCGTTGCACGGGCTCGAATCCTTATCAGCTGCGGGGTCGATCTAGTTATTTAACCCCTCTACCTCAGATTCCGTATCTGGGTATAAACATAGCAAACATTGATTTATTGGGAGGATCAAACAGCAAAACATCTGAAAAGCACTTTACATCATGCCTTGCACGTAGCTGATGCTGACTTAATGCCAGCTGGCATACGGGGCACTCAGCACACACCCGTCGCCGGGCGAGCATCTCGTGGGGGCACGCACAGCAAGCGGGAGGTGTGGCACCACCGAGGAAAGTGCGGACTGGTCTAGGAAATCTGGATTTGAGTGAGGGGGCATCGGGGAGCTAGTGATGGTTTAGCAGGATCAGAATAAGGGAAATAGGGAACGGCACGCCTAGAAAGAGGTTCTGGAAGGACTGCAGCAGGAACAGGGGCTGGACTGAACCCAGATGAGACTGGAGATGGGAAGAAAAGGTCAGGTGGCTGTGACGTCTTCTGGCTGCGCAGAACCGCAGAAGGGTCCGTGGGCCAGGAAAGGGGGGGAAGGTGCAGTGGGGCGGTGTCTCCGTGGGATATAGTGGGTGCCTCAGTCCGGGGAAGAACAGGGCAGCCTCCGGGGAGAGTGCACGGGTTGGATGGATGTAGAGCACAGTGAAGGCAGGGAAATTCAATCCACATTAAAGCGTTTCTTAGGAGTCTGATAATGAGCCCCGCTCACACTTGCTACACTTACGGGAGGTGAATGACCTGTGACCTCCCTCCTATACCCAGAGTCACCTTTTCATACGTTTCTGATGCAAACTGTTGAGGAAGAAGGTTGACTCCTTAATATCCACTTGCCCTGACATGTTTAGTCCAAGCCAACTGCAGAGATTTGACTCCTTTTTTTTTTTTTAAGAAAGCAAGAGAGAGTTGGGGGGAGGGGCAGAGGAAGAGGCAAAGTGAGAATCTCCAGCAGACTCCCTGCTGAGCACAGAGCCTGACCCTGAGCTCGACCCCACAACCCTGAGTTCATGACCTGAGTCAAAATCAAGAGTCAGGCACTTAACTGACTGAGCCACCCACGCGCCCCCCAACTCCTTTTTGATAGGAAGCATTTGCCATGGAAATGGATGGGATGCCACCCAAACAGTACTTTTGATCAAAATACTGGATTTCACACCAATCTGATGGCCAGCCTCAGTTAACACTGACTAGCCTCCTACTGGCACCCGCCAAGCAAATGTTTTCATAAGTTTTTCCAAGAGAAACACAACAAATGGAACTTTCTGGGCAAGGCTTGCGCGTCTAAGGTCAGACATCTCCCATCTCCGTCTCCACGGCCCTGGCCTCAGCAGCCGTGTCCTCTCCCCTGGGCTTTAGACTTTTCCAGAAGAGCCAGCTGCCTGATCTTGCCAAATCCCTGCTCTTGCTTTCTCCGATTACTCTTGGTGCCGCCGCCAGTGGGTCCTTCAAAGCCTACACTGGTCATGACACCCCGGGGGTTGAGACCTCTTATGCCTTCCCAGTGTTCCTCCCCGACAACCAAATGTATCACCATGACCTCCAAGGCCTCCACACTCCGGCCCCTGTCAACTTTTAAATACAAAGCTCGGCCCCAGCCTGGAACGTCCTTCCCTCACCCATCCCCTGGTTCCTGCCTCCTCAACCTTCCGATCTTGGTTCACACACTCCTTCCTCCAGGAAGACTTCCATGATCCCTTAGACCAGATTAGGCCCCTCAGCCTTCCCTTCAGTGCACTTATCACAGATGTTGATTAGGTGTGAGATTCTTGGAAAAATGTCATACTCCTCCTTCTGGCCCCACGTGGGCCCCTTGTCTATATTCAACCTCTGCTGTACCCTCAGCGGCGACCTCAGGACCTGGCACAGCGGTGGTGCTCGGTTAGCGCACGGGCAGCAGATGGGGGCCTTCCCACCGGAGCCCTGACAACACGCGGGGGGGGGGGGGGGGGCATCCCGGACGGTTATGGTGGCATCTCCCAGAGTTGTCTTCTGAGATGCGGATAGCACAAATGTCATGTGCTCTGTCTCCCACAGAGCTTATTAAGAGTAACAATATAAAACATAATCTTCCCTCAGATGTGGCCAGCAGAGGATAAAACCACAAATATTTCAGCCTGTCAGGACAACAGAGAGATAAAAGACCAGCGATTAATTCCAAAATTAAAATCAGCCACTACTCAGCCTGTCAACCAGCTTTTACTGACGGTGGAGAGATGAAATTTTTAAAAAGAGGGTACTATAGCCAAAAGCGGTTCTTATTTTTATATAATCTTAAATTTAGGAAAATTCATTGTGTGCTGACTTCAGGGGATAAGAAGATGAGTCAGCACATTTCTTTTTTTGTTCCCCAGCCTGATTCAATAAAAACAAAACCCCAAAAGCCGCGTCTGTCTCCTCACCATGAAAGACAAGACGAGGTCATGGACTCTGCTCAAGGGGTTTCTGCTGGAAGGACCGGCTGTCTAGGGCTGTGGGTTCTCTTTAGTGGGGAAGACTGTTCACCGCTTATCTTCACAGTAACACGGCTCTCAGAATGGGAGCAAAGGAAGGGGACAAAGTCGATGCTGGGTTACAAGACAAGTCGTTCTCTTTCTAATTATCCGAGAGATATGTGCTTGCTGCTTCTGGAGGTTTGGCGTGCCAGTTAACCGATCCTCCAGTTGCTTCGCCTATAGGAGCTAGATTCAGAGTCAGATGAAGATCAAAATACACTTTTAGCTTAATTACCTTCAGAAAAAGGGGCTTCTGGTTTATTCTGTTAGAAGCTACCACTTAGGCCTGGTTAGAACTAGTGCAATCTCCAACCTTCATCCCTACCACTCGGTTTGTGCTAGCTAAGCCTTGGGGCTCATCCCAGGGAGGCTGGGGCTGCAGAACACTGTTGCTGAGAATATTCCATGGAAGGAGTGGGCAGGCCTCAGCCACCACCGACTGAGGGAGGACAGCAAGACTAGACTCATGGCCCTTCCGGGCATGGGCTCTCCCTGCTCCCCAATGAGCAGGGACGAGGGTTGTTGGGCCTGCTTGCTCCCGCCCTCTTTTCCCTAAAAAGACACTTCCACGCAGAGGAGTGACGGATGAGTAGAGGGACAGAGCAGACATTTCCCTGTCTATACGCTGACCTTGTAGAGAAATAAGAAGAAAGAAAAACATAATCCTCTCACTCGCCATATACACACAAAAATCACAGAAGATAGAAAAATCCAGAGCCTCCCCACACAGAGACGGCCACTGCTAGCAGTCCGGCACGCTACCCTCTGGCTCATCTCTAAGACGGCTACCTTCGTAGCCCACAGCCCACGCGTCCGAGTCCCTAAGAGACCGAGCAGCTGTCTGTCTGTCTCACCTAATGCTCTGTCTCTTCTCTCTTATCATGTCTGTCTTCCCTAAAGAGAAAAAAGGATAAAAACTGCCTAAGAAAAGGAAAATTAGTAAGGGAGATTGAAACCCAAACCCCAAATCTGGTAGAGTAACTCTGGGAGCGTATCTTACACTCTCCGGGAGTGCCCATGCTGGAGGAGGGCTGGTCACCCCCGCGTACGACAGGGACATGGAGGACCAAAGCCTCCGGTCCCCGCGCTGCTCTTTTTCCTGTTTCTATTTGGGACAGCACTTAGAGCTGTGAAGACAGCCTTAGCGATAACCATGAAACATATATTAAATGAGAGCATCCTAGGAGAAAAAAAGAGAAAAAAACAGAAAGTCAAGCGTGAAACGATGGTGCCAATGTTTCTGTCTGAGGTCGATCCTCAGATCTTCATTTTTGACCTCCGTCTTTCTCCTGGACTCCAGATTCATATACCCAGCTGCCGATTGAACACTTTTACTTGGCTGTCCCCTTACGGACTCAACGGGGACAAACCTGTACTCACTGACCCCTCTGCCTTCCCAAACCGACAACTGCTCCTCAACGGTGCCACTAAGAACGCATGGCCCGCTGACCGCCTAAGCAGAAGGGACTGAGTACTGTTGGTGACACCCACTCCTCCACTGTCACCGGATCTTGTCTCTTCTGTCTCTTCAAGTTTTCTGGACTCTGGCCAGTTCCATCCACTGCAAGGCCACTTCTGTGGACAAAACCTTCATCAACTACATTAGGTCGCTAACAGATATTCTTGCCTCTGGTCTATCAGCGATTCTGCCAATCTTCCTTCCATTCTGCCATCAGAGACCCTTTCTAAAGTACAGGACTGCATATGCCAGTCCCCTGCACGAAAACCTTCCAGAGCTTCCAATTCTCCATAAGATCAAGTCAAAACTCTTTAGAACTAAAGGGTTTCATACCAGCTTTTCTCTTCTGTACTCATTTTTGGAGACTTAGATTAAATATCATTTCCTTAGTGAAGTGGCCTCCAATGGGCTAAAACTAACCACGGTCTCGGCGATGTTCCAACGGTATTTTGTACACTCCTCCTATGGTAGCAATTATATTAAAACATAAGTATTTTCAAGTTTTTAAAACACTCTACCCTATGAGTAGAATATATACGCTGAAGAATATGTTATAGTCAACTTATATCCCCATAGCCTAACTGTCAGCACACAGAAGGTGGTTAATAAATGTTTGCAGAGTGAATGAGTGAATGAATGAATGTATTCTGGGGAGCATCAACCAAGATGCTTCAGTGGCTGCGTGAATGTTTCGGAAAGTCTCGTCCATGCAAGGTGCTGTGTGAGGCTCTATGGGGATGGAAAGTGGATACAAGAAACATTCCCCAACGATAAGGGCTCTTATAATCAACGTAATAAATACCATGGATTATATCTGAAGAAATAATATCAGTTATAATAATACTTTCCATCTAGAGATATTATTACATTAAATTGCATTATTAGATACACTGACGTCGAGCTATCTTTGCATTTCTCAGATAAGTACCATTTGGTCACAAAGTAGTTTTAAAAATATGTGCTGGATATGATCTGTAAATATTTTATTTAGGATTCTTGCAACTATGTTCATAATATAATGTTCGTGTTGGGGATGCTCTTTTTCTGATTTTTGTAGTTCCTCTCTCCTCCCTTAAAAAAAAAATCTCAAAAAAAAAAAAAAATTCTCAAAGACTATTTGTTCTTTATAGGTTTGGCAAAAGTTACCTGATAAAATATTTGGGTTTGATGTTATTTTGGGGGGAGGGGAGGATTTAAAAAACACTATTTTTAAATTTAATTTCTTTATATAGTTATATTTACATTTTTGTTTCACCTCGAACAGTGTTAAGAATTTACATTTTTAAGAAAATGGTTAGTAATGTTGATAGCATTCCTGTGATTCTTAAAAATCTCTGTATGGCAATAGTTATGCCTGTCTTTGTGTTCTGAATACCACTGCTTGGGAATTCTTCTTTTTTCTTGATTAGATTTGTGTTGTATTCATTTTATTAATATTTTCAAAGAATCATCTTTTGGCTTGGTTCTCTCAATTTTTGGGGGGTCTTCCTTTTCATTAATTTCAGCTCATCCTTCAGAATCTTCCTTTCTGGGAGAGGTATAGTTAAATCTCCCTCTCTGGTTGTGGATTTGTCCGTTTAGTGTAATTCTTTTGATTATTGTTTCACAGGTTTTGGGGCTATTTTACTGGTACACCTAGATCCACAGTTATTCTACCTTTGGAACTGTTCCTTTTATCATCAAGCAATCAACCCCTTTATCCATAATCATGCCTTTTTTTTTTTTTTTTTGCCTTAGGATTTAGCTCATCAGATATTAATGCTACAACAGCAGCTTTCTTTAGGTCAATATTTGTCTACTGTATATTTTCCACTCCTTTCACGACCATTTTGTATTTTGAGTGTGAATCTTGTAAAAATTATGTGGCTGGATTTTAAGTTCTAAGCAGATAATCTGTTTTTACTTTAACAAACAGATTCATTCTATTTACATATAATTAGATTAATATATGTTGACTCATTTTTGTGTAATTATTTTGTGTTTTATATTTACTCTGCTTTTCAAATCCTTTTGCTTCTTTCCTGCCCTCTACTGAGCTGCTACACTATTTTTGTTCACCATCGATTATTTGGAATTAAACATCCTGCTTTTCTATTCTTTTAAGGGTTATACTTAAATTTGCAAGCTATTTATCAAAATCTAAAGTTAACATGTATCTGTATTATTCTTGAGCACAGTACAAATTCTTAAATGGTTTTAAATCTATTTGCTAATCTCGTCTTAGAACATCCAAATTTAGTCATTGTTGTGATTATTATTTTAAATAGCTTACTTAGATTTACTCACATGCAATTATTTCGCTTACTATTGCCTCTGATGTGTCCAATGTGTCCAATTGCCTCTTGTGTCCATTCCTTTCTTCCTGCAATAGCCTTTGGTAGATACTCTGTTAGAATTTGAGAGTAGTAAATTCTCTTATCTTTGTGTGCAAATGCATTTTACTATTGTTTTTGTAATTTTCCGTTGGCTTTCGAAATTTTAATTTTGTAGTTGCTGACGAGAGGTCTGTTGTTTGTTCAGCTGTCATTTTGCGTGAATGTCTCTCTTCTCTCGGGTGGTTTTATGATTTCATCCTCGGTGGTCCGCAGTTTCACTACAAGCCATCCTGGAGGGAATTTATTTTTATTCTTCCTGCTTGGGATGCATGGCTTTCTTCAATTCCAGGATACTCTCATCAGACTCTGTTTAAGCACTGCTTATTTTCTACTTTCTTTCTCTTGGTATCTTCACTCTGGGGTTTCTTTTTTTAAAAAGTAGATTTTTAAAATTTATTTAATTTAGAGAGAGAGTGCATGAGTAGTGGGAGGGGCAGAGGGAGAGAGAATCCCAAGCAGACTCCGTGCTGAGCGTGGAGCTGGATGCAGGGCTCGATCTCATGACCCTGAGATCACGGCCGGAGCCAAAATGAAGAACCGGAAACTCCACCGACTGAGCCACCCAGGTGCACCTTCACCCTGGAATTTCTATTAGGCCTATTCTGCTGTCTTTAAAATATTTACAATTTTCTCTGATTTTTCTATTCTATTATCTTGTATTCCCAGACGTGCTGATTCTCTTGTTACTTGTGTCCACCAGTGCTCATTTACAGTGGCTTTCCTCACTGTGTGTTTTGTAATTTTCATTTGGGGCTCATCATTATTCTTTGTTTCTGGCATCTCATGATCTGAGCTACAGAACTATCTCTATGGAACTATTTTGGGTGGCTTCAACCCAGCGGACCCAGGATTGCTGATTTGGGACCAATCATAGCCTGATTGGTCTCAGTATATTTTTGAGGTCAATGTATTGACTGGGAATTACATTTCTATACAGGTGTTAGAAATTTATACACTAGTCCACCCCACTGCAAACATATACTTAAAAGGCTAGATGGGGTTTCAATTTCTCTATTTTTTTTTAAAGATTTTATTTATTTATTTGACAGAGAGAGAGAGATCACAAGTAGGCAGAGAGGCAGGCAAAGAGAGAGGGGGAAGCAGGCTCCCCACCGAGCAGAGAGCTCGATGTGGAGCTCGATCCCAGGACCCTGAGATCGTGACCTGAGCCGAAGGCAGAGGCTTTAACCCACTGAGCCACCCAGGCGCCCCATCAATTTCTCTATTTTTTATGAGAGCTTTCTTCAATCCAGGATACCTTGAGACAGTTCTCTTTGTTGTCCCTTCTCTGGACTAGAGCTTTTCTTGTCCCTTTTTCACAGAGGAAGCAGCCCCCCGGGGCCCAGATTTTGTGGGACTCTCAGTCCTAGGCGCCCATTTCTCTTGCCCCAAATCTCAAAAGCACCAGGTAGCCCTTTGAGTTCCCATGAGCCCAACTCACCAGCCTACTGCTCTGAGCTTACATCCCCTCTTTGTTTCTGCCTCCGGGGATTTCTTGGACTCTCTTTTAAGGTTGACTAGGTTTTAACAAAAGTTCATAGATGGTTATATTTTATCCAAGACTTCTACGTGCTTTCTCCTGGAAAGGCTGGAAGATCGGTATCAGGTCATTCCACCAAATTGTTATGAGTCCGAAAGTATCAATTTGTACTTGCCACATGCCAAATGCGTGATAAAGAAAACAAGCGTTGGCACAGGTCACAGGAGAGATCGCCGCCGCTGCTCACGGCTGCTCGACAACACTTCAATTGCAAATGTAAAGCCTTCCTCTAAGCTAATTATTGTAAAAACAAATATCCACAGATTTATTTTTAAAGTAATTTTCCTAGTCCTCAGAGGGCAGTAACTCTCTTTAAATCCTTATATTCACACACACAGGCTGAGCACAGAGGGTACCCAGTAAGCACTTCTTAAAGGACCAGATAAAATTAGCATCTTGTCCAGGTTACATATTAAAAAACTTCAAATACCAGGAAAGCTAAAAGGTGATAAAGGTCATATTATAGTAACAACCATGATATAGAACCATATTATTTATGGTGGATTTATCATTTACATAAATAAATGGCTTATACATTTATTTATGCTGGATACACTTATAATAGGTAGGTTACATTTCTAATAAGTAAGATACATTTATAGGTTCACCAGAATCAGTTTTCCTTTGAATTTCTTGAAGATACTTAAAGTGTAACATAGCTAAGTTCAGCCCAGGGATGGCTGCTTTCCAAGCCACCTCGAACTTTGGCTGGGTTTTCTAGAAAGGGTTTGCCTAACTGAGCGTCCCCTAGTGAGTGGAAGGTGGCTTCAAGGTCAGCCACATCTCCAAGGCCTGTCCTGGCACAAAGCTGGCCACGGCCAAGTTTTCCTGGAGCCAGGATGCAATGCCCAAATCCTGAGTGAGGCGCAGGCTCTTCACGGGACCTAAGTGAGGAATGTGGGCGTGTGCCTTCGCTGGGATGAAAGATTCGACAGCGCGGGGTCGTGGGGGTCTTGTTGCTGGACTTACCGTGTGATTTCGACGGAGGGAGATGTCAGTGCCATCTTGCAGATAATGAGTTTCCGTGAAACTGCTAGCAATGAGACCTCTGTGGAAAAACAGAAACAACATAAAAAGATGAGTGTAACATCGTATCGATATGTTGCTTGTGAGTTTCTAGGCCACGGGGCGGCCAGCATCTGGCCCATCCTTATTTCACAGATGACCCAATGAGGCTCCCAAAGGACCTTGTGCCTATTCAGGAAGGAGGCAGGAGACCGGGACAGGCGGGATCCAGACACGTGTGCTCGGAACAACATCGTCCACATTACACAGGGAGCCCTCCCTCACTCTCTCTCACCTCATCCTCCCACACACTCCCGGGCCCGTGCACCCCCAGGAACATAAGCACACATGTGCACACGCAGCCCGAACGTGCACAGAACACACACTCTTCTGCAAATCCCATGTGAGGTTTCCAGGCTGGGGGGCTTCCCCTGCCTGGCAGTCAGCAGGCTCTCCCATCTAGAATCAATGGCGGCGCCACCTGTTGGGAAAATAATTCTGGGTCCACAATATCACACCTGCTGCTATCTCCTCGGGTGAGAGAAACAGCTATGGATACGAGCATGTCAAAGAAGAGTTCAGAACAACAATGAAATGTTCAAAGCAGTGCTACAGGGGGCGAGGAAAAATGATTTTGGACACACTGAAATATTGAATTTTTAAGATAAATTGAAAGGGGGCGAAAAAGCCCTCTTTTTCCTAATTAAAAGTGTATGTGGTCTACTAGATCTTCATCGATGAGAGTAAAGCATGAGTTTCTTTAGGTTTTCAATTATTTAGCCCTTTCTTTTGCTATACGCACTATTTTACTCTTTTTCAACAGAACTATGACAAACAGTTCCTGTGGGCCTACTATGTGCGAGGTGCTGTACTAGCTGCGAGGGTCCATCGGTAAATAAGGACACGGTGGCCTGGTGGGGTGACAGAGGAGACACCGCCCATCGTGGGGAGGGCTGCCACAGAGGAAGGCGCAGTCTCACTGGGCAAATGGAACATGGCAGGGGGGGATATTGCCGAAGGAGAAGGTGTCGCACAGGAAGGCTGCGGGTGGAACAGCAGTTGGCCAGACAAAGGAGGGGTGGGAGGAGAAGGGATCCAGGTGGAGGATGGCAAGGCCAGGAGACCTAAGGTCTGAAATCTGGGGAGCCGGGCTGGTGCGAGACGGGGAAGGGTCCGTGTACGCGGAGCCTGGGTCGTATCTGTCGGGGCGATGAGGATTGAGAGCTATCTTAAATACCGGACTTCGCAGGAGGGGCGGTGCCTGCCGGTGCAGCTGTCTCCCCGCCCCCCTGCCTTCAGAAAATGCGCTTGGCACTGCTGGTTGTGCTGGGGTCGCTCCACTTTCAGTCCAGAGATAAACCGGGGATCCCAGCGAGCCCATCAGAAATCTTCCCTACAGCATGCCATGAGCTGGGGCCTCTGGGAAGCAGTCTCGCCTTCTTGTTCTCAAAACTCCAAAAACACGCTCGCTGGGCTTCCCTCAGCCCGGTCCCTTGCTTTCCGAGGACGCTGCCCAGGGGACCAAGCCATCACTCGGCTCTGGCAAAGGGAAGAAAGGGCAGGCTTTCTAGGTGTGCAGGGGACCCGCTTTGCCTCTCCTCTTCCCCAGTAAACCCCTCTCCTTGGCTTCGGTTGGGTTTTGCAACCAGAGCGCTGACAAACAGGGAAGAGACAGAAGTCGGAAGTTGTAGACGCAACAGGTTAGGAATACTCTCCTTACAGTCCATGTCTCCAGCTTCTCTCACAGCAACGCCCAGAACCGAAAGCAATCTCCCTGTTTTATGTGGATTTCGATATATTTAGGATATGCCTGGCTTAAATCAGTTAAATCCATATAGTGGCCTGTCTTGCGCTCTACTTACCAGTGAATGTTGGAGAAGCGTGTGCCCAAAACACAAAACAGACGATCTCTCATGCTCACTGACAAAGGTACACGGATCCTCCTGTATGCCCGCTCCCCCTTCACTCTGCACAGATCATGCTGGGCGAGGTTAACCTCCCTGTTGCTTTTGGTCCCAAGTCCTCATCCTCTTAAGTGTCCCTCCTGCGAGCTGTCAGAGGACCTCTGGACAGGCTCACTGCCAGGGAGACTGCAGCCCTGCTGGGATGGGCAGGGGCAGGTGGGGGAGGTGTGGGAGGCTGGTGACCTTGACCTGGAGAGCTATAGGGGAGGCCAAGGCGATGGGGACAGAAATGGTCAATGAATCTTTGCAGAGGGTGGTTCTGAAGGGAAGCAAAGAGATGGGGTGTGAAGTCAAGAGGCAGGAGCTTGGGGGGGGAGAGGGTCATCTAAAGGGATGGGCTGGAGAAATGGAGAAGGAGAGGAGGCAGCGTAAAGCTGCAGGAGCCCGAAGGAAGATGCTTAGAACACAGGGGCCAGTGAGGGGGAACCAGGAGCTATGGCCTGTGTCAGGTAGGGCTTGCAACAGCCTAGTGCTCCTGGTGAAGGAGGGGCTTGGTTGGCTCCAAGATCACAGAGAAAGGAGAAAAAAAAATGTAATACAATTCAAGTTATATTATTATTACTTATATTCTTTACTGTTTGCTCATAATTTTATTATTTTGCTTACATTTGGTTAATATTTTAGTAATTCCACTCTTGACAGTACTAGATCCTTATTTTGAATGAACCTGATGCTACCAGGAGTAACACACACAGGAATTTGTAGAGAGCTAATTTATAATCCAAAGAGATATCATTTTAAGGCTTTCTAACTGAAAGCTAGTTTGAATGGATGTCCAAGGAGAAGACTCACTTCATGGATGAGAGACATGGAAAATCTGCCAGGAAAGCCAGGAACTGGAGACGATAAGCTTTTCATAGGCAACAGTCAGCAAACTTGGGGACAAGAGGGATTTGAGGGTATACCAGCAGAAAGATTAATTATAAGGTTTTAAAATGTGACTCTTTACAGTAATACAAAGACCCATGAATACTTCTGCCTTTAAAACCCTACTGCTTCATTGCACTACTAGGTATCTATCCAAAGGATACAAATGTAGCAATTCAAAGGGACACCTGTACCCCAGTGATTGCAGCAGCGATGTCCACCATCGCCAAACTGTGGCGAGAGCCCAGATGTCCATCGCGGGATGAATGGATAAAGAAGATGTGGTGTACATATACCATGGAATATTACTCAGCCATCAAAAAGAACAAAACCTTGCCATTTGCAACGATGTGGATGGAACTAGAGGGTATTATGCTAAGGGAAATAAGTCGGAGGAAGACAAATACCATACGATCTCACTCATATGTAGAATTTAAGAAACAAAACAGAGGAACATAGAGGAAGGGAAGGAAAAATAAAATAAGATGAAACAGAGAGGGAGGCAAACCACAAGGGGTGCTGACCTCTAGGGAACACAGAGGGCTGCTGGAGGGGAGATGGGCAGGGGGCTGGGGTAACTGGGGGACGAGCATTAAGGAGGGCACGTGATAGAATGCGCACTGGGTGTTTATGTAACTGATGAATCACTGAATTGGACTCCTGAAACTACTAATACTATGTTAACTAAATTGAATTTAAATAAAGAATGAAAAAAAAACACGCTACTGCTTTTCCTTGTTGTCCTGATGTCACTTACACAGAAACACTATCTCAGTCATACTCCGAGTGACGCATAAACTGCATCACTGCAGTTCCCTTTGTTGAAAGAGGGGGAGGCTGGCTGCTGAGTCATGCCTGAGCGTGTCCCTTGAAGCTAAGATATGGATGACACTCCTTTCTGAGTTTTTCTCGTAGAATCTGGGAAAGAAATGGCCTGGAGCGCAGATGCAGGGACAGCACTGTGGGGATTGACCTTCGCAGAGGGAGTGAGGCACGCAGTCAGAACAGACGCCTGAGCTCAGAGGGGCTGGACCGGCTCATGCCTCAGTTTCCCACAAGGGACTGGGATAGGAGATGGAGGGCAGACAGCCGGCGTGGCCTCTGGGGCCCCTCTGCAATGCTCAAGCCACGGGTCTGTGCTTCTCCACGGGGCTCCAGAAAGTGGGTGTCCCTGGGCCACACGCTGCACAATAGGACTCATCCTACTCTCTGTGCTGACCTCCTCTCAGCGCCAGATGGTCCATCTCACGTTTCCCTCAGGCTGTGAGGAGCTGAGAGCAGTGATGGGTCGGTCCAGGCTCCACTTTGGGGTCATGCACTCCCCTGCTTAAAGCCCCAAATGCCTTCCTATCGCACTTGGAATGAATTCCCCATGCCTTCCGTGCTCTCCCAAGTGCTCATAACCTTACCCTCCCAAAACACCGGACTGCTTGTGACTCAGTCTACCGCAGGCAATGCTGCCTCCTGGAACATTCTAGAACATTTCACACCCTTTCCCACTTAGATCCTTTGCATTTGCCCTGAACATCCTCCACGTGGTTTTTCGTGGGGCTGGCTCCTTTTCAACTTTTGGGTATTAGTTCAATGTCTTTGCAGAGGGTCCTTTCCTGATCATCTTCCCCGAAGTGGCCTCCATCCCCGCCACTCCCCATAGAACCCCTCTGGGTTCCTTACTTGTCTATATCCCCCAGTCCAGGCCCTGTGCCAAGCCCTTTACATGCATCTTATTGAATCCTGGTAGTCCCTAGTATCTGGCTCTGTGGGTTAGATCCCATTTTTATCCTGATTTAAACAAGGAAACTGAGACACAGGGAGGTTAAGTGACCTGCCCAGGATCACAGCCTCCGTGGCAGCACCGGAGTGGTTTTGGTGCGAACCTGCGTTCTTAACCACTGTGGGGTGCTGTCTTTACAGGCTGCTCAGGAGACGTTGTACTGAGGGTCTGCAGCACGTGCTGGGCGGAATGCTGGCTAAGCACGCGTCAAGGGAAAAACGGATGGATGGATGGATGGATGGATGGATGGATGGATGGATGGACAGGTGAATGGCTGAATTTCGGGAGGCTGCTGTAGGCAGTCTTTTTTGTCTAGGGCTAACCCCTTCCAACCCAGGTATCCTGTGTTTCATGTCTTTCTTAGGGACCGTGACTTGCTGACGAACCACAGTTGAAACTGAGAATGTGCGCACTCGAGGCTTTCTAAGATGTGTGTCTAATTTAAAAGGGCTAGAAGTCAAAGGTCCCTTGAGAAAACAGAGAGGCAGTCGGACGATGGCCATATTGGAAATGCAATAGCAATGGGCCTATTTCCTTTAGATTTCCCCAAGGAGAAAATCCAATTAGATGGATGCTCTGTGTCAGCAAATGAAAACAGACGGTGAATGCATAATTTCATGAGAACGTTCCTTTTCTCTGCTTATTAGATGAGCTGATCTAACACAGGATTCTGTTCCTCTCTACGCCAGAAAGTAAAATGCCAGGAGTTGATTTTGCTATTTTCCATGTTTTGCTATTCTAAGTGACACCTCAGTATTCTCTCATTTAATATGTATCGTGCTGGACATCGGGAATAAGACCCCCCTCAAACTCACCACCTGGTGAAGGACAGACCCAAAGAGTGATGAGAGCTCCATGATGGAGGTATGCCCAAAGCACTGGGGGAGTTCAAGGAAAGGCTTTTAACCCGGAAGCCAGCCTGAGGGAGGTGGTACCCAATGAGTCACGAAAGAGGAAATCAAGTTGAGAGAGGATAGTGATGTGGGAAATGGAGAGGGACGAAGAAGAGAATATTCCAGGTATGGGTAACCACACTCTCAAAGGCACAGAGAGTACAGGAGGAGCGTGCTAGTGGGGGATGGGCACAGGAAATGTGAAGCTATGTGGAGTTGCAGGGGATGGGGCGTAAAGTTTGTAGTAGGGAGACACACTGTTGCTCAGATAGGCAGGCTGGGGACTCATCTTACAAGTTGTGAGTATTGCTGACTTTATTCCATGTAACGGGGAGCCATTAAACGTGGCTGTGACCTGAGCAGACACAAGCTTTGGAGAAAAAGGTCACTCTGACGGCCATGTAGATAAAACTGGGGGAAAGAAACGGGTGCCTGGGGCTCAGTCAGTTAAGCCTTTGACTCTTGATTTCAGCTCAGGTCTTGATCTCAGAGTTGTGAGTTCAAGCCCCACATTGGGCTCCACATTGGGCATGGGGAAAAAAAAAAGAAAGAAACAAAGGCAGCAGGAAGCTGGTGTGAGCGTCCCAACAAATGGCCAGACCAAGATATGAGCCTTCGGGGTGGGAAATTCAGACAAGGGCACAGAATTGGGAACTTTAGTTGACAAGCGAGATGGGTAGTTCATACAGGAGGGAAAGGAGATGGTGGGTTCTGTCTTGGCCGTGTCGAACGTCAGGTACCTGGAAGACATGCTCGTGGATGTCCAGCAAGCAGGTGACTCCCAGAGTCTAAGGTTTAGGGAGCGGCTGGGATAAAGGCAGAGATGGAGACACCCAGACAGCACATGCTTTCTTTACAGGAGATCGGGTACAATCTCGTCCTTTCCAGTCAAGCACTCTCTTTTCTGATTTCAAAGTCTTTGGGTATATCTGGCTAGAAATGATCATTTATGACTTACAGTAGAACACTGTGACATAGATAATGTTTTTCCTTATAAAATTTCTTACCTTTCTGAAATGATTTGTGTATTGAAATAAAAAAACAATTACCCCCAAATTGCCTTTTTAAAATTAGTATTGAAATGATCCCGCTCTAAATTTATTATATAATTTAGTTCTATAGTTTGAATGATATGGATTTCATTAAAATGATATATTTTATTCCCTAAAGCATAAGAGAGCAGGAAGAAACACCTACTTATTTTTACTTCTGGGATGGCTTTCTCTGCCTTCCCTCCGTTAACATCTCTCCTGTGTTCTGCCAGGACTCTGTTATGGGCCTTTCCTTGCTCAGCTTTGTTTCTTGGTGACTCGTCTTCTCTCACTCTGGGTTGAGCTAAGGTGCAGAAACTACATCCCTGAGCTAGCATAATGCCTAGCACACCGGAAGTGCTTAATAAAGAAACGGATAACACAGAATCATTAGAATAGAGAAGCAACCCATTTGGACAGAATGTGTTCAGACTAATGGGATCAACTAAAAAGAAAAGAAATATGGCTCCAAATTGTGGTCACCGATCTTGGAGGGGATCTGGGGTGGGGGACAGTCACATTCTCTCCCTTGTTATTTCAAGAATTCTAAATGCTGTCAGGTCATCAAGACCAACCCTGACAACTTGTCACCAATTTCAATTTCAGGACTGCTTAAATGAGGGAAGAGAAAGCTAAGAGATTGGCATCAATTATTTAGAATATGAAAAACTCATTGATGACATGTCAACTTTTTTCTATTATTCCTTTGAAGACTACACATATGGTTTAAGGGTTTAATTATTCTGTGCAGCATATTCATGCAAAAGCATCACAAGACGGCTCTTGTTTGTCAATCACACTAGCAGGCACCACAGATACTCTGCAATTAAATCACACACGCACTCCTGATCTTTCTAGCAAACCCATTTGGTATTCACAGCATCCAACCTGGTTTTTTGCTGAAGATTTACTTCGCTACAAGTTATTATTCTGCAAATTACCAAATCATTCATATATAAATTTGGGTAATGGTTTTCTTTACAAGAATTTGGAAATACAGCGCTGAAGACGTTCTTATGAGGAATAAACCATCTGGAGCTTCAACAAAATATAACACATAATAAAAACCATAATTAAAAATCATGATCAGGATTTTCCCAGTTACTAAAATGAATATCCTTTATTGAAAATGATCTATCCCTCCACCAGAGCTAAATAAATATAGAGAAAAGATCGAGAGGAAAACCAATATGTACCCAGACTGGATGCTTCAGACACTGGAAGAACTCCTTCTAGTTTTCAGTGAAAACTCTGCAGTGGCTGGAGTCATGGGACTCCTCATTGCTCCTAGTGTTGGCTCTTCTGGACTCTTTGATGGAGAGATCAGAGAACTGAATAATTCTCTATAAAGACAGTGCACTGAGGTATGAAATAAGAGAAGGAAAATGAAAACTAAGAAAAAGAATCTAAGACCTGCCATCTTCTATGTCTCAGCTTCACTTGAACTTCCTTCAGAGCCTTGTCCTTGAGAATATTTATGCTTCTAGGAAAATTCATCCCGGTAAACAAATGATGCTCTGGGTTCTTGATTTGGGGAGTGAAAGAAAGCAAAGCCCCATCACCATGACCATTTATGACTTGTTATCTTCACCAGCAATGCCATCTCCCTGCTGATGTTTGCTCATCAAGAACTTTAAGTTGGCATAGACCCTGTGGTGTAGGGCTATAACCATTTGCCGGGCAAGGAAGAGGGAAACACACAGAGAGGTTAAGGGAATTGTCCAAAGCCACACAGCCAAGCCAGTGGAGACTGAACTTGGCTCTATTTGGCTCCGAAGTCCACCTCATCCTAACCACTGGTCAACCCTGTTTTACCAGGAAGAAATCTCAGCACATGATTCTTAAGGTTTGAAAAATAAGTAGCAGCAAATCATATTGTATCTTTTCCTGAGATAATTGTTTCCACCCTACAAAATGGGGCTATGCTGTTTCTCATAGCACTCCATTCCATTTAGCTACAAAATTCAAATTATTTTTGGTTATAATTTCAGTATTTGGGATTCTATTTCTAGCTGTACAACTGTAAGAACAATGAAGCATTTACATCCAATGTTCTTTTGTTATTCTCTATTTGCAAAAATACTCAAAATGATTAAGCAACTTTCCCCCCCAGAATAAAAAAAAATTCCCTTTCCCCAGCTCTTTCTCATTTAGTCTCACTAACTATAATAAATAGAACTGTTGAGACAGCATTTTGAAAACTGTAGGGGGCGATTAAGTTCCCTGCAAAATAATCCTTAATGTACTGCTTCCATTTTGTCACAAATACACAGACTTTTGGGTCAAATCATGGGGCATTTACACTGAAGTATGTGATTCTCATCCCTTGGGGCTCTTCGGATGACCCCATCTACCCACAGAGTGAACGGATTACATGGGCCACCAGGGACAGCTGGAGACTCAGTAGAGACGTGTGTGAGGATGGCGGGCGGCATATCTTCCAGGTGAGACGTAACAGCAGGGGAAAGATGAAGGGTTCCTGCCACTGCTGCTC
The DNA here is from genome assembly GCA_028534135.1 of Potos flavus. Lineage (NCBI taxonomy): Eukaryota > Metazoa > Chordata > Mammalia > Carnivora > Procyonidae > Potos > Potos flavus. The sequence goes on along the minus strand of CM052894.1, from coordinate 4,763,512 downwards.
CTCAGCTTCATTCTACGTGGGCCTGAAGCGTCGTCGGACTACTCTTCCCTATTACATGGCTACCTGTGGTTCCAGTGGGTTTTTGTTTTTTAAAGATTTATTTATTTATTTTAGAGAGAGACCAAGTGGGGGAGGGGAAGGGCAGAGGGAGAGGGAGAGAGAGAATCTCGAGCAGACTCCTCACTGAGTGTGGAGCCTGACACGGGGCTCGATCCCAGGACCCTGAGGGTCATGACCTGAGACGAAGTCAAGATTCGGATGCTTAACCGGCTGAGCCACACAGGAACCCCTCAAAATCTTTTGAATGTGGGCTTATTAACTGCTGTGTGTGGTTCTTGATGGGATATGACTGTCTTCAGAGCATGAGATTTATCAAATTTAATTAACATTTTTTTTAAAGATTTTATCTATTCATTTGACACAGAGAGAGGAGTAAAAATAGGCAGAGCGCAGGCTGAGGGAGAGGGAGAAACAGGCTCCCCACTGAGCAGAGAGCTGGATGCGGGGCTCGATCCCAGGACCCTGGGATCACGACCTGAGCTGAAGGCAGATGCTTAACCCACTGAGCCACTTGGGCGCCCCTTTAATAAACATATATTTTTAAGAAAAATAGGGCTATGAAACAGGAAAAGTTGGAAACACAGCAAACCATCCATTCTGAAGGTAAATAAAGCCCCTTAGCCACTTTTTGCAGACAAGATTGCAAGAATAGATTTTATAGGTTAGCTTACATGGTCCTCTCCAAACATTTAAGCCAACATAGGTAAAAAAAAAAAGCTGGGGTTTTTTTTTTTTAAGCTTCAGAATTTTTTTCTTCTTTCGAAAAATAAGTTGGCCGTGATAGCAGCAGCAATAGCTAACACTCGTTCGAACTCCTACTAAGCAAAAGCACTTTATATGCATTATTTTATTTAATTTTTACAACAACCCTAGTGGGCTGATTTGGGTTTTGAGATGAGGAAAGTAGGATCATATAGGGCTTCAGTGACTTCTCTATGGTCGCCCAGCTGGAACTAGGCATACGGTCTGACTTCAGAGCCCAAGATCATATTGCCATGCTTACATTTGCCTTTACTGCTCATCTTTTTTTCAAGGGATACTCCATTTAAAATGCCTTACTCTGAAAATTCCTGACTCTGAAAACAATTAGAAAGAAATTGTAGTTTGGGTTGGGTGGGTCTATTTCCCATTTATTGCTACAGATTCTAAATGAAAAGGAGCAATTAGGGGGAGTAGAATCAGGGTTCTGTTCACCTCTAGTCTGAAGAATAATTACTTATGAGGAACTATTTTATGTGTATTGGCATAGAAAAAGTTGTCACTATTCCATACGGAAAGGTGAAAAGTTCCGTAAGGTAAGTGAATGAAGAATGAAGTCCATTTATATTTTTTCGTTGGTGCTAGACATTATCTGAAAACAGTCAAGTAGGTTTGACACCCAAAGTAAAGTCAACCTTGACTCACATTCTAATTGCCCATCGTGCCCTATAATGCCAGTGGTATTTATGGCTGCAGCTCCCTGAGCATCCACACGGTCTACGATGGGGCAGGACACGTTCTAACTAGTGGCTCTTTAAATCTTTACCATGATCATTTCATAAATGTAGAAACGGAGGCTCAGTGGTGTTGAGAAGTTTGTCCAAGGTCACAGGGGGATCGAGTAGCAACAGAGTGAGGTTGCTAGATGCTGTCACACCTTACACTCAGCCTTTTGCCATCACCTGCACATGGAAAAACACGCATGCTTCTATTTCCTCCAGCCCAACAAAATTCTTGGTGGATGATTTTAAGGAAGGCAGGACCCAATAGAACAACCAAATATGGTGTGCAAGGGGGTGAAAGCCAAGGAAAGTGGCTCCAAGCCCTGCAAGGGTTGGGGTGGGTCCTCCTTATCGACTTTGGAGGCCCCGTCTCCTGCCTAGTTCCTGGCTCCCAAAAGGCTTCCAGTCAATATTTGCAGGATGCTTTGACTAATATATTTTTAAGTAATACAAATTCAGAGAAGGAGACAAATCTACCCTCAAAATATATCATTGGCAGCAGCGTAGCAATGGTGGTTGAGAGCAAACCTGGTTCCACTTCTTTCTTCTTTGTGACCTTGGACATAAAATTTGACCTTTGTTGTATTAGAGTTTCCACATCTAAGATGGGGATCGTAGGACCTACTTCATAAAGTTCTTGTGAAGATAATATATGTTAAAAACGCTCATACACATGCCTGGCCCAGATTATGTGGTCAATAAACGGGAACAATTATTAGGATTCATAAACCCGCCAGCTTCTGTCCCACTCACCCCCAGCTCCCAGATCCAAGCCGCCATCTTCCCTGGCCCGGTCTCCTAGGACAGCCTCTATAACAGACTCCTGTTTTCACTCTTGTCCCATCCCCATCCCTTTTCCACACAATAGCCAAGGTCAAATTTTTTAAAATCAGATCATGTCATTCTTCCACTTAAAACCCTACACTCCCTGCTGACAGGGCCCGGAGGGCAGTTAAAATCCTGGAGCGTGGACGGGCCCTGCCTCCCTGTCCACAGGCCCAGATCACCTCACTAAGGCTCTGCGGCCTTTCCTTTGGTTTCTCAAGGCCTCCGCCCTTCTTATCTCGCCCTGGAACATTCTTCCCTCTTTCCCTGCCTGGCCAGCTGATAGTAACCCTCACCCTAAATGACATTTTCTGGAGCAGCCTTTTCTGCCTGCCCCTTTCCACATCTGGTTCTTCTCATAGCCCCTCTTGCAGGGACCTGCCCTATTCCCATAGTATTTGCTGCCCTTCACTGCTAATTGGCTCTGTGACTTGTTTGAGGTTATGTGTCATCCAGTAGGGAAGAGGCTCAAATGTCCAATTCCCTCTGTGTCTTCAGCCTTAGACTGGGGCCTACAACCTAATAGGTATTCAATAAATATCTTTTAAAATATTTTATTTATTTGAGAGAGAATGAGATGGCAAGAGAGAGCATAAGCGGGGTGGGGGGCGGGGAGCAGGCTCTTTGCTGAGCAGGGAGCCTGACGTGGGGCTCGATCCCAGGACCCTGGGATCATGACCTGAGCCGAAGCCAAACACTTAACCGACTGAACCACCCAGGTACCTCTCAATAAATATTTTTTGAAGGAACCTAATAATCAAGAATGAGAAAAATACATCAAAGGCGCTTACAGACAAGACAGTCATTACTCATTTGCTGCTCTTTTAGGGTCTGAGGAGTTTCTTCCTACCTCCCCGAAAAACAAAACCCACCCCCACCAAAAACACAAAACCTGGCAGATAAAAGATACTTAAAGGTTCCATCACCTAGACCAGATCTGCCCTTTCGTTCATATCGTGGAGCGAATAACTTGCTTTTTCTTTTTAATTTTCAAAGAGCAGTTTCTCAATTTTTAGCATTAAAAAAAAAAAAAAGCCTAGCCAGATTTGGAACCACCAAATCAAAACACCTTTTCATCCATGGACATAGAGCTTTAAGTGAAAAATGAAATGCCTCTGGTATGCGCGGAGCTTTCCCAGCCCAGCCGGTGTCCGAGGCGGCTGCTGCTGTGAATGGGCACCTTCCACGGAGCCCCAGGCGGGGAGGCCGGCCACGCCGCTGGGCTGATGACACGGTAAGCTGTTTCCCAGAAAGCTGGAGGCCACTCAGCCCGTTAGCCTCACCCACACCGCTCAGTGAAGAACTTTTATTAATTGGTGCTGATCAGGCGAAAGAGGGGATTTTCTTGGCCCCGAGGAAGCCAGCCAGCCAGCTCGCAGGCAGACTCGCAAAGTGGCCAGCTGGGCTCTCTTAAAAACTGACCTACATTGAACCAAACTCATCGAATGTGTGTTAGATCAAATTTGTTCCCTTCTGCTTCCTCAAAGACAGTTCTGCTCTGCAAATTTCCATCCCATCAGTGCCAAGAGATAGATGCCAGGAGTGACCTATGGCAGGGGAAAGAGACCTCTTGCTTTCTCGAGCTCTCTCCACCAGCCACCGAACTCCTCAGACTTTCTTGCTGACACAACCAAGCAATGGGCTGTGGTTCTGAAATGAAGGTCTTGCTCCTTTTAAAAAAAAAAAAAAAGGGCCCACTGGCTGTGAAGCTGCGTGTTCAGAGCCACGGTCAGGGAAAGCACACCCTCGTTCCCGTGATGGCCCGCTGCCGTTGCCTGCTCACGTCCCCGAGGCTGAGTCACAGAGATCCCAAAAAAGCCACAGATTTCTGCCAGCACCAACAGGCACCGATGTCTGCGAGAAATCCGGTTGAAAAGAACGGATCTTCAGGGCAGCGAAGGGCTGTAAAATGTAAAATCGTAAAATGAAACCGTAAGTCCCATCTGAACTCTGGTTGCTGTGTTCTTCATAGGAAGTATTCTGTTCTCCTCCGCTTTTTTTTTTTTTTTCTTTTTAAAAGAAACCACAATAAGAAGTCCTTGTAATACCCAAGGCGAATACTTCTGATCCCCAGGAGCTATTCTCTCAAAGCTTACCTGATTAGCAATGGTTTTTGTTTTGTTTTGTTTTGTTTTTTAAATATCTGGAAGGGTTTTGCATTTTGACCTAATGCCCTCAAGAGCCCCCAGGGAAGAACCAAAGAGCAGACCCCAGTGACAATGGGCCATTGATGGATTTCTCTCCAGGATAGAGGCCAAACCGGTCAATATTCCCACAGCTGGGGCTCTGAACTACTAGCCTCCTCCACGTGGGCTCTCCAAGGGTAAAGGCGCACTTTTCATGGTGCCTTCATTCCTATTCAACTCCAGCCCCCAGGTTTATGAAGAGTTTGGCTAATTCTAACAGCTAATTTTCCACGAGCACTTAGGTGGTTGAGTCAGAACGTGGCTGGGAACCTTGGTTCCTGCCATCGTTCTTACGACAGGACGATAGGAACCACCTTTTTGATTTCATTAACCAACAGCATGCACGGCAAACTGGCCCCTTAGGTCATGACAAATAGAGGCCTTTCACGAGCATCCCAGACTCGAACTGTAAAACTGTTTAAAAACCATGACGGGGGTGCTGAGCTGGTTCATATTTGCTTGAAGCAAGGACCCACTAGATTTATGAAAACTCCGGAGCTCCTCGGCCATCCGCATTCCCAGTGTATGACTCGCCTGGTGCTCTTTTAAAAAGCTGTTGGCATCGCAGCCGTGACAACACGTACTGTGTTCAGCTAACACAGCTTTCCCCCCCAGATGTACCTTTTGTAACCGCTAAGTCTCCAAGCTGTCCTGGGCATAGGGCAAAGACGGACGCCTACTGAATGCACCCGACCTAGATAGACCATTACTTCACTTCTCTGCACAGACTTTGGGCAGAGAAAAGACAAACATACTCCCAACATTTCTGGCTGCCCAGTCACGGATCTGTTTCTCAGATGACAATATTGTGGTTTCTTTAAAAAAAGGAACACAGAAGAATACTTCCTATATAGAACCCGGCAACTAGAATTCAGATGGGATTTATGGTTTCAGTTTTACACAACAATCTTGCACGCAAAGTTGGGGATTGGGATTACATCATATGTGCTACTAAACTCATATTCTAAAAACATGCTCCAGAAAGGAGTTCTTCATTAAAAGCTGAAATCTTTCCATGTGTCTGGGGAAAGAAACAGTGGACTACATTGAGGAGGAGGAAGGCACAACTTAATGACTGAAAAATGTAATTTAATGCGATCTGCTTCAGTAATCTTTCCTAAATAGTTTCGCGGAAAAAAAAATACCATAATCACCTACAAACTTATTGAATTAATCAACGTTTCTCAGGGTCAGAAAACAGTGATGTATCCTGTATGTCAGAAGACTGCAGAAATGTATCAAACTAGGAAATATGTAAGACATCAAGTCGGTGCTCTTGACTTTCCTCCATAAGGGGGGGCATTTCCAGAGGGAATCAATCTCACCTCGGTTCCCTGGAGCGGGGGGGGGGAGCGGGGGGGGGGGAGGGGGTCACTGTTTGCCCTAGGGCCTGTGAATCTGGACCAGTCCTGGGGACTTATTATTCATTTTGCTGGGGGTGACAGTGGCACTGGGGTCTCATAAGAAAATTCCACATTATTGAAAAAAAAGAAAGAAAATTCCACATTATTGTAAAAATGTGTATTGACCTGTGGAGGGGCGAAATGACATGGTAAATGGTGTCAGTTTAAAATGATCTCTGAGAAAGGGGGGGGGCGATAGAAGAAACAGGTGCGGCCACGTGTTTACGTGGACTGAGTGTGGGTCATGGCTGTGTGGGCAGGTCTCTCAAGCTCGGCTCTGTTGACAGGTGGCACCAGGGAACTCTGGTGGAGGCTGTCCCTGGCCTCCACAGGACAGTAACCATCCCCAGCTGTGACAACCCAAACTGCCTCCAGCCACTGCCCCAGCCCCCCTGCGGGGCGGGACGCCCTCAGCCCAGAAGCACTGCGATGTGGGAGGATTCATGTACTGTTTTCTCTTCTCTTGAATGCATTTAAAAGGTTTCAGAATAAAAGGCTTTGCAGATCATGGAGGAATACAAGTGTGAAAAATCATGGTGCTGGGTGAGTCTCTCGGGCTGTTTGGAGAACATTCCTGAGAAACATGGCCACCTTGGTCTGCAGCCCAGACACCAGGGGAATTTCCGACTCTGGTCCTGAACACATGGGAGGGGCGGGGGGGGGGTGAGGGGCGTGGACCCATCTCAGGCCAGGGATTCAGCCCCTCGGGGGACCTGAGCCCAGGAAGGTACATTGAAAAAAAGCAGCATTAGTCCCTTGTTATGTTGTATTCCATTTGCTTTATCCTTTGTGCTGACAAGGGCTGGCTGGGGCTCACTATTTCCCTCCCCACTCCCCCCACATTGTTTTTCTAAACCAGGTGAGGGCACGCGTCACACGTCATGGCCCTTCGCCCCTACATACACCGTGGTGCATTGCCCCCAAGCGGACATGCTCCCCCGGGATCGCGGTGCGGCTCTCCCGCGTGGGCAATGACACTGATGCGGCGCTGCCCTCGTCCACTCCTGGGTTCATATCCTCACGTCCTCCGTGGACTTGGCGATGCTCTTTGCAGCGTTAGCCCCCCCCCTCCCCCACCAGGACAGGATCCGGGCCAGGATCAGGCATTGTTCTAGGCGGTCATGTCCCTTTAGCTCTTTTTACTTTTCATTAGCAATTCTGAGAAATACTTGACATACCACACGATCTACCCGCTCAGAATGGGAGTTTGAGTCTATTCACAGAGTTGTGCAACCATCCACCGCGATCTGACTTCGGGACATTTTTGGTCTCCCTTTGCCCTGGAGCCTGTACTCGTCACCCTCGGCCTCCTTGAACTTAGAACATTTCTATTGCTCTTCTTCTACTTTTATGATGTTGAGTAAAATGCTCCTCGTGTGGGCTCTGTTGGCTATTTCCTTGTGATTCAGTGAGGTTATCCGTTCTCAAATCAGCTACCTCCTGCCTGGTGCCGTATCAGGGTATCGCAGAGGGACACGCGTGGTATCCATCTGTCCCTCCGGGCTGATGGCCTGGCCAAGGGGCCGTGGGACGGCTGCACTGCACAATTACACGGGTGCTAATCTCGGGGTAAATCTGGATGAGGAACAAGGTATTTGCCTGATCTTCGCGTGTCTCCTCACAGCTTACGATTTGCAAGGAGAGAAAACCAAGCATTTACTGTGGTGCCCCCCGCCTCTCTGCTGGCGCACATTCCAGAAAGGTGCTCTGTCAGAGAGGGTCTGGAAGGCGGCTGTGGGCTAGCTCGGGTCTACACGGCCGGCCTGCCCATTCGACCCGGAGGCTGGCTGCCAGGTCCCTGGAACACAGCTCATTCACTGTGTGGATTCTTTACAGTCCCTCCAGGACCTAGGAGAGGAAAAGAACCCATTTCTGGAAGGGAGAAGGCAGTCCTCAACTTCCCCAGAGGCGCCTCATGCGTGGGAATGAGGACCCAGCCGGCCAGCCTGCTCTCAGCCCAGGAGCCTAACAGCCCACGTCCCTGAGATTCTGAGCTTCCCCCAGCGGCTTCCGCTTCTCGTGCGCCCTGCTTCAGGCCTTTCTCCTCCCCGCTCCAGAAATTTCCACGGGCCGTGGAGGCCGCGCCGGGGGAAACTGCCTGTCTTGTCTTCCAGGGAATTAGCCTCTGATGGACTAACAGGGAGCAGGAAATCGATGGGGGATGAAATACAACAGATGCTTCACATGGACTCGCCGTCTCTCGGGGCCAAGGCAAACCCTGTCCTATTTGCTGTGCTTGACACAGCTGAGCGCCGCAGATGTGGGGGCCTGGCCCAGGCGAGGAGGGCACTTCTGCCCAAGACGCATGGGCGAGGGGGGGACCAGGCAGAGCCACGGGGAGAGCTGGAGACCCCCTTCAGAGCCAGAGTCCTGCAAGAACGGTCAGAAACACAACGGCACAAAGGCCTCCGACGTCTCCTCCCAGGGAGCCCCACGAAGGGAACCGAGCGGCACACACAAGCAGACGGCGTATTTGCAAGCGGGCAAGAACACCGTCGAGGAGCAAATGCGACCTTCAGGAGACCGTTTTACCCAGAGGCCATCGGGCCACACAGCCAGGTGCTCAGAACTTTAACTTGCCTTGGCCTTGGCCTGCCTGCTCGCGGGGCAACATTAAAAAATATTATTATTATTTAATTGTAACAATAACAACTGCTCAGAAAATAAAAACCAAAACAGGCCAACCATTGGAACACCAAGAAGAGATTTCTAAGGGTTTTTATTTTAAACATATGTTCCTAAAACGGCCCGTGAAGAGTGCCAAAAACACAGCGTCACGTCTGTTTTCCTTTTTCTGTGTACAGGATTTGCTTTGGAAACTGCCTATAAATGCCCTGAAACTTTTTTCTCTCATCAAAAACAATTGAGGAACAGGACAAGGAGTTCTGAGGCGTCATCTACTCATTTCACTGAGTGGAGGGAGAGGGAAGTGATGTTTGTGTGACACGGACTGAAGCTATAGCGGGGAGCCGTCAGGAGGGCGCTTTGCTCGCCCTGTTGGATCGCACAGAAGAGGCATTGCATCTGGAAAACCAGCCCAGCCTCTTGGCTGCCCTGCGTGTTGGTGGCGGAGGGAGAAGAAAGGCTCTCCCTTCCCATTCTGGAATTCCGTGGGGGCTGCGGCATCGTGTGAGGGACCCCAGATGGCATTCAATCCCCAGAGGTTGGCGACAGAGTCTATTCCCTTCTTCTTGGCCCATGGGCCCTGGAGGGTCTCTCCCCAAAGCTGTGTAATGGAAATCCACGCTCCCTGTGTGCGAGCTCAGCAGAAAGAAACGGCTGTCCTCGCCCTCACCTCACACACCGCAGAGAGCTTCTCCAAGGGAGTTAGTTCACTGTGGTCCTCAGGCCTAGGGTCAAGGAACTGGGAGGCTAGTAAAATAAAACAGACTACGCACTGAGTTAACTCACTAATGTCACTGAGCACACATAACAATTGCAGAACAACCCAAGAAAGCTAAGAATGTTCTTGGGGACTCCGTCGGAAAGAGCATCATGAGTTAACGTGCATTCAAGGCCTCTGTGGGCCCCACTGCCCTTTGCTTCAAAGATTCACAACTCAAGTGAGAAGGGTAAACAGTGTTCTCTGCCCAAAGCCATGATTCAAAATTCTGGCTTTGTTATCCTTCAGCGTGGGATTAATTATCGCAAGGCCTCGTAGGGGATTCATTTATATATGATATAAAGTAGAGTTTACTGTCATTTTAAATAAAGACACCAGGTGAAATTTAAAGCATATGAAGGGTAGAAAGAATATAAAACCAGAAATGGCAAGACATCACAATTCTGAGGAGAATTCTGAATCATGATCTGGGGCATATTCTATCTGGTGTTCGGAATAAGTAAATAGCTGAATTAAGTACATCCCATATTATTTTATTTCAGAGTAATATGATTCTTTTGTTTCTATTATATAGGAAGCAGTAGTGTAACTAAAATCATCATCTTTGGGTCTAAAAATAATGACCTTATAGAAAAGAAACTGGAATAAAAACTTAATTCATAAGGGCTTTTAACAAAATCTCTCATTGTCTCCTAAAGTATGGAGGTTTACATGGTTAAATATAAGGTGACTCTTCAATGTATATCAGCGGACCATAGAATCTTTCCTCCAAGTGTTTACAACCAAGGCACCAGAGAGGAGAAAGTATAGACAGAAATCTGCAGTCATGGCTCCTAATCTTTTAGAAAAGATTTCATTTAAAAAAGAGCCACCCTATTTGTATAATGCTATAGTAAATCTTACATTGTAACATATTTTTAGATGAGGGGTGTGTTAGAGAGAGAGGGAAGAGGGAGGGAGGGGGACAAAGAGAGGGACAGAGAGAGGGAGAAAGAGTAGGACAGAGGGAGACAGAGGGAGACAGAGGGAGGGAAGGAGAAAGGAAGGGAGAACGTGAGAAGGAGAGAAGTGGA
>CM052894.1:4731346-4746627 GCA_028534135.1 Potos flavus | reverse complement strand
ATCCACCCATCATCTATCCATCATCCACCCATCCATCCATTATCCATCCGTCCGTCCATCCATCTACCCATCCCTCATCCACCATCCATATATCCACCCATCATCTATCCATCATCCACCCATCCATCCATTATCCATCCGTCCATCCATCCATCTACCCATCCCTCATCCACCATCCATACACACACGTTCTGTATGCCAGGTACAGGGTGAGCTCAGGTTGCATGAGGGTCCCTGTCCTCAAGAAGCCTGCAGCCTAGAGCAGGGACAGATACATGGAAATGCAGGGAGTGCTTCAGGAGCACTAAGGAGGAAGCCCTGAACTTACTCAAGAAATTAGGGAAAGCTCCACAGACCAAATGGCATAGGGAAGGGTCACGATGGAGAAGGACTCACCAATCTAAAGAGGGAGCAGGAGCAGCACACAGTAAGGAAATGAAGCAGGAGAGAGCATGGGGCATTCACAGAATGGGGGGGGGCGGGCTCAGCTGGGATGAAGGCCAAGGTGCACAGGGGAAGGAACTACTGAAGCTGAGAGGACACGCTGAGGCAGAATGTGGGGGGCCCCGAAGGCCAGAGTCAGTCTGCACCCTGTGGTCTCCCTTATCCTTTCTGTGACCCTAATTTCCTCATCATGACATCAGCATCCCTAACCATGTCCACTCTACTCCTAATACCACAGTATTATGACGATTTTTCAAGTGCTGACTCTGAGCCAGACATGAGCTATTACTTGTTGGCTCCTCTCGATAACCTATGGGGTAGATCCTATACTTCTTCCCCCTTCACAGCTGACAAAGTGAGGACAGGTGGGGCTCCCTGTTCTGGGCCACACGGCTGGTCCTTGGTGGCCCTAGAACCTACCCGTGGCAGGCCTGCTGCAGAGCCACTGGTGAGGCTGACACGCCTGCAGAACGTTCCTGAAGATGGCACGTGGTGATTGCACTCCTCTGATGGCCAGACTGTGTGGTGGCTCACATTTCCCTCTGTATTTCAGGCCCATGTTCCCACTCAGTTCTTAGTACCCTGTCAGTCTTCCTCTCTCCTCATCAGATGGTTGCTAAAGGCACGGCATTCTGAATGGGGAGGCCAGCTCACTCTTCCAAATGGCCACAGGCCCTGCTACGCTAGGCAGGCGCTGGGACCTGGGGCTTGCCTCCCCCACCAGCCGGACATCTCCCTCCCCCGTCAGCAGAGATGCCCTGCCCACCTTCTAGCCTGCTTGGGTTGGGGTGGAGGGGACCGAAATGGGGCCGCTCCACTCCTGCCTCCAGCCGAGTGCCCACTATGTGCTGGACACTGAGGGAAGGAAGATAGATTAGAGGGGAGTGCCTGAGGAAGGAGGAAGCACGCGGGATTCCTGATATTCTGGCGGGAACAACATTGTAATGACCCATTCCTGAGTCAGAGAAGACTGGGGTGGGGGTGGTGGGGCCCAGCGGTCTGGGTTTAAACCTTGGCTCTGCTAACAACAAGCTGTGTGTCTTTGGGAAGGGTGAGTAACTTCTCTGTGACTTGCTTTTTTCATTTTAAAAAGAAAGATAATCTTTTGTGGTCCTTGTGAGGATTACGTAAATTGAAATCTACAAGGGGCTTAGAAAAGTGCCAGGTTCACACACAAAGAGCAACCCAACCAATGATAGTTATTATGAGTATTAGCAAACACAGGATGAGCGCCCACTCTGCACGAGGCACCCGTTCTGGGGGACCAGCTTTACCTCCAAGGGGCTTCCGTGCTATCAGGCGGCAAACACACATTAGTGCGTTAGATACGCCTTCAGTTACTACCTTGAATCGCCGATGGCCACTTACTACAGGCCAAGAAGATGATCAGGATTCCTAGCAAATGTAACAAGGGAATCAACGCTACCCAGCCATCGATACCCACCCCACTCTTTACCCCTCTGCCTCAAAGCTCCATTTTATACTTCAGTAGACTCGGCCTTCTTTAGAGAAATGTTAAAGTTGCCTTTCTCCGGCGGCTGATCACATGACTTCTGAAGCGGTCGTGAAACATTTAAAAAGATCACATTTTTTTAAAAAGATTTTATGTATTTATTTGACAGAGAGAGAGAGAGATCACAAGTAGGCAGAGAGGCAGGCAGAGAGAGAGGGGGAAGCAGGCTCCCTGCTGAGCAGAGAACCTGATGCGGGGCTCGATCCCAGGACCCTGAGATCATGACCTGAGCCGAAGGCAGAGGCTTAACCCACTGAGCCACCCAGGCGCCCCTAAAAAGATCAAATTTAACCAAGGAGTCCAGTGGCATTTTGTACAATCTGACAAGGGCCCATTTCGGCCCAGGACTATCTGGTTGTGCTCTGGTGACATTAGCTTAAGTGATCTCGAGCTGTGGGTTTGTACCAGGCAGTTCCGCAAGAGGCAAGCACATTCAACCTACTTCCAAAAGGAAACAGTAAGCAAACTTTGCCGAAGGATTGACTGCAATGGTTTACTGAAGGAAAAAAAAAAAAAAGGGAAGGCAGAACATATACCATCGGTGTGACTGAGTAAATGATTCCAGAAGACAATGAACTCGGGTGACCAAGAGGACCCGCTTCCCGTTCATTTACAAAGTCGCTACACTCAGATGGCTGGGAAGGAGGCAACCTATCTGATTCCTGCCACGGCTTAATTCCCTTAAGAAAATGCACTTCCTGGATTTCCTTACTGTTCACCATAAAACTGGACACTCAAAGCAAAACTCAATCACGTAACCCACAAAAGGGACAGATTCTTTCAAAAGACAAAGAAATGACCGACCACGGCATTAACGTGTCTTAGGCATACGTGGAAATGCTGGAAACAGAAAGCCAGTGTGGAAGGATTGATCTGGAAAGGGTGGGGGGTGGACACGGGTTCTGCTGTGCGGCCAGCTGAAATGCTTTAAAAAATGTTAAGTTCTCTTCCTGGAAAACTTACATATGTGAAAGGAGGAGAATACTACTTAATAAGCATGCTAGGTGCTTATCAGGAGAAGATTTAAAAAAAAAAGGCCCTGAATACGGAGCGTTATAGGGGCACATGTTAAATTGAACTTCAGAGTGACCCAGTTTCCAACCGGGAAGTACCCTCGGTGCTTCTGTCTCTGCCAAAAGTTGCAGACACCTAATAAGAAGCTTGCACATGCCGGGGTGGGGGGGGGGGAGGGCTTTCTGGAAGCTGTCAGCCCATCTGTGTGAAGACTGGAGAAGAATGCTTTCAGTTTTCAGGGACAAATCAAAGGCAAAGGGAAGAAAAGGAAGCGTACACGTCGCCGATTATGGGGAAGGAGACTCAGGTAATTTTGTGCAGCCGGTGCCTGAGGAAACACACAGTCGAATACGGCATTTCTCACATGTGGGCAAAGATTCTCCCAATTTTAAGAGCCCCCCCCCCCCGATGTTGACTCAAATTATTTTTATTCTAATACTATTTAAATGTATACAGGCATCAAACAAGGTATACACATTAGCTTATAGCTCTTCTCCCAACCAAAACAGATTTGTAAGTGCTGGGCTGCCAACCCAAGAATGCTCAATTGAACGATATTAATTCAACCAAACGGGTAATGTGGTTTTGTTGAAACGAAATTGCTCCCGTCGAGTTTCCAAAAAATGTGACCCTGGTTCTGGTTCTGCATGTAATGTTTCTGTATTTGATTTTAACAACACCCTTGCACACAGTGTCATTTACATACTTACAGGATATGGATCGGTCTGAAAATCCTGAGAGCTTCGTTTGCCTGAGTAGGATAATCAGACCTCATCTGTCTCTGAAATTCTGCCAGGAAGCAGTCCTTGAACGCCTGTGTCCCCGAGGTGGAAACTGATCCCTCTGTTACTGGAAGCTAAGGCTGCAGGACTATCATATGGAAAATCTGCATTAAACACGGACCGATCTTAAATATTGTTGCAGTCCAAGGAAACGTTATTTTATTTTTTTTACTACTCTATTGACCGATGATAAACATCTGGGAACTGGTATCTAAAAGATGGGGGCCCATGACTTTAAGCTTGGGAATAAGGCACAAAGTGCTACTGGGTTGGTTTACTATTTGTTCTTGATTAGGGATCAGATTCTGTAGAGTTAGATGCTAACTTGTAGAAGGCACATAAATTACAAGTAGTTTCATCTGGTAGAAAAGATAATCCCCTAAACTTAGGGTCTCGCCGCCCTACAGGACGCATGCTGGATTTTTTATCTAATGGATCCTGATCTGCCTTCCCTACTCCCACAAGCCAACTCGGCCGCCCTGCTGTTCCCCTCACTGACCAGCCGCTCACGCATCTCACAGATGGTTGCTGTACTCACGTTTCCTCTGAGCCAAGTCTTCAACTTTCTGAAATGTGTGCTTGCACATCCCTTAGTCATTTACACGTGATCGGTGAGCACACATTTACTGACCAACCCAGATGGCTTCAATGACCAACGGAGCCCTTTCTAGGCAGAAGTGTTACACAGGGGGCCATGTGGGATACAAAAGTGAATGAGGATGGGAGCCGATGGGACAGCGTGAAAAATCTCACCAGTTCTCATAACTAGTATACATTAGTCATGTGTGCTCAGAAAAGAAAATGTGTGTAGTGAACGTCATAGTTAATCATAATTGCCTAGTTATAATTAGTTACTGGAGAGTAAGATTATAAATAAGGTCTTTCTCCATGTTTCTGTAGGTTCTATAGGGAGCACCCGTTGCTTATAAAAATTTTTTAAAGGTGGGGGGAGGGGAGGATTTTAATTTTACCAAAATTTCAGTTCAAGGTAAAAAACACAAGATGAAAGAACTAGCAAAAGCCCAAAGGGTTGGCTTAGCTTCATGGAAGGTTGAGTAGTCTCAGTGGGAGATCAGGAGGCAGAGAAGAGGGAGCAAAATCAACCAGGGATCTGAAGAGGAGCATCAGAAAGGTCAGACAAGAACCAGGGGAGTGTGGGAACTGGATGTGCTTTGAGAAAGGCTGGTCTGTTGAGCACCTAGGACAGAGATGAGCCAGAGAAAGGCCCCTGGCTGGCACAGGAAGCTGCCTGCCTAGATTTGGCATTTACACACCTTTGGTGCCCAATGCATGCTCAATCAACGAGCTGTAGGTACAAGGCAGGGAATGAATGAGGTCACGGGGCAGTGAGGGTGCAGACCAGGCAGACGGGCCTGCAGACCGAGGCCGGGTGCCCACACCTCAGAGGTCTGGGAGGCCAGCAGGAACAAGCAGGTGCGCTGCGGAGGGTGACGAGGGTGGATGGGAGCTGAGGAGCCAAGCAAAGAAGGCGTTTCTGAGTCGTGGTTATAAAAGGTCAGGACTGAGCACCGACTCTTTAATTTAACTACTCACAGGTCAGCAGTGACCCAGGAAGAGTTAATTTGGTAGAATGACCGGGACAGAAGAGACGAGGAGGCAAGGAATCGTCAAGGATTGAGACAAATCAGGAGTTAGGCTCTAAGTGGGAGCAGTTGCTGGGGTGGAGGTGAAGTGAAGGGAGGTTTCACTTCTAAGGAGACGGGTTTCAGAGCCTTAGGAGCTGTCCAGGACGGAACCGACACCGATGATGCTGGAGGGAGCTGGGGTGGGGAGGCTGTCCTGCAGGTGGGAGAGGACGGGACCGGCACAGGCAGCCCGGCCACAGACTGTGGCACAGGCCGTGCACAGTGCCACAAACCACGGCAACAGGGCTTCGAGACCGAGAGACAAGAGGGCTAGACAAGCAGATGGAGCTTGTGGATTCTTGAGACCAGGGTGAGGAGCTGGGAAACACAGCAGGGGCTCCCAGATGTGGGCAGTGAGGCGACAGGAAGGAGCAGCAGCTTCAGCCGGCGGCTTCCGGAGAGCGGGGAGCCGAGGGGCCCCGGGGGTGAGCAGGGGACAGGGCGATGCGTGCGCACGAGGAGGGGGCAGTTACAGACACAGCGGTGTGGCAGGAACATCTTCGGGGAGGCGGGGAGGATACCAATGGAGAAGAGCATTCCTCATGAGCCTGAGCGCCCCAGCAAGAGGGGGGCACTTAGAAGACCCTGAAGTTCTCTGCCAAGCATGAGGTGACGTCACCTTCCGTGAGCTACCGGAGGAGACGGAGAAGGGACAGGCGCCTCCGTGGGCAGGCGCAGCTCACGCGCAACATGACTGGCTCACGAGAAACGTGAAGACGCGAAAGAAGCTTCCCTTCCCGCGACAGCACCAGCTCGAAAGACAGACCGAGAGCCAGACGGGAACCGGTGGCTCCGGAGGCCTCCCCGGTGAGCCCACGGGACCCGCAGCGGGGGACGGGAGAGGGCTGGGGCCCACGCCACGTCGTGTCCAGCAGCAGACGCGCTTTCCAGATCTGACCTCACCCCTGCTGTGGCTCAGAAGTCACACCATCTGGAGGGAGGTCTGATGAAGTGTCAGATGACAGAATCTACAGGACCGGGACAAGGACCAGAAGGGCCCTGGGGGGCTCCGGGCCCCCTGTGCCTCTCTGTTCCCAGCCTCTGCAAGGAAGCCGCGGAGGGGCCGCATGTTCCGGGTTTCGCTGGCTCTGGCAGCCCACGACAGGCCGTCTGGCTGGCCGAGGCAGAGTCCGCGGCCGGCGCAAGTGCAGCCTCCTTGCGCCGGGTGTTACTGCCGGCGCTTGGGTTTCCAGCCCTGAAGACTGGAGTCCCCCCACCCAGGCCCCAGGCCGCACGTGCCCCCACGTTAGGGCCCCAGCGCCTGGGCCCCAGCGCCTGGCACCCAGCCTTGCAAAGCAAATGAACAACCCATTAGAAACAAACTCGGGTTTTTTGTTTTTTGTTTTTTTTTGTCTCAAGGTACGTCTCGGCTTCCACCTGACAATATGCTCTTTCAACCCTATTTTTCTTTAAACCCCACCAAAACTCCTGTGTATTTATGAATACACGGTTACTGCCAAATTCCTGGCGATTCAGTCACATTCAAAACTCCCAGCTGTGGTGAGAAAAGAGGAGCACATTTTTCAGGAGGGGAAGAAATGGCCTTTCCCAGCGTATCAGATATATGTCCCGTTTTATTACCATCTATCTGGTATCAAAGGGTAGAGGAGGCAGGCTCGAGCAGACAGGCTGCAGATTCCAGAGTTTTCCTTCAGGGGAGCCTGCCCCTCTGCACAGCGAGCTTTGGTGCTCTGCTGCCCCGGGAAGAAGTCCAGTCCTGCCTCGCCCGTGAAACGACCTCCTTGCCAGGCCAAGGACCCCGCGGTGCTCAGACTGAGCCCACGAAGCCTCGGTTTGGGGCGAGTATCTGGAAGATTCAGACAGATGTGAGGACAAGTGACTTGGGGGACCAGGATGATGTCAGCGACGCCAGGTAGCCCAGCGACACTGGCAAAACGACCTACTCACCCCTGCCGGCCGGATAAGCCGAAGCAAGTCTGCCGGCGGAAACGACCCGGGTCGGAGTCACACCACCCGCCGGGGCTGCTCTTGCAGGAGTTGTAGGCATGGGGACACACAGCCAGTCTCCTTAGTGACTGCTTGACGCGCTGTCCAGTTCACAGCCGGCCTGGCTGCCAGCGAACACGCTGGCTCACCGCTGGGTGCCAGGGAGGGTGTCTTTAAATCCTGCCCACGCCTGCTCCCCCCAACCCCCGGGGCCCCCCCCCTTCACCACAGAAAACCTCTGCCCCACAGGCTGTTAGCAGCACCACGAGTCTCCAGTATCCCTCGGTCACTGTGAAGCTGCTTCATAAACGTACTAGTGCAGAGCACGTTTCATACACTGTATGTCTGATGGATTAAAACCGACTCGTTTCATTTTTAGACCTTGAGGAGTTCTTTTTCATTAAGTCAGAAGAAGCCAAATATTTTAAATTATAAATGAAATACAAAAAGATTAACATAGTTTCTCTACATGCCACTAATATTTCCTGATAATGAAATAACGAGAATGCATTCTTTTCCTTCCTTTTCT
Organism: Potos flavus; assembly: GCA_028534135.1. Lineage (NCBI taxonomy): Eukaryota > Metazoa > Chordata > Mammalia > Carnivora > Procyonidae > Potos > Potos flavus. Next base: position 4,738,752 of record CM052894.1, on the reverse strand, counting down.
TTTAAGATTTTATTTATTCATTTGAGAGAGAGAGAGAGCATAAGCAGGGGGAACGGCAGAAGGAGAGGGGGAAGTAGGCCCCCTGCCGAGCAGGGAGCCTGATTCGGGGCTCGATCCCAGGACCCTGAGATCATGACGGATGGATGCATTCTTTTAAAATAAATTATGCTCCTCTCACTCGAGTGAACGGAGATTGTACATGATCTTGAAACAAGAATTAAGGTTAAGTTGCATCAACAAACATAGGCAGTGACTATCTGATCAAGGGATGCTTTGTGGTCAATCGACTAACAAAAACAGAAGTTCCACTACCCGATCCTCGCACTAAATGCAAGCACTTGACAGGGTCACAAATGATACTTGGATCAGGTCTTCCACACCCATCAAGACCCAAACCATCCATCAACAGTAGGACTGATACACTTGCGAGTGGAAAATTATTGCCTATAAGACACTCCTTAATATTCACTGTCCTATTACTTACAATATTCTGCTAATTGGCATTTCCATGAGGGGTCCAACCTGAGCCATGGTGAGGTGGAACAGATGCAAGGTGATGGCTGGAGGGAAGTATGGCTCCCTAGGACTGGGGGTGGGGGGCGGTTGTAGGGCGAGGAGAGTCCAGAAAGGACGCCGGACCTCCTGGGGCTTCAGCTAACCCAGGCTTCAGCTAACCCAAAGTTCATGTCTGAGCAACTTGTTAATAGCCAGAATGTTGACCATCCAACAAGATCAGATGTCTCCTGAATCACCAAACACTTCCGGTGTAGCATCAACACTCAAAACGTCTATGCTCGAATTATGGAAATTAAACCCCGCCCACGGGCAAGTCACTGATACCTGCGGAAGCAGGGGAGTGTGGAAGTTAAGAGCGAGGCTACTGGAGCCAGAAAAATTGGGTGGGACTCCGAGAACGTTAGCTATTCACAGCAAGACCGATACCAGCACCAGGGAAGCACGACGTGATAAGCTCTGAATGGCTCAGAAAATTCAGAGGAGAGACAGGTCTCCCAGAGGGTTGGAGTCCTGAAGACTCCAGAGTAAGAGACCCCAGGGTGTGGAGAGCCACCAGGACTTAGATGTGGGGAGATGGAGGAAAGGGGAGGATGTAGTAGTCAATTCAAAGCAACAGGGAGAGGTGCTGTGAGCAAAGACACAGATACTGCAAATGCACATACAATGTTCTGGAGAAAATAAGTAGATCATTCTAGGCAGGGCAGAGGGCTCTCAAACGGGGATGATGGGAAGGAAGACTGGAAAAGTAGGTTTGGCCAGGCTGGGAAAGAGTATGAGCACCCAGCTAAGGTAGTCAGAATCTCTCCCACAGGCAAGAAGGTTTCTGAGCAACTGAGTGATAGGAAAAGGGACATTTGAGAGGGAACCACATGGTAGATGCTATGGGTTCAATTGTGTCCGCCCAGAAAGATATGCGGAAGCCCCGAGCCCAAGTATCCATGATTATGATCTTATTTGGAAACAGAGTCTTAGCAGATGGGCTCAAGTGAAGCTGAAGTCATGTTGGAGCAGAGTGGCCCTCATCCAGTGACTGGTATCCTTCCAAGGAGACGGGCAAACACGGATCCTTCCCTAGCGCCTTCGGAGGCAGCGTGGTCTTACCGGAAACCAGAAGTCCTTGACTTTAGAGTTCTGGACGCCAGAACGATGAGAGAATACATTTCTGTTATTTTAAGCAAAGTACAATTTGTGGCCCTTTGTCATGCCAGCCCCAGGAAATGAATAACCAGAGGGCCATGCATGTTAGAGCAGAACGAGGACCTGAGCATAATCACCAGATAGGACGGTGGCTGTGACAACGGAGAGAGGTGAAGGCCAATCAACAAGATGTGGAGACTTAACAACTATGTGGAGAGAAGGAGAGGGAAACAGTAAAGATACAGAAGGCCAATGGGGCCTCTGTCAACGTCAAGAAAGACCAGGAGTGAGGACGCTGCCTCTGGGAGCAGGACTGGGCCGGGGGTAGAGACCCGTTGGCTGTGGCGGTGTGACACTGGTTTAGCGAGTATGTAATTAATCTGAAAGACATCTGGGAGAAGAGGGACGGTCCTCTTTATTTGTAATGGCAGAACTCACCCAGTCCAGTAGAAAAGTAAAAAATCCATACGATGTCTGAGCATCCCCTGGCGTCCCACATGTGTCCCCTCTCGACATGCTCCATTGGTAAATCACAAGCCGCAAACATTTGGGTGGAGCTCTTCTCTCGCCGGGCCTAGAGATCCACCCCGCGTGGAGAAATTCAGCTCTAGAATGCATTCACGGGGCTTTATAGCTATTAGTACCTGTGGAGAACTTTTGCCTTGTTTCAAGATTTTTAGAAAAATAAACAAGGCATACCATAATTGTTGGTTAATTTGTTTTCAGTTAAGCGATTCCAGATTTTGAGCTGACTATTGCCACTTTTACCCCTTTTGGCCCACCCTTAAGTTCACGGAACTATAATTTTGTGTAAATTTAATGACTATCAAATGACATTACGAAGTCTGAAAATCTTCCTTTTTCATTTTGAGGTGTCCCACCCTGTAATCCAAGGGCTTGAAAAACCCCAAAGTGCTCTATTTCTTCTTCTCCCTTTCTCTCTTTTTTCTAACCAGCAGAAATAAAGGTCATTCTCCAGTCAGAATAATTGCTACAGTGGAGAGAAGATATTTTTAAAAACTTTCTCTCAAAATTACAGATTTAAGACGACAAGGAAAGTAAAATTGCAGCTGAAATCCAAAGCAAAACCTTCAACTAAAAATACAAGCTACTCACACCGTGCAATTTGGCTGGGGCCAAGAGGCAAAAAGCACTACGTTTCAACAGAATTCTCATCATCTCTAAGTGTCTGCAGAATTCAAGTGGCTTCGAGTTGTATAAAGTTCCCAAATGACTGGAGGTTCGCATACCTAGGTGTCTCTGAAATACCTTTCTAACATTTTTCCGAAGGTCAACTTGACACTCAATCTTCAAACCACTGAAAAGAAAAACATGTCTCCGCGCGAGATGCTTTTATTTCACATTGTTGCGGATGGTAGAATGCAAGGGAATTATGTGTAAACTTTTGTCCTGGCTCCTTTTAAATGTGCCATGGTAAATCACAACTCTCAAACCTCGTAGGGGAATGGTTCTTCCCCTGTGACATCTTTAACTAGACATCTTTTGTGAAAGCTCAGGTGTTAAGCAGTCTTCAATCAGGTAAGAGGTGAGCAAAGAGAATGGGTACACGGGGAAATAGACAGACATGTCGTTCATGGGGTGAAAAAAACATGCAGAACATTCACTTCTAAATTTAAAGTTTCGTACCTTAATACCTAACAAGAGAATGCATCTGATTTAATCTGGAGGAATCACAGTAGTGCTTTTCTATAAGGAGCAGGAAAGTATTCTTTGTTTGATATCTATATTAATGTTATATGCCATCCTCCAACATCTATTCGAAAGAATTACAGTTTGAGGGAGGAAAAAAATAACCTCGGTTCAATTGTAACTAAAATCGTATTTAAGGTAAATACTACAACAGACGTTTTAACTTTACTTTATGAAAAGCAAGTATAGTGGAATTCCTGTGTGGAATGTAGGTGCTTCAGCCAAGAAAAATTATGTTTTACAGATTTCAGACGTTCTTTTTTGAACAAATATAGAAACATAAACATGAGGAAACACAGAAGTCAGTGAGAAAAATGATTTAGGCATAAACTCTATCAAAGCATCAAATACCATTTTACTGAAGAGCCATTCAATTTTTAGATAAGAAATCATTTTTCACAAACATATCCTGAATATCCTTTACTCCTCTGACAGGATCTGACCAAATATCTTTCCAGGTACAATTTTCCTTCCCACTCCCACAAATTCCTCAGAAACTATTCGGAAGCGCTTTAAAAAGTTTCGTAATTTGGGCGACGACAGGGTATGACCCCCCCTGCTAGGCCCCAGCCCTCCCTTGGGAGCCTGGCTATTCCCGATGGGCCTTCTTTTCTGTGGTAGATGTGTTCCTGGAAAAACCAAGTAAATCAGACTTTCATTTCTATTATTATTGTTGTTTTTTGGGAACCAAGTCATCTTCTCAGTGCCCTCGGGAGTTTGCTCAGGGACTGAAGGAATTCCACAATGAGCTTTCTGCGACCAGAGGAGCCACTGGGGCTCGGCCTGTGAGGGGTGGCTGGGCTGGGCTGCGAGCTTCCAGCTGCTCGTGTCCATCTGTCTCTCCTCCTCATGGTGGAGCTCCCTCCTGCCGTGGAGGCTGGAAATGGCAGTCTCCCGGCCCCTTTGGTCTAATCCCGGTCCGTGGTCTGTTGTGAGGATTTTTGGAAAGGTTTTCTCCTCTACTGGAAAGAGCAATTCGAGGGAGGAAACATGGCTTCCTTTTCTTTTTTAACCGTTAGACGCTGCTCGGTGAAGGTGTGATGCTTGCAGCTGCAGCACCGGCTCTAACTCCAGGGAGAAAGCTCAGGGAAGCACCAAGTACCTGCCTCAGGCAGCTAGTGGTGCTCGGCAGCTGACCCAGCTGAGCCGGAAGGGCCGCCTCTGCCTCTTGACGCGAGATCACAAACTCCTCACGCTGAAGCCACTTTGGGTTGGGTATGCCGTGACTCATCAGAAAGCACATCCCCGCTTCGTGTCCTGTCTTCACAGGCGGGGCCCCCAGAAATCCCTCTCGTCCCTCCAGACTTAGCCAACAATCAGCTCGAGGGAGCTTCGTCTGACCCGCTGAGGCCACACCAGTCACTCCTTCCCTGGCACACTGTGCATGCACGTGGCTTGGGCTCACGAGGCTAATAGGACTTGGTGTTTGCCAGCAGGACTAGCTCGGAACTCGTGGTTCCCAGTGCAAAGGAAAATGCGGTGCCTCTTGCTTATGGTTTATTAAGAATTTCCAGACAACAATGGCAGAGCATCAAACCAGGGTGGGGCGGGGGCGGGGGGACTCCTCAGTTTGCACACCCATGAAACTGGCTCCACTTACAAGCAAATCTTTTCTGGAAATGTCCAGATGGCAGGTATTCTAGGCTTTGCAGGCCATGTGGTCTTTGTCATAACCGCCCCACTTGGCCCTCATGGTATCAAAGTCACCACAGAGAACACATAAGGGAATGGGCATGGCTGTGTTTCAATAAAACTTTATTTATGGGAAGTTGGCTGAGGGGTCCTTGCTGGCTCACCACTGCTCTAGACTAGAGGCTCCTCAACCTTGGCATGTACCTGAGGGTCCCCTAACGGGTCACTTGAGGATCTTGTGAAGACGGCTTCAGCGGTATGGAGTGTGAGTGTAGCCTGATCCGAATTCACAAGCTCCCAGGCACCACGTTCTGGGAAGCACGGTCGTGTCTGAGAAACCCTGGCTTAGCCTGGAGGATGAGACCATGGGATTTCTCTCTGTGGTCAGTGCCCCACGGAAAGGGCCTCCCCTCATCCCCCTTACAGGGTCCCAATTCCATGAAGGCAGGAACTGGACCTCCTCTGCTCACCAGCACTGTGTAAGCAGCACCCAGCATGGTGCCTGGCCTGGGAAATATACGTCCAGAAACGCAAATTAATCACAGGAGCTCCAAAATCATTTGCTGAATGAATTCACTAGGATACAAGTTCTCAAGAGGAAGGAACAGCTCCTTATACATCTAGTATCTCCTAGACTTCTGTCTTCCTAGGAAAGAGGCTTCTGTATCACAGATTTTAAGTAAGTGTTGAAAATATTCTAAATGCATCTTATCCAGATTCATTTTTACACGGCCACCATTGCTGCTCCTGTCATCCTTCCCCCACCTCCTCCCGCCCCATCCATCAGCTCTTCCCTCTTTGTCTGGTACCATAACCCCCACTCCTGTGGACAGCCTATTCTAACGGGATTAGGTAGGACATCACCCACAATCACAGGGATGGGCATGAAAACCGAGTTCCCACGGTAACCCCCGTTTCGTGCCCATGGTGATTAGCTCAGGGGACAGGCACATCACGAAAAACAGGCCAAATGGATACCACCACAAGATTTGGCTGCAGGTTCCTGACAGAGATGGTCTCTTTCGCCTGCAATTCCAAAGCTGAGAGTGTATGAGTCTGGGGATGCCGATGGCCTTCTTGACCATCACAGAAAGAGAGCCTGACCAAGAGACAGCCAGGGAGACAGGACCCTGATGACATTCTGAGCCCTTGGCTCCAGCCATGCCTGAAGCAAGTTGTACCTTGCTTCCCAGTTATGTGATGCAAAAACTTCTTTACATTTTCATCAAGCAATCCGGGCTAGCTTTCTGTCACTTACAAGCAGAAGAAACAAACAAACTCCCTCTGTATAGGGAGAAACAAACTCCCTCTGTACTTTGGGCCAGCCTCACTCCTTTTATGTTAAATAGTTTACTCACAAGAACCCACTTTACATAGGATAGCTAAAGATTTGATTTAATGTTAATAATAACTACAAAACTGGAAATGAATGGGACCAGCCACATCTACTGACCTGTTATCCCACTTCTTAAAACACAGGTCAATCCACACCAATTCGGGATCAGTGTATTTGTTAAACATGACCTGTCCTTCATATAGAAAATCCTTTAGAAAGAGACAGACTTTCCCAGGTCAAGTGGACTCCTGGCATCAGGTAGGTGAGAAGCAAACTCATGCTGTATTTTCTAGAAGTGAAGACAAAACCCAGGCTAAGACACCTTGTCTCAGACTTTGCAAACCCCCTTGTATCTCTGCCCCTCCCATCAATTTACAACTCTTGTTGGCGGTCCTAGAATGTGCCTAAATGTTACTCCTTGGGAAATGCTGTTCAGTATATTGCGGTGATATTTCTTATTGTTGATACTTTAAAAAATTTGAAATATTCTGGTCACCAGATGATCAGTTTTATGAGTAAAAATATCACTGGTATCTGGGTGAATTCCAGTAACACACTAATATGTACACTCATCTACATTAAAAAAAACCACACATCATAGTCTAAAAATTCTGGTGGGAAGGCTATAATCTTGCCTTCCCAGCAAGATTTCATGTGTCTAGAGAAATGCCTAATTTTTTTTTCCAGCAGCATCTAAACAAATTACCTCGAGTATAGCAAAACAGGGTCACACTTGAACTCAAATAACTGAACCTCGGTAACCTCTGACGTTGTGAGGTTGTTAAACTTTCCTTATTGGGGGAAAATAGAATGTAAAAACAAGGTCATCCAGCAAGTCCTCCACTAGTCTATAGAACGAGTACACGGACCTTGAATTTCTTTTTTACCCTCTCAAAAAGTACTTGCCATACATACCAGAAATACTGAGCCTGACAGTACAAAGAAGGGCCACATGTACCCCAATGTTCATAGCAGCAATGGCCATAATCGCCAAACTGTGGAAAGAGCCAAGATGCCCTTCAACAGATGAATGGATAAAGAAGATATGGTCCATATATTCGATGGAATATTATGC
>CM052894.1:4594044-4730846 GCA_028534135.1 Potos flavus | reverse complement strand
GAGAGACTGTGAACTCAGAACAAGGGACTGAGGGTTTTGGAGGGGAGGGGGTGGGGGGATGGGCGAGCCTGGTGGTGGGTATTGAGGAGGGCACGTATTGCATGGAGCACTGGGTGTGATACATAAACAATGAATCTTGTAACACTGAAAAAATAAAATAAAAGTATTTGGGGAAAAAAAAAAAAATACTGAGCCTGAGAGACTTCAAGACCCTAAATCCAAAAACAGCAATGTGCCATTAAATTACACTCAGTTGAGACACTCTCCTACTGGTCTAGGGAGACAGACTAATCCAATTTTGAAAACAGTTTCAAATGCAAGCATTAAAGTAAAAGAGTGGAGTCCTTAACAGTCAGCCAGGGAATTAAGTTAATCATAACATCTCATGAATCAAGAGAAACACAGCCTCCTGCTTCCAGAACATGTGTATTCATATCTAATGTTGACAAACACGCTAATTGTCTGCTCTCCAAAAAAATGTATCTTTTTCTGTTAGGGGATGTTTGTCGGTATCTGCTAAGACCCGACAGGGGGCAATTGTGAGACTGTCCGAACAACACCAACATTTAAAGAAACCAAATGCAAGAATCATGCTCTAAGTCAGTGTGCTGCCGTATGTGGGTTTTCTTTCTCCCGAAGGGTTTGCAATTCTCAGCAGACACAGAGGAAGGAAAACAGGGATTAAGAATATAAACTGAAAGTCACTTCAGATGGACATTTTGTGATTGGGGATCAGACAGCCTGGGGAAAAGGAGGAACGGGGAGAAGGCACAGAGGAAAAGGGGGAGGGTTTAGGACACCTCTTTGTCTGCAGAAAGCTGCCGGTGGGGCCAAAAATCTGAGCACAGTTGACATACTTTTGATTTTATAAGTAAGAAATAATGATGCATTAGGATCTTTCCTTGCAGTCTCAGTTGTGTTACAGCAGATTACTTAAATTATTATAACTCGGTTTGAGGTTAGATAGTGCACATGGAACTGCATTAAAATGATAATTTAAGAAACAGCTCTCTGAGAAGAGCTTGACATGCATCTGTGTACTTCAGGCATTGTTTTACTGGATTTGAAATGTCGTTGGCATTGAGGACTTGGTCTCGGCTCCTGAATAGCAGGAACAGACCCGATACAAACTACGATCATTTCCACGCTAACTATACTAACTCACGTGTCAACTGGTTACTAACATGTAATTCCTTTTGTGATTCTCTAACATTGTTGCAGACCTTTCAAAGCTTATACTACTCTAGATTATTTACTGATCCTAAGAGCTGCTGTTATTTAAATAAGTTTCTCAAATACCAATAGTCTTGTCCCACTCATATCCTTATCATCAGCCCTCAGGAATTGGAGATAAAAATCCCAGAGTCTATTGTTAGATAAGATTACAAAAATATACCCAGGCCCTTACATATTTTACCATGAATAACACTGAAAGGAAAAACAGTGGCCAGCAAGACTTCCATGCAAGCTAACAGATTTCAATGGTCTCTGTCCTTTTTTTTTTTCTGTTGATGTATGTTTTACAGAAAGAGGGTTAGTATGCACAGAACTGCATCTTGGGTGTGGGATTAGGGAGGCCGGACACTCTGTGTTTCTTGACGTGGGAGTCCTGCTGCTCTAAAGAAGAAATACTTTTAGCTGCTGCCTGAGACCAGGGAAGGACACCCGTGGAGGATGTGAAGCTTCTCTCAAATTCCCTATTTTAAATCAGTGGTACTCAGTTGGGGTCGTTTTGCTCCACAGAGGACATTGATAATACATGAAGACATTTTTAGCTGTCACAATGGAGGGGGCAGATGGTGGGCAGGGGTCAGGGAGGGAGTTATCCCCTCCTCTGCAAAAGTCACTAGTCCTGAGGTTCAGAAACCTGTCCCAGCATCATCAGGCTCTAGATCTTGGTCAGCTGGATGGCTCTCAGAGCTCTTAAAACATCACAGGGGCGCCTGGGTGGCTCAGTCAGTTAAGCATCTGGCTCTTGATTTCGGCTCAGGTCGTGATCTCAGGGTCGTGGGATCGAGCCCCGTGTCGGGCTCTGCGCTCAGCACTGAGTCTGCTTGCCCCTTGTCCCTCTCCCTCTGCTCCTCCTCCTCCTGATCGCGCTCACGCTCTCTCTCTCAAATAAAGAAAGAAAATCTTAAAAGAAAGATTCATATGTAGTTGTGCACCAGAACAAATAGATACGGGAGGCACCGGAGAGGCACGCCAGACACAGAGTTCTCAAAAAGGTTACAATAAAGAGAAAGAAATCAAATAGGATTTCTCTTTGCTTTTCCATGATAGGTGATCAGCCAACAGGAAACATAATAAATGTTTGTTGGGCGATAAAATCAACGCTTCAAATGCAGATAAAAGAAACCAACAGCTCACAGCACAGGAAGACTCAGCAGAAAAAGAGAAGGGTCTGAGCAATCTGGCTAAAATGATCCTCTGAGTGTTGCAAGAAAAGTCTATGAGGCCCAGTGGGATGAGTCAACTTCTCTGAATCTCATCCATCAGAAATCCCAGCACTGCAGCTTAGAAAGAAGAGAGAGGGGAAGAGATTTTCTCCCTGTTCCCTCCCGTAGCTTTCTCAGCGATCACGTCCCCACGCCCCTACAAAGTGAGCTTTTCCTCAATTCTGTGCCAACTTTTTGTCATAAGAATACTCTCTGAGAAATGTCAAATGACAGAACGTTTCTTTTCAAGGATTAATGAAACTTTTCTATTACTCATTATAGTGCTGTCAAAAGTGAGACCAGCGAGACAGCAATGAAAGCTGAAGTTCCAAAGGCGAGAACACTGTCAATCCTCAGTCAGGAATTCTGGCAAGGAACCCAAGTCCTATCAATAGAGGCAGCACATTTTTCATTCTTTAATTGCTTCTCATGGCCACTTCCAGAAAAGGCAGGCTGTTCCCACCTTGATGAAGAGAGTGGGGGAAAAAAAGGCAGCTTCTGAAATCTTTATTATGGTAGCAGCCTTGGGTGTAAATTTGTTCAGACCCCTCTATAGAATTCTGCTGGACATGAAAATTGTCCCAAACCGATAGAAGTGAACAGAAATGACTCGATGGACAGTGCTGTTCCTTTCTTGTCTTGGCATAAAAGACAAAACTGCCTTTAGCTGTGACTACTCTTTAGACTCCATAAGGACAATTGGTGGTGATGAGATAAATACTGGGGTGTCCTATTTTCATGCAGAATTTATTAGGGTTTGACGTCATGCTATGATGATTTGTTGTGCCTTTGATTGTGACAAATGAAACAGTCAGATTTTACAACTGTAGAGTCTGAGATAGTGGTCATTATTATCAAAATCATCCAGATCGTTCAGCTGCATTCCTCCCAAGAACTATTCAAGAAGTTTACAGGATGAGGACGACCAAGCAAGGACTGTCGTGTTACACCAGATGCAGGCTTTCAGCCAGAGAGGCTCCACAACCCTGATTTTCTAAAACAAGAAGCTCTTTACGCTCCCTTTACTGGAGCCTCGCGTCCAGTTAACATCGAGCTCAAGAGCGGAACACAGGATTCAACAGATGGAGGGTCTGGATCCATGAAAATTCAAAATACATCTGGTTATCCTACTGAGCATCCAACTTCCCTACTGGATATTCTATTCAAAATAATGCATGTGTAACTTATTCCTTGATGTTTTTATTAATCCGTAACTACATCTTGGGGTTCTCCAGATACTGACTTAACTCATAGGCTTGATTCTCAGCCTTCTTGGGCTATAACAGAAATGTTTTATCTTCTCCCTCCCTGCCAGGAGCATCCATGCCTGCTAGCTTCCTCCTGGGCTGACCCGCTATGGGGAAGATCCTTCCCTTCATCTGTGTCTGGTAAACACCATCTCATCCTTCCAGAAACAGCACATGACAAAGTCGACATAATGGCAACTGACATTGACTATGCTTTCCTCTGTATCAGGGCTGTGCTGAGTGTTTTACAAACAATATTGCCTTTTACTCTCAAGTCCTAAAGAAAGGGAGCTAGTTCCTTCCTCCCATTCCTGGGTGCGAGCCCCACCGAGTCACCTAGCACCGAGTCACCTAGCACCCAGCAGGTCCCAGACTAGTATTGAGGCAATGACCACGTGGCATGCCGCATGCTAGATGGGAAAGAGCAAAGCATGATGAGGGAGGGAGGGGCACAAGGGAGAATATCCTGGAAGATGTTCTGGTGACAGGATGTGTGGGCGAGTCTCTCTTAAAGGCTGAATAAACGAGTCCAATGAAGAGGATTGTAGGCGTACATTTGAAAGGATTGGGATGGGAAATGATGGCTAGGACACAGAGGTCACCAGGGACGAGATGCGGACATCTGTACAGGAAGGAGAGATTTCTCTCCACTGGTGCCCTGCACTTTGGAAGGCAGAAGAAGAGAGCAGAGGATGAGGTTGATCCACAGTGAGAGCTTTTCTGGACACCAGGAATAAGGTGATAGGGAGGGAGGAAAGTCATGAGAGGTCGGACAGTCTGGGAGCTCATGAAAACATTGCAGTGGGCATTTGTGGATGGCTTCCAGGCATGTGGCATTCTGGCCCCCGTTTTCTGCCAGTGGCCCTGTATTTTCCTTCAGCTAACTACTCTTTTCCCATTCTCAGTCTTTTTGGTTTGGTGGAATCAACTCCACCAATGGTAGGTCTTGGTTTTCCTCTGACATAAGGGACTTCCACTCTTCCCCGCTGGGCGGCTGTGGTATCATAATGGGAGGCACAAAGCTGCTGCCACCATTTGCAAGCACATGGGGCTGCCCAAGGAGAGGTTATGGAGAGAATGGAGACGGAGTGCTCCATTTGTCCAAGACTCTGTCTCCAATGGAGACTCCATGGAGTCCAAGAACTCCATTCATCTGAGTTCTTCCCAGATGGAGAGAACTCATCCCCGTGACATCACTTAACTGCATCCAAACCTGCTGAAAGTGTGTTTCCTCTTGAGCTCCTTTCACAGATGGAGGGAGGGGGTTTACTGCTGTGGTCTTGCTTCCTCTCCACTGCTGTTTGCAAGGTGAGATGGGGTGGCGAACTTCTAGCCAAGGGTTGAGGGACCATGTGGGGCTACATGCACACCTAACCCAGGGCATGCTCCCCAGGCTAGACATGCAGAGCACCCCACTCTCCTGGGTGCAGTGAGTGGTCCTTAAGGGATGGGCGCCCCACTTACGCTCTTTTTCCTTCACCGATTGTCACAGAGATCGCGAAAGAGAGTTGACGTATTCTCAAAGGGGAGGGAACTCAAGACCACATGACTCTGGACCTGCCAACAGCCTCCATACTTCCTGTGGTCAGATGCAGACTGCTGACGCCCACAAAGAGTAAAGTACAGAACCAGGGAGACCACAGGAGCTGATGAGCACCCTTCATGCATAAGTAATTTTGAGTTAGGTTTTCTGTTATTTGAAACAAATTAGACCAAATACTCTCAGGCTAGAGCAGTTGTGAAGTCCAATGTGGAATGCAGAATTTAGGAGACAGGAAAGAAACAGGAGCTATCTGGGGCTTAATTACTGTTCTAGAAGATGGCAGTTAGTTCCCATGTGCTCCTAGCCCCACTGCCATGCAGCTCGAGAGCCCGGCTGTGCACTGCGATGGGCAGGCACCATGTGGACAAGCATTCGGGCTCAGATTCCTATCTTCCAAACGAGGATTTTCCCCTCTTTGATGTGTGCTCATCCGCAGACTTGAAAAAAAGCTCATGCAGATGTGAAAATTCATTCTGAGAATACGGTGTCAATAGTAACATAACAGCTCGGGCTCGTTACCTAGAATTTTGAAAAAATAATTTGTTCTAATAATGATCAGGACGCTGTATTTCCCAAGTGACAAAATTCCACCAACTTCACCTTGAACTGAGGAATAAAAAGTATATTCTGGACGCACATGTGCCCCACTCCCCAGCCTTGAAAGATTAAGGTACACTTGTCTTGATTAAGCATTAGTTTATCTTTTGGTAACAATCTTCAAAAGAAGAGAAAGTGAAGTGGCAGCTCTTCTCTCTCTTCTCTCTTTTTTTGTTTTTGTGTTTGCTTTTGTTTGTTTTTTTTGGCCAATCCATCTCTTCCTGTGTATGTGAAGAAAACCAGGCTGCCCTGGTGTCTCGGGTACTGTGAGGTCTCAGGCTAGCTCTGCTGATCCAATTGTATCCAGCTCAGGGACTGATCCAGGTCTCTCCTAAACATCAACATTTGGGTGCTTAACTTAATAGCAGTCTTGATTAGGGAGAGATGGATTCTTTTCAATTTTACCGCAATAATAGGCAAAGGACTCTTTTTCTTCGGTCATGATCAAATACTTATAAGTGCGTGTGGACCTCTGAGGTCAGTCCCACCATCTGCTTCCTGTGTATTTTCCTGTACGAACCCAGAAGGATTTTTTTTTTTTTTAAATAACAGCATTATTTATTTATTATTTACTTATTATTATTTATTATTTATTTTATTTTCTCTATGAGGGTTGCAGAATAATTGCTAAGAATCAAGTACGCACAGCATATTTATTCTTCATATTAAATCTCTACGTGACTGACGCTAACTATCATTGTGATTGGTAATCCATAGTTTGAAAAGCTCCCGGGATGCCAAAAGCACTCAGATGGAAGTGGAGCACCAGGATGGTGTTTCAACAATGTTCTTAAAAATTTCCCGGCCAAAACACTAGAATGAACTCTTGCTGGCTTACCGCTTAAAGCAGAGACCCTCTGCTGCCTCTCCTTTGCACGCATAGAGTAAAAGCAAATTAAAGCAAGTTCCTTTTCCTAAAAACCAGCTTTCTGAACTGAGGTGAATTCTAGGTTCAGTGATAAGCAGCTTCGCAAATGTCTCGTTATGACTCTTAAGAAAAGAGCACAATGACTACAAAATAAATTCATGACTTGACCCAATGAATCACTTCACAAATAGGATGAAATCAGAGGACTGGAAACAACCTAAATACCCAACAATAAGAAGAAGCTGGTTAGGGGGATTTGAGTTCATCCAGCCCGTGGCATTCCATGCAGCATGAGAACCACGAGTAGAAGAGTGTGGCTGGTCACAGAGGCAGGAAGCCAGAGGCAGAGTGACCGGCACCGGGCAGTCACATCTCTGCTCTGCCCTGTAGCAGCGACAGGACTCAGGAAGTCAGTCCCTCCTCTGCTCCCCCGTCTGGAAAATGGGAGGACAGTTACAGTTCCTACCTAGAGGGTTGCTAAGAGCTGTTCCTATGAGAAGATACTTGCAGAGCACTTAGGATGGGACATACTGTAAACACCATGCAAGTATCTGCCACTCTTCCTGTCCCCACTCCCAGACGTGTTAATATGCACATGGATCGTCTCTGGAAACGTATACTAGCGACTGGAAATAGGGGTTGTGTCTTAGAGAAGGTTCTGGAGGGTCTGGAGGGATATTTTCTTTTCACTGTGTGCATTTGTGACCTAACAAAAAGCCTTACATTTTTAAAAAATGAAGAAATAGGGCCCCTGACAGGAGCAAATGTTTTTAAGATGAGTGTCTATGACGTTCATAATGACTCAACTTGGACTCCTCACTCAATGCAGGTGGCCATGCATAGGCCATTTTTGGCCCTGGAAGAGCAAACTCCCAGGAGGGGGGTCCTCAGCCCCACCATGGGCCATGAGCCCACTTTCTGTGGCAGCTGTATGGGTGAGGCCACTGCTCCTCAGCTGGCCTCCCACTTCTCATCCCTTCTCCTCGTCTTGCCAACTCCTGTCTGGCTGAGAGGCTTGTCCTGAAACCCTCACTGGGCCATCTCTCTGCTCAGAACCCTTGTCTACACCCCTGTCCCATGGTGCCAGGTCCAAACTCCTGGACCCGGCCGTGGAGGTCTCTTGGCATGTCTGACCACTCTCTGTCTGTCCAGCCCAATGTGCCCTGCCCTTCTGATACATGCCAGCCTCACCCGTCCTCTGACCCTACCATTCCCGCCAGCGCCTTTGGGGAGGGGTCATGTGGCTCCTAGCTCAGGTCCAGGCCACCTGCATCCAGACGTCACTCTGCCGCCGCCAGGTTTGGCTGTCCAACCTGGGTAGGTGCCTTCCCCTCTCTGGCCCTCAGCGTCCCCAGGGGACACAGGGATGACACCACCCCTGGGCACCACTGGCTGGAGGGTGAACAGAGCCCCTGTATCTTGGGCTCAGGGACAACCCCACAGGGCTTCTCTTTCCTCTTGCCCCCTCCCTGGCTCCAGTTGTTTCCCCTCTTCTCCTTCCATCGACTCTGGGTTTCAATCTGCATTACATACATGGGGGAGATCCTGGGACAGGGCCGTCCCCTAGGGGGGTGTGCAATTCAGTTTGAGGTCACCGAAAATCACAACACATAGTGAAGTGACTGACTGAGGGGCTTAGATTCCGGGACTGCGTGGCCATCACTGGGGAGAGAGGTGGACTGAGGCCCGGTGGCTAGGGAAGGCTCTACTAGCAGCTGACACATTCTAAGGCTGAGTGGGACGGAAATCTGCAGAAGGTGCACCCCTCGGCGGGCCCAGCCCTGAGCTGCCCACGGCAGGGGTAGGACTCAGAGGGCAAAAGAGAGGACTCTGCTCGGGTGCGAGTCTCAAGCCCACGATGAAAACGTGGCCATTCTTCAAGAGCAGAGTGTGCGCCCATGAAAGAAAGTTGTCTACTGGTCACCCCCCCCAGCACAACCACGGCCTCATGTGCTTGTGTAAATAGGACAGATCAGGTGTGTAGGCCGAGGGCCACAGTATTCATGAACACGTCGACCTTTTGACCAGTGGGAGCTCATGAGCCGCCCTGCTTTTCTGGCTAACGTCCTCCTGCTGACATTCCCTCGGGACATCTGCAGCCGCGTCCAGACGGGACCCCACCTGGAGGCAGCAGCGGCGGTGACCGCTCTCCCCAAGTCATTAGATTTCAGCCTTTGTTGTCCCCTTTCCTTGCTTGCTGGGCTGTTCAGTGCTAAAAATATTTGCTCACAGCTTGTTCTTTTAAATAGTTTGAACGATGAGAGAGAAGATAGCGTCATCCCCCAGTCACACACTGAGGTGTCCTGTCACGTGTGCCGCCGAGCCTCCCAGTCTGCAGCCCAGTGCTCCCAACCTGGAGGAGACACCAGATGGGACTGGGGGGTGGGGCGAAGCTGGGCTCCACCCAGTGAGGACAAGACGGACTTTCCTGAAGTGGTAAATCCCACTCAGAAGTTAAAAGGATTCCCATAAAGATTAAAACACAAACCCTACGCAAGCGCCAGTCAGCCCGACGAGGCTGAGCCATTTGTTTTCCAGCTGTTACCACGCTTGCGAGCTCCCAGCTTCGCCTCTGACAAGATGTGTTCCATCAGCGCCTGCTCCATAAATCACAGCTTGTGGTAGGCCCTTGGTTTCAGCCTCAAGAAACCGTGAGGCCCGAGCAACTCCAGGAAAGGGGCTGATCCTCCAGGATTTTAAATCTTCTCTTTCTACCATAATGTGAAAGGTATCACACCGCTTCAAATGTTACTTCGAACCCGTCCTATATTAACAATGCCTTTCATTTCAACCGTTTGGAATGCTGAACATATATCAAAAAACCAGAGGGCTCAGTAGGTTGGGGAGGCAGCCTCCCTCCCTTCCTGGAACCCAGCCGGGCTGCCAGGATGACCCTGGCGGAAGGCCAGAGGACACTGCCTTGGGCCAAAGAGAGAATTCCAGATTTTGAAAGATGATCCTCAAGATGCCCCCAAAGGGGTTCCAGGTCCTCCTCTGCATCCACACCCTGGATCTTCAAGCCCAGTGCCTTTTTCCTAAGTTCCCATATACTGTTTTTTCACCTGAAATCTCATGTAGTAATTAAGGAGAAGATTTTTGTTTCTCCCTCTTCTCTTGGTGTTATATTTTCAGACTCTGAGCTCGAGAATCAGAGATGTTAGCAAACACATCTTTGTACATTAGAGGAGCTTAACTAATAAAATAATGACAGTAAGTACAAATATCTTTTACAACAGAGAAGATGGAATAAGATAAATGCACATTTATAATAATGACTACAAAATACTAAACTGTATGTACCTAATGAATGTCCTAAATGAAAGTGATCTTTGAAAAGATGGACTAAAGTTTATCCAGAAGACAGCCCAGCTTACTGAGAAAAAAAATAATAATCAGTCCTATAGGTAGGTCCCTACAGGAAGGAAATGAAAATACCCCCAATCTATGAAGCTATCATAAGAAAATAGCAAAAACTTATTATGTATTTGGCGTATTTTTGGGTCCACGTAAATTACTATATTTTCTAATAAGAAAAATTAGAAGTTTTTAATCCCATGGAAGCATAGTATAAAGGGATTTTTTTGGTTTAGTGACACTATGATAATCATCAATCACTACCAACAACCAGAGCAGAATCGACTATTGGGTATCTATATATTTAGGGTGACATCATCCAATTTGAGACATATATGAGTGAAAAATATCAGTAAACACGACCTGATGATAGGCATAAACCAGACTGTCCCAGGCAGAGGTGGACATGTAGTCCCCCTAACCAACTCCACATCTACTCACTGAGGTAGGAATTGTTATCCCCATTTTACAGACAGGAACACCAAGGCTTGCTCAAGGTCACACAGCTAATAAGTAGTGGAGCTCGGTTTATAACTAATTTCAAGGCACTGGCTCTTCTGGGCAGACTCCCAGCCAATAAGAGACGCACTATGGGTATCTTGGTGCTTTGTGTCTGTTAGAGGGCCAAAGCAGAACACTGAGAAAACTCTCGAACTCCGTGAAAGTGTCCAGGAATAGGTGCTGTGGGCAGGGGACACAAAGGCCACCAGGCAAATGGGCTGCCTTCTTGAAGTCTTCTTTCATTCACCCCACAGCACTGGTTCTGTACCTGCTTTCTTTTTCTGCTGTTCAAACAATACCCTCGTCCAACTTTCGAATGAACACAAAAGCCAACCCCAGAAATAAATCCTTCGAAGGGAATATGTACTGTTCTATTCCATTTCTCATGCGTCACTAGGAAAAGAATGGCATCTGACGAATTAGGATCTGTGGAGATGTTGGGGGGTGCTGAATAAAAGCAAGTCGTTCAGATATTTGCCGTAAATGTTGATATCAACACCTTCCATCAATTGCACACCTGCTCCAGGCCTGGCCTTGTGCCTGATGCTTTATAGACATTACAGTCAATCCTCCTAATCCTGCATGGAAATGTTATCAGAAATTCACAAGTGAGGAAAATAAGATGTAGAGGTCACAGGTAGTAAGTTATGAGGCTAGGATGTGGCAGTGAGGTTGGAAAACTCCAGAACCCATGTACTTTTCTCCACGACTGAGCAACCCTACGGGCCCAGCCTGTTTGGGGTTGCCCTTGAATGAAAAAGGACAAAAGCAATATTGAACCCACTGCCACAAGCCTCGGAAGGATTTATCAGTCCAGACATGATGCTGGGATGTCGTTGTAGCTTTGAGATCCAGGCCTGCTGCTGTCCCTCCTGCTCTCCATGGCTGTCCTGGAGACCTCTTCAGGGAGGCTCTGCTCAGGCTGAACTATCACGGCAGCCACGCCGGCCCGGCCCCCATGCCTCTCCCCGCGGGCAGGCCCGGAGCCTTTCCTGACCTGGACATACGTTCACCTCTTTGCACTGTGGGATGCAAATAGGTCCTTTCCTTTCTCTCTCTCTCTCTTTTTAAGATTGGAGAGCTATAAAATGTCCACGTTTTATAGAGAAAAGGAATGTCCATAAATCCAATTGTAAGCGTTACTATGATATTATATTTTAACAACTCAGAGGAGTCTGGTGAAAATTCTTATAGCTGAATGGTCTTAGTCAAATATAATAGCTCACGATAGAAATAGACACTTTGCCATTTCTCAAAGTCATCTTTTCTCATGTAGCTCTAGGTTCTATGAGCTAATCAATACATTTTGTCAGTTAAACCATCAATTTAACGGGTTTGATACATTAACTCCACTATTAAATTTTTTTTTCTGATAGACTCTCCTTCCTGTTGCTATTACCAGACAACCCTTGGTGACAGAAAAATTTTTGTCAGTTTGTAGGGAAAATCAGAAATTGGGTTCTGCACTGAATTAGATAATCAATGGGAATTGACCTGGATCATAGTTGTCAAAACTAGGCCATGGGGAATTGGAAATAAGATGAACAAATGGAGAGACAGGAACTTGATAATTCTGGAATTTGCCATGGTAATAAACAGCACCTTACCAAGCACCATACCAAGTAGGAAGTCTGCAAACCTCAGTGGAGACCAAGCCTAGGACTCCTATACATGGTGATGCAACACAATTCTGTATAAGCTCTGAAAGGGACGTATAAAATAACAATTATTGTGCTTAAGTTATTGGATTATGGGCGATTTTAATACGTGCCAGTTTCCACTCTTTTTATAATGTTACAACATGTGGACAAGGTTAAAATACCTAAAATAAACTCTTCACCATCTGTCTTTTCTCTCTCACTTAAGGAAAAGGAATTTGGCTACAAGTGGCTGTTCATCGTTCACATCCAACGGGGAGGAAAGAGAAGGGCTGAAATCCATCTTGGGCGGGAACGGGAGGTGGGTCTGAAATTCAAAGATCCGGAGCCTCCCCTTCGCAAGGGAGATTAGATCGCCCTCATTCTCCCCGAAGAGCTAGTGGGCTGACCCAGATGCTATGAAACTCTATCATATTAACGAGACACCCAGCCACCAGAGTTGTCACAAATCAAATGTGAAAAATGGCAGCATCTTTACTCTTCTTGATGCCAGTGTTCATCTCTGAATCACTGAACACACGTAGACCCTTGGAGCCAGAAACCCAAACTGGGTCACAAGAGGTCATCTTGTCCTGGGCAACCCAGTGGATGCCCCCCTCCCCCGCACCATCCATCAGAAGTTCCCTCTGAAGAGGGTTTGTCTCTTAAGATTCTCAGCAGATGAGTTTAGCCTTGTTTGAGCCATGATGCTAGCTAACCCAGCACACACAAACACACGCATGACATGGAATCATGGACCGTGCTGTTCTTTAAGCAAAGGGGTGGTACTCAATTATAGGGACAGCTCACAGACTCCTACTAGCCCCCAGGATTACTGATGGTGTGCTCTGGGTTTCTGCACAAAACCTCAGCTTGGAGAGAGGATGCCAGGTCTGAAAATCCCTGCAGCGTGGCCATCTCCCTCATAAAAAGCACTGTGTTCAGGGCAATTTGCCTCTGAAGACTTATAAGAAATTGAATTGGCAGGTTCATAAGGCGTGGCCCCAGTCCTAGCTATGTGTCCTTGCACAAATCCCAATAAGCCTCCGTGAGTCTGCTTCCTCATGTGAAAATGGGGAAAAGGCTAGTGTTTGTCTCACTGGGTTTTAGAGGGGAGAGCTGAGCACAGCCCCACTCACAGTAAGTACTCAGCACACAGGCTCATGAAGTCTCTTCTTGCAAAGTGCTGTTCCCAGCGTCCGGGCCACACAATGGGTCTGTCGGGCATTTTGATCTAGACACTCCTCTAAAGCTTCCATTTTGGACTCTCGTCTTGCATTTTTGGGTTGTTTTCTAACCATAAAGAAAACAGGCATTATGGTAGTGACTTCAATTTTCAGGAAGAGCCAGTGGAAGCGGAAGTTGTTGAGAATCTGTAATCTCTCGCTGTCAGAGCATCCTCGGCAGCCTATGAACCAGCCTACTCTTCCCGTTTTCGTGCGTTCACCCTCACGAGGATTTCTGGCTCTCCTGAGAGACCTCAGCCTTTCTTCCATACATACTCCAATTTCTTGGGAAATTAGATCGGCAATAGGAAATTTCCCATCGTTTCACACAGGGCCAAGGGAAAAAAGCCATTGTCAGCTGATTCATCATGCTTGCTAATTGTCCCTCTGCTTCCTAGAGCTTCAGATTCAGCTCCGCCAAATCCACTGCAAAGGCCTGATTCAAATAAAAAATAATTCTCATTTTGCCTCGGTCATTTTCCTGATCATTTTACGGTTTATAACTTTTTACAAGCCCATTTATTCATCTATTTTTTGAGGTGTAACTGATACACGATATTGTATTAGTTTCAGGTGTACAATGTGATTTCATATTTGCAGCCATTGTGAAATGATCATAATACATCACCAAAGTTAATATGTTATTGATTATATTCCCCATGCTGTACATTTTGCCCCCATGACTTACTGATTTTAGAGCTGGAAGTCTGTATTTCTTGATCTCCTTCATTCATTTCACCCCCTCCCCCAAACCCCACATCTCCTCTGGCCACCACCAATCTGTTTTCTGTATCTATGAGCCTAGGTTTTGTTTTGTTTGTTTTGTTTTTTAGATTCCACATTTAAGTGAAATCATGTGGTATTTGTCTTTCTCTGGGTGACTTATTTCACTTACTTCAAGGTCTGTCCCTGTTGTTGCAAATGGCAAGATTTTATTCTTTTTTAAAAATACCTGAATAATATTCCATTGACTATATGCCACAACTTCTTTATCCATTTGTCTGTTGATGGACATTTAGGTCATGTCTGTATTTTGGTTATTATAAATAATGCTGCAATGAACATAGAGGTGAATATATCTTTTCACATTAGTTTTCTTGTTCTCTTCAGACGGATACCCAGTAGTGGGATTGCTGGATCATATGGTTGTTCTATTTTTAATTTTTTAAGGAATCTCCATACTGTTTTCCATAGCAGCTGAGCCAGTTTCCATCCCCACCAACAGAGCAGGAGGATTCCCTTCTCTCCTCATCCTCAACAACACTTAATATTTCTTGTCTTTTGGTAATAGCCACTGAGCTGATCATATGCTTTCTATCTTTCACTTTGCTAATGTGGTGTATCACATTGATTGATTTGCAGATGTTGAACCATGCTTGCATCCCTGGGACAAATCCCACTTGGTCATGATGTATGATCCTTTTAATATATTGTTGAATTTGGTTTGGCAACATTTTGTTGAGTATTTTTGCATCTTTGTTCACCAAGTGTTTTGACCTATAATTGTTTTGGCGTTACCCTTGTCTGGTTTTGGTTTTAGAGTAATGGTGGCCTTGTAAAATGAGTTTGGAAGCATTACCTCCTCTTTGATTGGAAGAGTTTGAGAAGGATAGGTATTAAATCGTCCTTGAATGTCTCATAGAATTCACCAGTGAAGCCATCTGGTCCTGGACTGTAGTTTGTTAGGAGGTTTTTGATGACTGATTCAATCTCCTTACTAGTAATTGGTCTACTCATATTTTCTATTTCTTCATGATTCAGTCTTGGAAGATTGTAAGTTTATAGGAATTTATCCATTTCTTCTAGATTGTTCAGTGTTGTCATATAATTGTTCATAGTAGTCTCTTATGATTCTTTGTGTTTCTGTGGTATCAGCTGTAACTTCTTTCACTTCTGATTTTATTTATTTGAGTGCTGTCTCTTTTTTCTTGGTGAGTCCAGCTAAAGATCTGTCAATCTTGTTTATCTTTTCAAAGAACCAGGTCTGGTTCCATTGACGTTTTGGACTGTCTTTTTAGTTCTTTCATTTATTTCCACTCTGATCTTTATTACTTGCTTCCTTCTACTAACTTTCAGATTCATTTGTCCTTCTTTTTCTAGCTCCTTTACATGTAAAGTTAAATAGTTTATTTGAGATTTCTCTCATTTCTTATGGTAGGCCTGTATTGCTATGAACTTCCTTCTTAAAACTGCTTTTGCTGCATCCCACAGATTTTGATATGTCATATTTCTTTTATCATCTGCCTCTAGGTACTTTTTGATTTTTTTCTATGACCAGTAGTATTCTCAGTAACATGTTGCTTAATCTCTACATATTTGTAGTTTTTCATTTTCTTCTTATAATTGACTTCTAGTTTCATACAATTGTTGTAGGAAAAGATGCTTGACATGATTTCAAACTTCTTGAATTTTCTGAGATTGGTTTGGTGGCCTAACATGTGATCTGTTCTGGAGAATGTTCTATGCGCATTTGAGAAGAATGTGCATTTTGTTGCTTTGTCTGGGTGAACTCCGTTGCTTTGTCTTCCAGCTCACTGATCTGTTCTTCTACTTCATCCAGTCTGCTGTTGAACCCCTGTAATGTATTTTTTAGTTCATTATTGTATTCTTCAGCTCTGTGACTTCTGTTCGGCTGTTTCTTATGTCTTCCATCTCTTTGTTGAAGCTCTCACTGTATTAATCTGTTCTCCTAAATTAAAAGAGCATCTTTAGGACCATTACCTTGAATTCTTTTTCAAATAGATTACTTATCTTCATACCATTAAAGTCTTTTTCTGAGGTCTTGTTCTTTAACTGGGAATATATTTCTCTTTCTTCATTTTGTTTGACTCTCTCTGTTTTGTTTCTAACAGGTAAAACAGCCACCTCTTTCTCTCTTGAAAGAGTGACCCTGCTTAGGTCATGAAGCTTCTCATTAGACCTTCCCCTAGTTCTTGATTTCTTTCTAACCTCTGTGATTTTCTAAACTTATTCTTGATAGGTCGCCATTGTTGAGGATGTGCCAAGATCTGTCCATGTTCCAAGGGGAGGAATCTCATTTAGCTCCTAGTTTCAGGCAGATTGGAAGCCAGACCCTCAGGTAGAAGCTTTTAATACAGGCAAATATACACAGTCCTGTGAGGCCACAATCATAATCCCTGCTGGCCTATATACCAGGAGATCCACTGGGTGATAGTTGTAAAAATCAGGGCTCTAGATTAAGCTCCTTTCTGGGAGGTCTTGTGGAGCCGTAGCAAGGCCAAGGCAGTGAGAGAGGATGGTGTCTCTGTTTATGTTCTCTGGAAGTGCCTTCTAAGACTGTAGATGTGTGGGAAACCTGAAGCCTGTCACTTAGGCAGAAGCTCCAGGTTAAGTAAATATGTTTTTTTCACAGGAAGACTGGGGTTGTGTTTCAGTCTGTTGTCTGTCCAGTGTCCTGGGGGTGGTGGTCTGTCAAGAACTATCTTTCCAATTGTTACGTCCCCAGGGGAGCTCAGGAATGGCAGCCTTCTTGGCCACCAGGGCCAGGTGATCTAGGGCCATCCCCTGTGCGGCCTGCATACACGCGCGGGCTTTAGCTAGGCAGCAGGAGAGTGTAGAAGGTGGGGCACATTCACTGGCTTCAGAAAGGTGGTGGGAAAATAAATTCCTTGATTCCATGCATACCCCTGGGCTTTAGGAATGCAGTGGGAGAGTGCCTTGTCTGTAAGATGAGACAGGGAGGATGCCAACACCACTGCTTGCACTTGTTAGCTGGAACCAGGGAGCAGGGGAAGAGCCATAACTGTCCAAGCTAAAATACTTTAGCTAGCCAACAGAGATTGCAGCAACTCTTTGTACTAACCTGCCCCAGCCAGGGAACAGAAAAGTATCACAATTACCTGTTCTCTCTGGCTTCAGAAAGATGGTGGGATAGTGCCACAACCACTTGTCCAAGCTTATCTCAGCAAGGTGGTGGGAGGGTGCCACTTCCGAGCTCGCCAGCCAGAATTTCAACCATTTCCTGACTCTCCAGCGGATACTTTTAGATTAGCAAATGACTTTTCCTTCACACATAGTCTTAGGTACTCTTCAATTTTCTATTTTTTGCTGGGTTTTGGGAAAGTGAGACCACAGGCAAGCAAGGGGAATCTTGGTTTCCTACAGCTTTGAACATTAGTCCCATTGGTTTTGTAAGCCAGATGTTTTAGGGGCTTATCTGTTTGGTGCAGATCCTAGGGGTTGGAGATGTGGGGCACCCACCCCTTGCTCGGCTTCTCCAGGAGAGACACGTGTCCCACCTCTAGATCTCCTGGTCTGTGAGATCCCTTCCTATTGTGTGTCTCTGTTTTGGGGGGCAGAGTTTTGGTGAGAGCTGTCTCACCTGTCTTGATGTGGTCTTTTTATCCTTTGTTATGGGGAAACATCTCTTCTTGTTTTCAGATCTCTTGCAGATGGAAATGATCCATGTGTGGCTGTAGGTTTGGTATGTCCATGGGAGGAGATGAGTTCAGAATCTTCCTAGGCCGCCATCTTGTGGAAATCCCTCAAGCCCATCCATTGAGATAGGATACAGTTTAAGAGGGAGGTATCTGGCCTCTAATAAGCACAATTCTAAAGAACCTTGTATAATTAAATCCAGTAGCTTTTGCTTTCTTAATAAGTCTGAAGTATAACACTCTAACATAGATGAAATTTAATTTCAAAGAAGCATTTCCTACATTGCAGCTTCTGCCTGCCACATTCTTCTGCTCTCTCAAATCAGTCAAGGTTATAAGTACCAGGACTATGACCATTAATTGAGGATGGGTGTTATTTCTACAC
Source organism: Potos flavus (assembly GCA_028534135.1). Classification (NCBI taxonomy): domain Eukaryota; kingdom Metazoa; phylum Chordata; class Mammalia; order Carnivora; family Procyonidae; genus Potos; species Potos flavus. The sequence goes on along the minus strand of CM052894.1, from coordinate 4,712,656 downwards.
AGAAATCACTCTGTTGTCTATCTTTGCCAGACTTATCGCATGCAATACAATGAAGAACAACCTTCCATTTCCAATGTCCTTGAATGTATGAGTTGAGAACCTACTGGGATTGTATATAAAATTTTTAAAGGGCCACAACTCAAATTGGAAAAAGAACAATAAAAGCAAGCAATTTAAGAAGAATTTCCCTAGCAGCACCAAAAACCTGCACCCTACACATACAAGAAAAGCAGCCCACATGCTCCCCTCTTAACTCCACTATGGTGTAAGAGAGTGGCCACATCAGGCCCAGACAAAGGTACATGCCTAGCAGGCCCCAAGCTGGCTGCTGCAGCAGGAGATAAGGAAGCAATTGCTCGGGGGAGCTGGGCGTCAGGGAAGTGCCAGAGCCAAGCTGGCCCCCACCAGCCTCCCTCTTCGCAAGGGTGGTTTTTATTTGAGGGCACAAAAAAGCTCCAGCCACCTGTGAGTCAGGCTTGGGGGTGAGAAGCAGCTCTTTAGAAAGGAAGTACGCCCAGGCGATGCAGGAGGCATCTCATCTCATGTCTCTGTTCTGACTGGCTGAGGCAGAATGCTTCTCTGGGGATGCAGCAAACTCCTAGCCATTCACACCTCACAGGTATCGGCCCAAGCCCCTTGGTAAGGGAGGAAGAGAGCTGGCTGCATTTGTTAAAGCACCATTTCCTTGTTATAGGTCACATTCCAAGGTTACAAAGCATGGAAGTGGAGCCGAAATAATAAGAAAGGAATTTTTTTTTTTTTAAGAAAGGAATTACTTAAAAACATGTCACACACTTGAGGACTACAATCTGGCACTCATAGATTGTCAAAGCTGAATGATCTCCACAGTTTTCTAGTTAAATGCTTTCATTTCATAGGTGAGGAAACAAGCCCAGAGAGGTGAAGAGACCTTTGCAAGGACACACAGCACATTAGTGTAAGGTCAGCATGAGAACTTCCTTGATCCTTTTATTATCTTGCTTGATCATTTGGAAAACCAGTGGGCTTTTACTTTTCACCTGGGAGCCAGACTTCTATGAATTACTGCGTGGAGGCATGCATGTTTGACACGTGGGACTGGAAAACGAGCCTGCATTCAGGATGCAAAATGAGGGTGGAGGAGCTCCCCTTCACCGAGCAGGTTGGTCTTGCCTGCCAGTCTGACAACCAGCTAAAATTTCAGTACACATCATTTTCAGCTCTTAGCACTAAAATGAGCAAGGACTTCAATATGAACCACAGTTCATGGAAATATGGCTGGAAACATCACTCCTCTCTGAGCTCTCTGGAATTGCAACTGGGAATTCCCAGGGCGATTTTAACAAGTGACTGTTAAAATAACCTTACAACAGAATAAAGAGTCCACTGTACAGTAATCCTAGCTACCTCCCAAATGGAATGATGTTGAAGCTTTTCATAACTGTAACAGAAATGGGGGTATGGAGCAAAGCTCCCCTCGAAACCTGAAATGGTCACCTGGGGTGTGGTCCTAGTGCCCCCAGAGGGCAGCAGAGACAAGCATCTTGGTGTGGACCAGCTGTAGACCCAGGACGCCCAGTACCGACAGTCCGTGCAAGTCAGGATCATGCTCTGTGCACATGTACAGATGGGTTAGAGAGGATAGCTGGATAATGCAACAATAAGCTCTGTGTGATTCCCAGGGGTCTGACGCTGTTCTTTCAGCCCCTGGATGTCTGCCTGGACACAGCTCTCCAGGACACAATCAGAACCATGTGGGAAGGAAGGATGAGTTCAAGGACAGCAGCAAGAGGAGGATAAGGGTGCACGCGGACGTGGCTGATGAGCGCTGTGGTCAGCAGACTCCACATGGAGAGGGAAGTCTTCCTGCCTGCTGACCACGTGGGCAAAGGTTTCAAGGGCCCCTTCAGTAAGGCTGAGGCACACATGGTAGCAGCTAGGCTTCAAGATTCTTATTTTATCACAGCAGGACCAGGATGGCCGGGGGAAGGGTTTGGGCTGCAGAATCTGATGGACCTGATTTTGAATTCTGCCTTTGCCCCCACCTGCTGAGCGACCTTGGTCACAAGTTAGTTACCACATCTGTGAAATGGAATTAATACTTACACTCTTCTAAGTTTGGTCACACCAAAATGCATGCAGAGTTATTGAGTTATTGAGCATACACTAAGTGCTCAATAAGTGAAAACAGTAGCCAACATTTATTGAGGGATTACTATGTGCCAGGCATTTTTGCCAGGTGCTAAGACACAGGGATAACAAAGACTGACTCCATTTCTACCTCTAGAACTTGCTGTCTGAAGAACTAGGGCTAGTTTGCAAACTGTACAAAATGCCTGAGTATAAATACAAGCACATATTTATCGGCCAACATGAATGAATTCCCATGCTCTGTTTTCTTTGATGTTTGCTCTCTGAAAATAACTCCTTATCCTATGGCAGAGTCAACAATGTTATTTCCATTAAAATAAATGTTTCCTGCTATTCTCAGCATTATTGCCATCACCACCACCACTGGCACCAACATTGTCGCTATCATCACCACCACCATCATCATCATCACCACCATCACTGCCACCACCATCATTACCACCACCACCATCACCATCATCACCACCACCATCATTATCACCATCATCACCACAATCACCATCATCACCATCATCACCACCATCACCATCACCATCATTATCACCATCACTGCCACCACCACAATCACCATCATCACCATCACTGCCACCACCATTACCACCAGCACCATCACCACCACCATCATTATCACCATCAATGCCAACACCACAATCACCATCATCACCATCACCACAATCACCATCATCACCACCACCACCACCATCACCATCATCACCACCATCACCACTATCATCATCACCACCACCATCATCATCATCACCACCATCACTGCCACCACCATTACCACCACCACCATCACCATCATCACCATCACCATCATTATCACCATCACTGCCACCACCACAATCACCATCATCACCATCATCACCACAATCATCGCCACCATCATCACCACCATCATCATTACCATCACAGCCACCATCATCGCCATCACCATCATCATCACCACCACCACCATCATTATCACCATCGCTGCCACCACCACAATCACCATCATCACCATCATCACCACAATCATCGCCACCACCATTGCCATCACCATCATCATTACTACCACCATCATCACCATCACTATTACCATCATTATCTTCTTCATCATCTTCAAGCTCATTATTAAGCACTTACTACATACCAGACCTTTGCTCTGCCCCTTACATGGATTCTTGCATTGATTTTCAAGTAAAACATTCCTTTCCAAGTAACACCATCGCAACCCAAAGCCTGGGTCAGCATCTGTGCATCACCTGGGAGCTTGTCAGAAACGTAAACTCTCAGGCCCCAGCCCCACTGATTGAGAATCTGCATTTCTACAATATCCCCAGTGATTCATAGGCTTATTCAGGTTTGAAAAGCACTGATTCATGAAGGCGGCCGTCTCTTGGTAAAAAGCGACTCTCCACTCTTCCTTCCTAGGAACCCCATCATATAATCCTGATAATCTCACAAGGCTAAGAAAAAAACCAAAGGGACAGGAAAACAAAAATCACAATACTTTTGTGAGGCCAAAAGAAAGCTGGAAGCAGGGAGGAGGGTGAGAAGGAAGAGTCCCGAGCAGAGGGCTGACAGCCCCCCCAGAGCCCCACCCTCAGCACTTCCCCGAAGCCTTGAGGTCCCTGGAGGAGGTGTGGGCGGGCGCCTTCCTGTGGTGACATCCCTGACTCAGGGCCTGTGGTCTGGGAGGAGAGGAGCTTCCACAGGCCAGGGAAGGGAGGGCCAAGGACCGCCCTAGCAGTTCCAGTCCTCACTCCAAATGTAGACAGAAGGATGCCTAACGGGGGGATGCCCACCAGCTGGCCATTTGGGGGCCCCACACGCCCCAACACTGCCCAGGCCCTCCTGGCAAAGGCGAATCAACATTTACTGAAAGTTCCCAACGTTTTAAGAACACCCCAGCGTGCCAGCAAATAATTGCTATTAATAAAAGCTTAGCACTTTGAATGGCAGAGTTTTTGATACATTAAAGTACACCCCAGGGTTTCTCCTTCATTCAGCTTCTACGAAAGGCATGATTCCCAGAGATCATTTCATTCAAGCCCAGGAACTGGCAGCTGAAGGAACAGAAGCGAAACAGATTTTCAAAAAGTAACTTCAAATGTACAATGTTGGGCTCAGATAGAAGGATTTAATTTTTATAAAACCCTAAGAAGGTTTAGCTAAATTTTTTAAAACACATGTTTTTTAGAAATACTTAAATGGAAACCATCCTAGTCCTGAGTCTATTTCATACTAGAATGAAACCAGATAATTAGAAATCATGTTGCTGGTAGGTATTTTTTTACACTCTAGAAATGCAAGACAATTTCATACTAAATGAAATACTTTGTTATACATATTTGCCCTTCCCCAGAGCGCTCTCAAGTTCTGGTTAACGAGAGGAAGGATGAACTTTATATTTGTTTCTCTGTCCATAAATCATGGTCTCCAGCAAAGACGGGTCCCACCCATGCATCATCTAGTCTGCTCCAAGCCTCCTCTGTTCTTTAAATGAAAGATGCTGCTTCCCTTGCAAGTACATAGTAAATCTATTTGTAAATCCAGTGATTATGTGGAGTGAGACTTTATAGAATATTTTTAGGATAAAAAAATCATATTGGCAGTGCATACAAGAGTTGTCAGAAGCACTAGCAAATCGTTGGGTGCAGACGGAAAGAAAATCCAAAACCTTCTTGTGATTACCCCGTTTGTCCAGAAAACAACCACAACCACAACAACCACAACAACAGCAAAACACAAAAAACAACCTATGATGACCATATACATGGAAACATGTTTAAGAGGTTTCCTTATTCAAGTGATCACATATGTGGATGTCTTTGACTCATCCCCCCCGCATCCCTGGAGGTGGGTAGAGGCTGGAAAGAAAAGCACAGTGGGGGGCAAATGCTATTAATTGATTCATAGGCTCTCACTTTTCCTTTTGAGCAAAAGTCTGTAGAAACCAAATCCAAGTATTGTTTGGTTTCTGTGGCTTCGTGGCCTCAATTTGGGGTTTGTTGGGTGCTCAATGGTGTAGCAGGTTGAAGGATAAATTACGTTAGATGCAATGAAACTTTTAATCATCTTTATGAATTCATAAGTAGTGCTCTTTAAATAAAATTTTAGGATTAGAAAAGCAATATATGTTAACTACAGAAAATGATAAAAAAGACATTTCAAGTGCCTAATAATACACCCCAGAGAACATTATTTAACATTTTTATGCATATCTTTCCTTCCGTTCTTTTTCTATATGTGTGCATATTCTTCCTTCCTCTCTCCTCTCTGAACTTCCCTACCCTCCACTCACCCTCTCCTTCCAATTGCCAAGCTCACATTTTCCTTTCGGAGCCACACCCCTTCTCACCCTCAAACCTACGGTTGGGGTGGAGTTTTGCCTTCTAGTCAAGTAACTGCGCTGAGATACGATTTTTAATCTTTTACTGGTTTCATTCTTTTGTTCTTACTACTGAAGGGTGAAAGCAGGCCTTCCATAGCCTTCCTGACCTGGCTCTGGGGGCACCCCTAAATTCCCTGCACACAGCAGCCCAGGGCTGTGTTTCTGTAGCATCATTTCTATCCCCAACGTGCTGGTCTACATCTTTGGGTCTGGTCAATTCCTACCTGTCCTTTATATGTGGCTAATTCTTCCTGATCCTTCTCATCTTGACCAAGACGCAACTTCCTCCAGCCTTCTGCGGACACTGCCTACTCCTGTCCCTCCAAGCCCGGAGCAGGTGTGTGTAAGCTGTGTGTGCTCTTCCAACCCTCAGAGTACTCGTGGCATTGGGCTGTCGTGGCTGAGTGACCCATCTGTACGTCTGATACCAGGGACAGAGGGAGGGAGGCCAGGGGCTAAGTCTGTTTCAAACCGCCCCCATTACCTCCCCGGCACCTAACACTGCTTCTGTCTCTTAGCTGATATGCAATAAATATATATTCAGTGAATATCATAACCAGTCTGCAATGAATATATACTTAGAATATATTAGCTACTTTCCTTAGAGTAAATCCTTGATGTGAAGTTGCTCAAAGGGTACAAATATGTTTAATATTTATTGCCGAACTGCTCTACCTCAAGGGGCCCAAAGTTCCATTCTTCCAAACTGTGTCCGAGTCTACCCACTTTCCAGAAACCTCATCAACACTAAATAGTAGCCTTTTTTTAATTTTTGCCAATCTGATAAGTGAAAAATTGTCCCTCATTTAAGAATGCATTTTAGTATACATCAGTTTAAGGGTCTTCCCCCATATTCATTCGTCATTTGTGCTTTGTGATTGCCTTAACGTAATTTTTATCTTAGTATGAACATCTTCTCCTTCTTGATTTAGAAAAGTTCTTTATATAGGGGCACCTGGGTGGCTCTGTCTTTAAGTGTCTGCCTTCAGCTTGGGTCGTGATCCCAGTGTCCTGGGATCGAGCCCTGCATGAGGCTCTCTGCTCCGCAGGAATTCTGCTTCTCCCTCTCCCACTCCCCTTGCTTGAATTCCCTCTCTCACTCTCTCTCTCTGTCAAATAAATAAATAAAATCTTAAAAAAAAAAAAAAAGTTCTTTATATATTAACTATATCTATACTGACAATGCTTTTTCCAGTGTATCATTTGCTCTTTGTCCTTGGATTTTATATTTAATATCTATAAGTTTCAAAGTTTTATTTCATTCAATATTACACTCTTACCCTTTAGAGTTGTTTTTTTTTCCTTTACTGTTATGTTGAGGAAGGACATACATAAAATGTTAGGGGATTCTGTCCTATGTAAGTTGCAAAAGATTGCATTTTAAACGATTGTAAGTTGAATTTTAGCAACCAAAATCATTATATTAAAAACGTAAGACATCAATTTAGAAGGGATTCTTTGCTGCATTGTTCCGTAAATGGAAGCATTCTTCGGCAAGTCTCTTGTGACTTTTGCCTGCCATATACAGTAAATCTGCATATTCTGGTATCTTAATAGCTTTAGCTCAAAAAATGATTTCTTCAATCTACTAGAGACTGAAGTTTGCTGGCAGAGCACGTTCTGCTCCCCCAAACGGCGGCCACTGAATGTTCGCAGGAGACTTAATCACCGCGCGTTTTTCTTTGTGTTAGAAATCTTGACCTCTATCTCCCAGCATTTTATAATAGTAATGCTTTTTTGGAAACTTAAAAATCTCTTTTAAGAGGGAGGAAACAGGGAAACAGAAATAGGAGATTAGTAGGAAAAAAAAAACCCAACAGCTCACATTTATAGGTCTTTCCCTTCATGCAAATGTGCCTTCGTAACACATTGTGTTCGAGACACAACCTCGTCTGCAGTTCCAGCCCCTGTTCTGTTCCCGGGGACTCCGCCCCACGTGCTGTGTCTACTTCCCTACCTTTCACTCTCTCCTCACCTGCTGCAGTGGGGCTCCTGCCTTCACTGAAAGGGCACCAAGGTCACCAAATTAGCCCCCCAGCCAAATCTGAGGAGCACTTCTCCTCCTCCTCCTTGCAACACTGCCTTCGATCTGGATTTCCTTCCTATCTTGCTGGCTGCTTCTTTTCCTTCTTTGTGAAGATCTTCTTCCTCTTCCCAACCTCAACATGTTGGGGGCCACACAGGGATCTGGGGCTCAGTCCTTGACCTGCTTCTCCTCCGTATCTTCTTTCCTTCAGTGCCTCAATCTAGCCTTAATTTCTATTCTCTTGATCCCCAACTGTTTTTTCCCAGCTCTGAATTCTAGACTTACATTTCATCATCTCCACTTGAATGTCTAGTAGACACTGTGGGCTTCAGAGGGATAAAAAAGCCTGTTGGTATTAGTATCCCCTCACCCCGTTATGCCCTGTCATGGACTGAAATAAAGGCCCCTCAGAGATGTCCACGTCCCGATTCCTGGGACCTGTGGATATGTTGCTGCACCTGACACAGGGTCTCTGCCGATGTGATTAAGGGCTCTGAGGTGGGCGAGGCAGTCCCGCACCCTCTGGCTGGGCCCAGTGCAATCGCAAAGGGTCCTTGCAAGAGAGACTGGCAGGGAGGTCCGAGTCAGAGAGGCTAGAAGATCCTACGCTGCTGGCTTTCCAGGTGGAGAAGGTACCAAACGCCAAGAAACACGGGCGACCTCCACAAGCGGGAAAGCAGGGAAAAGGATTCCCCCCCCCCCCCACTTCCAGAACTGTACGGTCATCTGTGGTGCTTTAAGCCACTAAATGTAATTTGTCCAAGCTGCAGCAAGAAACCAAGGTGTCTACCTCCACCACAGGCAAAGCAAAACAAAAATGTGTCCCCTCCCTCGTCTCAAGCAGCACCCGCAGGTTCCCTCAGCTGCGCTGCCCGACGGCCGGGGTCAGCTCTCCATGGCTTTTTCTCTCCATGTTGTCCACCCAGCAGCTCGTCCACTGACACGCTAATGGCAAAATCGGTCAGTCATGGGAGAACTGCCCACTACAGTTACGTGGCTATTACTGTGGCCCCAGGGGACACTGGCCAAGGTCAGAACTAGGAAAACTGCAGGAGGACAGAGAAGGAGGGAAAAGAACATGAAAGATGCTTAGGATGTAGAATCCTTGGGATGTCAGAAAATGGAGGGGTCAGAGGGCCAAGTGGGTGGGTGGGGGCCGGGCCCCCGGGTGGAGCCACAGAACCCAGGGGAGGGGGTCTGTGGGGCAAAGCCGTGGAGACTGGATACCTCCTGTGACCTCTGACGTGCCTGCAGACAGCACCCAGCCAGAGACCTCCAAGACTCCCCTTCCGGGGCCCGGGGCCGAGCTCCCGGGACAGCCAGGGGCTGCAGATGTAAATTTGGGCTCCAACAGCCAAGAGGTAGGAGTTCAAATCATGCCAGAGGATGGATCTCCCACGGGGCCATCACTTCAGACCCGGGAGGAGGAGGAGCAGCCGAGGAAGAGGCAGGAAAGGAGCCCGGGAGGGTGGCCAGAGGGTGCTAGGGAAGCCCGGGGTCATGGAATCCGGTGAGGAGGGCACTAAAGAAGGAGAAACTGAGGAACCATGCCAAATGCAGTTCACGTGGGTCAGCACCAGAAAATGTCATGGGGGTCGAGGGAACGGAAGTAGCACAAATGGGGGATCAGGGCTGGTGTGGACGAGAAGGGATGAGGGTGGATGGGAGGACAGAGGGAGGCGAACACGCGAGGGGGTGCTGCAGGGTCTGCGTGGCCGGGGTGGGTGGGTGGAGAAAGGAGGTGTAGTTTCAAGGCTGGTGTATTTGACAGGCGACACAGGAGCTGGGAAGGAGGGAGAGGGTGGAGACACGGGAGCCAGACTCACCAGGAAAGAGGTGCCAGAACATGAAGCCCGGCCCCCCGAGAGTCTCAGAAGTCTAGCAGAAAGGGGAGCGTTCTGTAGTTGTTGACCATTTGTGAGTTAGAAGCTTCCAACTGGGGGGCTCCCTTCGCTAGCCTACGGTACGGTGCGCCCACCTGCATGAGAACCGCACTCACGCTGCACTAAAGTGGTCTTTGATTTACGATCACAGATAAAGAGGCAAGTGGCAACTCTGTTTATACATTGCACTTGGTATTTTATGTCCTCCATATACATAATTCCATATCCCAAAGGTTCCATAAAGGAAATGAGAAGAGATGAAGCGGGGGGTAATACATCATCGTTGTCTTTGCACGCATCAGATGAGAAAATAAACACACACCAATTTTCCGGTAAAGAAAGTAGAAGCTGCTGTATCTCTCCCTCCTGCGGGAGGTTACGACGCGGTTGGTGACACACAGCAGGCTGAATAGAGCAGACTCCCCCGCTAATTTGCACCAGTGCCAGGCCTCCCCAAGAAAAACTGCTAGTCCTAAGTTCAAGCATGTCACAGAAAAAAGACTGGAAGGAAATAACCAAAGAGTGATGACATTATGTGCCATTTCTTTCCTTTTCCTTTTTGCTTATCTGTGTTTTCTGTATTTTACATAATTCTCATGAGTCGTGGTTATAATAAAAGATAATCGCAGTTGTGATGAAATGTACATGTCAATAGAAACTCAAAACTGTTTCTTAAGCAGACATTAAAGTAGCTCGGTGATTTGTGTTTCTCTGAAAGCTGGACGGGTTGCTTTTGCCAAGTCTCAAATACAGAAATGTGGAGAACACTTTGCCATGGCGATCATCTTGACCGATATTGGCATGTAGGAGACAAAAATACACTCCTGTTTCTCGTTTACCTTCCCGTGACAACCACACTCACAGCACTTCCGACACCAGATATGTGGGTTCCCTCCCCACACTTTGAGCAACCAGCTGGGTGTCCTAGAATTCAGTTCAACCCGGACGGTGACCAGAGCGAGCACAGACCCCACAGCGGACGGGCTCAGGCCCCCAAGACTGCCGCCCACCTCGGAGGCCAATCATGAACAGTAGGTCCCCAGCTTACCCACCGCTTCTGTCCAACTTGATAAATCAGAGGTTCCCACAACCCCCCACCCTTGGATTCATCTGCTTGAACAGATCACAGAACTCAGGGAAACACTTACTTATGTTCAGCAATTGATAATAAAGGGGAGGATGAAGGGTGCTGACGAAGAGCCAGATGAAGACATACATAGCGTCAAGTCTACAGGGTCCTGAGCTCAGGACCTCCTTCCACGTACTTGGGGCACATCGCCCTCCCAGTATGTGGACGTGATCACCAACCCAGAAGCTCTGTGAATCCCATACTGGTGGGATTTTTACGGAGCTTTCATCATGTACTCACGATCGACCGATCAGTAACTCCATCTCTAGCACCTCTCCCCTGAGGGGTGTGGCTAAAATTTCCAGGTTTCTAATCATGGCTTAGTCTTTCTAGTGACCAGCCCCGACCCCAGAGTTCACCCACAGGCTCCTCATTAGAACAAGAGACATTTTCTCGTCTGGGAAATTCCAAAGGGATTTGGGAGCTCTGTGTCAGGAACCAGAGCCAAAGACCAAATATTACAGGGGTGCCTGGGTGGCTCGGTTGGTTGAGTGTCTTACTCTCGATTTCGGCTCAGGTCATGACCTCAGGGTCCTGGGATCGAGTCCCGCATCGGGCTCTGCAGTCAATGTGGAGTCTGCTTGTCCCGGCCCCCCCCGCCCCCCCACTGCTCGTGCTCACTCTCTCTCATCAATCAATCAATAAAATCTTAAAAAAAAAAAAAAAAAGACCAAATATTATAACAAAAGATGCTTCTAGTGTTCTTATCACTTGGGAAATTACCAAGCATTTAAGAGCCTATCTGAGGGACTGGGGCAAAGACCAATATAAATATTTTCTATTATTACACAGCATATAAGCCACGTGACCCCACATACAAACACAGGCTCAGAAAGCAGATCAAATAACAACACTTACAGTTCAACAATATGGGTCTTTCGTTGCTTATTGAGTAGCTTAGTCAGTGCCAAAGACTGAGCTGAGTGCCATAAAGGATATAAAAACATGGAAGAATATCGAAACTGAAGACATGTCTGGCCTGGGGGAAACAGAAACACGCTTAGGTATCCGGACGTCTGTTGGCCCCTTTGGATGCTTAGTCTTCCATATCTAGATTTGTATTTGCCTCCATCCATGCAAATAAGGGCAGAGATCTAAGACTGGTGGTGAGCCAGCTAGCTCTGGAAACCAAGAATAATCCCCCAAAGTGGGAGGGTTGATGACACCAATGTTCACACCAGCAAACAACCGGGGACAGTCCGACCACAGGTTACCCTGGAGGAAGCCCCCCGACTCGGGGGTGCAGAGGCACATGGCCGGCCCACTCACTGTAGTGGGCCATTAATAAGGCATCAGGCTGTGTGTGGGAAATTAAGGCAGGGCTCCTGTGAGTGAGACCAGAAGGATGGGGGAGGAGAAGGGCAGAGTCATCGCGGGGCTGGAGGCGGGGACGGGAAGCGCCAAAGACTACGTCCATGCTCCACAGGACCGCTGAGTCCAGGCCAGGCCACCGCTGCCCAGTAGGTGACAGGCCAAGGGCAAGCCCGAGGAGGCTGTCACCTCGAGGGAGTGACACAACAGCAGCACAAATGCAGTCAAAGGCAAGTGAAGATACACCTGGGGGGGAGATGGGACAAGCTCGGGAAGCAAGAAGCATCGGACAAAGGCAAGGTGACACAGGCCACAGAGACGCAGGGCTCTGCCCTCTTTACCTTCTGCCCTTCCTCGGGTTCTGTATGCTCTCGCATGGCACGTCCTTGTCTGGGAGATGGGCTCTGCTGCCTCATGGGGCTGGGGGCTCTGAAGAGCCGAGGCCCAGAGCTCAGTTCACGTTCAGTAAACATTTAGCCATTTATGACTTAGCTCCTCCTCCCCCGGCCTCTTCCTGTTACTGCCCCTTCCCCACTTTCTGCTCTGGGTTTCACTGGGAGGAAAGGACTCTCTTGTTTTAAAAATGTTTAAAAGCAACTGGTTTACATGAGAAATAATGGAGATGTTCAAAGAGGGTGGTGACCCCAGGAATGAGAGGGTGGAACCCCAGGACCGGGCTGCCTGTTGGACGGGAGGAGGTACAATGTGGACGAGGCGAACGTTTGGAGGGGGGAAGTGAGCCAGTGCGGGGAGGTGGCGGCTCACCTGCATGTCAGCAGGACTTGGCCAGACCAGGGGCCTCGGGAGTACAAGCCACCCAGGGGACGTCCCCAGTTCAGGGTCAGGCAGGGAGGGGCGGGCTGGGGCACAGGGGTGAGTGCCATGCTAGGAGGGATGGGGTAGCTCTCATCCTAAGAGGGGTAGGGCCTCCACAAGGGAGGAGGAAGGTCACGTTTGTGATCCGAGGGAACATTTTTGCTCCAGGGTGGAGGTCACCAGCAAGTGGCTGTCCGGCTCCTAGAGAGACAGCGCGTGCAGTTGGGCTAGGAGAGCGGCAACGGAGGTGAGAAAATCAAGGGGATCAGGAGATGCACCAAAGCCAGCATCAGCAGGCCCCGGTGCACGGAGGCAACACACCAGGTGATTCCGGGGACTCCCGAGGGTCCGACTCTGGCCGCTGGGTGGGTGGAGACGCAGAGCCTGAGATGGGGAGCCCCCGAGACAATGGGCATTAAGGAGAGCAAGACTACAGCTTAGTTTTAGATTTACTGAGTCTGAGATGCTCTGGGACGGCTGCGCATGGACATTCTGGTTTCTAGAAACTACCAGACCAATCTGGAACTCCACAGCAATCAAAGCTGGAGACACCAGTCTGTGTGTTGGGTGGAAGCGTGTGGAGAGGGAGGAGCACCAGCAAGGAGGAGCCCGGGGAAGGGTCTCAGGAGTGATGAGATCTCAGGAGACGGACAAGAGCCCTGGAGGTGGCATCGCCCAGGCCCGGGGACCGGCCCCTGGAAGCGGCGGTGGCGGTGGGAGCGAACGCCCTGGGGCAGGCAGCATGCAGCCTCCTCTGCAGAGAACGGGAAACAACACGAAACTCACCAGAGCCAGTCTGCTCTTTACCCCGAGTGTGGGCGAGTGTAAGCAGATCCGGGGGCCTCACCCACTCACGCCTGCCTTTAGTAACACATTTCCCAGCGCTCTTTAAATAAGTACCCTTCTGGTCTCCTTAATTCGGAGACTGTCTTTAGTACTGTTATGCCTCCTTTCCTGGACTCGGAGAGATATGTAACCCACTCTCATTCTTAGTTCTCATAAGAACACTAATAGAGAAATTTTCGTCGGGTTGTTTGCTGGTCTGCAAGGACAGCCACTGGCTATGCAGAGGAACCATCCAAAACATGCCTTTTAAAGAGTCATTAAAAGGGTTTTTATTTGTAAGAATTCTTGCATTCTCTTAGATGGGTACATGTCTGGTGTAAAATGAGGTTCCCCCAAGCTCTTGCTACCGTGGTATTTTAAGTTATGTCCTGAGAGTTTAAGTGATAAGTCCAAAACTGCGGAGAACGTTCTAGAAATTAACACAAGAAGGTGGAATTTAATCTCTGGAATAGGAATTTATGGGGTATTATGCTTAAGTATCTATGTCGTTATTACCTCCAGTCAATAGTTCATAAAAAAAAGAAAAAAGAAATCTATAGTTCTGTGCCAGCTAAAGAGGCACAAGAACCAGAAATTAATTTTCTCTCTTAAAATCTTAGTTTGGTTTCCAAGGGCAAACCTGAAATTTCACTTATTCTGCTCTATTACACTTCCCCCCCCCCTTTTCTTTTATAAAGAGGATCTGCTTCAGAGGCTATGCAGACAAATGAATTATTCATTGACAAAGAGATGAAAGAGAAGGTTTCAGGGACTAAAATATTTAGGCCTCCTAAGTTCTAGGAGTCTGATCACATTGACTAAGTGGGCACCACGGGAGCTGAAATAAACCAAAATTAAGAAGTAAAAACTGTGTCAACATTTTATTATTTTTTGTGGGAGGAAGGGAGAACCATTTCCAGCAATAATGTCAGTGTTAAAGATTAACTTTTGAGGCTGAACTAATTGAAAGAGCATTGCATGTACATATCATTTATCAATGTGGGCTAGAGGTAGGATATGAAAACTACAGAAGTAAAAGGTGCGCAGGAAAAAAAACACATTGTTTCCATGGAGCTCAGATGTAATCACTGGGGCCCTGTGGGGAAGGCGGGTGCAGAGTCAGCCCTTTCTAGGAGATGTGACCTAACAGCGAATCTGCTGGAAACGTCACCCCTGCAAGGTCAGCAGCCCTCTCCTTGTTGCTTTTAGCAAAAAATCTCCCTGGGCTTCTAACCATCAACCTTCTGAGTAATTGAGGATGTCTAGACAAATGGCTAGCTCAAAGCTTTGGTTCACAGAGCCAGATCCCACCTTCCTAAAATAAACAGCTGTAAGGGTGACATGTTCTTTTTGGAAACCAATTTAAAGCATACGATATTTATTTAGCTCTGCATTTTCTCGATGAGGAAAAAGAGGCCATCTTAAAAAGAGATCAGCAGAATTCTTCACTGCTGGACCCAAGGAGTGATGTGATGATTCCAACTTTTTGATTACAAATCTCAGTATTAGGTTCCAGAAAGCTTAGGAGTTGACGAGAACCATTCCCTTCATCAGGAACTACTTGATCCTGTATTGACAGTCCTCTGATGGGAATGAATACCCGGGATGTCACGAACGACAGGACGCCTATGGCCAACCCGGCTAGGTGACAGATAGGGGCGTCATTAAGAGAGTAAATCCGCAGAGTTCTTATCACAAGGAGAAAATTTTTTCCCCTTTATTCTTTTCCTCTTATTGTATCTGCACAAGAAGATAGAAGTCAGCCGAACCCGGTGGTGATCATTTCACAGGAGATGGAAACCAAACCATCACGCTGTATGCCTTAAACTTACACAGTGATGTGTACCAATCATTTCTCAATAAAACTGGACAAAAGTAGATTCAAAAATGGTAACCATGAGGTGCTGGATGTGCTCATTAACTTGTGATAATCATTTCACAATGTATACACGTATTAAGTCATCATTTGTACACTTTTTTAAAAAATCGCATTGTATAACCAAAATATATATGCTTTTGGGGGGGGGTCAATCCTCAGTAAAGCTGGAAAAACTACAATAAAGGAAACTACATGTATAATAAAAATTTTTAGATTTGGTCCCTTTCTAAAGAAAGGCCAGCATCTGCACCCATGGTGGGCAGGTGGCAGTGTCCTGGGGGGCTCTGGTTTGAGCAGTTTCCAAGTCAGGATTTTACGCTCAGTGGCTGAGTGCCCACTGCTGTGCTGAGCGCCCCTACCTCCGTCCTCTTGAGCCCGCACACCTCTACAGAACCGGCCCTAGCGTCTGCCCTGAGTCCATGCGGACCCCTTGCTGGGCCTGCTCTACCACGTGTCTACACTTCCATTGGCACATGCAATGCTCGGTGGCCCGGTGGACACCCCAAGGGCAGAGACCTGGCTGGACGTTTTCCTGGCCTCCCACTCAGGCCTAAGCCTGGAGTGTGCATTTCTAAGGACTCCTCCTTTGCTGAAGAAAGGTACATGGCCAAGTCACCCACGCTTTGTAAAACCTCATTCGAGTGCACTTACTAAGCAGTGGGCCCCTCAGGCAGGTGATGCTCAGATATCTCTGGGCGTCTCACTTCCTGGGTCCAAGGGGCTCAACCGTGCGCAGTAAAAAGAGAAAATGTGGGGCTATTTCCTACATGGGTGCTTTTCAAACCTAGTGTGCACAGCAGTCTGTAAGGACTCAGACTACTGAGTCCCATCCCCTGGGGGGTTTCTGAGTCGGGAAGTCTTGGGTGGGGCCCAGGAACTGGCACGTCTAACTGGTCCCCAGGCGCTGCTGCTGCTGGTCTGGGGCAGTCGCTTCAGGTAGCACTATCCTTGATGCAACCCTGCGGACATTGACCGAGACCACATATAGGCCCCAGAGATACAGCAACACGAACCCAAAGGCAGCCTGTCGATGGTGATCAGGGATGGTGGAGGAGAGCCGCATGAAATGCGTGGACACACAATAAACACACAGTTGCAAGTAAGAAATGTACTTTTAACAAAAGGGAAGGGAGTGCTAGGAGAGAATAAGAGGTGGCTGGTCAGTGTGTTCTCCCCACATTCAGCCCGCAGCCTGAAGGCCGACCAGGTGGCAGCCGGGCAGGCAGGACGAGGAGGCAGAAACTTCCAGGCAGAAGAGAGAACCAGTGAAGACTCTCAGGCAGAAAGGACACCTGTCTGAGCAGTGAGAGGGCCCAACCTCTGAGAGAGTGTGAGACTGATGGGGGGACACCCTGGCCAGGAAGGTTTCGGTCAAGAGTTCCCATGTTATTTCTCGAGCGACAAGAAGCTGCTGGAGGCCTAGCCAGATTGCTACCAGGCCTGAATTTGACAGGCACAGACTTGCCCTTGTTGGTCTGCTAGCATTTCCACCTAATTCTGGAATGAAATTTCAAGTGGCATCAAAATATCACTCAGAAACTGATGAACGGATAAGCAAAGTGTGGCGCAGCCATACAGTGGAATACTATTCAGCCAGAAAAAGGAACAGGCTGCGATGCAGACGAACCCCAAAAGACGACACTGAGTGAACAAAGCCGGACACGAAAGGCCACACGTAATTCCCTTTATAGGAAATGTCCAGAACAGGCAAATCCATAGAGACAGAAGGATCAGTGCTTGCCAGGGGATCAGGGACAGGGAACACGGGGACCAGGTGGTGACTGTATTAGGTATGGACTTTCTTTCTGGAGATGACGGGAACGTTCAGGAATTACGCAGTGGTAATGGCCGCATGACATTGTGAATATACTAAAAACCAGAGCAATTACACACTGTAAAATGGTGAGTTTTACGTTATGTGAATTATGCCTCAATTAAAAAATCATAACTAGGAAATAAAACTGACTTCTTAAAAAATGGCATTCAGTAAATTGTTTCCTCCCAGTCTCTTAGAATACGTGACTTTACTCCGACCTGCAGCATCTCCATCTTGGGTGCATAACGCGGAGGTGGGGCCGAGGTCCGGGCTGCGGTCTGTCAGACACATTGAGGCCATGACGTGCAGTTCTCCTTCCTGCCCCTCACTTGCTTGGGGGGGGGCACTGGGAAGTTGGGGAAGAGCCGGTGTGTTTCAGACCAGGGTAAAGTGAGTGGACCTTGACTTTGTCCCTCATTGGCTATGTAGGTGGCCTGGGCCAACCTGTGTAAACCCTGTGCGGTGTCCCCGTCTCTAAAATGGGCAAAGAGCGCTTGCAAGATTATTGCGAGGGGCGAGGTAATGTGTACACGGAATGCATAGAAGCAACAGATAGCTAGTAAATCATGTTAGTAATCGTCTTACCGATACACTCTCCAGCATCTTGGCAGTGAGTGCATTTTATAAACGCTCTTTGGAATCCCCCATAGCGAAGAAAGAGATGGTGGGGTCCACTTTGAAAAACAGAGCGTTTTTTTTTTTCAAATCCAATAATCATCTTCTGACATACATTTTTGGAATCTTAGACTGATTTTCCCCCCATTATGTGAGTCAATCTGTTTGCTTCAGTTGCAAAGCTATGTTTCTGAGAAGTTGCATGCAAATCACATTTTTACAATTCTGATAATATTTTCCCATTGTTCCACATTATATGCTCAGGGGTGATTTATCTTCATTTGTGATTCATTTTCAATTGGCAGCAGGTCCCTACACTCCAGTTTGAAGCCTCTTTTCTCCCCAGACTCTGTCAAGTTGTAAAAACATACTTTAAAATACCCTCGACATTTGAAGGAACCCCCACTCACCTGTTTTCTAACATCAGACTTTTAGTGCTAAGGCTTTCCTGCAAGTGGGGGATAGAGTTGTAGTTCCTGTTCAGCAGTAAATACCAACCAGGCTTGCTTCCTTTCCATGGAAGCCCCGAAGGCTTTCAAAATCAAGGGAAAGTGATGTAGAGTGAAGGGTAACGTAAGCAGCTTGGCGTCGCATGGAGGAGGGGCGAGGGGGAGGCTGTGGGACTCTGCAGGGGGCACATCGTGGGCTCTCCCCGCCCACCCACCCCCCTGCCTGTCCACACTAGGTCCCTGCAAGCCCTCTGATAACACCCCCAGCAAACCCGTGTAGTGGGGAGCAGCTTGGCTTTGCTTGAGTGGGAGTAGGGGCTGGCTCTCTATTCGCTATGCCCACAACGAGCAAAGCCATGGCTGGGGTCCCAGGTGCCTCGGGATGCCTACATTCGAGAAGAATCGAGCAGAGTGTGTCCCAGCTTCAGCCTTGCTGGGGAGGAGGGGCCGTGCGCTCCTGCTTGTGCCTGGTTTGGACGCCCAGCACAAAGTGCTATGGACTGTTAGGCTCTCACGGAAGGGCACATTCCTCTGCTTTTCTCACTGAAGCTGTCCCCCGAAAGGGATGTGACCCAGCCAAGGCCATGACCCACAGAGACATGCGGGCGAGCCCAAGCCGTGGCCACACTCGCCCACTCGTGTGGGACCAGGGATGATTTCATCCCTTTTCGTCTCCCCTTAGACATTCATCCCGTCTGCACACTCAGAGCCGCTGTGACAGCTGCACGATGTCCCAGGAGGAGGCCACCATGACCACGTGACTCAGCGGGCAGCGGCCGAGCCGGCAGCATCCAGCCACCGTCTGCCACAGGAGAGCCCTGGCGTGGGGTTCCTGCCCCGAGGACTGCTGCCTCCCTCCACCAGATCCTCCGCAGCAGACCTGGGCCCAGCTCTAAGATGCTCATGCGACACAGAAGGATGACAGGGGGTAATGACGATCGCGGTCCCAAGTGTGTCATCGTTGCCCAGCCCCATCTCTACCAGCTGCTCACCATGAGCCCTGCACAGCACTAAACTCTGCTCGTGTCTCATCCTATGCAATTCTCTTGGCTCTTTCTAAGGCAGAGACTAAGGTCGCCCTCCGTGGGGACCAGTGGGGAGCAGCTCTCTGTGTCTGCGTGTGGGGGGAGGTCGTTCAGGCCACATGAAAATATTGGTGGGATGTGCTTTTTACTGTGAGAGGAATATATTTTGACTGATATCTTTTGGGGGGGAATAAAAGTAGTCTTTGTACAGACACCTGCTTTAGGAATAGAAGAATGCTGATTTTAAAAACACTCTGCATTTTCGACAAAGATCGCGCCATTTCTGAGAAGCAGCCAACTGAAAGCGGCTTCGAACATCCTCCATACTGGCGTCAGACCCTGGCTACTGTGCAGAGCTCAGAGGGCTCCTGGCCGGCCCAGCCTGGGGCAGACACTGCTGCTGCATAATTTAAGGCTCAATATTACTGACTGTCCTCTACCTTTGAGCTCTTTTAAAATCTAGAGCCAACGAGTTTAGAAGAGATTTGTGGCTCTGCTAGTCTAGGGAAGGGCACAGTGCACCAACTGGATGAGGCTGGGGGCAGGAGGATTCTTGCTCAAATTCTAGTCATTTCCAGACTCCTACTCATGTTTTGGCAGCTCTGTGATTAGAGCATCAGGGTTCAGCCTTTACACGGTGGCTCTGATGGTCTCGCGTACTTGGAAATGAAGCGTGAGAAATCTAAACCGCTCATCGAGTTTGTGATGTACAGCTGTGTGTGTGCCACGAAGCCGGCTTTGGCGGGGTTCAAAACTGCCCAGCGTGGCCTTTGTGTGCGCTCCACTTATGCACGATTCTGGGAGGTAAGACAAATTTGGCGAAAGACAGCTGGAGAGCACGCTCAAGTACTTAACCACGCAGGGTACGGGCTGCAGGTGAACCGTAACTGTCGAACGCGTGGGACGGAGGAAGGGGACAGACGGCGAGGGAGAAGGACAAGCTCCGGAGGCAGAGAGAAGACAGGGCACAAGGAACGCAGCCCTCGTGTGCGAATGGGCCCAGGGTTCTCTGGAGAACTTGAGCGGACTCTGAGGTGGAGAATTGCGGTAAGAGTGGTGGGATGTCGGGGCGCCTGGGTGGCTCAGTGGGTTAAAGCCTCTGCCTTCGGCTCAGGTCGTGATCTCAGAGTCCTGGGATCAAGCCCCGCATCGGGCTCTCTGCTCAGCAGGGAGCCTGCTTCCCCCTCTCTCTCTGCCTGCCTCTCTGCCTACTTGTGATCTCTCTCTCTCTGTCAAATAAATAAATAAAATCTTTAAAAAAAAAAAAAGTCCTTTCAGAAGTTTGCATTTAAAAAAAAAAAAAAAAAAAGAATGGTGGGATGTCTCTGCCCTGGTGAGCCAAGTCACGGGGACCCAACCCTGCTTCTCGGCAGCAAAGTGTCACTTAACATTTCATTCAATCCGTGTTTATTGGCATCTATTAATTTATAGGTCTCGTGCTGAGGATTCAAAGAGAAGATACCATGTGTCAGATCCCAAGTAGCGCCCGCTCCATAAATATAAGCAGACCGATGAGCAGATTTCATGGAATGCACAGACTATGACCAGGTTGCAAGGGGCTGAAGACGAGGAAAACTTCCCGTTGAGGTGGGGGAGGGGTGCAGGAGCAGTACATCGAACAGGAAAAGCTCTGGAAAGATGACGCTGGAGTTGTACGTTAGAACACGAGTGGGTGTGGGGCACCTGGGCGGCTCAGTCGGTGAAGCGTCTGCCTTCGGCTCAGGTCATGATTCTGGAATCCCGGAATCGGATTCGAGCCCCGGGTCAAGTTCCTGCTCAGTGGGGAGTCTGCCCCTCGCTCACTTGTGTTTTCTGGCTCACTCTCTCAAATAAATCAATAAAATATTAAAAAAAAAATAAAGAACATGAGTGCATGCTAACTCACCAAGCAAAGGTGATGAGCACGTGCTAGACAAGAGGACTATACGAGCAGGGACGTGGGGAGGGCAGTGTCCAGGGGTGTTTGAAGGGAGGGATAATTACATGCGGGGGCAACGGAGGGTGTGTGATCTGGGAGGGGAATGCACGGAGGAGGAGGGGGGTAAGCAGCAACAAATACACACAGGCAGCCGGAGTCAGGACACGGGGACTTGCGGGCTATCCTAAGGAACCAGGACTCCCCGCTGTCCAAAGAGGGAAACCTTCAAAGGTAAGAGAGCAGGAGTGACATGCCCCAGGACATGACACGTCTGGTATTCGAGTCTGGCATCTTTATAAGCCGATGACAGGAAATTTCTGGAAGGTCATCTAGGAGACGTGAAATCCCCTCAATGTACACAGATGCGAAGCTGGAGCAGGGCAGGGAAGAGGAAGGACACACCCAGGAGGGAGTCTGAAGGAAGAAACAAGAACGCAGACTAGATCTAGACCGTGAGAGCAGAACAAGTTCCTGTCAGCCTGAGAAGAAGGAGTGCAGTTGGGAATTAAAGCCACGGAGGGCAAAGGAGGGACCAGGAAGTCACATTTGGAGAGGCAGGCTTCGGGGGGAAACGGGACATCCCTGAGGGACTGGACAGTGGGTGAGACGTCAGGGCCGGCGGCACTCATTTGGGAACCCGTGGCAGTGGGAGGCAGGCCTCAGAGAAAGCCGAACGAATTAAGACCCTGGGGACTGAGGACTGCGTGCCCTGGTGCCCATCCACACTTAGAGGCCCAAAGAGGAAGGACATTAGCAGTGAGATAGTTTGGGGACACTAGGATCACCATGGAAGTCAGAGAAGCGGGTCCTTCAAGGAGAAGATCCCAACAGGGCCAGAAGGCAAGGAGGAAGTGGACTGAGGAAAAGGCTTTAGAGTCAACAAGAATGTGGCCCGTCCTCTGGGATCCCCGGAAGAAGAAGGTGGGGAGATGCATGGAGGGAGAAGAGGCGGGTGGCAGGGCAGTGTGCGTGCAAGATGAAAGAGAAAAATCTGCCTGGGGATGGGTGGACCGATGGATGAATGGTGGGGGGATGGACACGGACTCTTCTTTAACGATGGAGAGATCACAGCATATTTAGAGAGGGAAAGGAGGGAATGAATGCGGAGGGCTTAAGATGGATGGTAAAGGCAAAGAAAATAAAGCAGGACACAAAATTCTGGGCTTCTGGAGGAGATCACAGGCAAAAAACAAAACAAAACAAAATAAAATAAAATAAAATAAAATGGCTCAGGGAACAAAATGTTACTCCTGTTTCTCAGAAAGTGGGAGGATTGAAAGGCATCTGCAGATTGCTGATCTACTGATGTAAAGTTGAGAGTAATTGCTTAACTCGACCCTTCATTTTGAAGCTCTCGTGAAACATCCCAGACTTCACAGTTCTGTCCTCAAGAAAATGCCCACGGATAACCTTGGGTAAACTCTGCTGATATCCAGCCATCCCGGCAGGTGCATATTTAAGCTTTTATTTTTCTACAGGAAAAAAGAAATGCCACTTAATATTTCAGTGAAAAGGCTTTCCAAATTGTATAAGATCATTTCTACTTGGAAAATAACTCTAATTACCCTTTAAAAGATCTGAACGCGGTTCCTAAGAAAACCCTTTTGGTGTTGAACCTCAAACTGTCCATCTCGAGCCAACTGTGCCGCACAGGGCGTCGGAACGGTGGGAAGCTTAAGAAGAATCACATGCACAGTCGCTCTAAGCATTGCCATCTTCGGAGATGGGTTTAAGATACCATCCCATAAAATGCTTGCGTATCGCATTAACCCTCCTCGCCATTTCTCCTAGACGAAAGAGCTTTGATTCCACCCAAGTACAATGTCAACAACGCCAGCGGTGAGAAAAATCCCACTAACCAAATCCCACTCACGGATCGCAGCAGCCACAGGAACTTGGAAGCCGTCCCCTGCCTGCCCGTCCCCACGAGATACTGGGGAGGCAGCCTGTCGTCAGTGACGCATGGGACATCCCAGCGTCTGGATCGGTCCTGAGAAACTCGTGTGCTTCCTGGCCCTGAGTCATAAGGAACTGATGGCAGTCCACAGCCCAAGAAGAAAGGGAATTACTTAAGACAAGGCTGGACGGCGACCCTGAGAATAAGTCATCAAGCAGGAATTCTTTGCTCTTATCTAGTTTTTGGTACTCGTAAAAACATCAACCAGAAATAAGGAACGCGTGACTCTAAAAATACCGCCCGAATCAGCCTGGTGGCAACGAAGAAATAATACAGTCAGCACACAGTGGCCAGAACTTTACCTCCTTCTCTGTTGGGCCATTCACTAAAATTCCAAGAAATAAAATGAGGCCCGCTTCCTGAGCTCCCACAGGGGTCCAGTGGCTCAGTGACAGGCTCCTGGGACTTGGTCATCTCTCCAAACCAAAGACTTGAGAATCAGAAAGGTCCCTGAGGGCCTTGAGGGCAGCCGGCCCTGGTGGAGGGCTGCAGGAGAAAGCATCTGATGAGGGTTCGAGTCCCAGGTACTGCATTCCTCCAGCTTCACATCATTATCCGCGAAATGAGGATGGCAAC
Source organism: Potos flavus (assembly GCA_028534135.1). NCBI lineage: Eukaryota > Metazoa > Chordata > Mammalia > Carnivora > Procyonidae > Potos > Potos flavus. The sequence goes on along the minus strand of CM052894.1, from coordinate 4,688,925 downwards.
CATAGACCTCACACATCGTCGGGTTTATGGAAAGAATCAAAGGTCATAATTCATGTATTCTTTTCAAAATAAGGCCTGGTCTACGTGCCAGGTGCTCACCTAAGCACTGGGACGCAGATGAATGGGACGAGCCGAGCTCCCCACATGAGGGCACTCACACAGAGCCTGGTGCATCGTGAATAATCATTTTTGTCCTTCCTTGTGCTTCCCACTCCCATCTAGGACACACACGTGCCACTGTGTCACCACTGGGCTCTCCTGGATGTTTCCCTTGGCTTCCCCACCTGTCCTGCATATCTTCCACTCGCTGGTCCATTGCTGCCCTTGAGGCCAACCGGCAGACATCTCTGCCCTCTGACTGACTTACCAACAGGTAAAGACTTCTCAGTGTTTGGGACCGTCACTGAGTCCGTTTCACGAGCTAGGTCTTGCCATAAGTGCTTCTCAGGTGTTTACCTAGTTTATTCCCAGAACCACCCACTGAATACAATTAACTCTCACTCATTTACAGTTTAAGGAACCTGAGACACAGAGAGCAGTTAAATAATCTGCCTGAGACCCACAGCTTCTGTGTCTAAGTACTGCTTCCTTGCCTCGTTTCTTTCCTGTTAGCTCTGGGAGAGCTTTTTTATTCTATAATCAACTTCGTCTCCCCGAACCTGCCCACACCTGATGGTTAGTAGAGTCAAACGCCAACACTCTGGTCTCCACCACCTCTAAACCACAAAGAGGGTGCTCTGGGTGGGGGTTAGTGGGGGTGGGTGTTGGGGGTGTAGAGTATTTGTCTGCAAGGGGACACAGAGAGCTTACGAGTCTGCAGGGGTGCTTTGGAAAACCATTAACAGTATGTAGCCTTTGCCTACAACATGATTTAAACTGCAGGAGCTCTAAATGTTTCCATGGCTGCATTAGCTTTTCTCCTCCTGAATTCATCTAGCACTTTCCTATGTGCCCAGGACATTCAGGCCCACTGCCTTGACTGGTCACGCTGGACCATTTATCATGGTCATCTATCAGGCTGTAAATTTCTCGAAGTTGGGACTTGGGTCTTGGTGTCCATTCTGCTTAGCACGGGGGCTCATGCACAGTAAATAACTGATAAATGTCAGCTGGAGGAACCAGAAAGAGAAAGAATGAATGAGCAAGAATGTGGTGCGTGGCCAGATTCCACCCTAATCAGAGCAAGGGCTCCAATCCATCCAGGATGACCACAGAAAGCAGGAAGCCAAGCACACGGACCGCAGGACTCTTCAGAGTTCCCGGCTGCAGTTCCTTCGTGCAGCATATTTCCAGAAAGTGTAAACAGCGATTCAAGGAGTCAAGAGACCCAACAACCAGCCCTCATGAGCGGACACCCACTGTGAGTGAAGGGGCCCACCTTTACGTAAATAAAGTAACATTTAGGAGACAAGATTTGAGAACAAACAGCCCTAAGATAAACCGGTGGGGACAACCCAGGCTGACATTTTCACAGGTTCACATGTTTATTGGGAGGGCTGTGTGTGTGTGTGTGTGTGTGTGTATGTGTGTGTATGTGTGTGTGTGTCTGTGTCTGTGTGTGTGTGTGTGTGTGTGTATGTGAGTTTACCAAATGTCCAACAATGAGTATTTTTAGAAAGGGAATGCTCTGCCCTGGCCTTGTACTTTTATTGTATCATATGTTTTACTCAAGTGCTTAAAAATAATTTTTAATCTGTCAAGACTCTTACATTTAAACGGCATTGTTGTTGTTGCTATTTTGGTGGATGGAGGTGGTATGTAGATGGGGAATTGGAAGTATAAACTCCAATAGGGATAAAAAACTTCTTGGGAGTTTGAAGTCATTAGCTTTTTCCTTCCCCTTCTCCTTCCTCTTTTTCTTAACTAACTGAAATTTTTATTGACATCATTGTAGAATTACATGCAGTTATCAAAAACTAATACAGAGAGATTCTCTGTACAATATGCCCAGTTTTCCCAGTGGTAACATTTTTGCAAAACTCTAGTATAATAACTTCACAACAAGGATGTGGACATTGACGTAATCCACTGACCTTACCCAGATTTCCCGTTTTAACTGTACGCATTTGTGTGCGTGCATCATTAGCTTTTTACTTGGAATGGCTGATATTATTGATCTGCTATCAATCATTCCAATTAATACACAACATCTGATATTTCAGCTCTGAAAATGTGGCAGGTGTGGTGCCAAGAACTTTACATTCGTGATGTCAGTTAATCCCCATGACATTTTTGCCTCCTCCTTCTGGTACTAGAAACTCTGCCTCCCGCACTGGCCAAAGGAAGTGCCTTGTTTTGCTCCAGCCGAGAGGTGGGGACATGTCTAAAGGGACCACCTCTCTGGATTGGACCCATACAGAAGGATGAAAGGAATGTTCTTATCAGATGAGCCCATCCATGGGTTCTTCCAACAGGACCTGAGTGGCCCTAGTCCCCCTCTGAGACCTGGTTCTTCATGCCTTCTTCTAACTCTGTGAGCTACTCCATAGCCTTCCTGTAGATCCCCTTCTGAAGTGGGCAGGGTCCGCTCTGTTGCCTGCAGTCAAGTCCGTCAACGGAGTGCGTGCCGGGATCCTGAGTCTCTCTCTAGAGCAGGAAGCCAGCTGAAGAAGTTAGGGAGGTTGTCCAGGCCGCGTGGCTGAGAAGTGGCCGAGCGTGGACACAGAGCAGCCTGCCAGCGTGCAGAGCTGATGCCTTAGCCCCTGGGCTTACTGCCCCCTACGGCTTGTAGGGCTGGACAGAGGGGGCACTTGTGACTCCATGGTCCCTTCTTTGGGATATTTCTAGACGGTAAGTCCGGAGTGGATACTCGGTTAGGGCTATTTTCTCAGCCCAGAACATGCCTCGCTAGGACTGACTCCTGTTCCTAATGCCATTACGTAAGTCTTCCGCCAAACAACATCTAACGCTCCCTGATTAAACGTATCCCTTCAAGTCTGTCCTTCCCTGAACCTCTCTCCCCGGGGTCCAAGCACAGGAAATGTTGTTCTACCACTCTCGACATTTACTATAAAAATTTCTTACAAATAAAAAGAGAGAGTCAGCCAGAGAACGGGGGAAATGCATACATTAAACTTTCAAGTCACCACGATGCATTTCTCCGGCATTACTCACGCTTTTACAACTGGTCTTAATCAAAGGGTTTTCATCTGCTTGCCAGTGTGTCATCTGTCCTAATGACTCACGATGAGGGCTCATTCCTTTCAGCATGATTTATACTAGCTTATCATTCCCTTGTTCTCCAGGGGGAGGCTATGCTACAAGAGAGATCAGCCCATGGAGGAATAATCACGAACCGGCCAACTCCTCGTGTTAAGGAAACCAGCTAATGTGCTTAATGTGCTGTCCACAAATGAACCCACTGGACGACTAGGAGACACCTGCTTACTGTCACAGGGCAGACTGGACAAGCAGGGGACCGCCCACCCCCAGGAGAGAACTCCGGGTCCTCTGATAGCCTTTGGACTCACATTCCATTAGAACATCTTTGGGGGAAGGATGGCAGGAGTCTTCACGATCACCCAGGTCATCCTTGTGGAGGGGCTCCTGGGTGCAGGCACCACATGGGGGCGGGATAAGCCGTGCACAGCCATGGTCCCTGCACAGCCTGAGCTGGCCCAGGGGTGGTGGGAGAAGCTTCACACACGAGTGAGGTGGGTCTCAAGCCTTCCCTGTTTCCTTCCTTCCGAGGGCCCACCAGCCCTCGATGTCCTGCTCAGCCTGAAGCTCAAAGAGAGGCCTACACACAGCCAGCGGATGTCCGGGAGTGCACGAGCCTGGGCATGGTGACATTGTCTCTGACACCTCTACTAGGAGCCAAACCCACATGGTGTGGACTGCCCTAGGGGCTCCTGAGTCCAGGGCAGGACAGGGGAGGGGGGGTGCCGGCAGGCTCTACCAGGCCCTTAGCGCCCTGCCCAAGAGCAGCCCCTTTGCGGTATCTCCTTGAGACTGTCTGCTTACACCAGCCTGGCCCTCCACAGTGGCCCTCAGCCCTGCTGCCTCATCGGCTCGCCTGGGACACTGAACCAAAAACGCCGATGCGCAGACAGAGGTAAACCAATCAGCCTCTGACCTAGGGACTCTTGCTTTTGTTTTTAAACCTCTCCAGGTGGTTCTAATGGGCAAGCAGGATGGAAAAACATTGGTCTGGCATATAAAAAATCATACTGTCTGAACGAACGAATGAAAGGATAGGCATTAAGCAAACAGTCCCATGACCCTGTCACAGTCAATGGCAAGTTCAGTGTATTAGGTAGGAAGCAACACCAACTCTGGGTTTGTCCTCTGAGCTTTGCTTCAATTTCCAACTCCAGCACCACGTGACCTAGGTGAACCTGGGCGTGCGCCTCTCTGCTCGTCAGGTCTGCAGCTATAAAATGGGTCACTTGGACAAGATGACCTTGAGCTGCCTTCATTCACTGGGCAGTCAAGCGTCTAATGCCATGAGCATCCACTGTGTGCGGGGCTCTTTTCCGTGGGCCAGGGAGTCGGCCAGAGACCAGACCGGCCCCTGCCCCTCCAGGAGTTTGTACTCCAGGAGACACTCTCTTTCCACTACAGATGCTCTCCAAATCCAGAAGTCCACTTCATTTATCTGGATAATAGCCCAGTTCAGAGAAGCAGAGATCATATCAAGTAAGAGAAACTGGAAGCAAGTTCCGCTTGAATGGAGCCGAGGTTAATTAAGTAGGAGCCGCAGGGGATGGGCGGGGTGGATCGATCCAGAAATCTCTTTCTTATTCATATCAACGCTGCAAAGGCCAGTTCTAAAGTACCGGTTCAGCATATTTATTCCTAACAAGTCCTCTTCCCATGGCTTTGAGGTGGGCATGACAATGATGACCACAAAGGGACTTCCGTGGCTTTGCACTTCCCACGTTTCGCAGAGCACTCGCTAACCCGCTGTCGGCAGCTACCCACTGGCTGCCCCATGCTCCCCAACATGCTTGCGTGTCCTTGTCCCACGTCTACAGCTCCCACGCTGCCCCTTCTTCCCCCAACGTTCCACGTCCTGCCTACGTGCTCCCAGAAGGGCTTCTCCTGTCCCTGAGAGCAGCCACCTAACCCTACAATGTGCCTGCAAAATGCAGCGACCCTCAGACAGACCAGGAAGGACAGACGTGCAACAACACTGTCCTCAAGCCAGGATGCCAGTTACGCCCACTCCAGTCTCCCTCCCAAAACCTCCGGAGTAAGAAACCCCAGAATATCTCCATCGCCCGCAGCTCTGGGATCAAGATGGGCCACGCGAACGGAGACGGCCTCTTCCGTGCCGAGAGGAAGCGGGAGCTGCACTGATGTCAGCAAAGCAGCTCTTTCTGACCCAAATAAAACTCAGAAGCAAGAAGGGCTTCTTTAGGCACGCAGGAATCTGTTACTTTCTCCAAGTTTCTTAGGCGTGCAGAAGTGATAATGTACTTCTTTGGTGCATTAAAAAAATTTTTACTGACTCTTGAAATAAAACTCTATGCACAATAATAAAAGAAAAATGGGGAAATACGACCTGTCATTAGGAATTACATCTCGTATAAAACACCAGAACCGCTTCACGAAATAACTATCATCCATCAGCTGTGGAGATGGGCAGGGAAATAGAACTGTCCTCATTTTATAGAGGTGAAAACAAAGCTAAAAATATATAAATGCAGAAGTTAGAATAAAAAAGAATGAGTCCTTCCAAGGATTCAGGAAAGACTCAGCTGAGCAAATGATGCCGGACGTTTATAGGAAGGAGAGTCTTTAACCAGAAGTCATGGATTCCTGGGGAAAGGGAAATGTCCTTTTGAGTACTGTGCCTGCGACAGCTAGGAAGTGAGGTATCGGTCATATTTGCCCAAGATAAAGTTACTCCCAAAGAGAAAACAGCTTCTCAATTGTCGCAATGGGGCGATACGAGAAGGATCTTTGATCATGTATCCACTTACATACAGTTTATATAGATATCTGCACACACTGCAGGAAGAGTCAGTTGTTCACTTACAGCATTTGTTACTTTGGTTACATACTTAAGATGTATTGCATCAGCTACTTTATTAATATTCCTTTTTCCCATTCTCACGTCTCACAAAACACTTATTGGAAATCTGTGTCCTTGCTGGGAGTCTTTTTTCTGACTCACTCCACTGTTTTCTAGACTTGGTGTCTTCACCTGCATACGAATAGTCCAGGAGTCAGCATCTGTCCCCTATAACCACTTCTCAAACTCCTCAACCTCGGTGGCCACGATCCCCACGCTGAGCGCCACCGGCTCGCACGTGAGACTTGGTCATGTCCCTTGGGGCCTCTGACATCTGCTCTTGACGTCTCCCACATCACTCTCCATGCAGCGATCAGGGTGCCATTTTTTAAGACACAAATTTCACCCTGTCACTTTCCACGGTGTGCAGAACAGAGCCCGAAACCTATCCAAGGCTTGGCAGCTGTGCTCTTTGTGGGTCCTCAGCGGGCAAGGTCAGCCTCCAAGCCTCCGCCCGGCCCTCTGCCAGCCCTGCCATGCCACTGGCTCTTGCCCCCGCTGTCCCTGTGAGCCACCCGCTGCTCCCCGAAGCCTTCCCACCCCTGCACCTGGTTCCTCCTGCAGGTGACCTAGCAGATACCCACTCCCGCCTTCCTCTCATCCACACTCTCTTAGGCGCGTCCAATGCTTATAACCACAGAATTCATTGTTTGTAGCCTCCCTTCTTGGTCATCTCACTGCCCCGCTAGGCTGCAAGCTTTCGGGGGGCAGGACGCCTTCTCCATCCCACACTGGACCCCGGTGTTTGCACCGTGCTTACTGGACGGTAGCAGGTCAAAGATATTGAATGAGTAACAGCAGTACTAGCTAACATTTAAGGGATGCTTACTATGCCTCAGGCTCTACACTAACCCCGTTCATGGCTTATTGATTTAACTCTAAAAACAACAGGATAGTCTTGATGATCCCTTTTTTTGCCGACGCCAAGCCAAGGCTTCGAGAGGTTAATTCCTAAATTCACACAGCACAGCCTGGCCTTCATCAGGATGATCACATCCCAGCCCGATGCTTCCAATTTATCTAGTAAAACAAATAGCCTTCTTGGGTATCCGAGCAAATGGAACACAGAAGAGAAATATTTTTAAAAAGCTCGCAGAAGATCTAAGAGAACAAATCAAGCTTTGCAGAGTCGAACAGTAAGTTTATAAAATGAACTGTGGCCCTACGGTCTCCAAAAACCCCGTGTTCGAGAGTTTTGCACAGTTTGTTTATTGAAAGAGGTATTGCATGCTTTCCTTAGTAACAAAAGTGGCAAGTCACTCATATTTTTTGGTGGTTGTTCACTTAAAAGATCCCAGGCACATGATCTGGTCTGAAATAGCTAAATGTTTCACTATGGGAAAATGCAATTCTAATACTTGTCTTTTACATGTAAGTGTGACATCCTGATTTCTTCCGTTCTCCATTGCAATGGCCCTCAGTGCTCTCGGGCACTGTCTATGCAGGGGGGGGGGTGAGAGGAGGGGGATACGGGAGGCAACCCTCCTTCAGCCTCTGCAGGAATAAAGTCACCCTCTGAGGAGTAAGCCAGTACAAGTGACCCAGCTGGCTGACGTCTACCTGTAGAAAAGTTTTCGAAACCCTCATAGGACGGTTTGGTGGGCCAAATACCTAATACTGAATATTTTTTTAAAAGAAAACTGAGGGATAATAGAGCCAGCCCCTTAGGGTGGCGGGAAGTGAGGACACGCCACCGTGAAGGTTCCCTGTTAGAACACAGAAATAAAGGGAACAGACATTTACTCTTCGTTAAACCAGTCACGTCGATGCAAAACAGAGGCATTTTGGTGGACACTGCAGTCCCTCTTCCGCAAGGCGCTGCCTCCGGGGTCTGGAGCTGCGCGGCGAGGCTGGAGACCTCGGAGGCTTGGCTGAAATCCCAGACCGGCAGGGGTCCGATGGGCATGACCACCGTGGCCCGGGGAGCAGCTGGGACCGGAAAGGGCTTCTGCCCACGGAAGGCGGAAGTGGGATGCCAATAAAACAGACAAGGAGTAAGGGGGTTCACCTAACACGGCTGTGGAGAGAAAAGCACGGGGTGTGGAGGCCACCAAGTTTCTGTTCCCGAGAGCGGGGCCCGCTGTGTGCAGGGATGGCTCGTTGGCGCCTCTCAGCCCTGCACTGAGTAAAGCTCACACACGGAGCATTGCTGTCGGCCCGGCGCTGGGAAAGAGTCAATCCTCTCCACTCCAGGAGGTCTTATCCCCATTTTATAGATGAGGGGCTGAGGCGTGGAGAAATTCAGCGGTGGACTAGTACCCCACAAAGTGCAGGGACTGGGGGACCTCCCATCTGATCTAACAATAAATTCCAGAATTGCTGTCCGTCAGCAGGGACTCTGGTCCTTGCGATTCAGGCCTCTGAGTAATTTCTGCTTGTACAATTCCTAGACGCCCTCCCGGAGCGGATGGCCCTGCCCTGGGGGCCAGCCGCCAGCCCGGGTGACCAGGTGACACCGGGGCGTCTGCCACACGCACGCGGTCTCCACGCCGCTCTCCAGGTCTGTCCAGGGAAAGTGGGATAGGTCGCTGGCAGCCAGCGCTGTCCTCCTGCCTCACAGGCAACCCTGGATGCGAATCTGCATTTGAAAAGCTGATCTCTGCTCCTGCCTGGGATTCTCATAAATCAAAACGGTCGGTGTTTACAGCAGAGTCCGAAGGGAGAGCCGCTGGGAGAGCCCCAAACACTTAAAAATTCTATATGGGAACCAAGAAAACTTCATCTGAAGACAGGAGATTGGAAGAACTAACAGGCCCGCTTTTCATCTGCTTCTCATTCAGAAAAACTGGACTACTGGGGAAAAGGGTAAAAATAAAATTGGAAGCAAAAAAAAAATCTTTAAAGGCCAGCAGATCAACCATTCGGAAGCACGTAGAGGTTGATCCAATTCTACCCTTTCCCGAAGGCCAGTTAATTGTTCAGATAACCTGTCAGGCTGTGGGGGGCGGGGTGGGGGGACAGAGAAAGCTGACAGAGGGTTAGTGACGACAGCCACGGTGCCCACGAGAAGGGCTGTCATCCAACAGTGGGGACCATCAGTCTTATGACAGATCGAGTCCCTGTGGCAGGGCTGTGTCAGGGGCAGTGTTTGCCTCGGTCAGCCCTCCCCAAAGGCGGAAGCAGACAGACCCTCCACAGATCGCGCTGGGAAATAGAGAATTGTGTAACATGTCATGTGTATTTCATTCTGTATTTACAGAGATATATACACACGAGCATATACACGCATATACACAAATGTACTGGTGAGCTGAAAGCGATTAGATTATACTTAGAAAAAGACAAAAAAATAGTTATTTGGAGAAGAGGTAGGGCAAAGATGGAAAGAAGAAGAAAAGTATATCAGTTACCTAATTTTCCCTGTACATTAATGAGAAATCTTAACCTATCAATACCCCTTCGTGCGTATTTTAGTTCAGACAAGTCTGTCCTTTGCTATTCTGTAAAATAGGGCTGGTTTAAGCACTGCAAAGAACAGGGGCCCCATAGGACTTCGCTCCGTATCCCACCACCCAGCACAGTGCCTGAAACACAGTCTGTCGCGCAGACTCATGGATGAACAAACACGAACGAAAGAGCAGAATGCATGACATGGAAATCAAGTACTTTAATATCGAAATACAAAAAATAAAAATGGCAAAACATAACTCAGATTAAAAGTTCTTTTGTCCGTTAATAAAAAGGGTCATAGATCAATAAATAGGGTTGATGATCCTTTTTATCAATGGAGTATTTTTTAATACTCGACTTTGAAAATTTTGAAGGAACCGACATTCAACTCTTACCTTCTAAGGAGCCCTAATTTCTGTGTTTCAATCAAAACCCGTAGATGATTTTCAGAGCATAAATCAAGTTTACACTGCTGTCGAATTTTTTTTTTCTAAGTCACTGAAAATATAACCCGAACTAACAGGTTTTCCTAAACATAGCATATAGGTTACTAGTTCAACTTAACAAAAATGAACGATTAAGTACCGTAATGACTGATATTTATGTAATATTATAACTATATAATATATTAGGAGATATAAGTGTATTTCTGTATGTTCATGTCAGTATAGAAATTTAATGACAAATATATTTGGAGAAATCCCATTCTTTATATAGTATTTGTGTGTGTATTTCCACTTACAGGAATACCATGCCAATGATTATAAAAAAAATGGTGCTGATTCATTGAAATATTTATCCAGTTCCTTTCGCTGGTAACGAAAGGTGCTCACTTTCCTTAAACTCGTTCCAATGACAGTGTCCTCTGCAAATCAATCAGGATTTCTATCCAAGGAGGTCAGAGGGAAAGAAGGAAACACGCAATGGGGTTCAAAAGGATTAGTATAATAGCTCGTTGGATAAAAAAACTGTGTTAGGTTTTGCCACGAAAAAGATGGTGTTTTATTTTTGTGACCTATAGTGTATATATATATAAAAATGTGAAAAAAATGAACACTCATGCACCCATCACTGGGTTTAAGAAATAGAACATAACTAGCATCCTGGAGGCACCTCATGTCTTTCTTCTGTCACCATATTTGTTTTGAAAATTATTTTCAAAGACTTGAAGGGGACTAAGGTGATGATCATGTATCATTGTGTCATGAAGGGTCTCCGACTTTTTAAAAATTCTTTATTTAAATTCAATTTAGTTAATATATACTACATTATTAGTTATCAGGGTAGAATTTAGTGATTCATCAGTTGCCAATAACACCCGGTGCTCATTCCATCATGTGCCCTCCTTAATGCTCATCACTCATTTACCCCATTCCCAACTCCCTTCCCCTCCACTACCCTCAGTTTGTTTCCCATACTTAAGATCTCTTATGGATTGTCTCCCTCTGTTTTCATCTTATTTTATTTTTCCCTCCCTTCTCCTATGTTCCTCTGTTTTGTTTCTTAAAGGCAACATATGAGTGAGATCATATGATATTTGGCTTTCTCTGACTGACTTATTTCCCTTAGCATAATACCCTCTAGTTCCATCCATGTCATTGCAAATGGCACGATTTCATTCTTTTTGATGGCTGAGTAATATTCCATTGTATGTATATACACACATCTTCTTTAGCCATTCATCCTTTGATGGCTATCTGTGCTTTTTCCATAATTTGGCTATTGTGGACATGACTGCTATAAACATGCAAAAGAAAAAAGAAATGTGGGGTGCAAAAGAAAAAATTAACTATTGAGACTTCATCAAGGCTCTCCAACTTCTAACAAATGCCATCTATGCCTCAGGCCAAGAGTTGATGCTTCTGGCCGTGACTCTCCCACGAGTGGTATCCCCTACTGTGTTGGCCATGAGCTTCCCCTGAGCACACACATCTCCCTTACATACATAAGCTCACGTATTTAAATCTCCCAACAGAACAGAATTCTCCAGGGAGCAGAGCTCAGAGCCACATGGAAGGAGTTACTCACTCAGGGTTTCCTGGTTCACTAAAATACAGCTAAATAGAAACCTTGGTTCTCACAGGAATTGCCTAATTGGTCTCAATGCTTAAATACAGTATGTTATACGTGATTCCTCATCTAGTATTGTAAGTACAATTCCTCCCAATATGACCAGTTCAAGAACTCCTCTGGGACAAGTAAGAATGTATTCTAATTCAGGAAATTACTGAGGCCATACATCTTAGAGAGGAAATGTGCCCCTTGACAACCACCCAACCCAGTTCCTAAGTTGATAAGCCATTGTTTTCTTTTTTTTTAATTTGGGAAATATCTTGTTTTTAAATGTATTAAGTGCAGTTGCTATATATTAAATTAATTTCAAATGTACAGCACAGTGATTCAAAAATTATACACATTATGAAATGCTCGCCACAATAAAAATATTACAGTATTACCAACTATATTCCCTACGCTGTATTTTTTTATCCCTGTGACTTATTTAGTTTACAACTGGAAGTCTGTATGTCTTTATCCCCTTCATTCATTTTTAGATTACGAATGAGAAAATCAGGACTAGAGAGGTTAATTAATTTGCTGAAAGTCACGAGGTTACAAATACTAGAAATTTCATGTTTCCATCTTCTTGATTCAATGCTTCACCCTTATACTACACTAAACCTCTTTGCTCTTGGGGGAAAAAAATAACAATGACAAGCATACATCATACTTCCCTAAATGGTCATCTCATGACTTCTATCAATATGGATTAGAATTGCTACTCTGAAAATAGAATAAAATATAGATGCATTAGTTGGTTGGTGGTGGGGATATTCTATAGATCTGGAGGAAAACGATGAATTTATGTGTTTTTTTTAGCAAACAATTTCTGGGATATGATAGAGCACAAACCAATTAATCAACAAATTAATAATATATGGCCATCTGCATCAATATTATGTGTAGTTTCTACACGCAAAAGTCACTTTGGAAAAAGCATCAGTTTTGAATAAATAACTTTCTAAACAAAAAGAGATTTGCATAATGCCTATATAGGCATTTTTGAATGAAGAAGTGTTTACAGAGCATAAGAAGTAATGTAATTAAGTCATAAGCATGACCGTATTTGGTACAATAATAAATTTAACCCAAAATTAAAGTGTATTTTAAACATATTTATTAAATTATAGGGACAGTACTTTTAGTAAGTCTTTAATATCATTTTTTCATATATATGTGAAATTTTATGTATATATATTTCCACTTAACCAAGCTCCTAATATTCTATGTATTTTATCAATATGAATATACAATACCACCAGGACTTTACTAAAAATGTTAATAATTCTTTACTTTGTGAAAACCACATATAAAAACCATTCTCCACAACCCCTAAGGGAACTTCTGTGGCACTGAGATTTGTCACCTGGGTGTTGCTTGGTCACTAACATAGAGCAGAAGGAATCTCCACTGGAGTCTGTCAAATTTTTAAAGAAAACCAGGAAACTGATCAACAAAACCCTCTAGGCCAGTGAAGATCGAAGAGGTAGCCTCAGAAGTACTGTGAAAATAACTCTGCATAAATAGTCTCCCATAATAATTCTCCTGCTTGGGGGTTGCTCTTATATCATCATCTATCTGCCCACATGCTTTTCGTAAGGAAGAAAATCTTCAAAAAATAAAGAAATTCTGTTCTCCACTTATGCTAAGCCCACTTCAACCCACAGTGAAATCCACCAGCACACTGGAAAGAAGTGACTATTTCATAACATTTTTAGATAAATGCCCTTCTTCTATTTTTGTCAGGTGTACTTGCGCAAGTGTGGATAGCCTCTGCGTCTTTTCGGGCTGTGGGTCTTTCAAGAATTTACTGCCACTTTCTTTTAGTCGGACTAAGTCTGCTTATCGTGAAACACTTGCCTTAACTTGCCATTGTCATTGGCAGGGAAATGGCCCTTGAGGGACAGATGATGTCTGGCCTCCAATTCAGAGCCCTGGTTTTCATGCCTTCCTATTCTGACCCCTCAAGATCTGCTTCCATGCAGGCTGAAGGGACATGTTTGCTTTTAAAAGAACAAGAAAATCAGGGTCTCTATCGAGAGGTTTCTGAGTCAGGCTAATATCCCGCACCCAAGCAGCTGCTCAGGGACAGGCTCTGACACACCTCTGCATCCCCATAGAATCAGTCACGAATGTATGTGACCGTGGAGTGAAGTCCCAAGTGTGTGGTGCCCAATTTGAGAAATACAGTAGCCACCAATAAGTAAACTCAGAGCACTGATTAGAGGTGTTCTGTCTTTTTCTCAAACTTCAGGATAACCAACAGTTGATGAGGGAAAGCTGTTCTCTGCAGAAGAATTCCAGCTAACCAATGAAGAAGGGATGATAGAATTAGAATATCACCACTTTGCAAGACCCAAAGAAAGAACTGACCTAAACATTCATTGTTGATGGCCACTGACCCTGGCAGGTAAAGTCTCACATGGGGTTTTATGACAGAAACCTCAGGATGATCCTTGAACCCAGTGACCAATCCAACATCACAAAACTCCCAATGTGATACAAGAGGACAGCATCACCTGTGATGTAGTCCTACCAAAAGTCCAGAATGACAACATCGGCACCGGAGACCACCCACACATAGCCAGGACAACCATTATTAGCCATTGATGATACAGAGTTCTGGGGAGGCACCCTGAGGATGCGCAGAATTTTCAACAGAAAATCATAAACCCAAGGCACGAGAAGTGAAGGATGGGAAGTGATGTAATTAGACTTGGAAATCCGCTTCCATATCAAAGATCTTGTCAAAACCTTTAAACTTTAAAGAAGTCAATTCAAGAACACCACACTCTCAAACTGGAATGCAGAGGGGCACCGTTTTGAAAAGGTTGATCTTAACCAGTTAAGGCACTTTAAAGTTAAGTCAGGTTGGGGGAACAAAAAACTCTAAAAATGGTGTTCTGACCTTTTCTAATGTCTGTATAACTTCAAAGACTGAAATGAGGAGGGAAGCTCAAGGGAATGGAGTTCTTATTCGGCAAACAAAATTTAAGCCCAATTCGAAAGAACTTAAATGTTGAGAGACTATAACTGAATTCAGAAGGGGTTTGGTCTAGTTAGAAGATGGCTGAAGTCCATCAACAACATGAGTCTACGGTCACACTCAGAGAATTTTCAACGGTCCTTCCCTACTTCATCAAAGTGCAGAGGTGACCCCTCTGATACAGCCCAATGCCCTAAAGAAGGGGATGGAGCTGACCGTGCTGCAGAAATCAGACAACCTGAAAAGGTGTGGTCACTTCCTGTACGAAAGGCCAGTCCCACGGGGAATGCATCAGCTAAGGCAGAAACCCTGAACTAGAAGGATCTGGTGGGCTCGCATTTCCCTGCCAGTCCCAGCACCATCCAGCACTTTCTGCCATAATGGAAATGTTTATATAGCCATACGTGGCAACAAGCATGTAAACTATGACTAGTGTAATGAAATAACTGAAGTTGTAATTTTATTTAAATTAATGTAAATAGCTTTGTGTGGCCACTTATGAATATAACTGTTTGCGAACTGTGTCAAAAATACAATCCCTTATAACTGGGGATTGTGCTTCAACAGAGAGACCTGGGGCTCGGTATCTGCCTTTGGAATAAGTTCCTCAGGTGATCCTGGCGCCGGTGGTCCCGAAATACTGCACCGGACTTGAAGGAGGACAGGAGTTTCTGTATGTGCTCCCGGCACTGGGAGCACCCACCACATGGAGACCGACTACAGGAAGAGCGTGGAATAAGGCCTAGAGCAAGCCTGGAGGCCACAGTCTCACCCCCCGGGTTCCCACCCGGACACCACATGAAACACTGGCATTGCCTTGGGTTGTGACAGCTATCCAGACGTTCTCAGGGTCATGGCCAGGGCCTCATGATGTTCCATCCCACCACAGCCTGCTGCTCTTCAGCTCATAGCCCCCAGCCACTGCTATACTTAGGCCACAAATATCCACGGATCCCAAAGAAATGTCATGCCCATTTCCACACGGTAATCTTCCATAGGTCACCTCCTGAGTCGATTCTATTAGGTCCAAGAGTCGACCCTCCTGCAAGGCTCTGAGGACCATGCCCATTATGATCTACATCTTGGTGTCAACAACCATTGCTCGAAGAGCAAGTTCTTGGTCCTTTTTAGGGTTCTCTATTCTGATCAAAGATCATCAATCTTCTAGCATTTCATATATAAGAATTATCCTTTCCATTACCACACACATTCCAACCTCTCGATTTCTGCCTATTCTTCCCCTTGAATATCTCTCATCTATTCCTTTCTGTGGATTCTCCATTGCTTGGAGCCATTACCAGCTCTTCCCTGTGTACCAGAGATAAATAGCCTCCTATCCCACCCACTCTTTACCGCCCCCAATTTCGTCTTCATATGTAGCCAGAATGCTATTTTAAAAACTTAATTTTATCATGTCATTGCCCTGCTTACAGGTCTTGCTCCTATGGGGTACCATTGTCCTGATGAGAAAATATTTAGGTCCTTATCATGGAGCACGAGGTCCTGCATGGGCTGGCTTCCAGTTCTCTCTTACTATCCCCCTCTTGCACACTAGCATGCCGATTTTCTTAGTGTTTGGAACACTTCGAAGCTCCTTCCCCCTCTCCCAGGACTTTTATGCCTGCTCCTCCTTCTCTGGGAACCCTTTACCCTCTGCCCTCCTTTCCCTGGCTCGCTCTGATTCATGCGTTGCTCAAATGCTTCGTCACACAACTTCCTTCCCTAGGCCAGACTGGGTCTCATTCTTGTCTTCCTCAGCTCTTGACCTCACTGTCTTTTATTATAGTTTTGTGATGGCCTGTTTAGCATTGAGGTCCTTGACTGACCTCCAAGAGGACAAGGACTTGACCTTGTTTTCTCTATCTCCAGTGCCCACCATAAGTATCTGGTATTAAATAAATATGTGTGAACAAATGACTAAGTGAATAAAGGCTAAAGAATTATTACTGATTAATTTATTACTAATCATTTGAATTAATAAAGATATGTGGGTGGTAGAAGGGAAGCTGAGAGACAAAACCATGAAATAGAGAATTTCCGAGATGTGGTTTTTTCCTCGCTAGTTCAGTCAATAATCAGAACCACTTGACAGATTAAAGCTCGAGGTTTTAATAGGCAGCCTGGACTTCCTCTGCAAGGGTAGAAATGAAAAAAAAAAAAAAAATAGCACTCTATACACAAAAAATTAAAAATTTTTAATCCCTAAAGGATCAATATTGTGAAATTAAGACTGTTACAGCAACCCAACAGTTGGAACCCAAAGGATTAGCTAATCCTTTCCAGCTCTTCTCAGAATTCTACTCTTTGGCCATCTTCAAGACTCATGGGCAAAGATTAGGATAATCTGATCTCCACTAATTTACAAGGTTTGAAACAGGACATAGTTTCGGTGAAGCCAAGGGTATACTTAGGTGAAATAACAAATATCACTGAATCCACAGGAATAGGGCACAGAGTCATTCCAAACCTGATTATCAAAAACAACACGAGCTCGACTCTTTCAGCACTCACTACACACAGAATTTTATTCCTTCTTGCAGACGAGAAAACAGATAATGTAAGCAGCTTATGGTTGGAAGCAAAGCTAGGTTTCAAAGCCCGGTTTCTTGATTCCAAAAAAGACACTCCTGTGTCTTTTCCCAAAGCTTTCTCCTTGAATAATTAGTGTCTTACACTACCCAAGACAGACCTCCAACCTCCTGGTGACTTACTTTTGGCCTGGTCCAGGCTGCCCCCGTTTCATCACTCTCATATGGTAAGTGCTCACTGAGGGCCTACCACCAGCCAGACCCTGTGGAAAAGGGTGGAGGGCAAGTTGAGACCCTGGCCCTGGCCTTAAGGGCATCTCTTGTTGGTGGGAGAGGGAAGGGAAGGCCAATGGTGGGAACGAGAACTGTGGCAAGCAGCTCTCCAAGATCGTGTGTGGAGCAGCAGGGGGGAGGGCTCTGGATATGGGCCGAAGGGGTCACTGCGCAGCTGGATGCCAGCCACTCTGGTTTAGGGCCATGGGCACCCATGCACACACGCTGGTGACAGCCACCTTAGCAGCCACACCAAACTCAACATGAATTTGTGGGTCCCATTCATGAGAACTATGAGGAAATTTCCTTCTGAGCTTACAACGTTTATTTTCTGTTAACCCAAGCATGGGACTTTACATTTATCCCATTAAATCTCATCTTGTTAGTTTTGGCCCATTGATCCAGACTGCTGAAATCTCTCTAATCCAGATCCTGCGACGCAGAGAAGGTACCCCCTCCAGCTTTGCGTTGCCAAGAAGTGTGACCAGTGCACCTTTTATGTCTTCATAGAGAAGGTTCTGGAAATTGTGTGCCATGACGAGGCCTTGTGCACAGCCCTAGGGCCACTGACTGCTTCTCGATCCAGCTGTCCAGCACAGTTTGAGTCAACACGAACAAGAGATTCATAGCCTCTGGGTAGTTACTCGGCTGAACCCGAACCTAGCCAACACGATCTCTGCACCAGCTACATTTCTCCCTCCTGCATCATGATACTCTGAGAGATGTCGCCAAATAAACACCTTCCCAGATACTTACACCCACGTCCGACCAATTTAAAATGTCCTTTCTGCTACTGATTGAGTGAACATCACTTCGGCTTTCCCCTCCGAGATGTCTGGAATTATTCCAGACAGAATAAAAGCCAGTGCCCGAGTTCTTCTAGAGAACTGCTGCAGAGACCCAGCAAATATAAATTCAGCGGGCCATGGACTTCTCCTGGCCCCTGCCTTCTGTCAGTGATGGGCCGAGGCTGGGAAACAGAAAGCTCGGTGGGTTTGAGAGATGTGGGGAGTGTGATCTACCGCCATCACTTCTAATTATCCTAAACTGGAAAAACGGATGTCTAAGCTGGCCAGCCTGCCTAATAAAGCATTTTGATCAAAGATGCAGTTGCACAGAGCACCTGTTTGAGGGATGGCCTGAGAGTCCAGGGGGACCCCAGGGAGTTATGGAAGTCATAAAGTGGTCCCTGCAGTTCCGTGGGCAGACAGCAACACTGTGAAAAATGCTTCTCCAGGGAAGCTCTGAGTCTCTTTAAACATTCAATTATGGCTATACAAACACCGATTGTAAGTGAACAGCATCCAGTCTTTGCACAAATTAGGGATGCTAGGAGGCAAATAAAAGAGAGCCCCTGAAACAACTGTTTAATACAAATTCCGTCCCGCTTCATGAAGAATTGGTGTATGTGATGAGTTTTTGAGCAGGGTTAATTAGGTGACCCTCTTTCAGCATTAGCTTTGGATTATGGCTCTTACGATTTAAGGCAATGAGGCCACCTTTATTTTGGTTATGATTTCCAAGCAGGTTTTTAATTAAAACAGATTTCCAGATATTTAAAGACCCAGTATTCAACAGGCAGAGCTTTTTAGACCTCTGAAATTTGGTGGAGGTCCTTCTAAAACACATTTGCTTTTTATGAACAATAAATACTCCAATATCCTTCTTTTCAACTATTTTTAAGTTCTTATAGATTTTTTTCCTTCAGTGTAAAAAGCTTTCCTAATCTTAACAGTAATATTTTCTTGCTCTAAAACATGAACAAATGTCTTCCATAATCTTACTAGTCAGAGATACACATATGTGTGTATAATTTCGAAATCAAAACTGAATATCGTATAAAATATTATCTAACGAGCCGCTTACATTGCTTATATCATGAATACTTTTCACAATGATGAAGATCCCCATCATCGCCTTTAATTGCTACACAGAGCTCTATTTTGTAGCTAAGTCATAATTTAATCAATCTCCTATCAATTTAGGTTAAAATATTCTGTGGTGAACATCCCTGAACACAGGGCCTATAGGCAGGATGTAGGGCACTGACAGGTTACCTACTGGTTAGCCAGGATCTCTACTGTGCTGGTTAAACATTCACATTCATCTTGCTTGAACATTTGAGTTCTTATAGCTTTATTTGAATAAATTTTCTAATTGGATCTATTGGGCCAAGGGCTATAGGAATTAAAAATTCTACTTTCTCCCGGACAATGGATTATATTTTGTGTTTGACAGCATCAAGAGCTGGAAGCACACAAGCATTTCACTCTACCCATAAAACTACAGAATTTTGGTATTCATGGTCTCAAAAGTTAAGCCCATATGGAACAGACAGGTAATTGTTTTTCAAAAAAAATTTTATGCTCACGTATTTTGGGGGGAGTGCAACATTAAAATAGTAATATTGGCACATGCTTTAATTATGACAATGCTATTTTCAGCATGGTAGAATCTCTACAACTAGTATAAGTGGTATAATTAAAATAAAGCCATAGGACGTCATAGGATCGTATCAATCACTGTCTATACAATTTCTAACATGTAGGTTGACAGTGAGGGAAGAGAGATAAATAAAGAAGAGACAGTTTTATGTTTTCAACTCTTCTAATTTTGAGATTGTTTTGTGAAAAGCCCAGAATTGAAAGTGAGCAAATTAAGGCACCTTTTAAAATGAACTTTTATACAAATTAGCCACTGTCTAATAGTCGTCGTATATTACACTATCTGCTTTAGTAGACAGGAAACCATTTTCAAAAGAACCATGAATGAGGCTATTGAGCCACTTCAGAGACTCAGAGAACCAGAAGGGGACTAAAAGCAGCATTTCTAAAAGGAAAAGTACGTCCAGTATAAAGCTAAATGAAGAAGTAGGTTATCAAACTGCGCACAGACCCAATATCCATTAGGAAGACAAAAAAAAGCAAAGCTTACTTGTAAGGAAACATGTCTTTGGACAACTAACATATTCATCAGAATGTTGTTTGGTAACAGAAGTATTTTCTTTTGGCTCTTTGATCTTTTTTTCCCCTGCAATTTTCAATTTTCTGCACTGGACATGTACTCCTTTTATTTTATTTTATTTTTTTTAAAGATTTTTTATTTAATTTATTTGACAGAGAGGAGAGAGATCACATGTAGGCAGAGAGGCAGGCAGAGAGAGAGAGGGAGACAGGCTCCCTGCTGAGCAGAAAGCCCGATGCGGGGCTCGATCCCAGGACCCTGAGATCATGACCTGAGCTGAAGGCAGAGGCTTTAACCCACTGAGCCACCCAGACACCCCTATGTATTCCTTTTAGAGTAGAAACAAGTAGATTAAGGTTTTTATTAAGTTGATTTCTATTCCTCTACCTGCTGTCCTACTACCATCTATGGGTCTGGAATTGGCACCACTCCTGTTGTTTACCACATCCCCCAATACTCTGACGAAATGAGTGGTTGTCCAAATCCAGCAGCAATCCTAAAATCCCATCAAGGCCATACATCTCCACCAGAAACCCTATTCCCTTTTGATCTTTCAGGGAATACACAGTTTTGTCCATTGAGATATTTCAAAACCACAAACAAACAGCAGTTCACAAAAATTAAAATGTCCCATGGTATTCTTACATGAAAAAAAAAAAAAAAAAAAGCATGAATCTATTTACTTGGCTAAGAGAGACATACCAAAGGCAACACGGAGGTTTCTGTTTGGCTCCCTGTTCATTCAAGACGAGCGCCCGAAACTTCTACTTTAAGACCATCAAATCACGTGGAAGGCCAGAAACACATCATTTATTGCTTACGAAAGATTTTAATTCTTTTAACAGTGAGGGGTAAACATACAAGATATATGAAGAGGCAGGGTGCTATCCTATTTTACATATATTCATGTTAAGTGTATTTATTTTTAAATGTATATATTTATATGGATCTCTCTGTTTTGTTTTGTTTTTTTTAATTGCTGTTGGCCATGGTATTAGATACTGAATGTGAGAACTGGCCATGATGATCTCATTGATCTGACTTGCTTGGGACCCTCAAATCAAACCACTGATACCATAAGTGATCTCACTTGTTCACATGGAGACAGATTTTTGTGACATCTGTCTCGGGCAGAACTCATTCCAGTGACGCTCTCTTATCTACATGATCGCGTCAGCAAAAAGTCAGCATTTCACTGATGGGTGAGGAATAGGAACCACTAGTTCTGAAGACAGAAACTTCTAGAAGTTTTATCTATCTATATAGAAGATAGAAACTTGTTTTGAATCAAGCAGGACCTGGTAACTTCATTTATATCTTTAAAAACAGATTACTTATTACAAGCACACAGATCTTTTCTGGTACTAATTAAACAGAATAGTATGGGATCCTCTGGGTCCAAGGAACCCAGGGGGCTAGCCAGGGTATAAAGGATGACAAGAACAGGGCTTGTGTTCCTTATGCCTTGAAGCAGACAGTTTTCTACTGGGAACTCATACAAAATATGTAATAATATCCATCTGCTCCAGGAAAAAAATATAATACCATTTTTGGAAATTCATATAATTTTGCAAAAAAAAAAGGTCAAATTTTTAAATAAAAAGATAAAATAAATACTTCGTATCACTGGAGACAAGCTCTGAAAGATAAATAAACCCTCGGTATTTCTCAGGGAAAAAAAGAGGTTCTGCTCATTTGAAGCTATTTCTCCTTATATAAGCCAGGAATTGCCAGAAGTCAACTAATTATGGAACGCTGTTATTTGAACAAAAGACACTTAAATTCTATCCTTGACAAATCAGGCTCTAAAAATGAGAAACATCAGAACTATGAGGAAAAACCTGCTGATTTACAAAGCTTTTTTTTAGAGTGATAAAATTCTTCATTTTTCCACTTCATTTTTTTCAAGTTAATTCCAGCCTCAGATCCAAATTGGGATTATGACTCCGTGCATTTCATTCTGTTTCTCTAAATGCCAATGTAGATTACACAGCACTTTGAACCCACAGCTCCTAACTTTCTCCCATGGCACAGTACACAAGAATTAATGTGACTTACTCGTTTCTTTCCAGATGTATGATCAGTTCTTTGCTTCCCAGTTGTATTCGAAAATTCAACACTTCTGGATGAGTCTGAAAGATAAAGAAATCACCTGAAACACATTTCACATTGACTTGCCAACATTTGAATGTTCTGAAGGCATATTTGATGGAGGGAGAGAAAAACACGTTTTCTTCTTGGGACCATTCTGAGATCCCAAATAGAGGAGACCAGGTCAACCAGGACCAGAGTCTGGAGGAAGCACCACCCTCCTGGTCGGCACGAATGTGGCCTGTACCCCTTTCCTTTGACCACATACCCCTGAGATCCTTCTTGACTACCCTCACCTCCCACAATGAACTTCTCCCTCAGTTTCCCTTTCTCTACGAATAGCCCCTCACTTCCCTAGCTACTCATGTCAGAAATGTGAAGTCCTGCTTGAAACCTTCTCCCTCTCCAGCTCCTCTTCATCCATGAAAAGGTCTTGCAGTGTTGTTCTCCAAAGCACAGCTCCCATTACGTCTTACACCCCTCTACCTCACCCCAGTTCAAAGCGCGGTCACCTCTCATCGGGATTACCACAACGCCCTCCTAACCTGGGTCCCTCCATATCTACCTTTGCTTTCCTCCCACTTGTTCTCCAAAGGCAGCAAAAGCTTATCTTCAAAAACACCTTCTCATCAACCCAACTCCGCTTCTAAGGAGCCTGCACTGGCATCCAGCGATAAGACGCCAATTCTTTAACATGCCAGCGGTGCCCATATGGCTCTGGTCCTCACTCAGACAGGCCTCGCCAGGAACTCAAACACACTGAGCTCCTCTGTAGTGCTCCTCTTTGCACATGCTGTTCCTTCTGCCTGGAATGCCTCCCCTCTGGCTCCTCCACTCAGTACCACCTTTAATGTCAGTAAGTCAAGGAACCCTTACCTTGCTCCTCATCTCACTGCATGCCTCTCTTCCCAGGCATGCTTTCTTCCAGTCTCCTGTCCTTTCCCTCCTTGTGGAAGGAAGACCTTCCTTCCTATTTGTAGTAACTCAGTATGTTAATTTGTGGGTCCACTTGCTTATTATGTCCACGAAGGCACCAGACGAGTAATAGAAGCCCAATTAATCTTTGGTGAATGAAGGAATTAATGACTAGGGCAAATGTCTCTACCAATCACTTCTGTCGCGAGGCAGACATCCTCCTTCTTCTCTGAGCGCGAGGGAACCCAGCTCACGTGTGCCCAACTGTCAGTGGGGAGCAGGCAAGTATACTTTCCATTCTGCCCCAGAAATCCAATGAGTTTCTTGCCCTGCCCTGAGAATGTAGCTATGTGACAATGTCCCTTAAATCACTACCTTACCCTGGGTTCCCTCCCCGCTGACCCAGGGTGCTCACATGCGCCACACTCCTACCTTTGAGCCCAATCATTCAGAGTCCTTTCCCAAGTCATAATCTACTTGTCAACTCCAAGGTATTCTGTGCCCCCCTCCCCTTTCCTGCTGTGTACCCCTAGTGATTCTGGAATAGTCACTTCCAGACCCTCCTTATCCAGACGAGCATGTGCCAAATGGGGGTTCTACGTATCCACGGGGCAGTCCTCAATAGGAGAATTGAAAATTTCCAATGTTGATTTTTAAAAATGAATGCTGCGTTTTCATTCTGACGCATTCAGACAGTCGCCCAGCACTCAGGTGCGAGCCTGGCAAGCCTGGCAACGCCACCTAACTGTATGGGGGACACGTGAAGGGCAAAGGAGGGGTTAATTCACAAATGATGCCGTCGAACTAAAGAAGAGCCAAATGCCATCAAAGCCCAGGGCAGGAATTAAGGTTCCTTGGGGGCTTAAAAGGAGCAAAGTAGAGGAGAGCTGGGCCATCACGTGGAGCTGGCACCACAAACTCAAGGGCACCCAGCTCCCCGCGGTCAGCGCTGCATCAGAGAGGGACGCGGTGGCTCAGCCCTGCTCACACGTCATCACTGCAGAAAATCAGTGCTGCCCCCCTCAGTTGGTGTGGTTTTGCCGGCCTTTGCTCTGGAAGTTCTTTCGGTTTTATGCTTGTGAAAATAAGCCGTTTATATGTAGTGTTCTAATATTCCAGTGTCAAGAGGCACTATTGTTACTGCAGAGTTCAAGAGACTTTTCTTACAACGTAGCATTTCATCTATGGATAAACAACGGATCAACTAACCATATGTTACCGTAAGAGAAGATGGAGTGTAGCTCCAACATCCAACATTAGTCCAAATGAAATTAAATTTAAGCAAAACCCCTAACAACAGAAGGTCACATGAGTTTTGGGAAAAGGCTAAAACAGACATGCCCTCGTGCTGTGGGACTGGGACAGCATCACATAGGGTGAAACACTACTTATTTTATTTTCACAGCTGCCCTTTGCACATCTGGATAGTTTCCGATGTCAAATATGGTAGCCGTTAGCCACATATGAATTTACATTTAAATTAATTGAAATGAAATTTAAAAATCAGTTTATCAGTCTCACCGGACACATTTCAGACTCAAGAGCAAGATGTGGCTAGACGCAGCCCCCCCATCGGACAAAGCAGAGCAACAATGTTCCTACCTTCCCAGAAAGTTCAGACATTTCCATCTTCGTTGAGCACCTCAGAACCAATAATAAAAACCTAAAATTTGCATCATCCAGTTCCTGCCCGAGTAATAGACTATTTTAAATATCGGTGCCTTCAGGGGATATAATTAGGTGCAAACCCAAGTGGTTTTTTTAAGTGCACATTAAGAAAGCTCTTCTCAATTTTAATTGATGAGTGATATTATTTTTTAAAGAGTTACTTAAGCTGGAGAGTTAAACTGGTAAATTTCCATATAAATGAAATGCTTATCTGTATTTTTTGGGTTTAAACAGACCTTGTTTTGTATAGACTCATTCTAGCAAATGATGACACAAACATCTAGCGATCTTGTAAAAACCACACGCTGTAATTGACATATTTTGACACTATCTGATGTTTATAAGAATTTTATGGGTTTCTGAGTGTTTGCTGAACTTTTCAAATTAATATTACTATTCCCATCCTATGCAACATTAAACACATTATGTCTTTAAATTTTAATATAGTACATAAAAGTGCTTATAAGTCCTGGATTTGCTTTTGAGTCTGTCACGGGGACTTTTGCCCAAATTTGCCTATATTTTCTGACACTGAGATTTAATTACAAATGCGCATAGAATGTTCTCTCCAGGGTTTGCAACTTGTACTTCTTAATGATTTCTTAGAAAACTGGGACTATTAACTAAGTTTACAATAAAATATTAGAACAAAAATATGTCTCAGTATTTTGTCAAGATGTGCCCAGTGTATGTATATGTATGTATATTTGAATGTGTTTTATATATGTGTATGTGTAAATAACTTCCTTTAATTACAAATTGTCTTTGCCTAAGATATTGAAACAGGTATCACATTTTAAAGATGAATCCTGGCAATTATATTTGTGAATAAAAATAAAATATTTGCAGTACCCCCTGCCCCCAGTTTAGCTAATTTAAACACGACCATTTGTACTAATTCCACAGAAGTCCCTACAGGACCTGTTATAATATTCCAATATCAACATCTTTCAAATGAATACATTTTTCCCTAGAGAGGCAAAAAAAGATCTTATCTGTATATTTTAGTTGGGACTTAATGGTACAGGAGAAATCAATGGGGAAAAAGAACAGAGAGCTATTTTCATTCAAAACCACTAATTGCATTAGATTGCTCAGTTTAAAAGCATGTATTCATTCCATTTTCTTCTGATTTTTATATATCAGAGATAATAAACTAGTGCTGGTTAAATATAGCATTCCTTTTCTTAAAAACGTATATTGATTACCGCAATGGAACTGTGTCTTTTATTGAAGGCTTAAAGAACTGCATTTGCTGAATCAATTCAATGCTAATCAACAGGCCGGAAATGTTTTGGCATTATTCTAATCCCACCTTTTTTTTTTTTTTTTTTAAAGATTTTATTTATTTATTTATTTGACAGAGAGAGAGAGAGATCACAAGTAGGCAGAGAGGCAGGCAGAGAGAGAGGAGGAAGCAGGCTCCCTGCTGAGCAGAGAGCCCAATGCGGGGCTTGATCCCAGGACCCTGAGATCATGACCTGAGCCCAAGACAGAGGCTTTAACCCACTGAGCCACCCAGGCGTCCCTCTAATTCCACCTTTTTAATTGGGGAAAGTATACCCAAAAAAGAGTATACAAAACGTATCACTACAATTTAATTTTTAATTTTTAATTTATTTTATTTACTATTGGAGGGAGGGGCAGAGGGAAAAAGAGAAAGAATCTCAAGCAAACTCCCTGCTGAACACAGAGCCCGACGACATAGGATTTAATTTCATGACCCTGAGATTATGACCTGAGCTGAAATCAAAAGTTGGATGCTTAACTGACTGAGCCACCCAGGCTCCCCACTACAATTTTAAAAAATAATAATTATTAGAGTACCTACCACTCGGCTGAAAAATTAAAATATTACCAGAATCTTAGAAGCCCCTTGTAGTAGTTTGCTAAGGCTGCCATAACCAAATACCACAGGCTAGGTAGCTAAAGGAACAGAAATTTATTTTGCATAGTTCTGGAAGCTAAAAGTCCAAGGTCAAGGTGTCAGCAGGGTTGGTTTCTTCTGAGGCCCCTCCTCTTGTAAATTCCTCATGGAAACTATGTGGGCAGCCTCCCCCAGAGGCTGTGCTCAGGCAGTTCTGCAAAGGAAGGCTTCAAGCAGCACCCCACCACCCATCTCTGGGACCTTCAGTTGCCCTGCGCTCCCGCTGAGGTCAACCACAGCCCATCTGCCTAGCACACTCTACTTAACTGGAACTATGAGCAGATGTTTAAAAGTGATTTATTAATTAGCTAGGATTTCTTCCACGTTGTATTGCCTTCCTTTAATCTGTAATTGGGAGCTCCCCCAAACTTGACTTTAAATTATTATTTTTTTTAAAGATTTTATTTATTTATTTGACAGAGAGAGAGAGATCACAAGTAGGCAGAGAGGCAGGCAGAGAGAGAGGGAGAAGCAGGCTCCCTGCTGAGCAGAGAGCCTGATGCGGGGTTCGATCCCAGGACCCTGGGATCATGACCTGAGCCGAAGGCAGAGGCTTTAACCCACTGAGCCACCCAGGCACCCCTGACTTTAAATTATTGCACCCATGTTGGCTACAAAATATCTCTAATCAATACACGTAACTTTTCACGGATGTAGGGATGCCTCTGACTGCTTTTTCTCTGATGGATGGAATGATACACAGCATCACCTCCTTGCTATTTCCTTGTCTTTAAAAAACAGCCAATCTTCAGCGACTTAGAAAAAATCAGAACCAGATCATGAAGTTGAAATAAGGTGGCAGTGAGCCACCAGAAGGAAGGGAATTACAGGAAAGAAAATATGATGTAGGGTCAATAGCCGAGTCCACTCCAATCCTGGCTTCTAGGTTACCCTTTCAAAGATGATGGTCAGTTCTGACCCAAACTCACTCGTCTCAGCCGTTGATACTGGAAGCTCAGAGGGATCTAATTTTTCAAGCAGAACAACAACATTAAAATAACTGCATTGGAGGGACTCTGAAATAACTAGATCCCTCTCCAGCACTAAATTAATGCTTCAGACTACAGCCTTGGCATTCATGGGGCACAAGGGAGTCATTTATTGCTATGAATATTTAGAGGCAATCTTGATTACCACTTTAATATTAGTGGCTAGTTCCACAGCTGGGAAGATATGCACACCGTGGAATTGAGAGAGGGCAAAATTGAATTAACTGCAGGATACCGCAGGAAGGAGTGAAGGCATTGCAGTGCCATAATGGGGTGTCCCTGGCTTGGGGCCTTTTACTTATTACATAAATGATGATAATGTTTATTCATGAGTCATCGATAATTTTTTTTTTCTGATGGAAACTGACCTTAGCAAACACCTTGTTAAAATATGCAGAATGGCACACATTAATCTCAGGTAAAAACTGCTTTTGAAATATAGGTAATCAGGGCACGTGGGTGGCTCAGTGGGCTAAAGCCTCTGCCTTCGGCTCAGGTCATGATCTCAGGGTCCTGGGATCGAGCCCCGCATCGGCCTCTCTGCTCAATCAGGGAGCCTGCTTCCCCTCTCTCTCTGCCTGCCTCTCTGCCTACTTGTGATCTCTCTCTCTGTCAAATTAAAAAATAAAAATAAAAAATCTTGAAATATAGGTAATGTCATTTCTAAGCTTTCTGTGGGTTAACATGTTGGATTATCTTTAGCACAGACTCTCCTTAACGTATTTGTGTGACATGACGGGTTTACGGATTTTCAGCCTGCTTCTCTCTTCCCACGACAAAACTCACCCCCTCACCGCCACCAGCATGCATGACGCTCAGAGTTCAAGTTCTTTATCCTGTGGCTGCTGGAGTGATTGCTAATGCTTAAATTTGCAGCAAACATTTTTGATTTTCATTTTAGATTACTGTAGCTATAGCCAACACATCTTAAAAGCCTTATTCATTGAAATGCTGCCAGCCTCCCCCATGTGCATCTGTATGCGATGGGCTTGTAGTCCCCCATGCACCATGCTCTCTGGCGGAGGACGGTGGCTGATTCTGAAGCAGACACGGTCACCTGTCCCGTCCTGGAGCTCACGACTGGGTTGTAAGAGGACAGCGACAACATGCCTTAACAGAAAGCAATCTGGAAAACCCTACGATGCAGGTTTCTCAAAATTAACACATCTAAAACTCATTTTTTATTTTACAGTCCCTCCATCCATTCCAGAGAGGAAGTTGGGGAAAATCTAATCAGTGCTGGCTCTAGTGGAGAGCTAGCCCGGCGACAATGCTCTCTCTTAAGAACCCTTCATCAGTGGCCATTGTACTTAGAATAAAACCATGGCCTTCAGACCACGAAGGCTCTGCCCTCTGCTCACCAGGCTTCCTGCACACCACTGAGCTGGCCAGGCTGCAGCCAGCTTCCAGGCCTTTCCACCTGCTGACCCTCTGCATGGAGGTCCTCCCTGGGCTCCACTGCCAGGTCTCAGGCTGGACGTCGCTGCCTCAGAGAAGCGAGGCCATCTTAGCGGGGCTCTGCTCTTGCACGCCCAGTTCCCACCTGTCCTAGATTTTCTCATTTGTGATCATTTACTGGTGCGTCTATTTCCCTTGTTGACTGTGTATCTCCTAGGAAAACAGACACTTTGCAGGCAGAGGGAATGTTTTGGCCTTGCTCCCCATTCTGTTCCCAACACCCAGAACAGGGGCGCCGAAGCATCTGTGGGGTGATGGAAATGGGTACAGAGGCCGTCAGAGGTGGCAGAAGGAACACGGCTTGAGGGGTAGCAAAGAAACCCCAGAGCCATAAACGTCAAGTCAGAAGGTATGAAAGGGACATCAGGACCCTCCTCCCCCCCGGGAGCTGTCCCTAGCAGAAGCCTACAGTCTCTTCCTCTGACTCGACGGGCTGCCTGCCTTGCCCCTGGAGGCTGATGTCCCTCATGGACCCAAGTGGCCGCACAGATGGTCCCTGTTCACTGGACAAGGAGCTGGGCCTTTGACTATGACTTGCATTCTGTTCCTCTAAGGAGGGTGGCTAGGACTTACTGGAAGCTGAATTCTTTCCATTTAATACTTGGGACTGATAAAAACGTCTAGTTCCTAGCACCTTCCTGCTCCTCCCGCTCAGTTTCTTTGGACCTTAGTGATAAAGAATCCAAATCAGGGCAGAGGGGCATGGAGCGGGTGGCAGGAGGAGCAGGGCATGTGATAAAGTATAAATCAAGGTGCAAATATAAGGCAGACTGCCGGGGGGGGGGGGGAGCAGAAATCAGAGCCATGTCAAGATGGGGGCGAGTGCTGAGCAAAGTCAGGGCAGGAGGGATTCGAGGAAGACTTGTTTTGCTGGTAACAACTTACTAGTTATTAACTGTCCCAGGTATGGGGGCCATACCCTGGATGCACAGTGACATGGTGGCCCGGGAGCAGGACTGAGTGGTGACATGGAACCTCTGGGGATAAAACCGCGGGGTGACATGGTGGCAAGATCCAGTTTCGGCAATTCGCCTCTGAGCAGGGCTGAGCAGACACCGGACCCCACCCAGTTTTGCCACCACGTCCTTCCATCTCTGCTGTCCCCTATCCTCCTCTGCCTTCAGACACGTCTTCGAAGGAGAGAATACCTCCTCCTTGACCTGGTTGCCTGCTGACGGCTCCGGAAGGTCAGGACACCTGAGCCAGATGGGACCTTCCCGTCAGCCATGCACCCGAACAACTCACAGAGCCCCCCGCAGCCCCCGTACCACGTGTCCACCGCTGCCCCGCCCCCCACGGGGACTGGCCCCTGGTGAGTGTTCCGTATCTGCACCTCCAGGCGACGGGACCTGCGGTGAGGACTGCTATCATGCCGTTGTGTGAACAAGGCCTGAGCTGGCCGCCAGGGCCCAGGTTCATGTCAGCGCCCTCAAACCACCTCCAACACCCCAGAGGGAGGTCGCTGTGCTCCTCTTCTAAGGGCATCCTACTTTGGAAGTTTGCACATATGTAACAATTTCTCCTCCTTTGATTGCAAAGGAATACTAATTTTAAATTAAAAATGAGCTATTTAATTTCATCTTAGAAACAATGTTTTTCCACCTAGGAGGCTGCACACATGAGGGGGCAGGGGGAACACAGGCTGCTGGCAGACTCGCTGGATGCCACCACTCAGACCATAGGACCGATGGCCAGTCATTGAACTCTGCTGGGCCTCAGTTTCCTCACCAGGAAAACAGGGACAACTGTACTGTTCGTGTCTATCAGTGTGGTCAGCA
Source organism: Potos flavus (assembly GCA_028534135.1). Classification (NCBI taxonomy): domain Eukaryota; kingdom Metazoa; phylum Chordata; class Mammalia; order Carnivora; family Procyonidae; genus Potos; species Potos flavus. The sequence continues at coordinate 4,657,881 of CM052894.1, read as the reverse complement.
GAATAACGAGGACTCGCCCTCATCCCTGAAACCTGTGAACACGTCACCTTACTTGGAAAAAGGGACTTTACTCAAGTGACTGAGGGCAGGACTTTGAAAGAGGAAGATTATCCTGGATTATTCGGATGGACCCAATGTAATGATGAGGCTCCTTGAAAGCCCAGAACCTTTCATTGCTGGGGTCGGAGCGATGCAACACGCCATGGCCTCGAGAAGCTGGGAATGGCCATCAGCTTAGAGCCAGCAAGAACGCTGAGATCTGGCTCTATGGCCTCCAAGAGCAGGACTCTGTCAACATCCCAAGTGAGCCAGAAACAGATCCTGCCCTCATGCCCCCACCAAAAACAGCAGTCCTGTGAACATCTTGATGTTACCCTGGTGAGATCGGAAGCAGTGAACACAATCAGACTTCTGATCTTCAGAACTAGAGCTAGTCAGTGGGTATTGTTCTAAGTCACTTAAGCTGCGGTCCTTTGTCACAGCACCGACAGGAAACTGACAGACTCAGGAGAGATGGCTCTGAGATTCAAAGGGGAAAATGTCTGTTGGGAAAGAAACCATGATGGGCAATAAACTGAAAATGCTGGTCTGTGCTAAAAATGCAATCACAAGTGAGACTGCTCCTTCACAGAGTGACCGTGACAAATGCCCCATCACGTGTTATTTATTGCTATTTATCCAAATTGCAACTCTTTTAGGTCTTTTGTATTTAGATCTAAATGAGGCTTTTGGCATTTCTTTCTTTCTTTTTTTTTTTTTTAAGATTTTCTTTATTTATTTGACAGAGAGAGAGAGATCACAAGTAGGCAGAGAGGCAGGCAGAGAGAGAGGGGGAAGCAGGCTCCCCGCCGAGCAGAGAGCCTGATGCGGGGCTCGATCCCAGGACCCTGAGATCATGACCTGAGCCGAAGGCAGAGGCTCTAACCCACTGAGCCACCTGGGCGCCCTTGGCATTTCTTTTTTTACATATTATTTATTTATTTGACACAGAGAGATAGAGCACAAGCAGGGGGAGTCGGAGAGGGGGAAGCAGGCTCCCCACTGAGCAAGGAGCCCAATGTGGGACTCGATCCCAGGACCCTGGGATCATGACCTGAGCCGAAGGCTGACGCTTAACTGACTGAGCCACCCAGGTGCCCTAAATAAGATTTCTTAAGTTAACAAGTTTTCAAAAATAAATATCCTACATTCGTTAATTGGGGGCCTGGTTAGGAGCCAGTTATGACTCAGCTGCATGTGGGAAGATCTTCTACTGTATGATCAGTACCATAGAAGGGATGGAAGATTCGGCAAGACCCCTGGGGATACCGCACAAGACAGTGAATGCCCTTAATTTTGAGGTGAAATATTCTAAAGGAAGTACTTTCTGAGATTGGCTTACTGATGTCAGGGACATACTATTGGAAAGCAGCACAGAGCACTGCTGTTCAGAATGACTTGTCTCGTCTTGAAAGACACAGCCGTAGAATAACATGCACTGTGTTTATTAACTGGAAAGCTCGGTTTTCAATTCAAAGTTCATTTATCTAACTAATTTGATGGCTGGAAACATTCATGTGCCATATTTTCCTACAACACCATTTCAAAACTGTCAGTCAGAGGAAGTTAATAGCTTAAGTTGCTGGTTTGTTTGCACGCAAGCTGTCTTCCGGGGAGAATATCCCATTCACATGTTGACTGAGGGCCATTTATAAAGCATCACTGTAATCTCCTTCAAATAAACATTAGCAGAATATAATAAGCCCTTTAAAAAGTAACCCTGCTATCGATCAGAGGCACTGCCAAGTCACTGTGCCCTAACGAAAGCCCAGCGCAAACAAGTTTTTCTATTACAAACAGAATTACAGCTAATTGCTAATTTTTTTTAATATAAAACACGCTCTAAGTGCTCCATGAAAACTCACGCTGGAAACCACGCAGAGATCTAGGAGAATTCGCATCTCACAACTTCACACAAAAACTGGAGTGTGACTCTCACCAGCTCTCCCTATCACTTGCGTGTCACACTGGTTCTTGGGGTGTCTGGGCCTCGGAATCAGGAGGAAAAGGCTGCAGCAGAAGCCCCTCCCAGGCAGGAGGAGGACAGCGGAGCCCGGGCCGTGGGCCGGGGTGGTCCAGCCGGGCAACCGCCACGCAGGAGGAGCAAGCCAGGGACTCAAGTGGCCTCTGGGTGCCACCACGCAAACTTCCCTTCCCTGGGCTGGCAGGACTTTACCCTTGGAGGATACCGTTTTCTATCCTCAACTTAGCTCCGTTCTGGGACAAAGAGGTCCTCAATTGGTAACTTTTTTTTTTTTCCTGAAGGAAAGTTCAAGTCCAACTCTCTCCCTGTTAAAATATTAGTGACACTAACCGGTCATTAATCTAGTGACACTGATGGCTGACTTGGTCCTTTATGGTGAAGATTCCCGATTCCAAATCCCTGGCTCCGACCTCTCTCTTAAGCCCAAATGGGTTGCAAATGCCCCACAAGTCGTGTCCAACAGAGATCTTACCAGCAACTCTAACGGGCAGGTTAAAACCCACTCGCATCTCACCTCTCCCCTGCCAAGTGCATTCTCCATCCTGTGACCTCTCCCCCCCCCCACCCCTGTTGTCATCATCATCCTCAAAAGGCCACATGCATACGATACTCTGACTCCTTCCTTCCCCTGGGTCCTACTTTGAACCAGTGGCCCAGCTCTGGGCTTCTCCCCTCTTCCTCCCCCCCCCCCCCGCATCACCGCGACTCTATGCCTGCTGCGTGGTCCCCACCCAGTTCCGCTCTGGCCACTCTCTCAACAGCCCGTGGGCCACACTGTTCTCTGGCTGCTCTAGGACTGCAGGGCTCAATTATCCTTCTCTCCTCCATCCTGAGTATGACATCCTGGGGAAATTCCTCGGCAGCCCTGACTCCTGAGTCTGCCCACTCTCCCTCTGATGAGGGAACAGAAGGCAAGCTGAGGACAAAGCAGAAGCTGACAGGCCACAACCCCCCTCCACATTCCTCGGGCACCCCCCGCTGCTGCTCTGAGTCTAAGGAAAGGAAAAACAACTAGTTAACCCACAGAGACCACAATCCTGCAAGACCTGAGTCTCCCTCAGTTTACAAATTAAGCAATCTACAAGAACAAAGCATTTCTATCAATAACCTAGCTTCCAGAAGGGAATGTAAATACAATTAAATGTCCTTATAACCTGCGGCCCATTCGCAGACACTTGAAGGGACAGAGTGTAAGGTTCCTCCAGGATGTTCCCCACTATCTTCATGTTAATGCCTTACTAGAGGGGTAAACAACCTTAACTTGACAATGGCAAAGCCGGGGTATCCTGTGAGTCTTCTTTAGCATATGAAACCGCCCTTCTTCCTTACCTCCCCCAACCCCAGAGTATATAACCAGCCACCCCTCACACCTCTGGGGCAGCAGCTCTTTCTGCCCCGGGTCCTGTCCCTGTGCTTTAATAAACCACCATTCCGCACCAAAGACGTCTCAATAATTCTTGCTTGGTCCTCGGCTCTGGACTCCACCCCACCGAACCTCACCTGTATTCCAAAACCCCACCACCTCCACCCCTACTCACCCCTACATTTTTTGGAAAGGGCCAGATAATAAGGAATCCATCTTTTAAATAAAGACTTTGAGCTCGGCGGGCCCTAGGGTCCCTGCCACAGGCTTCGTCTCTGCCGTTGTCGTGCAGACACAGCCAGAAACCAAAGCTAAATGAACAAGCGAGGCTACGTGCCAGTAAAACTTTATTTATGGAAACCAAAATCTGAACTTCACATAATTTTATGTACCATAAAATATTATTCTTCTCTTGATTTTTTTTTTTCCAGCCAATAAAAAATGTAAAAAAAACATTCTTGAACCTGAGTGAGCATCCAAACCACCTGGAGAGCTTACTGAAACCGACTGTAGGGCCCGTCAGAGAGTTTCTTATTCTGCGGCTCGGGGACGAAGCCCAGGCATTTGTGATTCTAGCAAGTTCCCAGGTGATGCTGACTCTGCCCACATGGGCGCCACGTTTCCAACACCACTGTACTAGAAAAGTGTGGTTTCACAGGGTGGCAATTCCCGTGGTCCCCTCGGCCTGCAGCTCTCGATGGTTTGGCCCCACGTGCGTGCACCCAAGTGTTGTCAGTTTGATTTAGTTGCTAACATCTAACAGGAGAATTCGCAGACAAATCTGGACATGAAGCTTCTCGGAGGGGAAGAATAGAGGAAAAATGGCAACCCTGGGCGGGCACATCAGGTGGCGACAACTGGCTAAAACTGAAGAGAAGCCGCCAGATCTCCCAGTCCCGCAGTGCCCTAGTGTGTCTGTCCACGGAGGCCACAGGGCAGAGTATCTACCAGGCGGCCGGCCTCATTCATTTATAACCCCTGCCGAGCTCCTGGCGGCATTCCAGTTCACTTGAATCTCTGATCTAAAGTTAGATAGGATGAGGACAGAAATAGGATGATTGTGAGAACCTATGGAAAGACTGGATGAGTACGCCATTTTTCTTGCCTTCCCTTCTACTTGCTGAACTCTGCCCCATCCCTCAGGGTCCCTGAGATGCTCCTGACCTTCCGAGCTCTCCCTGGTGGCTCAGGAAGAACCCTCTTCTCCACACTTGAGACTACACATCCACATTCTGCCTGGGGTACAGCTGTTTCTGTCCATTGGCTTTACGCTCACAGGGCTATCAGCTCCTTGAAGCCTGAGCCAACTCTGAGAACCCATCGAGATGCCTCGCACGCTGCCTTCTTGAACACACAAAATTCAAAACTAATGCTTATTTGATTACCTTGATCAACACGTTAAGCAGTAGTGCCCGCTCATTCCTTCATCAAATATTTATATGCCTTAAGGGTAGGCTATCTACCCTGCTAACCAATCTTGACCTTTGCTACAAAGCTTAAGTTTATTAAAATATCTTATTTTGTTGAACAAACGAATGTATTGCCTATTCTGTTGTTGATGTTGTGTTGACAGTTAGGTATTTAAATTCATCCTTGATACACACTATTTTCAAACCAAAATAGAAAATCTAGTGTTTGCCGGGAATGAGACTGGAAACATCACACATGCATGATCACAAAATCCTTAATCTTCGGGCCTCCCTTAGCCCATATTAAACTAAACCATAAGAGTGTAAACTGAAAGAGCAGAGCAAAGCTAACTCCGTTAAGGAACGTGGAACCCCTAACCACTAAAGACTGTAAACCCCCCCTTTAGCCCGCCAAACTCACGCGCCAATTCTGACCAGAGTGATAGGCTAGTTCAAACAGCTACTTTAGGATAAATCGTTATTCAATTGGCCATCTGCGTGTGTGTTACAATCTTATTGGCCACTGTGTGCTTGTTACCAGCTCATTGGCCCCTGGCCCCTATAAAACTGCTGCGCCTTCTGAAACTCGCTCTCTTTCTCCACATCACGCCGCTGCGTCGGTGAGTGTGGGAGGTTGAGCTCGAGCTAGCTCCAATAAAGGCTCTTTGCTTTTGCATCGGACTCGGCTCCCTGGTGGTCTTTGGGGATCTCAAAATCTGGGCATAACATAAACGAGGCAGCATTGAAAGGGCCACTGTGGAAACTGTAGGATTTCTACCAGGACAATACTGGCTGCCTTCAAGTGGATATGGAAAATGAAGTTCACGGTCGGTGCTGTCATTTCCATCACTGGGGCTGGCTATGGCTTTGCCTCCGGGAGGACAGCCAGGAGCGCACAGGGCTCCCTCCCGGTCCTGTGGGAAGAGGAAAGAGTGGATGCATTCCTATCACCTACCTTACAACAACTATGCAAAGCTGGAAAATAGTCAACTTAACTGGGCATTAAAACTAAGTAATGTTGACCTGACAAAAAGTGAAAGAGAAAAAAAAGAGATAACTCAGCTAGATTGACGTAATAACACAGAGGTATGAATAATTTATGACTGACCCACAAGACTTTTAACCAAGGAAAGCCAAAATCCCCTTATTTTCTAGCGACAGAATGTCATATAGGGATACCTGAAGTCCTCCTGAAAAATCTATTTGTAATAATTTCAAAGGAAGTAGTTCAGAAAAGATTTCAGATGAGTTACTAGTTAAAAGAAATTTTGTATAAACAAAATTGTGTGTGTCTATATTTTTCTTAAGTATAAAACAAGATCTTATTATGGTGCACTGAAATAAGGAAATGTAAAAATTGCTGCATGGTCATCGGGTTTAAGTTAAAGGTTTCCCTGCTCATTTTTATAAACAGAAAATCTGTGTTTAGTGGAAGATGAGCGGAAGTGGCCAGTTAAGCCCACCAACAGCTTCCCCTTGAACTAGAACTCACATTTTCATTTTAGCCTCCTCACCTCCCCAAGTAGGATCACAAGACCTGAGGTCAAATCCAAGACCCATGACTAACGGTCTCTGTGACTTAGTCATAGCTGAGCCCTCTGAGCTCGTTTCCTTGCTTGTAAATCATAATAATACCAGCGGGGAGGACTAAGTGGCATGCTTTATGTCGATAGCTGGACAGGGCTAGCACAGGGGAAACACTCAATGGGACTGACGACGAGGGTTACACACACTGCCATTCATATTGATCATACCTGTTTGTCTAAAAACACATTTTTGCCCACTAATGCAGCAAAACATTCCTGTTCTTATAATCTAGTTTCCATTTTGTTATAAACCATAACATCTTATCACAAAAATACACATACAGACGTATTTATTTTTGTTCTTCTACTGGAATTGTTGAAAAAAAATTATTCACAAGAACCTCATCCAAATGGTCAATCACAGCTATCTACTAAGAAAAGAACGGCTAATGAATCCCTTCTCAATAATTTTAGGGGACTCTCTCCCTCCCCACAAAAATATACACATGCTCCCACCTTCATCCCACCTGTACTTTATTTGATTGATTGATTGATTTTTCATCTCTATTTGATTTTCATCTCTGATTTTCATCTCAACACCCTACCTATCCAGAAGGATGTTGTTTGTAAAGAAAAACAAAACAAAACCACGGAATTTGGAGGGGACAGAAGGCAAGTCAATCTCTTTTCATCTGATAATAAAAGCTAAAAAGACACGACAGTGATAAAGCCTGAACAACAGGGAAAAACATATACACTCCACGGCTAAATCATGCATCTACACACTGTGTCTGCCATAAACGATTCAAAGTCCTGGTAGGTAGGTTTCATGAAAGGCAGTGGCTGGAGAGTAACAGCGGGCTCATATCCATTCCTATTTGTGGGAATCCTCAGGAAGTATGTGCCAAATCGTTTTTGAAAATAAAATGCTTAGCAGGTAACTTCCTATTCCTTAATTTTGAATATCCTGTTGAAAAGAACTACATTTTCAAAGTTAGGCAAAGTTATCAGTCCTCCCCCCAAATACACCTTTTGCAGGAACTACACACCCCTGCTCCTTCCACTGTTCTCTACCTGATGTGGTTATAGACCAATCACCATTGTGGGACTCTATTCTGGAATCATGTCAAGTGGATCAGGTTCTTAAAATGCAACCATGGTTGTAATATTGTAGATGTAAGTCACCAAATTCCGAGTTCAGTGAGATTCCTTAGCCTCCTTGATCTTTACGTTCAAGGTCTATAAATTTGATTCAGGACTGCATTACATTTCATCTACTATGATCCTCACCTTCTTTATCCTATCAACTGCTCTTACACTACATTCCCCATCCTAGAACTTTCTTTTTTTTTTTTTTTTTTAATTTCAGGCCTTGTTATTTTACTTATTGATTTATAAGTTTTGACCCATAGTTTCAAATTATTGAGAACTTTAAAAGCCATAAATCTTTTGCCTAAGCAGGTAGTTACCTGGTGCTGTGCCAGGCTTATTAAAATAGGATATTCCAGTGTTGGTGAAGTGCCAAGAAATGGGCACTTTCATGCGCAGCTGGTACAAGTGTAAATTGGTACAGCCTTCCATGGAGCAATCTGGAAATCGTTATAATACTCCTTTAAAATGTACATATATTTGATTCAATAACTCTACCCTTAAGAATTATTCTAAATGAAATAACCAGAAAAGTATGCACAGATAAAAGCAGAAAGACACTTAGCATAGTTCTTATTGAAAAGTCAGAAAATATCTATATGCTTACCCCAGGGGAATAGTTACAAAAGCGACACAGGAACCACAGGACATGATATTATGAAGTCATTAAGTTGCTGGAATGGTAATGGGGAAATTCTGTTTCTGGTGATGATGCTCTGAATAATTTGGACTCATCCTTCCACTGAAAACAACTAGAGAAGGTGAGCAAAATGTATAAAAATTCTATTTGAAGACAGCGCAGAGTTTCCAAAATAAGGAAGAATTACAGGACCATGACTAAGGTAGAAAAGGAAACCCATGGTGTGATACCAGAAGTGGAGGTTAACTTCTCTGCTTACGACATCTGCAGCTATTAAAAGAGGCAGTTCAGTCTGAAACCTGAACAGAACTTCCACCAGATTCACAGGGCGAAAGGAAACTGGATACCAGAGTCTGCTAAAAGGTGATATGGATAAATCCCCCCTGACTCTGGACTTTGGGCTGGGGTTTTGTGATGCTATCCTCTAGGAGAAAGGATGAATCAGAAGTAGACTCATCCTCACAGAAGCTGAAACCAGCTCAGTCCCTGATCTTGAGTGCCCCAGCTTAGACATGAGCCATATACAGTGTCTCGAACTATTTTTACAAATCTCATACACAATGTCTGACACTCAGAAAATAACCAGGTATAAGTGGACACCGAGAAGAGGACACTGAAATTCAGGAGAAACAACAGGCAATAGAAACTGATCTATAGGAGATTCGGTTGATGGAGCCAACAGAAACTGATATTAAAATGATTATGCTTAATATGTTCAGGAAGTTAAAAAACAAAACTTTCAGGAGAGAACTAGAATTTCATGGATGTTCTAGAACTGGAAAGTACAACTCAATGAAAAAGTTCCATAGCAGTTTAAACATAGCTGAAGAGAGAAAAATGATAGAGTGCAAAATAGGTCAGAAGAAAATATGCAGGACTAAAGCATAGAGAGAAAGGGTGAAGAATTTAGAAAAGAGCTAAGGAGACCTATAGGATCTGGTGAATGATCTATGTGTGCAATCAGAGGCACAGAAAATGACACAAGAGAAAACACGGTGGAAGCAATATTTGAATAGAATATAATGAGGAATTTTCCAAAATTGGCAAGACATCAAGATCCACTATTTAAAAAACAACATGCATCCTAAGCACTATATAAAAGGAAAAACCACACCTTGACTTTACATGGTAAAATTTCTGAAAAATAGAGATGAAGAAAAAATATAGTATCTTTAAAGGAACAACAATAATTGGCAGATGGCATCACAGAAAACAATGGAATATATCACAGTGCTTAAAGGAAATAATTCCTACCTAGAGTTCTACATTCCATGAAATATCCTTCAAAATTGAAAGTGAAATAAAGACATTTTCAGAAGATAAAAATTGAGAGAATTCAAAAGCAACAGACTGCATTAAAGGAATACTAAGGTCTTTCCTTCAGGCAAAAGAAAAATTGCCCTTGACAGTTGCTTGGAGATGCAGAAAGAAATGACGAGATAAAATTTAATGTGTGGGAACCTTTAAATGAAAATTAAAGGCTGGTTGTTATATGCAACTAATGAATCATTGAACACTACATCAAAAACTAATGATGTACTATATGGTGGCTAACTGAACATAATAAAAAAAAAAGGAAAATTAAAGGTAGGTTACAACAATAACAAGAGAGACAGGAAGCAAATATAACCCAATGAATGAATTTACAGGAGTTTACACAGTTTCAATGACTTCATTTCCAGAGACATATTGTTCAACCGGAAGAAGCAGCTTTCACGACCCCAGGTCCTGGTGTTTCTATACGGAACTTTGGTCACTAGAGATATAGTCCAGATTTCTTCTGGCTATACCTATGTTCTTGTTGTCATGCGTTTATTCAACAAATCTACTAAGCATCTAATACATGCCTCACACAGTGAAGGGGACTGGGACCACAGACATAAAGACACCCACATTATCGATGGAGAAGAAAACCTCAGGGAAATGAACCAACTTGCTCAAGGTCACCAGGCACCTAAGGGACAGAGCTGAACTCTGGTTCTTTTTCTCTGCCATAAATTTTTTACTAAGCAGCCCTGACTCTTATTAAAAAAAAAATATCACATATATGAATGCTAACTGAAACTGATGCATGTTATTCTTTCTCTCTCACGTTTTGTTGCCATTAACACTCAGCTTTTTTCTCTCATATCCCTACATCACTATCACTCTCTCTACCATCTTCAAATTATTCCCCTTAATGCTCTTTCCTATTGCCTATGCCTTTGTTGCATAAAATATTTTGAATTTATTTGTGCAATGTGCAGTCTTCTATTTAAGATGTCGGCATGCAACATTCTCTAACTGGAAGAATTTCACTGGGATTTCTAAACATTTAATGCTATCAATTATACACAGCTGCTGTCCTCTCATCCTGGTGGAGAGCTGACGTCAGGGTCCAAGGTGGCCTAGAGAGGAGGGCAGGATACCGCTTCTTCCCTCCACTTGCCTGACCCCACCCCGTCTGATTAACCTTGGCACGGGTGCCCTCGTGATACACAAAGGTGAGAAGGCCAGTGCCGACGCTATCGGTGGGGCTCCTTCCTGCTTCTCAATTACCCAGTTCAGTACCTTGGAGCTGAGAGTTATTCCTCTTGACTCAGGCAATAACTTCAGCATGTATCTGTATCGCAATTTAACAACCTGGAGGGAAAGATTATTTTTACACAGCAACGATCAATCACATGTTTATATATAATGTATGGTCAAGATACAGGTTTATAAGACTGAAATACTACTTCGATGATTTAATCTGAGCCCCTATCTTATAGAAAGATAGTCTGCAGCCTGGAGGCCAAACTTTCCACATTTGGCACAGGAACAAACATGGCGAAACAGCATGAAGAGTTTGGAATGATGAAAGCATGTGGGGGTAGGGTCTGAGGAACAATAAAAGAATTACACCAAATGATTACTTGATTTAAGCATCAAAATTGGACGACCCTGAGAAACCCTCTGAAGAACATTCTAGAGATTGTTGCTTCTCTGAAATTTTGATAAGGCCAGGATGTTTTTGTACAGTATTTGTACCACAGACCCTGCTTTTAGTTACTACAGAGCTTATTAATAAAGGACCTCATATTTTATTAGTGGGAAAGACAAAAAAAACCAAAAAACAAAAAAAACAAAACTGACCTGACTAGAGAATAAAATTCTCAACAGAAAAATAAAAATAATGTTTAAAACCCTGATGTAAAAGTCTCTACAGGTTGAGTGTATAATTCTTTTCACATGTCCACAGATAAAGTGTTGCTCACGTACAAACATTGCTAGTATATTTCATGAGAGTCCACAACCATATCTTGATGAAAAAGACCAAATTCTGAGGAAGCCCAGAGAGGTTTCTGTCACCAGGTCTTTCCCTTTTCATCTGCTGAACAAAAAACAAGTATTCAAAACAAGCGACTCTTTCAATAAGTAGGTTGAAATCACTGGTTATCAACCTGGGGTTATTTTGCCCCCAGGGGACATGTGGCAACGTGTCAAGACATTTTCAGTTCTCATGACTAGGTAAGGGGTGTTCCTGCTACTGCACAGAGACTAGGGATGCTGGGAAACATCCTACAAAGCCCAGGATAGCACAGCCCCTGGCCCCTAGCAAAGGATTATCCTGTCTAAAACGTTAACAGTGCCACAGTTGAGAAACTCTGGGATTAAAGTCTTCTTCATGAAGAGCTGCATTTAACCAGATGGTCTATAACTTAATAAGTACTAATAACCTACTGCATAACATAGCACTCTTTCTCGTTACTTTATTTATATATGCAAACAGATGTGTTATGTATTTTTAAGATCACCTTTGAATGGCAGAAAACTTGCCAAAATATAGTTGCATTCAATCTATATCAGTGTGAATGTACTTTCACTCAGCCCTAGAAATGACGGTACACTGGAAAAGAGATTAATGTGCATTTAATCTGGGGAGGTTTTCTGTAAGAGATAGTCTTCAGTTCTCATTTAAAGAAAGATTAGGGCATGCTGGGGAGGGCAGAAGAAAAACTTTCATGTTTCTGAGTCAAATGTACAAAAACTTGGAGACAGGCAAAAGGAACATGGGGGTGAGGAGTGGGGTGGTTGATAGACTTGGAAGAGTGGATTTTTGGAAGGGGAGGTGTATTCATTTCAGATCAAGACTTGTAGGGTGTGACCATTTGGCAGGAAGATTGGTGGACAATCATCAAAGGTCTGTATTTAATCCTGAGCAACAGAAAGCCAGGGACCATAATGGGTTCCACTGAGAAATATTCAGAAGATGAAAATACACTGGTCCACTCTTCTCATCCAAGTGGACAATATCGCTCTTTGTAAACACTCTTGTCTTTCCTAATTTCAAGGCACAGTTAAGACTCTGCCTCTTTAATCCTAGTTTATACTCTGTGACCAGGGCTTAATCACTTAATCTCTTTCAAATTTAAGGAACATACATAGATCCCATGTATCATGACCATGGGACAGCTTGAGCCACTTAAGAAAAATTTCGAGTACAAATAGTGTACAAAAACATCCTGGTCTTATCTAAAATTTCGACATTCTCTAGAGAAGCAACAATCTGTAGTACGTTCTCCAGAGGACTCTCAGGGTCATCCAATTCTGATGCTTAAATCAAATAATCATTTGGCGTAATTTTTTTATTGTTCCTCAGACTCTACCCCCATCATACTTTCATCATTCCAAACTCTTCATGTTGCTTCGCCATGTTTGTTCCTGAGCCAAACTTGGAAAGTTCGGCCTCCAGGCTGCAGACTATCTTTCCATAAGATAGGGGCTCAGATTAATCCTCGCTAACTTGTTACTGTGATCACAGATGTGCTTCTGGACCCGTCTTCCTTTTACATGCAATCTCATGGAGTTTGGGCTGAAGATAGCAAGTCTGCATTTTTTAGAAAATAATTGGTCTTTTATGATATTTGGAGAATGAAAAATGAGCTTCAGCAAAAACAGAAATTATTTTTGATAAAACAGAACGCAGATAGATGGGAAGAATTCATCCCTTGCATAAGGACACTTAGGATAATGAGCAGAGGCCCAAGGTACAGGAGGGCAGAAGAGGTCTTGAGAGTTTGAAATGATCTCTATAAATTCAAGTAAAAGCACAGTTGTCTCCTATCTAAAGTCAGCTTGTATTCAGTTGTTTTTAAAAAGGAAACCACCAATGAAGAAGATCCTGTTATGCTCAATTATAAATCACCACTGAAAACTAACTTTTAGAAAAAAAAGACAAAAGTTTTTAAATAGGCAACACAGGCCACACCATTACCAAAGAATGCATCTTTTCAGAATTACAAAGGTCTGAAATGTATTTTTGAGTCTTAATGCAATGAAATCCTCATGACTTCCAACTTCTACTAGTTGAGCACACGGACTATATGCTAGGGAAAAGGTGATCTGTGCGAGAGAGGAACAAGAAGAGAGTTGGAACACATATGGAATGGGCTGGACATTGAGGGTAAGAGGAGAATATAAGCCCAAGGAGGGACGAAGTGGAAAGCTGAGGGCCTGGACCCTGGTGTGTGGGCAGAAATAGGAGAGTGGGAAGGGGGGTTGGTCAGATCATTTCTTGTATTTGATGTGCTAAGTGTTTTTACATTCGTGAAATTAATGTTTCTTTAAGTACAATGGGACCCACTGCCGCTTCAGGCAACATAGATATTCCTTTTCATATGTCACTTGATAAAATCCCCATTCATCACAGTGTGCTTTTCATCCTTTCGGTATTTCCAGCTGCTCATACTAACCTATATATGTTCCTAATATAACAGCAGCTGTTGTCACTGGTTTTGGAAAAATACAAGCATCTTTGGACAGCTTTTCCAAGCAAAACTCTCATTTTCCTTTTTATTAAATTGGTCTTGATTAGTGGCAATAGTTAAATAACTGCAGAAATCCGATTAGAAAGAATAATGTACAGATTACACAAGGGTCGCAGGTTATTTCCCAAGGCAGGTCGTTGGATCACTCCCTAAGAAGAGAAAATTCACATACAGCATTTTCTCCTCAAGATACTCAGGGCAATTAAGAAAGTCGTACCCTATTCCTAGCTCTTGGGAACCTTCTGAGGCAAAGTATGATGGTTTGAGCAAAACTAGGGACAATGGTAAAGGGAGATTATTTCTACACAGAACAGGGAAATAGCAGTGTGGTTGAATACTGCTCCCCCCGCGCCACACACACACACACACACACACACACACACACACACACACACACAGAGCTTGAGACAGACTAACCATGCGTAACAAAGCATCCTTCCCTGAGGTGGGTGAGGTTCCCTCATTAACTGCAAAGTAATGCCTCACCTTGCTTCTCCTAATTGTGAGACCACAGTTATATTATACCTCAAATTGGCTTGTTCATAGAAGGGTAAAGATCTGAGGCCAAAGGATATGTTTAAATTCTCTATAATATTATTTGACAGAGGACTATGAATAAGTTAAAGAAGTGTATTGGTATTTCCACAGCTTTTCTCAATTGGATTTCCTCCAGAGATTAAGCTGTAATGCCTTAAGATATCCACTACACATGATGAATTCATTTCTGTCCTATACACTGAGAATGGGGCTGGTTATATGCCATTCTTGGGAGAATTGAGAAAACAGACACTGAAATCATTTCTTGAGTTCTGTGGTTCAGAACTCTGGTCGAGAAAGACTACGCTGCACATAAACACACAAAAAGAAATAAATAAGGCAATAAACGGATGAAGACAACCAAGAAACCAACAGTGTAGAAAAAAAAATGGAATGCTAAAACAAAACAGAAAACAACCCCAAAACAAAACTTTACACTAAAACAAAGTAAGAAAACTAAGCATAAAAACAAATGTGAAAGTAGAAAATAAATAGCAACCACTACAAATAGGAGGCAGAGGTGGTCGTACTGAAAAAGCAAGCCTTAACCATATGCTGTCAGCAAGAAATGGACCTTAAATATAATGACGCAGATAGGTTAAAAGTCAAAGGATGGAGAATGACAGACCAAAGAAAGTGAGATACTATTATTTCATAAACTGGATTTTAAATTTTAAAAAGTCTGCTCCTTAAAAGACATCATTAAGAAAATACAGAGTTAAGCCAATAATTTCTCTCTATTGTGAGAGAAAATACTTTCAATACAAAGATTCTGTATCCAGAATACATAAGAACTGTCACCACCCAAGAAGAGGAGTATAAACAACCCAATTAAAAATGGGCAAAACAAGGGGGCACCTGGCTGGCTCAGCCAGAAGAGCATGGGACTCTTGATCTCAGGGTCGTGGGTTCGAGCCCCACATTGGGTGGAGAGATTACTAAAGAAAAATGGGCAAAACATTTTGAATATTTACCCCAACCCCCCCCAAAAAAATATTTGAATGGCCAATAAGTACATGTAAAAATGGCCAATCTCATTAGATGTTAAGGAACTAAAACCACAATGAGTACAAATACTCATCCATTAGAATGATCGCAGTTAAAAGAACTGAGAACACCAAGTGTCGGTGCAAGTCGGATCAATAGGATGCACATACACCACTGGTGGGAAAGCAAAATGGTGCAACTACTTTGGAAAACAATGTGACAACTTCTTGGAAATCTAAACATGTATTTACCATTTGAAATGAGAACTTCACTCCTAAATATTTTCCAAAGAAAAATAAAAGTATATGTCCACACAACAATTTACACAGGGATAATCATACAGCCTTATTCTTAATAGCTCAAAACTTGAGTCAATCCAAATGTCCATCCACAAACTGTGGTATACCCAACAATGAGTTCCTATTCAGCAATAAAAAAGAATGGACCGATGACACCAATGACAACACAAATAAGTCTCAAAAACATTATGTTAATCAAAAGAAGACACAAAAGGGTACATATTGTATGGTTCTATGTATATGAATTTCTAGAAAAGAAATATAAAACCTTTAGGGATCAAAGAATAGATTGGAGCCAGGGTTAATGGAGAGGACTGACTACAAAGTAAATTTTGGGGATGATGGGTGCACACATTAGTCAAAATCCATTTAACTGTATACTTAAAATAAGTACATTCTATTGTTTTTTTGTTTTATTTCAAAGTTTATTTTAAAAAAAATCTCCACTCTGATATGGTTTAGTCTCTCTCCCTTTTAAGTTCTACCAATTTTTGTGTTATATATTTTGAATAAATTCTAACAAAAATTTTCAGAAGGGAAATGATTCCAAATAGAATTATTGATACTTTTTTCATTATGAATATCTATTTTTTTAAGATTTTATTTATCTGAGGGAGAGAGAGAGAGAGAGAGCAAGAGCAGTGGGGAGAGAGGCAGAGGGAGGGGGAGAAGCAGACTCCCAGCTGAGCACTGAGCCTGATGCAGGACTTGATTCCAGGACAGAGATCCTGACTTGAGCTGAAGGCAGACGCTTAACCCAGGCGCCCCCTGAATATCTCTATTTCTAATGCTTCTTGTTTTAAATCTAGTATATTTGATATTATTACAACTGGTGAGCTTTATTTTGATTAGTGTTTGCATAGCATATATATTTTTTCATCCTTTTCCTTTATTTCTATAGAAATTTCTGTATTTCTACATGTATTGATACTTAAAGAGTGGTCTTGTAAATCACATATAGAGAGTTTGGTTTCTTAACTCCATCTGGCAATCTTTGTTTTTTAATTTGACCATTTAATTTTAATATAATTGCTGACATAGCCAAGTTTAAGTGTAACATCCTTCTATTTATTAATTTTTGTCCCATTAATGCTTTGTTCCTTTATTTCCTTTATTTCTTCTTTCCTTCAAAAAAAAATAAATCATGTATTTTTCCTATTCTATTTTTCTCCTCTAATAGCTTCTTATATTTTTATATTTATTACACTGATTAGAGATTAAAATCTGCATCCCAGACTTATTACACTATATCTTAAATTAGAATCTTTACTGCTTTCAGAACAATGCAAAAATATTATGACAATTTCTTTTTTTTTTTTTTAAGATTTTATTTATTTATTTGACAGAGAGAGAGAGATCACAAGTAGGCAGAGAGGCAGGCAGAGAGAGAGGGGGAAGTAGGCTTCCTGCTGAGCAGAGAGCCTGATGCAGGGCTCGATCCCAGGACCCTGAGATCATGACCCAAGCTGAAGGCAGAGTCTGTAACCCACTAAGCCACCCAGGCGCCCCACGACAATTTAATTTCATTTGTTCTTCCCTTGTACTACTGGTGTCATATATTCTACTTCTACTTATGTTATAAATCCTTAAACATCTTGTTACTGTTGTTTAACAATCAATATTTTTTTCAGATTTACCAACATGTTTACTTTTTCATGTTCTTTGCTCTATTTTGCAGTTCTGTGCTTCCATCTGGGTTCATTTTCTTTCAACCTGAAGCACATCCCCTTATAGTTCTTGGAGTCTGAGTCTGAATTTGTTGCAGATGAGTTTCATTACTCCTGTTTTGTCTTTAAACATTTTTATTTCTCATTCATTCCTGAAGAATATTTTCACTGGGCTGGATTGTAGGTTGGCAGTTTTTCTTACTTTCTGCCCTTTCAAGTTATCATCTCATTTTCTTCCTGCTAGTATTTCCATTGCGAAGTCAGCTGTAAGTCTTAATTTTGCTCCTTTGAAAGTCTTTTTTCCTCTGGATGTTTGAAAGATTTTCTTGCACTTTAATTTTCAATAGTTTGATGGGATTTTCTCTCTATTTATCCTAATTGGGATTCATTGAGCTTCTTGAAAGTATGAGCTGACTGCTTCTCATCACTTCTGAAAACTATTCAGCCATTATTTCTTTAGAGGATCCTTCTGCTTCAATCTCCCTCCTTTCCTTATGGGATTCCAAATATGTGTAAGTTAGACTTTTGACTGTTCCATAAACTTAAATATGATCTTTCCATTTGTTTTTATCTGTGTTTTATTTTCTTCTATTGCTCTGTCTTTAAGTTCACTATTCCTAACTTATTCTGTTTATGTTCTTCTGTTAAACTTTCCAGTGAATACTTAACATTATTGTTTTATTCAGTTAAAGGATGTACACTTAATTTGTTTTATAGATTCCAAGCTATTGTTGAAATTCTACATATATTTCTCCATTTTCAGCTTTTTACAAAACCATACCAATCTGAACTATTTTTAAATCCTTCTCAACTAATTCCAATATCTGGATCATTTGTTACACTGCTTTGTTTGTTTTCTGATTGTTAGTCACAATTTCTGGCTTCTTTTTGCATGCCTATTCAAATTTTATTTCATGACAGTCATTGTATATGAAAGTACCATAGAGGTTCCCAACAATATTTGCACCAGGGTGGGGGCAGCCTTTCCTCTATGGCAAGATTCAATCAATGCAATCAGTCCCTCACCTGCCAGGAATTAAGCTGGGTCAAGGTTGGATTGCACTCCTAATAAGACTCGGCCTACCTCCAGTTAGTGCCTCTGCCTTGAGAGTGACCCTCCCAGGCTTCTGATGGAGAGTCTGGAGGATCCCTGTCCTCTCAACCCCAAAAGACTGCAGAAGAGGTTCAGTTCTATCTTTTGGAGGTCTGAAGCTTACTCTTTAGCTTCCTTACCTATGAAAATTTAAAATCTGGCATGAGGGGGAAAATAGTCATGTGACTGTTGCAAGCCTCATTCTTCTTGCTAGATCTTATCTTCCAAGCAACGTGAGTATGTGGAAGATTTCACCCTGCCTTTCCAACCAATCTTCTGAGCCTCCTAAACTATACCAGAACTTATATGTAAATTTATACTACTGAAGTCAAGGAAACTTTCAACAACACAAACCTTTTCTGTACTACTTTAAACATCCCCAGAGAAATCTTACTTTCACTACTGATTTACTTAGCATTTTAATTTTTTCAATTAATTTTTTTATGTTCAGTTAGCCAACATATAGTACATCATTAGTTCATGATAGTGTTCAGTGATTCATTAGTTGTGTATAACACCCAGTGCTCATCACAACACATGAGTACCCTCCTTAGTACCCATCACCCCATTACCTCATCCCCCACCCTCCTCCCTTCTGTAACCCTCAGTTTGTTTCCTGGAGTCCAGGGTCTCTCATGATTTGTCTCCCTCTCTGATTTCTTCCCATTCAGTTTTCCCTCCCTTTCCCTGTGGTCCTCTGTGCTATTCCTAATGTTCCACATATGAGTGAAACCATAGGATAATTGTCTTTCTGTGCTTGACTTATTTCACTTAGCATAACTCCTCCACTTCCATCCATGTTGATGCAAATGGTAGGTATTCATCCTTTCTGATGGTTGAGTAATATTCCATTGTACATATGGACCACATCTTCTTTATCCATTAGTCTGTGGAAGGGCATCTTGGCTATTTCCACAGTTTGGCTATTGTGGACATTGCTGCTCTGAACATTGGGGTGCATGTGCCCCTTCTTTTCACTACATCTATATCTTTGGGATACCTAGTAGTGGAATTGCTGGGTCATAGAGTTTTATTTTTAAATTTTTTTTTTTTTTTTTTGAGAGAGAGAGAGCATGTGAGTGAGGGGGGAGAGGCAGAGAGAGAGAGAGAATTTTAGCAGGCTCCATGCTCAGCATGGAGCCCAACATGGGGCTCAACCTCATGACCTGAGATCATGACCAGAGCTGAAATCAAGAATCAGATGCTTAACTGACTGAGCTGTCCAGGGGTCCCCTACTTAACATTTTTAACAGATAGTACAAAAGTGAACTTCTATACAGTCGCTATTTAAAATAAATTCAAGTTTTGAGTAAGTGATATTTCGACTACTTTTTTCAAATCTTGATTTTCTATGTGAGGAAATGCCCTCAGACTCTATCCTAGAAGTTTAAAAATATTCTCTGCAAATTGACTGATGCCTGGTGTGCTTTGTCGTGGAGGATACTGGAACATCTCTTTTCAGATAAGAAACATTATCATCTCATAGTTAGCAACTGCAAATAACAGCTGTGACATGTTGAAGTTCTTTTAATATTATATCCATAGCTGAAGGTCAGACCTTATCACTTACCAGGCCAGGAATGATGCATGTGTCAGCTGTCATATAGCCTCTTCTGGGATAACTGCAGAGACGCCTTTGTACAGTTGAATAGACACTTTTTCCTGCTTGCCTTCCATTCTCCTTGTATACAGTCCCAGAATGCAGAGTTCTTTTGGGGAATCACCACTCTCTCACTCGGTCCTTGTAATTATGGTTGACTATCTCCTCATCCCCATGTCAAAGGTGGGCATATGGCCCAGGCTTTGTCAGTCACTTATTCCATGCTTCTGGTTACACTGACCATTTCAAATGTTGACACGTAACGCAAAATTAGTTCTTAGAGACCCAATTTGAGGACCTTGTTTACACTGCAGAGGATGAGAATGTCTGTAGCTTGGGTTGCAGAGAAGGAGGTATAAGACTGGAGCTGTTGGCAGCCATCTTGCCACTATGAAGTTAAGGCCTCTCTCAAAACAGAGCTAACAGGGAGGAACTAAGAAATGTACAGAATAAATACCAGTCTTGAGGACATTGGTTGAGTCCCTGGATGGAGCCTATCATGTCTAAACCAGGAAATGCCCCAGGAATCTTCAGTTTTGTGAACAGAAAACAAAAATCCCTATTTAACATAAGTAGGCATTAGTTGGTTTTCTGTCACTGATAACCAAGAGTCTCTTCATTGGGTAATTCGCAACAATGGATCAGCATTCTAGCTAGAATCCATTCTAAGACAGAGGCCCCCTGGTGAGCTGAGTGTATGGGGGGGCGGGGAAGAGTTAAAGTGCTCCTAATGTATTACATGATGTGGGAATCCACGCTCAGGAACTGGCTGTGTCACAAGCCAAATATGGACTTCAATAAGCCACTCAGCTTTCAAAGAGAAGCAAAGAAAATCACTTATAAGGACTAGCACCTGGAGAGAATGGCATACCGTCCACACCGAGATGATCTAAGACAGTTAGAAATATGGACCTGAAACTTGCAAAAGATCAGGGCTGGTGGTCAGGATTTTGTCATGTTAATAGAGGCGAGGGTAGCAATCCTTGAGATGGTGAAGGGGTCTAGAGAGAGAATGCCGTAAGAGGAAGTAGGCAGAAGACAAAACGTCATGAGGTGCATAGATTTAGACGGTTGGTGGGGGAGAATAGGAATAGGAGGAAAAGTGAGTGAGCAGTCAGGGAGGTAGGAGGACAATCAGGGAAAACCTGGACCAAGAAACCAGGGGCAGCAGGTAAATGAGAAAGAGATCACCAACTACAAATACCAAGAAGTTGAAAATCCCAGACTGAGGGAAGGGCAAGGAATTCACCAAGGTCATTGCTGACCTTGCCAAAAGCTGTTCCAGGCAAGTGGTAGGGCAGAGCCCAGGCTGCAACAGTTACCCAGCAAATCCATGGTGAAAACGCAGACCCTAGGAGCCATCAGCTGCCTCTGAGATGACCGGTGGATAAAACAGGGTTAGAAAGGCAGAACCTAGGGGCTTAACTCCAAAAATATATAAATGCCATGACATTGTCTTCGATTGTAAATCACCACTTGGGACGTTTGTTTTCAATAGGAAGCTATAAAAAATGGACTCTCTAAATAAATGTGTAAGGCTATGATGCAAAGTAGCGCATGCCCAGGAAATTTATCAAGAACTGAATTATCTGTTTGGTGAGAAGGGACAAAAATATAAAACTGTGTGTTATGAAAGGAAAACTACTACGATTTCGCCCAGCATCTACTGTGTATGGTGCATAGTGGATCCTAAAAAGATGAGGTTCTTGCCTTTAAGAGGTGCCAGTCCACACTGAGGGTCAGTGCAAGATGAAACCTCCAGGAAACCTCCTCTGAGCTATGCCCTTGAAATACGAAGATCCCACCTGCACTGGGTTTGGGGCCCTTCTTGCCGTCCCTGTGCTGGGTGTGCTTCCAGCACGCCTCTAGGAAGTGCTCTGTCTACACAGGCGTTTGTCTCTTCCACTGGGCTGACAACTCCCATGGGGCAGGGGTTACGTTTATTCATCTTTACGTCACATGGTCTGGAACACAGTAGACAATTAGGGTTACCAGATTTAGGAAAGAAGAAAAAAATAAAATCTAGTTAAATTGGGATTGCAAATTCAAATAATGCATGGGACATGCATTATTTACTTTTACTCAAAAAGTAAATTACTTTTTACATTATTTACTTTTTACTCAAAAGCTATTTGTTGTTTATCTGAAATTCAAATTTCACTGGGCATCCTATGCTTTATGGGGCAACCCTACACATTCCATCCATGTTTCCTGAATAAATGTAAAAGTTTAACCAGGGGAGGACATGGGGAGAGGACAATTAACGCCTCCTAAACCCATTCTCCAAAAATGCTAATTTAAAAACAGCATGACGCTAGAGGTAAGACACTGGCGGTGCAGTTAAGACCGTAAGAGGAAACAAGAGAAGATATGAGAAACCTGTAGCAGGAACACCAACTGGGGAACCCCATGTAGTTGGATATATCTGTTCCCCATCTCTCCTACCACCAGGATCACAACTCCTGCTGATGTTAGAACCTGGTTGTGCCTCTGGACGAATGTGGCTGAATTTAGGTCATTGTCTCTCCTCAACCACAAAAACTAAACGAGAAGTATTATGTGCAGCTGGGTGGTCTTGACCACATAGTTGAGGGATCCAGAGACTGTGGGGTCAGTGGAGCCTGGGTGGTCAGGGAAGGCTTCAGGGAGGAGGCGTGCCTGTGGTAAGGCCCTCACAAAGGACAAAAACACAAACAGGCAGAAACCTCTTCTTAGGTTCTAACTCTGAATTCTTTGTAATTAAACCTGAAAAAATAAGCCAAACATGAGACCAAGATTGTGGCTGTCTTCCTTAAACACTTGGTTTATTTGTTACTTTAGCCTTTTCTCTGCTTCAGTAACAAGGGACTTTCTTCTCTTCTCCTAGAAGACAAGAGTTTCATCAACCCTGGGATCAGCACAGCTTAGTTTCTGACAAACTGTGAACTCTGCCCTGTCACTGTGGGCCATTTTCACACACATATGCACACCTGTGTGGAGAGGCACTGTTGGGTAACGGGCACTCGTAGTCAAGGCTTTGGAATTTGTGTTGCCTTCTTTCCTTTCCTTTTAGTTGACATTTTATTAGTTATTTGCCTCTGTTCTATGTGGGAGGCAACCACTTTCATTCAATTGAAGACAGCATTTGAGCTTGCCATTTTGCTTATAGTTTCTGTGGGCAGGAACTTGGATCAGTTTAGCTGAGAGGTTCTACCTCGGGGTGTCTCACAAGGGTGCGGTCAGACGTCAGCGAAGGCTGCCATCACCTGAGGGCTGGACTGAGACCGGAGGACCCATTGCAAGATGGCGCACTCACAGGCAAGATGGCGCACTCACAGGCAAGATGGCGTACTCACAGGCAAGATGGCGCACTCACATACCTGGCAGTTGGTGCTGCCTGTCAGCCAGACAACTCAACTCTCCACATGGCCCTCTCCACAGGACGGCTTAAATACTTTCAGGCCTTGGCAGCTGGCTCCCTCCAAAGTGAGAGATCCAGGAGACCAAGGTGAAAAGCGTAAAGTCACAAGCTGTCTCTATTGCCTTATTCTATTGGTGACACAGACTAACCCTGAGTCAGTCTGGGAGGAGGCTTCAGAAAGGTGAGGGTAATATGGGAAGTTGGCTATTGCAAAACCAGTTTAGGAAACTCAACTTAGAAAATTCAAAATATGCTAACTGGGGCAATGTCTCCCATCCTGGAAATAGAAGACATTAAGATCTTATAAGGAATAGCCAGATGCCCCCAAAAACTACACAAAAGGGAAGCAGAGAACACAGAGGCCTCATCAATACCATCAGCTTCAAGGGGTTGGGCCTTATCCACCTCCATCTATTCACCCTCATCCATCCACCCCCCATCCTTCATCTATCCACCCAGATATCATTGATATTTACCACACGGACTTCTGTGGTAGACTCTGGGGAATAGTGGTGAGCAAAAGAGATATGTCGCCATCCTCTTGTAATAGATAGTCCAGTTGGGGAGGCAAAGAGACAAGCAGATAAATAAAGTGGTGAGGCACAGCGTAAAAGAAACAGAGAGGAATTATAGCAACCAACGGAGTCGGGACCGGCCTAAATGAGATGGCCAGGGAAGGCTTCCCCAAGGAGGCGGTTTTGGGGCAGAATTGAGAAAAGTCTCTTCCAGCATTGACCAGAAGGGCGATGAAGGGACTCATGGGTGGAGGTCAGGAACGGGCACAGGAGGGCTCTTAGGGCTCTTCTAGATAGAATTCCAGAGGGGAAGCCAACTGTGGAAGATGAGACCACCAATTCTGTCCTAAACAGATTCCGATAAAGGGGCTGCATTTGTGACATTGTCTTGAGGCCTTCTGAGGAGGTACAGGTGGGGAAGGAGCCAAGCTGGAAGAGGGTGGGAACAGAAGTCCCGCAATATGGAGGGAAAGCCAGTCTGATTTCCGGGGAGGAGACCAGATGTCCCACGTGAGGCAAAGCAGAAACCAGGTGAGGGTGGTGTGAGGACAGGATATGGTGGGAGGTGGGTATTCTTTTTCTTTTTTTTTTTTTAAAGATTTTATTTATTTACTTGACAGAGAGAGATCACAAGTAGGCAGAGAGGCAGGCAGAGAGAGGGGGGGGAAGCAGGCTCCCCGCTGAGCAGAGAGCCCGATGCGGGGCTCGATCCCAGGACCCTAAGATCATGACCTGAGCCGAAGGCAGAGGCTTTAACCCACTGAGCCACCCAGGCGCCCCAGGGAGGTGGGTGTTCTAAAGGAAGTTTTAATGCAGAGAGAATAGAGTGGGGTAAGCTTTAGGGCTGCAGGCCAAAGTCTGGCTTCTGCTTAGAGCATCATCTCAATGGGGCTCCACAAAGAAAGGTTCCACTCTTCATTTTGCACAAACTGGGAGCACCATCCACTTACAAACTGGGACACCCCTGAATCAATCAAGAGATATGACATATATATTTCTGGGAAAGAAGATCTGCCTAAGAGCCCATTGTTTATAGTAACATTTTCAATAATTTGAAATGCAAGTACCTAAGGGAAATGCTTGATTGTGAAACCAGTTATGAAAATGATTTTTTTAAATTTTTCGTAGCATTCATCAAACCTAAATGAAAAAGCACTAGACCAAAACAAACACCAAGATAAAAGTAAATGAAATGAAATAACTGAAAAATGAGGGACTATCATAAATATTAACTCAAACATCTCTGGGTACCTACTATGTATCAAGTACCTACAGACTCTGAGGACATTGACATGAGCAATATATGGTATCTGCCCTTCAAGACAGCAGCTTCCCTAAGAAACCAAGAAGAAAATCAAACGTTCTGTGTGGATCACACATGCCATGATAGAGGACCCGACTGGGTACTCAAGTAACATGCTCCATGCTGGAAGTACCGACTGGGTACTCAAGTAACATGCTCCATGCTGGAAGTACCGACTGGGTACTCAAGTAACACGCTCCATGCTGGAACTACTGAACTAGGTGCTCAGGTAACATGCCCCACGCTGGAGGTACTGACCTAGGTGCTCAGGTAACATGCTCCATGCCGGAAAGTACTGAACTAGGTACTCAGGTAACACGCTCCATGCTGGAACTACTGAACTAGGTGCTCAGGTAACATGGTCCATGCCAGAAGTACTGAACTAGGTGCTCAGGTAACATGGCCCACACTGGAGGTGCTGACTGGGTGCTCGGTTAACAGGCACTGCTGTGGAGGTACTGACTGGCTAGCTGGCAGCTAACCAGATGTTGACAAGGGGCTGTGTATGGGAGGAGTTTGGGAAAACCACTGCTTAGTCTGCTTACAGACAGGACATTTATACAGACATTTATACCCCACAGTTCCGGAGGCTGGGAGTCCAAGATGAAGGTGCCAGTGTGGCTGGGTCTTGGTGAGGGCTCTCCTCCTGGCTTGCAGATGGTCCCATTGTCACTGCATTCTCATGCGGTAGAGAGAGAACTCTGGTCTCTTCCTCTTCTTATAAAGACACTGCTCCCATCCTGGGGACCCCCCCTCATGACCTCATCTAACCTTAATCGCCCCCCCCTAAGGCTCCACCTCCAAATGCCATTATGTTGGGGGGTAGGGCTCAGAAATGCAAACTTGGGGTAAACACAAAGATCCAGTCTCTAATGACAACCAAAAAAAGGTGACTTCCGAGGTGAGTCCAGGAAAATGGAGACAGGACGTGGAAGGTGGGGGTTGGGGAGCAGGGAAGGTAGGAGCACGCAGAAAGCCCATGCAGAGCAGCAGTGGGACTGAGCCTCTGGCGGCCGGCAAGGAAGTACGGCTGAGGCACAGCAGGAGGAAGGCGGAGGGGGCTCAGATCACGGCCGGAAGCGCAGGCCCCACGTTCAAGGTCTGGGTCTTATTCTGAGAGAAATGAGGAATCACTGATGGGTTTTTAAACAGTTCTAAGACCCAGTCAGGTTTGTGTTGAAGAAAGACTCATTCCGCGCAGTAAGGGTGGATCTGAGGGGCCAGAGAGTGAAGGATCCACTAAGACACCATTAAAAACGGGGTTTCTGAGAACGCTTTGTGGCCTGGGAAGTGTAAATAACAGTAATAAACACAGTGACTCTTAGCATGTTCTATACGCTTAAACACCATCTTAGTAACAGCCCTCTGAAATAGGTACTTTTTTTGGGTTCCCTTTTTTAACGGGAAGCAGAGGTTCAGAGAGATTGTGTAACTTGCCAAAGGTCACAGAGCAAGGGAGTGGCGTGTTGGCCCTGACCCCCTGTGAGCAGTCAGCTTTGACACCCTCAGTGCTGGGGAGGGGTCTGCAGACAACAAGAGGCCCTCCCCAGCTCCTGCTAGGGTCTCTTCACAGGCCTGGCGCCCATGTTCCACCCCTAACCTAACCCATCTACCGCCTTGCCATCACTTTCCTTCCTAAAACGGACGCTCTATCTCAAATCGCTTCTAAAACCAGTGCTCCAAATGTCACTTGACTTCTCAGAACCTTCTATGGCTTTCCACTGCCTTCGGAATGGAATTCTAACCCCTTAGGGTGATATTCAAGGCCTCGCGTCATCAGAAAGCTCCAATGAGCTTATGGTGCCTTACCCGTCATAGGTGTTTGTCCCCTGCGAACACGAGCAGACAACACCACAACCTGCCACCCTGGGCGCGGACAGGGCAGAGCGTGGCTCCAGATCTCAGCTAGGACCCTTCGTACATGAGGAGACCGAGGTGGGGAGGGTTCTAATGGGCTGCCTCAGTTTGCAGAGGAGCTAGAACTCATCCCTTCCTGTTTCATCCCATCGGATTCAGAAACACCAGCCAGGAAATGTGAAGGCGAGCTCCTCCAGCCTCAGCTGCTTCAAATAAAATAGCTAAATTAATCTGCTGTCACGGCCGCAGGAGTTTCTTGAGAGGAGGTGCCTCCGAGGCTAATGAGAGCAATAGGCCAGCTCTGCGTGGGCTCCGATTCCTGGAATCTGCAAACACGGGTGGTGGTAACTGGTAACGTTTCACTGAAAAATGCACATGTGTTGTCTTCGGGGGCATTTACTTAACTAAAGACATACATTTCCACAGCTTCTGGACATTTATTTTATAGGAAAAGCTCTTTAAAGCCTCTCCAGCTCATTTCCCCACCTGCCAACTGCTCTGGCCGGCTCTCCCCTGGCCACGCTGGCCCGGCTGGGAGGACGGCTCCGTGCTGCCGCCCGTTAGGCCCAAACAAAAATGCACTTGACGTTTTTGCCTCTGACTTCAGGACGCTGCTGCTGCCCTTCCCGCCTGACGGCTTCTTCTCACCCTGGCCGGGCCGCTGAAGTCCATGGGACGCAGGTCGGAAGCCTTGGGCGTAGGAGGCCCTCGCGGGGGGCGGGGGCATCTCCCGCGGCAGCTCCTTCCCAGAAACGCTTCCAGACTGAGGCAGACCAGGCCCAGGACCTGCCGGTGAGACAGCAGGCTGG
The DNA here is from genome assembly GCA_028534135.1 of Potos flavus. Taxonomy (NCBI): domain Eukaryota; kingdom Metazoa; phylum Chordata; class Mammalia; order Carnivora; family Procyonidae; genus Potos; species Potos flavus. The sequence goes on along the minus strand of CM052894.1, from coordinate 4,629,915 downwards.
AAAACCTCGGCTCGGGGACTCCACCGACACAGCTCTCTCTGCAGATGACCCTGCAAAGGCTCGCTTCTCCCCGGACTGAGGCTGGGAGGCCGGGGGGTCCACAGAACCGGAATTCCTCACTCGCCGGCTCCCCGGGATCTGACGCCTTCCCACGGAGCCACTTAAGACACTGAGACCAAGAAGAATCTGGCAAGGCAAACGCATTCCTATTAGCTGAATAGGCACCACCAGAGATTACATGCCCAGTGGTCTTGTTTCCGCCTGTAAAAGGAGGGACCAGATTTCAAAGGAGCCCATGATAGAATTCTCTACCCCTCGTGGGCTCTCAGCTCTTCCTGCTGTTGGGACTGCAGGAGCTGACATTTCCTCGAGCTCTGTTTGAGTAAGCTTCAAAGTCGTCCTGGAACGAAATTGCTGGGTTTTATGCATTTTTCTAAAAAGGGCAAAGCATCTCTAGCATCCAGCCCAGGGCCTGGAACATGAGGGGCTCATGGTAACTGTTGGCTGCTTAAAGGAGTATACAGAAAGAAGTCAAAGAGAAGTAGGGTCATGTTGAGCCAGTAAAATTTCTCCACTCGAAAGTGAGTCGCAAGTCTTAGATAGAGCCCTACTGGATGGTCCTTGGTCCTTGCTGGAACACCCGCCTGCCCCCAGCAGCTGAGCACGTTGTCACTGCTCATCTCTGGGGATCCAACCGACCCTGCCCCCCAAGGGATGCACAGCTGTACAGAGCGCCCCCGGTGAGCGACTCAGTGAGCATCTGCTGGACGGAAAAAAGAAACCATGAGAGGTCTTGGGCTGTTTCCAAACATCTTCCCCAATGACAGACCCATTTAGAGAGGTATACAGCACATTTCGTTTCCATCATTTATATTCCTTTTATGTGCTGGAGCAAAAAATCAGGATGTCAAGCACGTCTAAACTATTAAGTATGGCTGCTTCTATAATTCGGCTGAAATCTTCCATGGGGATCCTGGGTGACTGAAGTTTGGGAAACACGGATGTGAACTATGTCGCCGGCATATACAAACTGCTAAGCCAGCAGTGATGGGGAAGAGCGCGTGCATCATGTTTCCGAATTTGGGCTATCTGCCCTCACACATTCAGGGGTGTCCCCTGTGGGATGCTATGGGGCCAAGACATGCCAGGGAAGGGAACAGAGCCAAGCTAATGGCTCCCATAGGAACGGGGAATCCTAACAGAGACATAATCTGCGACCCTGGTCTCATTAGCTCTGTGCTCTCACCAACTCTGTTGTGGGTTTATGACCATGTCTTTAAATTACATGCTCGGAAAATGAGTAGGTTCAAGCAAAAGACGTTTAGTACCTTCAGTGAGTAAAAATTGTGTAGGAAAATGGTCATACCAGCTGAATAAAATCTTTTTGTGTGCCACTTTAAGGAAAAAGGTCAGATTAATTTCCAGTAATTAGCAGAAAGGCAGCCTGGAGGCATGGATCAACTCAGGGAATCTGAAAAGCCAGAGTTAGGTCAAATGCTGGATAGTTGGGCATTAATTTTTTAAAATAATATTTTAGGGAAAGGAACTTAATGATCAGGTTTGATTCTCAAGAACTGATTTAGGTTACTGAAAATTGCCATTCTTCATTTTTGTCTGAAAAAGTATAGCCATAAAAGCCAAATTCCTGGTATATTTTCTCTTATGGAATTTTTAGAATCAAAAATACTGTGTGAAATTGTACAGTGTGCCTCAGCCATGACCCAACACTTGAAGTTTGTTTCTCTCGAGTCTGGCAAGAACACACACATCTATTTCCTTACTCTATCGGCTGAGGAGACCAGAAGTGGCGCTGCAATGCTGGTGAGCCCAGCCAGCAACCAGATCTTGATGTCTAACATCAACCTCCAGGGAACCAGGGCTCCCCAGAGAAATGGCTGGTTTTAGGGCTGGGGCAGGAAATATATAAGATGCACTTGGTGTATCTTGCAGTGACAGAAAGTAAGGAAGTGATAACATACATACATACACACACACACACACACACACACACACACACACGCACAATGGGGGTATGTCAAAGGGACACAAAGCCAACTGAAAGAGCTCCCAATGGCCAATTTAAACAATAACATAAATAAAATAGTACTGCGGGTGCCTGGGTGGCTCAGTCCGTTAAGTGTCTGCCTTCTGCTCAGGTCATAATCTCAGGGTCCTGGGATCGAGCCCCACATTGGGCTCCCTGCTCAATGGGGAGTCTGCATCTCCCTGTGGCCCTTGCCCCTTCTCATGCTCTCTCTTGTGTTCCTGCTCTCTAAAAAATACATAAAATCTTTCAAAACTAAATAAAATAAAATAGTATTGGATTACAACCCAAAATATAAATATCCATGAGTCCATCCTGATACGGATAATTGAATATAAATAAGTACAGAGGGAGAGTAGATAAATCTCACCTACGAGAGAATTATGAATAATTTATGTAGCCATTTCACCCTCTAGGAGGCAGAGCATAACTCTTCTGAGCGTGAGATGTACACAGTGACTTCCTTCCCAAGAATCCAGGATGGAAAGGAGATAAACCTGGCAAACATGACCTCAACCAGACGATCAAGGTCAACATCAACAGTGATGAGTTCTGTTGATAATACTTGCAATGGTGTATCAAGAATGGTACCTTACCTCTGGGGTCCTCTCCCCAACATAGATAAGCCCAGCTCAATCATGAGAAAAATATCAGACAGATCTCAAATGAGGAACGTTCTACAAAATCCCTGATGAGTGCTTCTCAATATACTCAATATCATCAAAAATGTAGAGTCTAAGAAATTGTCAGAACCAAGTAGCAACAAGATATGATGACTACATGTAATGTGGGATTCTGGATGGGATCTTTGAAAAAGGGTATTAGGTAAAAACTAAGAAAACGTAAATAAGGTATAGACTTCGGTTAGTAATAATGTACCAACACTGGTTCCTTACTTGTGACAAAGGCACCATAATGCAAGCTAGTAACAGGGGAGACATTGTGTGAGGTATATGGGAACTCCGTACTAGCTTTACAATTTTTCTGTAAATCTCACACTGTTCTCACATAAAATACACACTTTAAAAAATCTAACAAGAACAGACTTTGAGGGAGGGAGAAATCAACTTTTCTTCATACCCGCTCCAAATCTCCCACGGGCAGATTTCTGCACATACATGTGGTCCTAAGAGATAGACATTTCCTTCTGCCCATTTACATGTGGTGCCCATCACACATTCTCAGTAGGTGGATATTGCCCTGAATGGGGCAAAAAGTGGTACTTGGGGAGGGGCTGAAAATTCTTAGATATTACAATGATTTGTATCCCTCTGGAGCTTAACTCTAGCTAACGAATCTTATTTCTTAGTATTTAATTTCTCATTTAAAGTAATTTAAATTTAATTAAAATTAATTAAAATTAAATTTTCTCTTTAGGCAGGCAATAATGAAAAAATGGTTATAAAATACTGGTGTACACCACTCAAAGACACATACCTTATGCTTACAAGGAAGTGTACAAGGAATGGGGGAGTCTAGAACATGTTAAATCAATACAGGAGGAAAATCTCACACAAGCTCTCTACACAGCAGACTTTACCCTACAGTCACATAATGACCCTGTATTTGGCTATTTTTAACATGATTTTACATACTTAGTCGCAGGCACTCTTGTCATAGATTTAAAAAGATTTCTCACTTTTTAAGAAAAAATAGAATTAAAAAAAGATCTGAACTTTGAACTCTGGTTGAATGAAACGTCGTCACCAACATGACTATTTATTGAACGACCAGTTAGGAACCCATCTCACTGGTTATGTTGTTAACTTGCAGAGTAAATGCAAAAGTGAGGGCTTCCTCAGCCCTTCACATGATGTGAAATTATTAAATGCAACATTGATACACATTAAGTCTCTCTTGGGAAGGTATGCTCTTTTCGTCTACCCTAGGATTTAAAAATCATTAGCCCTTCTAGAAATTTTATATTCTTTGAAATGTCCCCAACCTCCCAAACCTTTTTCTTTTAGTGAAAAAGTTCAGGTTAAAATATAAAAAACCATGTATCATTAATTGTTACAAATGTGCCATACCTTGTAAATGCAAATAACAGGGAAAGCTGAGTGTGGGGTGTATGGGGCTCTCTCTACTATCTCTGCAATGTTTCAGTAAATCTAAAACTACTCCAAAGTCACTGATTTTAAAAAGCACAGATCTCTTATGAAGTACTTATTTAAATTTATTACCATCGTTAGTTCACTAAACTGTGAGCTTCTCAAGGGCGGATGGAGGCTCATCCATCCTGTGCCACAGGAACTTGACCGAGGACCTGGAATGCAGCAGGTGCTCACCTGTGCTTAGATGAATGCTTGGAAAACTGAAAACAGAATTCATCAGACTCCTTTTCTCCTACTATCAAGCAACTATATGCTCTCCCTCTCAGTCAAACGTGGAGAGACTTACCCAAGAATTATAAAGAAGAAAAAATTATAACTCTGTTTAAACAACGCAAACCACTCGATCTCCTGGCATCACCAAAATTTGTTATTTTACAATATATTTTTAAAAGTCCCAGTTCCGAGATGACGCCCAGAGGTCTGGGGGGGCAGCCGGGGTGGGGGGGGACATGGCTAGAGTGTGGACATCTCGTCCAGGGCCTGCAAACGACAGCCTGCCCTCGGGCCACGTCCGGCACACTGCCCGTGAGCTAAGAATGGTTTGACATCTTTAAATGACTACAAATAATAATAATAAAAGGAGCTTATTTCATGACACCTGAAAATTACATTACATTCCTATTTTGACGCCCATAGAGAAATGTTATTAGAACACGGCCGTAAAAAAAAAAAAACACGGCCGTGCCCCACTGTTTGGGTATTGTCTGCGGCTGCCTTTAGGCCACAAGGGGCAGAGCTGTGCAGCTGAGGCAGACGGCGTGGGACCCCAGTGATGAAGCGTGGCTGAGCTCTTCACGGACGTTTACCAGCCTGCCGCCTGGCTCTACCCAAAGCCAAGGGAAGGTTCTCGGCGACTGTCCTGAGCCTTTCTGGTCTTTCCGCCAGTGCGGTGGCTCTTCAGGGGCAAGTTTTCCCCCTCCCCCTCCCAGGGGACATACAGAGTTGACATGACTGTTGGGGAGGGCCCTACTGGCATCTGGTGGGCAGAGGGCGGGACGTTGAGCACCCTCCGTCGCACAGGACGGCCCCCTGACTGTGCACACACAGCAAAGAACAAGCCAGCCTCACGGGGACCGGCCGAGGTTGGGAAACCCTGCCAGAAGGTCCAGAATAAGTTAAGAGAAAGGAGAAGAGGCGGGCGCTCTGAGGTGTGATGTCAGGCAGCAAGGCGACTGCTACCACCTCCTTCACAGACGGGGAAACCGGCTCCACCACGCCGGTCACCGGCCCAGCAGTACGCAGCAAGGCAGAGGTGGCGCAGGAGTCCGGATCCATTTTAGCGTGTTCTAACACCTTTCTCCTTCTGCTGTACACGGCACTGAGTTTTGAAGACAGTTGGGTTCCCGAAGATACATGGGGGCCAGCTCCTCCCTCTCAGATCCCGCTCTCCCAGGAGGGTGGGCATGGTCTTGGCTGGGCGGGTTATGTGAGGCCGAAACAGGAGCCTCGCCTCATAGGGACTATCAAGCAAGGCATGGGGCTGGGGCTCCAATGGGAGCTAAGTGGTTGGGGGCCAGGGGTACAGAACTTCCTAGGAGACCGTACAGTCTGGAAAGAATACATTTCTTAGGAAAAGCTTCACAATGGGTATTTTAATAATTACATCCTTCAGAGGAAGCACTCTTGGTCAGTTTGTAAGCTAATGTAAGCTCCATGTTCCGTAAGTCGGAAAGGCCAACCGATGAGCTTACTCAACCAAGCAGACACCACGAGCTGGCCTGCAGCAACTCCTGCAATTACCAGAATAATCTCTTAGAGAAGGGGAAAGTCGTTCTGCAGAGGGCTGGCCATGTAGATCCACCCAGAGTAATAGGACCCCTCCTGGCACAGGGAGGCAATGTGGGGAGTGATTCCAGGTAAGACATTAGTAACCACAGAAGTGAGAAATGTAGCATTGCACCAAGGTATAAAAGACCTCGACGAGATTTAAAAGCCCCTGTAGTTGCTAAAGGGAGGTCAGCAACATCTAAAAAGTTACAGGAGTTGGAGAGTGGTGTGCAAACTCTGCAGAAATGGAAAGGCTCCCATCACCCTCTGGCATTTGAAAAGCGTGCAAATGTTGACTTTCATTTGCTCTATTTTCTGTAGTAGCAGTGGCCATCTTCACACTGGGGAGGGACCTGGGCTCCGGGCACAGAGGAAAGCTCAGAGCTAATCCACAAAGGTGGTTACCTGGTTCCACTAGATGCCAACCACTGCACGAAGGGATGAGGTCATAAAGCCACTGCCTCCAGGGAGGGCACAGGTTGGTGGGAGAACTAGAAGTATCGCATAGTAATGAAAGCGCCATATGGTCAGGGCCCAAGAGCGGAGTCCCACACCGTGTGAAGGTGGGGTCCAAAGCCAACACAGAAGGCAGCAGTACCTAAGGAAGAGTCTAAATTAATCTTCAAAATGCCTTATGGTTTCCATGCTTTTTAAAGATTGTATGTATTTATTTATTTGAGAGAGAGCGAGCGTGTGTGTGTGTGCGTGCAGGAGCAGGAGGAAGGGCAGAGGGGGAAGGAGAGGGACAAGCACACTCTGTGTTGACTTTGGGGCCCAACATGGGGCTCGATCTCACAACCCTGAGATCATGACCTGAGGGGAGCCCAAGAGTCAGATGCTTAACCAACTGAGTCACCCAGGCACCCTGGTTTTCATGCTTTAATACAAGTTCGACATGGCCCTTTCCTCTCTCGAGAACATCGTTGCTTGGGTTGAGCAGAGTCGAGCTGCTTTTCTTTTGGCCCTGCTGTAAAATGGTAGCCGACTGAAAGAACGGGCATCGCTCTCAGGCCGAAAGCAGCTTGCCCGGCAAGAGGTGGAAGGACCCGAGGAAGCAGCAGATGCGGCTGCCCCTGCACGCCCACCCCTCCCGCTCTGTGGAGAGATCAGGGGATGTGGGGCTGACCTAGCTCTGTGTCTGCAGCATCTGTCCGTGCCGCGTGCACAGGCGCCAGCTGCAGGAGTCCGGTGTGTGCACGGCATGACTGCACCTCACGGAGATGCGTGTGATCACGAGGACACAGACACAGGAAGGACTGAGTCGTCTGGGGGAGCTCAAGATGAGCTTCGCAGGAGAAGGTACAGTTTAAGCTGGGGCTTCAGGTATCAGGCACACAGCGTAGCGCAATAAAGAACATGGCGCATGGAGGCAGTTAGCGGACCGGGATGAGCTCAGTGGCTGGGAGGCAGAAGTGGGGCCTTCCACATCAGGACATCTCAGCCTATAAAGTATCTTGGGTATCATGCAAGGAACCCAGCTTTGAAGTCAGACATGATGGCTAGGAAGCAGGAAAGCAACGGGCTAGATCTGTGTCTTAGACAAATCGCCCTGCTTGCATTTGTAGAATGTCTAGAGCAGAGAAGGACTCACGAGGCATGGTGGGACAAGGCCGTGGGTTAGACGTACTGGGCCAGTGGACTCGACCCCATGATGTCTCCAACCTCATGGTCTGAGGGGAAAAGGAGGATGACCATCTTATCTTCTAGGAGCTAGTAAATAAAGTAGAGGAGATGGACGGGGGGCGGTGTTCACTTTGGGGCAGAGCGCATTTAAAATAATTGGGAACTTTCAGCTGGAGGTGCCAGAAACCCACTGGAAGTCAGGAGCGAATCTCAGAAATCAAAGCAAAGTAAGTGATGTGGATTTTTAAGGTCCACGTATGTTGGAGGACAGATGGTGAGGTTATCGTATGAAATGCACCTGACGGGGTACTTTCCACACAGCAGGAGCTCAGGTCTGGTGGCTGGTGTCACTGTAGTCATTCCTGTGAGCGGCCCCTACCCCCTGCTGCTCTGGGGGACAGTGAGGCCACAGAAGTGAATGACACGGCCAGTGGGAGCCCTCCATCAGAAGAAAGTCCGCGGAAACCAACGGTTAAAGAGACAAAGCCAAAAAGGGGACTCGAAAGCAAGAATTAAAAGCAGATGAGGAGAAACGAGAGAGAACAGGATCTGAGGAGCCGGAAGAAGCAAGACTTTCAAAGGAGAGTGAATCAGTGTCAAGATAAGTGAGATAAAGAGTAAAGGGCATGGGCTGGCTTCGCAAGCTGGGAGGCTGCCTATGACCTTGGCAAGGGCCTTTGTTGTGACGAGATGCCCGGAGCGGGGGCTGCTACTGCGGGTGGGAATGCAGGGGGAGGCGAGCACTGGATGGGGGAACCCCATGACAAGTCTCCCTGGAAGAGCTGACGCCGATGGTCCTTCGAAGGAAGCACGGGGCTTCTTTCAATGCCTGCAGCGACATCTAATTCTGCCATTTTAATTAGCTGCTATTTGATATTTGATATTTGAGACCCTACAATATGCTAAGGGAAGCTTTGGTTTCATATTCTCATCCACCTGCCTCTGTACTTTCCATTTCGCACACTGTTTCCATATATTCATTCTCATGTGAAGAAGCTGGAAGTCGGAAATTTCCTGGGGCATTCAAAGGCTGGGCTCAACAGAGATCATCTCCTGACTGAGTCATATCCTGACATGTCTTCCCTGGGTCCAGGGCTGAGTTTTTTTAAGATACGAAATTGGAGAGGGGTCCCTAAAACACTTTAAACTTGCAATATCACCTTACATTTGTGTAGTTGGGTTTTAGTTCCTAATGGATTTTTATAGCCATTGTTTCTTCTCATTCTTACGATGACCCTAAGCTTATCCTCATGTCTGAGACCAAAACAACAGCAAGCAAAAAACAAAATCCTGGAAGCTCAGATGTATGCAAGGTCACATTCTTTCCCATCCCCTACTCTTTCAAGTAAATTGTCAGCGACAATGATGGCTTGATCCTTAATTTATAAAGGGCCTAATAATATTCCATCCAGATATATTTCAATCATAGAGCGGGGAGAGAGAGAATGGGAGAGAGACCATGTGACAGTACTTTTGCCTAAAAAAAAAAAAATCAGCTCAGGTTGACCAGCACTCCAGCAGTTTCCGAGAGTGCCATGGTTCTAATCCTGTGTATTCATTAGAATCCCTTGGGGGCACTTTATAAAAAGGATGCCTGGGCCTTCCCCAAAACTAAATCAAACTCTTAAAGACTGGTTGACCAGAAACATACAGGAGAGCAAAGAATAAAATAATAGAGCAGAAAAGCAAGAATGTATATCTAAAACTATATTCTAAGATACGGCAGGCATAGTTGTGTGGGAAATATAGTCATTAGTGTATGTTTTGCATACTTGAGAATATACCCTGTTAAAGTAGCTTAAAATTAAATTGTTGACTGTTCAATTTGAAAACAAGACACACACATACGCGCCATTAGCCAGAATCCCTATTCTCACGACAGGTGCACACAGCTACCTCCTGGAGGATTATGGCACATGCGTACAAGCACGTTAACAGACATTTACTCGTACCCTTTTCCATGCGGGCTCTTAGTGGCTAACCAGTACACACGAGCACACATCGTAACTACAGAGCCATGATGCTCATGTCATGAGCCCCACGACATTATGACAAAATGCTGTTCTCCAAATCACCTAAGTCCCCATTCCCTTAAATAATGTCAGTAACCTGGAGTTATTTTAGCATACTAGGTATGTGCTTACTACCTGGATGGTTCCAGCTGGGAGGCAGAATCCCAGAGGAGCTAAGACGATTATCAAATAATAATGGTTTTCCAAGTTTTCTATAAAGACGGTGCTGGTGGCTCACAGTCCCCGGGTTGTAAGCTTGGCGAGAAGGAGATCTGCCAGATGCTTCTTGTTGTCTACAAGATGGCTGGCTGGCAGGAAGGATGAAGCTGGAAGTCAGAAACCAGAGCCCACCTGAACTGGTCCATTCCAGGGGCATGCTGAAAACCCTCATCAGGTTGTTGCTCTGATACACTCCCCAGGTAGGATTGCCAGATAAAATACAGGGCACCAGGGCGCCTGGGTGGCTCAGTTGGTTGAGCGACTGCCTTCGGCTCGGGTCGTGATCGCGGGATCCCGGGATCGAGTCCCGCATCGGGCTCCCTGCTTGGCGGGGAGCCTGCTTCTCCCTCTCTCTCTGCCCCTCCCCCTGCTTGTACTCTCTCTCTCTGTCAAATAAATAAATAAAATTTAATAAATAAATAAATAAATAAATAAGTAAGTAAGTAAATAAAATACAGGGCACCAGTTAAATGTGCATTTTGATAAATAGCAATCTCCCAAATACTGCTTTCACTCTTTATCTGAACTCCAAGTTTAGAGGGACATTCTGTACTTTCATTTACTAAACTTGGCAACCCTCCTATCAGGGAAAGCCCCCATAATGGTTTCTACTACCTAAGAAACTTCAGATTGTTCCATATTTTTGTATCATTGATTAGCACCTATAAATATTTTAAAGGCATACTTTCGGAAATAGTATTCTTCTCTTTTCTTCATCTATCATATCATCTCTAATTTTTCATATTAAGGACACAATGAACTATTCTTTAAGGTTTTAAGTCTTTCTTCCAGGAAACACCACCAATACCACCATGAGTGACTTATACTTTGTATATTAAATTTGCAACAGTCTCCGTGAAACAGAAATATTAAAAAAGTGCTGGATCCTTTAACCAAACCTCCAACCTTTCTGAATGCTCACTTTCAACTGAAAGCCTCTCTAGAAAGTAATGATGTAAATCACATTATCATTACTCACATAAAGGTGGCCCATTGCAGCCCTTGCAGAAAGCTACAGAGGATTTTCACAATCTCAACTGCTCTTTTAAAAAAAAAATCTGTTTTCTATTATGAAAAATAATCTAAAAATAGTTCCACATAACACAAGGACAAAACCATCTGTATGATCTCTCCAAAGAGCTCATATTTCTATAGATTTTTATCACTTTCCAACTGTTCCAACAAGTTCTGAAATTTAAGAAAGTCATGTAGATTTGGCAGCTAAAACTCATCAAAGTATTAAATTTAATCACTAATATTGCAATTATTTTATGTTATTCTTTTACATCATAGAAGGCTCAAATCAAATATGTATCAAAGTAAACAAAGCACAAAACTGCAATTAAAACTCATGGCAGACTTAAATGTCGCATTAACATTCTTCTACCAATAATCAATCAATAAAACCAAAGTGTCGATGCAACAGAATAATACCCAACACTCCAGTAAAACACACAGAGAAAATGTGTATCTGGATGTTAGCCCCAGTGTGTGTTTGACAAATAACTTCCAATAGATGTAAATAACATTGGGCCACTCATTAGGAGTGTCCCATCAAAACTGGTGTGTATTTCTTAAGAATCAAGATTTTACTCTAGAAGAATAAAGTCAGCATTAAAATAAAAACAAACGTTGAATGGAAAAACATGAATGCAGTTAACGTGATTTTTAAACTTCAGCCATCGAAAAGTCGAGAAAATGAGAGAAAACGAAACAACTGACCTTTGCGTGGACGCTCTCCATCGGGTCCCAGTGGTCTCCATTCAAGAGAGAGACACGGACGACTTCGTAAGCTCCTCCCCGGCCCCTTCTTCCGGCCGGCTGCATGGTGGGTGCTAACTTGCTTCCCAGGTTCACCCCTGCATCAAAAAGAAAACAGCCCGGTTCTTCATTCTTGTCAGGAAGACTCTGGCATCATACACTTTGACATAAATGACTCAGTGAAAATATTTGGAAGCCGACGGAAGCCAGAGAAACAGCTTTATCTATTAAGTCACAGTCAAGGTGAGAAGTGATGAATCCTCTGTCAATCTAACCAAACAATTCTGTGACTTAAACAAAAAGCTAATTTTTCCTTTCAAGTCCTATGGCATGTGCTGGGTGATGATCGAAGTCAGAGTATACAATTCCGTCCTTCAACAAGCAACAAAAAACACACAAGTGGTGACTTTTTAAATGATGAATTAATGCTTTGCTTCAAATCAGCTCTCTATTAAACATCTCAAGGCATTTAGCTGTATTAAGACTAAATCCATTTACTTAAGTCCCAGTGAATCAGCTCAACATAATGCCAATTCTCCTCTCTGTACTTATGGAGGCTAATTTTATATGCTTCAGTGAGTGATTCTATAGACAAAATTAATTGGCCAGTTCAGACTGACTAGACTGGTTTATGTAAAAAAAAAAAAAAAAATTGAGTCATTCAATGAACTATTATATGATCTTGTTTCTTGGGGTCCTGTCGAACCAGTTAATGTCCTGACACAGGTTCAATTTAGCCCCATTTCCATAAACAATCCTAATGGAAAGTATAACATTTTTTTCTCTTCTGGAGAGTGTATCGCTTTCTTAACAAGTCGGGTAATTTCTCTGGGCTTGCTCTCCTATGAGGTCACGTTCCTGCTATTTGTTGCGACCACAGCATATCCCTCAAGGTAAAGGATGGGAGCAGATTCCCTCACATGTTATTCCCATTTCTTCAACCAGGACTCATAATTTTCAGACCTGAGTCATAATAGCACAGTTTTAAGTTACTAAGGAGTTCACATTTATTGGGCACAAATGGTATTGAAATTTTAATCCTAGACATTTTACAGTTCCCCAAATACCTTTAAATCCACACCATTTTATCATTCTCGATGTGGAAGTCTGCAGTTATATTCAGGTTACAAAAGGATTACTCCTTGAGTATTAACTGTCTGACACAGCCGCTCCGGAAAATTCTCAAGCTGGTCACAAAGCATTTAAAACTCCCAGTTGTTGAGGGACCATGGGAACAGGGATGAGCAGAGAGTTAGGGATATGGCCAGTGGCAGAGGAGGTGAGTGGGTCCCCTGGCCACGAGGGGTCGGGGCGAGGGGTTGTGGGGGTGGGGGGGAGGACCATGAGCCACGTGAACAAGCAGAGAAGAGTGTGCAGGGCCCAGGTCTGGGACGAGCTGAGTTTTTTGGGATGGACCACATTCAAGTGATGAGGGTTCCAGCCATGTAACCAGAGAGGATGGGTCTAAGTGGTGACATTGGTAGACACTGTGGACACTGGTAGAGGGCCAGATGGAAGTGGAAAGAATAGGTATGCGAATGGAAGATGCCAAAAGCCCTTCTCCTGGCTGCACGGGGGGCAGCCACTGGCAACGTAGAGATCATGGTTAAATGAGCCCTGTCCACTGGCTTGATTTCATAGCCTTCGTTGTGCTCCCTGGTAGTGTGACGTCACTGCAAGGGGGGGCTGCAGGGGAAGACATACCCTAGCACCTGTACCAGCTCTTCCATGGATCACTGCAGGTCTCTGGTCCAGTCGTTCGCCCCCTTGTTGGTTCACTGATTCATCCGCTTACTCATTCAACAACTAATTATTCCCTGCCTACCTTCTGATGGACACTCCAATGTCTTCCACTCAAAAAGCCCATCCTTTCTGCTTTGGGCCAGCATGTGCTCATGTCACCTGGGTGGAGACAGCCCCTCTGCCTTCACAGCCAAGACCCTCATCTTGGAAATGCAGCTTAGCCCCAGAAGACTCAGTTCTCCCCATCCTGTGCATCTGAGAGAGGGACCCAGGTAAAGCTGCCCTCACGACTTGCGTTCTTGTATTGACAGAAAGATGACCAACACAACCATTTCGGAGAGTGGTCAGGACTATGTAAAAACAGGCTACGGGGGTTCAGTGTTAGCCTTGTACCGCTTCTGTAAATCTGCAATGGCTTCCAAATACAGTAAGAAAAACGAGATGACGGTAGAGTCATGGGGAGGGCTAATCTTGATGGAAAGGCCAGGAAAGACCATTACTCTTGTGGCGGGTACACATTAGCCCAGACGCGAAGATGAGAACCTTCCAGCCCCACACAGAGCCACAGGAAGAATGAGTCAGCAGAGGGATAGCAAGTGCTTTCCTTTTCCATAAAATGAGGCAGAGCGTGGGGAGGCCAGGAGAAAATACGCACGGAGCATAGAGAGCAATGTCCACTGGTTTCACCAGCATCATTCTTGCCAAGACCCGGGTCTCTTGCTCAGGACTCTCGGTGGGAGGAATTTACCAGAAGTTCATGCTGAGCCAGGTATACAGCTCACGCAGAGCCAGACTACGGAGTGCAATTAGCTGAGTGTATCTTAACAGAGAGCAGGTGTGTTCTTCGAATTGGACTGAGAAGGCTTTGAAATACCAGCAACTATGGAATAAGAATTGGAGATCCATCTGAACCAATGAAAACCAGGCCACATGCCAAGAGTCACCATGGCCAGTATTTTAATCTTTTGAAAAGTCAGGTGAAACTGTTAAGAAAGTGATTGCAAGCATTTAAAAATGTTCTCTACAAAAACAAACCAATTTGATTCTAAGCTGTTCCTGGCAGTTCTGGCAGTTAAATTTCCAACACAAGTGGATCGCTCACTTGAGCAGTTAGCCACCAACCCAGTTGTCCAAGGGCTTATTAAATCCAAAACAGGAGCTCTGCCTCACCCACCACCCAGCCACCATGGGGAAGACAGAACGCTTTCCAGGGGTATCCCAGCCACGCTACTCAAAGACCTAGGAGATCTTCACCCAGCCCCAGACACTTGGAAAACAACCTCCGCATGCAACTGAACTCGCTTGAGGAGCCACATGTCTTAAAAGGAAGGAGATGGCACCATGAGGTCCAGGTCTCCTGGGTGAATTGCTAGCAGGACTCTGCCAGCAGGGGAAAGGGGTAGCAAGTCCACATCCTTGATTTGGGGGAAGCTGGAGAACTTTTGTGGGGCCTCCTCTATGACAATCAGGCTGAAGCTGCACAAGCCAAATACAAGGAACGTTCTTAGTCCTCTGAACCTTTCTCCTCGAAGACTGTTGGTGGCAGAGAATGAGATTTATTGACTTTCCTGAAGGCAAAATGTTCCAAGCACTGAACGCTTCCCTTTTCACCTATATATTCCATCATCTTAATCTAAAAGAAGTCCTTTTGGCTGAATTCTTTTTGTCTTAAGAGGCTTTATTTTTAAATATTCCAAGGAGATTTCAAGACAGACTGTGCCAGCACTTGGAGAATGTTGTGCAACCTTTTTAAGAAACTGAGTGACCACACTGTTTGCTGAGTACAGTATTTATTATCTATGTACACGGATAATGAAGCTGTCCCTCAGCTTTTTAATTGGTTGCACAATATCCCCCCAGCAGTATCTGCAGTCAGAAGACCGTTTCTTATGAGCTCTGCTTATGTATTTATACACTGGTATTTCTTTTAGATGATGCAAATAAAAATTTCATTTGTGCTGCATGGATAGACAGACTAAATTATACACAGCTGTGAGATATCAGAATGTATTTTATGGAGTGATCTTGTTGACAATCCATAAAACCAGGTCCTGAATGATACATACATCCAAGCCCTTAGAAGCCCAGGGAAAAAAATATGACCTTATAAAATACACAGTTTGCATACACTTTGTTTTTCCTAATATTTGGGCATCAACAGAACTCGGTTGGCTAAATAAAAAATGTGAATAACATATGGGGAGGGAACTTCTGGCTTTTTTTTCTGTTGGGTAACAAGATACATTGCTTGCCATTTTGATAAAAGAGTCAGTTTGCTTTAGTCTCATAGTGGGGGAAAAAAGTATAGTAGATAGTTTGGTTTCTAACAAGATTATCATCTGTAATAACGAGCTTTACTTTTCCAAGAGAAATGTGTATGTCTGTTTTGCTTTTGCCCTCACCTGAGCTTTTTACCTTCGGACTTGATTGTGACCAGCCAACATGGAAGGTATAAGACCCAATTCTGCAAGCGAGAATCTTTGCAGCAATGGCTTTTAAGGTCTTGGAAAAGCCCCTAATGAAGACAGCTGCCCAAAGGAGACGTAGGATCCCCCCATGAGAGTCCCCCAGAGCCTGGGTGCCCATGGAAGTCCTGCCCATCCCTGCTCTGACCAACCCTCCTTTGCCTGCCTTATTAAGAACAACATGATGTCCACTGATGGGTATCACTTAGGCCCAGGTAGAGACGGACGTGAAGTTCTGAGACAGTGAACACTGAGCAACTTGGAGCCACAAGGTCCAGCCCTGGTCTTGAGTCCTCCGATCTACTTGCTCCAAGCCTACCCCTGGGGTTCTGCCCTCTGCAGAACAGGAAGCACTTTTTCTCCCTTCCTAATTCTTACATGGTGGAGGAAGCTCAATGCACTCATTCAAAGAGCTTTCAAAAAGCTTTAATGCATGGAGTTAGTTTAGGATATCCGAATCCACTTTCCCAGACTTCTACACAGTGTTCGTCTGACCAAACCACACTAACAGTGCGAAAATGACCACTGCCTATCCATCAGTAGAAAATGCTGAGCTTAGGTACTGGTGGGTATCCACTCAGACCACCCAGTGGGCCACTGGGGAAGCAAACTCTGATGAGATTACTACTCAAGATAAAACTTAAACATCACATCTGGAGTTCTGGCTTTAAAGGGAAACCAGTATCAACACCTGCATGGACCTAAGAGAGGAGAAATGATCTGAGGCACTAAAAGTGAGATTAAGATAACTATTCTTTCAAAAATCTAGCTAGGGGAAAAAAAATTGGGGTAGCCATTATGAACTGCAAACCAGTCTGGGGACAAGGCTCTGGAAACTCATAAAGCATTTTCCTTAGCCCCAGGTATGCGAAAGCGAAAGAAAATTTTATAGAACTGACTGGGCCACTCTTTATTTCAGGGAAATATGGTAGCAATGCTCCCATAAAGGACGAATATATTTCCTTGGTTCAGATTCCTATTTGCAGTCTTACCAAATAACACGGTCACTCTTTCATTTCATCTGCAGACTCCCTGGGTGGAAATTAGGAATGTGATTTTAAAATGACACAGCTCTGGGATGCTCAAAAGAACCTGGTTAATCTGAAAAAGAGTAACTTCAGAGTGGAAAAACCTGAAAAACACTACTTCGGCCAGATGGTCAAGGGCAATGTCATAAACAGCGATGTCATATTGTTGGTATGTACCTTTCAAAGGATGTGGTACAAATGACGCTTTACTTCTGCGGTCTTAACCCCCAAAACCCATGACCTCAGTCTAACCTGAGACAAATGCCAACAGAGGTGCATCCTACAATACGCGTGACCAGCACACCTCGAAACAGGTAAAGTCAGCAAAAACAAGGGCGCTCCAAGAAACCCTCATGGCCAAGAGGAGTCCAGGGAGGAGTCTGGCATGTGTCTTGCAGGGTCACATGCTGGTGGAATGGAGAAACAGAAAAGGGATATGAGAGAAAAAGCAAGAAAATCTGAGTGAAGTATGAACTTTGGTTGAAAAGATGTTAATTTTGGTTTATAAGTTATGATAGAAGTATAATACGAATATAAGGTGTTTAATAACAAGGGAAAGTGGGGGTGGGGAATATGGAAATGATCTACAATCTTCTCCATTTTCCTATACGTCTATAACTGTCCTTTAAAGTCTATTAATAATTACTTTTAAAACTTAATCTGAATCTTGGAGGAATAATGTCATTCTGGAGCCATTCGGTATCCAAAGCTCAGAGATGGCCGGTGACCACGGAGGGCTCCAAATACCCGCAAACTGGAGGGCTTGCCTTGCTCTGTTCTCATATTGCCCTTCATTCAGGTGGAAGAAAAGACACGGCAAGGGCAGTCAAGTGAAAAGCATCAAGTAACTGATAAGGTTTTCTAGAGTAGGAAAAGGCAGAGGTCTGTGAAAGTAGTTGATCCTCAAGCAATTGAAAGGCCCCCTACGTGCCCCCAGATACTCTAGAGAACAAAGAAATAACACTTCAACATTTTTGGATGATTGGCTCCAAGGCTCTGGTGGAGGGCAGAAGTAAAAAGTTGGCTTAGGAAGGTGACACCAAGTGACAGTCACATAAATACCTTGATAAAAGGATGCCGAAATAGAACCATATTCTCTCAGAGCCTAAGGTTTTAGTTATCCACCCCGGCAGGCCAAATTATCAAGACGAAGCCCAGTGTAAAGAAAGTAGCCACAGTGTCCTGAGTCAGAAGACACATCCTGCATGCATCACAGGCCATGTATGGATGATCTTGCTTGACACTCCGATTCTTTCTGTGTCCTGGAGGCTATGGGACCATCATCTACCGCACAAGGCTGGCGAGAGGACCAAGTGAGATCATGGGTGTAAAGTATACATAGGTGTCATTTAGCTTTTTTTTTTGTTTGTTTTAGAATCAGTGTTTGGAAAGAAATACACGAAAATGCTCTTCCAGGTTTTTTCTGAGTGTTGGGGCTATGAATTCATTGTTTTTCTTCTTTATGTTTGTATGTATCTCTGATTTTTCTATAATCAGCACATATTACTTTTATGATGGATAAACTTTTATGATGAATAAAAAATAAACTTTAAAAAAATCAGTCATTTGGACTTGTGACAATAAACCAACTGCTTGAATGTTTTACTTTCTTACCAGCTTTCCTGGCATCACAGATACCCAGACTTGGGCATGCCAGAGGACAGAGCCCATTTGGAAAAAAAAAGCAATCAAGCACTGTGGAACAATTACAATTTTGAAAAGATGTTTTATATGTCATTTCCAAACTCAAAGAAAGCTGGTTATGGCTTCTCATAAATGTTTCAAATGGATTCATATCCCAAGCATCCATTGTCTCTACTACACAGAAAAATAATTCTCCATGCCCATAGTGTATCCTGTTTGCAGGGAGCAAAATCATTTACAACCTTAACTTATTTTTATACCCTTTGCTGGTCAGTGGAAGCTAATGCAAGGACCATTTTACAAATGGTCAGACAGAATTATGTGATTATATGGATTATTCCCAATGTTGCCTAACAACGAATGGCAGAATTAATGGCAAGACCCACGCTCTTTGCATTTCAAATACATTCAATCACTTTGTCCTTCATAACAAGGACCAAGACGTGCTGCAGGAATTCATTCAATTACTCTTGGGGGTTGGAGTGGGGTCAAAGTTTTCCAAAATTTACTTTGTAAAAAATTATATAAGGGGGAAAAAATGGAACCAGTGATTAAAATCTATACTCCAGGAGCCATTATTGAAAGTTAACAGCAAAAGGTCAAGAATAAAAATGAGTTTATTCCACTCACTATTATAAATCTAGCAAACGGAAGTACATGACAGTGAGGGAGCCATCACTTTCTCCACTCAGTTCGGTCACTAGTAGCTCAGCTCTATCCGAGGGCAATCTCTAACATCCTCGGTGCCCCATTTGTCACCACTGACCAACTTTGGCTAGAATTTACACTGGTTTAGCAGCACCTGACCATTCTCTGCCCAGGTCTTGCCTTGTTCCACTCAGGGCCCTTTCTCTGGCCTTCTCTCCCTGAGGGACTGAATACCCCCTCCCCCCAAGTCCCAGCTCTGGGTCATCGTCCCTCTCTACTCTGACCGTCCCCCACAGAACTCATTACCATTAAGTTAGATATTGCCCAAATCAATATTTTCCCATCTGGCTGACTCTCCCAAGTGCAGTCTGTATTACAATACCTACTGGGCATTTTAATTCCTACGTCTTGTCACCAGCCATCACCTCAGACTTGACATGTTTAAAAATCAAGGGTTTCATCCCATTCCCCAGACAACAGAGCATTCTGTATCACACCTGTCTTGCCAATACCACCACCATTCCCTGCTCCTTAAGTCACACGGTTATATGGCGGGGGGATCTGACGCAGTCCTTGTCTTACGGCCCATAGTCAATAGCTCCAAGGAGCTTTTAATTGTGCTTTTTAACTCTTTTGTTTTCCGAAAACTCTCCTACTTCTTAACTGAATCCTTCTCGATAACCTCAGAGCCTGCAGGTTCTCCCTCTTCCAACCTCAAAGGAGAGGTCCATCTGAGAAAAGCAAAAACCTACAGCACAGTTTTCCATCTAGAGAACATAACGTAATGCCCTACGGCTCCAGTGAGTACGGCCGTCAGTATGGCTGCAGTGAAGTGGGTGACGGGATGGAGAGAGATGTGAGCAGAAGCACAGCGGTTAAACAAGGCCTGGACCATGGTGGGCCTTCGAAGGCAGAGTTTGCATGTTGAGTGCAACGGGAAGGCATTCTAGAGTGCCGTAGTAAGCAGAGTAAATCATCCATATTGGAAACATTCTCTATATGAGAATGGAGAGTATGATGGAGAAGAATGGATAAAGGAGAACCATTCATAGGCCAAAAATGCAGTGTTGACCATAGGTGACATAATCAATAAGCACTTACCGATCACAATGGTGACCATTAGCCAAACGACTGCTACACACCGAGCCCCACTCAAACTCTTTGAAAGTTTAACTTGTTTAAACTGCACTACTACACCCTACAAAGTTCATCTTCATTTAAGACATGACAAAACAGGCTCAGAGAAATTAAGCCCATGGTCAAAGAAATCATGGAGCCAGGACACCAATCCACACGGCCAAGTTCTCGGATCTGTGCCCCAGCCGTACTGCACGATACGTTAACAATCACTCGGGCCTGGAAACACCTGGAGTAAAGTCCTAGAACTCCGTCCCCTGATCACTTCATCTTGCTCGCTCTGTTGGTCAGTCCCCAGCTCCCTACCCCCTAGTCTAAAATCACGAGAGGTAGGGACCTTCTCTGTCAAAGTCACTGTTACAGCCTCATGGGCAGACAGGTATTTGTTTAATGAATTATTACCAAACAAATGGAAAGTTCCCACAGCCTGGTTGTGAAGGTAATGACATAAGGGAGGGGGCCAGGGCTTTGTTCTCAGCGTGGAGGTTCTGACAGGTGATTTTTTAGCTCCCCCGGCAATGTCTGGTCCCTTGCAGGTCAGAGCACAGAACCAAATCCACATGTGTCTTATTTATAAGCCAGGAGTCCCATTTACTTATTTTTAATGAGAAAGAACTGGCAAGTCAACCAGAACCCTCATCTAAGGCATTTTGCTCATTATCTTCCCAGCAGGAACTCTTCCTTGAACAGTCAAATTAAGATCAGAACTGAGAACTGAGGGACCATAATAGAAATTGTGATCATGAAAGCCCGGTATTTCCTTCTCTACTCAAGAGTGTGTACCTGCCATGCTCGCCAAGGGAGAGCCAGATCTCAGCTAGTGTGCTGTACACACACTAGTGTACAGCTAGTGTGAAAGTAAGTAAGTGCAGGCTGATTATGTGAACCTGACTCTATGGACTCCAGGAGCTCTTGAAGGCTAGCTCCCAAACCTTATTAACTCCTAATGTAGATGACTCTCCTACCGCCATTTGGACACTTGCTCTTCTTTATGAGAAAAATGCACTTGGAGTTTTAACTTGGATAATAATTTATGGACCTGAAACCTCATGTGTGTTTATGAGGAAATATATTCAGAATTCCAGAATGCAACACCAGGGGCATAGCCTATGCCTCACGCCCCAACACAGGAACATTTCCTCCCCCTTCTCTACCTGCTGGATGCTCTGTAGGGACTCCTGGGCTCCGGAGGTTTGGGGGTGGGAACGGGACAAGACTGGGGACGTCAGGATGGGGGATTATGGGAATTAGCCAGGGAATACCCGCCCAAGGGAAAAGTGTGGCTATCTGGAGGCAGGGGCAGAGAGTATTTCACAACTATTCACGGTCTAATTGTTGACTTTGCTGGTTGGATTGGAGGGACCCAAACGGGAATCCTAATTTAAATAGTCCAACAGGAAAAACAAAACTATTATGACACAGGGTTAGAGTCCTGAGTTCAGAGACGTTTTACTTCTCTGCGATTTGATAAATATTTATTAGGTACACAGAATGACTTAGGAGCATTTTTAGTAATTTCAATTAGAAATACTTTCATTCTCAGTTTTTGTCCAGTTTAGGAACTTTTAAACTATTTCCTCTCAATAATAGAAATCTTTATTCTGATCTATTCCCATAAGACAACAGAACTGTCCAATCCTGTACTAGCCAACAAACATCTTACCAGAGCAAGTGCCTTTGTGGGCTGAGTGTCATTGCCCTGCTTTAAAATTCACGCTAGTGCTGCATTAATTGTTTTAAATGGATTCTCAATCCTCTATAAAATTAGCGCCGATAAGCCGTCTACGTGCCATAGCTGTGAGGGGACCACGGTCACTACCCGGATCTGGCCCCGTCTTTCCCTCTCCCGGCTGGTCACACAGGGGAGCCCAGTGGCATCCACAAGAGGAGGCACGAGGTTCTGTGGCCTCCCTGCTCTAAGGAATGCTGCGGGCAGGGGCGAACGGGCGGGGAGTGGGCCGGGCTCCCTCCTGCTCTTTGCTGAATATGAAGCATGACTATCTTCCATGTATTCAGCAAGGACCAGGCCCTGGCAGGTCGACAACTCAGTAGCCAATCGTAGCCAAAAGTTCTGGAAAAATTCCTCTAAAAATATCTGAGTATTTGTGGGATGCCTGGGTGGCTCAGTCAGTTAAGCATCTGACTCTTGATTTCAGCTCAAGTCATGATCTCAGGCTCCTGGGATAGAGCCCCACGTTGGGCTCCCTGCTCAGCGCGCAGTCTTCTTGTCCCTCTCTCACTGCTCCCCCCCCCACTTGCTCACTCTCTCTCTTTCTGAAATAAATAAATAAAATTTAAACATTTGTATAGAAAAAAAAAAAAAACCCCACGTTTCCTGGTTGTTTTAATGTGCATTTGTCCCTGAAGTTAAACTTTTTCATATTTTTATCAGTCACTTTGATTTCTTAATTTGGAGATCATGATTTCCTATCTCTCGCCCATTTTTAATTGTTTGAATGTATTTCTATGAAATGTTATGTGCTAAGAATGTTAAGCAGGCTTATTTCTAAAATGAACGAGCCACCAAACAACTCCTGTGTCAAGCAGCACCTTCCCCAAGAGCGGAGGCGGCTTTTCCCCTCCAGTGCGGATCCCCCTTCTGCTGCTCAGGAGCGGCGGGGAGGTGGTCTAGGGTTCCACGTGACGCGAGACCACACGCAGCCTCTGCCTTCCTGGGGCCCTTCTAATGTGCATAACAGAGTACACGATACTTAACCCCCGTGAGAGCTGAGGAAATCCTAGGAGATGACTTGTGGAAAGAAAGCCTTTGGCTTCACACCTAGTCCGTGGCTGAGCTCAATCTGAAGTAGCCATTGGGGAGGGAAGCAAGGAAGGGAAGCAAACAGTTCTGAGTGTGAGTTCCCCGCCAGGTTCCGCACTGTGGGCTCTTCCCTTCGATCAGACTTGCTTCTGCCCACAGAGAGCACGAGGTCTAGTGAAGGAGGCTGGGAAGCTGAGCATCTTTAAGAGCCATCTAAGTTGAAGCGGAAAACGGGCTGCAGTTGACATGGTCCAGGACGCCTAGTGTGGCGGGCTTCAGACAGGTGCGCCCAGGGCATTCACGTGTGCGGGGAGGGAGGGAGGCAAGGACCACGTCCCAGGTGTGCCTGGACCGCAGAGGGGGGACCTGTGGGGACGTGGATGTCTCTAAGGAAACAAAGATGCTACCCTGAGTCTAATCACAAGCACAGCCGACGTGCTCTATCGGTCCACTCTCAGACTTTGTTCAAACACATTCGTGTTTATTCTCCGGACAGACACTTCCTCCATCTCTATTCCCCACGGAATTTCAAACTCACAAAACCTTCATCACTGAGGAATTTTCTTTCGCAGTCTCTGTTTATGAGAACAGACAATAAATCAGGATCTGTGGAGGGCTGCCAGACGTAGGAAACAAAATCAGGACGTCCAGCTCAATCCGAATCTCAGATAAACAACAAACGATCTCTTTTAATAGAAGTATGTCCCCCGCG
The DNA here is from genome assembly GCA_028534135.1 of Potos flavus. Lineage (NCBI taxonomy): Eukaryota > Metazoa > Chordata > Mammalia > Carnivora > Procyonidae > Potos > Potos flavus. The sequence goes on along the minus strand of CM052894.1, from coordinate 4,606,237 downwards.
ATATTACGCGACCCTGATCTGAAATGCAGACCGAGCTGGGTGTCCCCTGTTTTATCTGGCAGCCTCAGACCCAGGCTCCTTGACTAGTTCGCTGGCCCACAAAGCCAAAACATTTCAATCAATTCGTAGCAGCACATTCTGGTTTCGGAACTCGAGGTGAACGCAAGAATGCCTGAGCCATAATTATTCTCAATCAGTTCAGAGTGGGTGACGGTATTTGCTGTGGCCCAGAATTTGAGACCAAATAACCCAGGTGACATATTTCAAAGGGGAAAGAGAGATGGTAAGCTCACTCAAGAGCACACCTCTTAAGTAACTGGATCCTCTTAATCTCGCAGCTCGTGTAACCCAGCTGCTGGAAGACAAAATCTATACACAATAAAGAGTTTCATTCAGGGGTCCACATGACTCCATCCATCACCGAAGCACATGTTTGGCACGGATTGAAAGCCAAAAGCAGTCTAACAAATATTTCAAAACTGAATTTATATCTTTCTAACACATGGTTTATATACGGATGTAATACCTAGAGAGCTTTTCAGTTCTCAAATAATATCCTGGCTAAACTACAAATGATGTCTGCAGCAGACCACAATACCAAAATTATTTGCTTTTTAAATATGTTAAAGAAAGCTACGTTTATGAGGGGGCGGCTGCCAGAGATGCCTGCTTTAGTATGCAATTGTTAGAAGGGGGCAGAATCCAAATACATCCACAGTAAGCTAAATATTTGCCTAATTCCCTGTACAAAGAGGGCGCCGCTCTCTGAAGCTCCAGCTTCGGGATGAAACTTACCAAGGATGCTTAGCTCACGGTTTAAAAGTTCTGAGTGTGCCCTCCATCTAGGAAACAGTGGTCACCTCTAACAGGGCATGGAGGGTGTTTGCTCCTGCTGTCCCAAGGCAGAAAGAGTTCGCATAATGGCTTTCCAGGCAGGAGAGCGAGCTCAGGCGCACTGGCCGGTCCTAAGTGGCTTTCCCTTAAGACCAATTTCTAGATGAGAACTGAAAACTATGGAAAGACAAATATTTGTCTTCAGCATCAAAGAGCCACGTTTGTAGACTTTCTTGTCTTCATCGTTTTCAGTTTTCCTCCACCTGTGTGATAGCTGGAGACAAAGCTTCCGTCCATCGGGCAGCAGACCCTATTCGCCACTGGCCAGCCAGGGCGTCCTTGTAAATACTCCAATACCCTCTCTGCTCCCAAAAGTAAAATGGAAAAACAGAAACTGTCAGGGAGCACGGTCCCCACGCAGGCACCCGCTGAAATTCTCCCAACTTTTCCCGTGTGTCCCAAAGACTGCTTTCTGAGGAGGGCTGGGTGGGGAGCAAGGAAATCATCACATCGATTTTCGGAGGAAGGGGCGCCTGCGTGGCTCAGTGGGTTAAAGCCTCTGCCTTCAGCTCAGGTCATGATCTTAGGGTCCTGGGATCGAGCCCCGCATCGGGCTCTCTGCCCAGCAGGGAACCTGCTTCCCCCTCTCTCTCTGCCTGCCTCTCTGCCTACTTGTGATCTCTCGCTGTCAAAGAAATAAATAAAATTAAAAAAAAAAAAAAAAAACAATTTTCGGAGGAAATTATAGAACTTATGGTTTTTAACTTGACAGTATTAGCAGAAATCAGAGCCACGGTGAGAGGAACTCTCCTCCTGAACATGCACGGGCACGCACCCACACACGTGCGCATGTGCACACCCTAGGGCTCTAGAGAGGGAGGGGGGAACGGGACAGCTGCTTGTGGTGCCATCCCCACCGCGAGGCTCACTTGGCCCCACAAGGGGACCAGCATTTTAGGAAGCTGCTTCCCCAGGGCGTGACTGTGCGCATTTCTTGGAGGACTTTGTATGGTGGCCTGGGTGCAGGAAGGAGCGGGAGTGTCCTCGGTGGCAGTCTGGTAGCCGACATCTCCCAGGAGCTCACAAAGTGCTTTACCCAACCGACACTGCCGCAGTGGGTTGCGTGCACCCCATTCTCCCCACATGCAGGAATGGGGACCGGATGGGTGGGAAGTGAGCCTTGGAAAGGCCAAGTGCCTTGCCAGAGCTCACCCTCCTGGCAGGTGGCAGAGGACTGGCTCAAATCCGGGACTTCACCTGCCATGGTCACCTCAGACTCTGGGTCCCTTGACACCATGCTCCGCCTCCGCGGGGGTGGGCCTGAATTAGGGGCTTCAGTTAGTCGGAGCAGGGCTGGGAGGCAGGCAGTGGCCAGGCTTTCAGCAGAAGCTAGGCTGTGGCAAGGTGCATCCTGAGGTCCAGGCCCCACTCTCAGCCAAAGCTGGTGCCAAACAACCTGGGCCCCCGGTCCTTCAGTCTGTCCCCTGGTGTCCCCTCCAGTTTCAGGTTTCCTGCATGACCTGGACCTCACTAAATGCGGCCCAGTGTGACCAGTGCTCCTGCCGGCTCTGCCCTCTACCAGCCCTCTCCAAGCCAACAGGCTCTCCAACTTGATGCCCAGGCCAGTTCTCTGCCTCTCTAGAAGTCACTCTGCACCCTCGAGGTACGACAGATCCCTGTCCCACCCGGGGAGCTGCCCAGAGCCTCCCACGAGGCCCTCCAGCACCGTGTATAGTCTTCCTGATGTGGGACGTCATGCCACGGCCTGTGGTCATCACTGGGCCACCTGGGAGCTGGCCTCTTAACAGAAGCTTTTACCTTGAGCCTTGAGCCCCAACCCCCAACCCCCAACCCCCAGGACCCACCACACGCTAAATAAGTGTGTTGAACGCATATGATAGAGGGGATGAGGCCCAGAAGTTGTCAAGTGAGATGTGTGAAAATGGCCTGGCTAGCAGTTTGGGTCCAGAGAGAAAATGCCAGCCTCCCCATCAACAAGACACCACCTCCATCTGTGTACTGCTTTCCCAGCATCCTCTCTTCTGATGGGGGCACTGAGCCCCCCAGGGGCATTAGTTGGTTTCAGGTGTCATCCACGTGTCCCATGACTCAGGCCTTAACCTCACCTGGGCTTTGGACTCATACCTAGGAGTGGATGGTTGAAAGCACGTGCAGGTCAGTGGAAGGCTCTGGACCTTCTCCCCTCTCCTCTAGATAGAGGGTCACCAAATTATTCTGGGATTTTCACTGAAGGAACTCAGACCTCGAGGGTCTCAGGATCCAGGCACATTAGCATCACTTCTGGCTGGAGGCAAGATGCTCTCAGACAGGACACTGATCACAGGGGGACATGTTATTCCCTTCCCAGACCCCTTCCAAGCCTTTTAATTGGGGCAACGTCTGTTTGGTATAATAGACCCAACACTGCCTCAGCCACCGGCTTCTGACCCTCTGCACAAAGGGAGCAGGGCTCTTGCTCAGGGACATCGACAGGTGCCACGGTCTGGGTGCAATGGAATAACCCTGCTGTGTTTTCCTTCCATTTGTTTCTACACTCTTTGTGACAAGTGATACTGGCCTTCCATTTATAATACGGAAGTACAATTTCCTCCTTAAATAAATTAAAGTAGAATGTGTATATATTGACTTAAAGGAAAATGTAAGGTAAATTAAGAAAAGATGTTATTTAAGTAGATGATAGCACAGGTGACATTCACATTTGAAAAAGTCATGGAGTCGTCAATGCCAAGTTGGGACACTTGGTAGTGCATGGACTGCTTAGACCACAGCTGGTCCACACTGCTATGTGCTGAATTACTGACGCTGCTTGATAAACAAGCAGGCCCCCACCCCAGCAGAGATGAGATCCTGATTCAGGGTCCAGTACCAAATGGGGTATGTTTCTGCATTCATAGCAAGCTCCATGGGTGATTCCAGTGCAGGCCATCTGGTAGACCAGCGGTCTCAGAGACCCTGGCTTTTGAATCAATAATCCTTGACCACCACTCTAAAATCAAAGCACAAAGTCTGCTCTTAGGACAGGAACATCCCTATTTGGTGATCCCTACTATGATCAAAGCTGGCTTCGCTCTACTATTCCAGAACATCTACTACTTTCATCCATGAGGCATTCGAGCATATCCTACACACACAATACAGCCCATAGATTGAAAGGAATTACCACCCACTCCCTATGTTCAAATGGAAGCAATACCTAATAAGTAGAGATGTATGAGACATAAACTCCAATAGCAATGAGCTCGCAACATCATGAGGTCATTACTGAATCCGCCAGCCTTTACGGAGCACCTGCTATGTCACAAGCCCTTGGGGATGAGAGTCAAAGGTCACAAGTCCAACTCTGAAAGACTTCACAGTATAAAGTGGAGCAGACGATGGTGTCAGACCAAGATGGCGGAGCACCCAGGGAGAATGCCTACCACAACCTGGAGAAAAGAACTGGGGGTAGAGGTGGGAGGACAGTAGTCAAGGAGCTGTCCCAAGGGACAGAGGTTCACAGGCACAAAGGGGAGGCGTGCAGAACAGCATCCAGGGCCGAGAAAGCAACATATAAAGTAGTCACATGGATGATGAAACGGGGCAGACACTGTGGTTACATTAGCATGTCGCAGTTTTCATTTCATCTGTAAAGGATCTCAACCTGTTTATTAAAGAGCTAAGTTCTAGGAGGGCCTCTGGTAGCTAAATGAACTAAACAGGAGATGCTTGCATTCTAAAGCTAACCAATGCTTGAATGGACAAAGGTAATGGTACCCAGCTCTAGCCCAATCCTGCTCATATATCTTTCGGGAGATTTCATAATGTACCCAGAGTTCCTAAAAAGATTGGGAAACTGCCTTCTGTAACAGTTGACTGCTCGGTCCCAGGCAACCCTAGGCTTCCAGCTGCCCTTATCTGGGAAACACACTCCCCAGGGATAATGTCCCTTTGCACATCTATAGAATATTATTTTAACCCCAGCCGGGGTACTTACGTTCACAGCACATTCCCCATGCCTAAATGTAACATCAAAGGAAGGTAGTCCATGTAAATTTGAGATGACACATTCTAAATAACTTTTACACTGATTAAAAAAAAAAAAAAAACTTCTTTAAAAGAAAAAGGTATCTGGGGTAGCTGGCTGGCTTAGTTGGTGGGGCATGCAGCTCTTGATCTCAGGGTCATGTGTTTGAGCCCCAGGTTAGGGACAGAGATTAAATAAATGTTAAAAAAAAAAAAAAAGATATGCATCTATTTACTTACTTTCCACTGATACTTCATCTGTGCCTCCATGAAATCCTGCTCCTTCTCTAGTTTGGTCTCTCTTTGGACAAGTCATTTGACCTTTTCAGCCTTACCTTCCTCATGAGAAAAATGACAGATTAATGGATTGTCACCATCGCTTTTTGGAGTTCCAAAAATGTAGTGTTGTGGCTTTAGGAGTCATTTTTATTAAAGGAAAATCCCCAGAATGTGTCCCGTCCTAACGCTGGTTTAATGCACCTGGCTCTGCCCTCATCAACACCTGGCTTTTGAGTAACTAGTGGTCCTCTGCTCCGGGAGGAGGGCTGAGGGAGGACTCAGGAGCGACACGCACATGGTATCGGGCACACAGGAGGCACTCCGCGAACATCTGGGGAGGGGATGGTGAAAAGGGTAGTAGCCACAAACTGGGTGAGTTTCTAGCTTCGCATGCATCTCTAAAATCCTGTATTCTGTACCCCTTACTAGCAATGATACATGCAAACAACATTGCAGTTTAAATTACTTGCATGTCCGTCTTCCAACGTGTTTATTTGTAAAGTGAGCAGCATGGAACCAACAGAGACAAGATCTCCAGTCACGACTGCTAAGGCATTTTGAACAGAATATTCAAAAAAGACAGTCAATCAGTGAAATTTTAAATCTACACTCTTCATTTTAGAGTGGTGGCACCATGAGGAGATGGAAGTTTTTCACATATTTAGATTAAAACTCGCACTGGTCTGGGGTCCCTGGTGGCTCAGTCAGTTAAGCATCTGCCTTTGGCTCAGGTCATGATCTTGGGGTCCTGGGATCAAGCCCGGAGGCCCATGTCAGGCTCTCCGCTCTGTGGGGAGTCTGCTTCTCCCTCTCCCTCTGCACCCCACCCGCCATTCATGCATGCTCATTCTTTCTCTCTCTGTCGAATAAATAAAATGAAAAAAAAAAACAAAAAAACTTGCAGTGGTCTTGGAATCCACAGTCATTCACAGAAAATTTGCCCCACAGAGATCTGACGTCACTATTCAAACAGCAATTCTCTGCAGAATAAGGAACGATTTTTTTAGGTAGAAAATGTTTTAAATTGTGTCTAATGAACACTACACATCAAAATAGAAGGGAGGGAGCCAAAAATTTACGAAAAGGAAAATGTACGGTTTTAAATGTGTTTATTATCAAGAGATAGGAACATAAATGAACTAGCAAAAAAAAAAAAAAAAAGCCAACAATGAAAAATAAGAGGAAGGAGTTAAAAAATTAAAAGTAGAAATTACTAAATTAGAAGCCATAAATAAAAGCAATAGATTCAATGACTAAATCCAAGACTTAATTATTCAGACAGACCACATCCATATCCAAAACTCTGATATGTCCAAACAAGGAGAAAGATCGATTGTAAAGAAAGAGGTATATTTATAGGTACAAAATTTAATTTATAATCAAGTACTACACATTCTTTATACTAGTAAGTCTGAAAACATGGATAGAAGATTTTCCAGGAAAAGAGGTTATCAAAATTGGCTCAATAAAGAAACAGCAAAACCAATGGCCATGTAAGTAGCTGAAAAATCTGTAAGAGATTTATGTTCCACAGAGTTTCCCAGCCCAGATAGTGGTAAAAGAAAGTTTGGAAAGCCCACAGACAGATTATTCTCGTATTATTTTTACTGTCTCCAAACACACATACACACAGTCAAAGGTGGGACAAAGGAAACTTGAAGATTATGGCCGGTTGTTGGAATGACCCTAATACTTCACTCTCCCCCTATCTGAGCCCCAGTGAGCCCCTTGCTTCAGGGCTGAGATTTAGCATTGCAGCTCCTCTTGCCAACCCCACATGCCTTCATTCTGGATTTGGCTAGAGGGTCGGACCCAAGCAGAGGCTAGAAATGGGCTTGAGCATTAGAGCTTGTCAGTTCTTGTGCCTCTCCCTGCCCCACAAGAAGGTGCCTGGGCTAGCCTGCTGGAGGGGGGATGGGAGAGACTCGGAGCAAAACCCAAACGCCACATCAGCAGTCAGTGGGCCCACAAACATATATGAACGGGCCTCACCAAGACCAGAACTGCCCCCATGTAAATCCCTGACTCACAGATTCCATACGTGCTTTATGGTTTTAAGCCATTGAATTTGGGGCCAATTTATTAAGCAATATTATTGTATCGATAAACAACGAAAGACCACTTTGCCTTCTTAATTTAAATGTGAAAAATCTTAATTAGAACACTAGGAAATTGAATTCAATAGCAGATTAAAAATATGACACACCTCGAAAGAGTTAGATATGTCCACCAAATGTAACGATGCTCTGATACTGGAAATCCATCGATGAATAATTACATCAAAAAGTCAATGAATATTTGTATCAGTAGATCAAAGGATTCAGAGAAAAAAAAAGGAAAAGATGTGGTGCCTCGATGTCTAAAAGGCAGTTAATAAAATTCAATATCCAATGCTGATTTTTAAAAAAAATTCCTATTTGAAAATGAGAACTAGATTCTTCCTTAAAATAATGAACTTGCATCTTAAATCTACGGTCAATATCATAACCAATGGTGAAAACACCAGGGGCCTTTCCATTAAAGCCCAAAACATAAGAGGGATTCCTACTATTTGCACAAGTTTTAAAAATTTCTTTATATTTGAGAGACTGCAACAAAGCAATAAAAAAAATTCAGAGAAGTAAATGTAAGAGAAATTATTTATAGGTGATATGATCAGTTACCTAGGAAACCCAAGGAAATCAACTGAACCTCCTCTAAAACCAGCGAGATATTTTAATAAACAGGTCAGTCCCAGAATGTATATATATATATATATGTCAATACAAAAATGCTATTACTGAAATAAAATTGAAAATTGGATCCCATTTATAATGACAAGAAAAGAAAATAACCAAGGGGGGGGAACCTAAAAAATCCTTTGTGAGAAATGGATGATAATGCTGTTCATCCAAAATTATGGCTCATAACAGGGTAGTGTCATAACACATAATCAGTAAGAGAGGAAATACTGCAATAACAAAGTGACCCAAGGATACGAATGGACAGTGTGAAAAAGGAATCACAAACTGTTGGTAAATGTAAGGGGGAGAAATTCAACTACATTAGTAGGTATTTAAAGAGAGTCTCCTTCTCCAGCTCCTCTACCTGCCCCTCGCCCTTGCTTCTGTGCGCAGGAACTTATGCCTGGCCTCCCTCCCTGCCCAGCTCCCCCAGGGAAGGGACAGTGACATCTATGATCCAAGAGACTGGGAGGCGGAATGGCCTGCTGTGGCTCAGTTCCCTCTGGGCTCGTCCTCTCTTCTTGGACCTGCCCACAGCACATTCATTCTGGCCTGCCCTCTGCCCTCAGCAAGCAAGCCCATTCAGCCGCAGGCCGAAAGCCAAATTCTCCCACTGGCTTCCACGTAACAGCTGATAGTTTGATCCCCAACGTTCAGCTCCTGAGCAATCAATGCATTCTGAATCTAAGAAGGGAAGAGCATGCTGTTTATTAGACTCCCAAACCCCAATGACCATTAAAAATGTGAGTTAAGGAGCGCTTGGGTGGCTCAGTCAGTTAAGCGTCCGACTCTTGATTTCGGCTCAGGTCATGATCTCGGGGTTGTGGGACCAAGCCCATGTCAGGCTCCGTGCTAAGTATGGAGCGTGCTTGAGATTCTCGCTCTCCCTCTCCCTCTGCCCCCTCCCCCATGCACACATATATGGATGTGAGAGCTCTCATAAATCAATCAATCTACTCCATCCAAAAGAAAATAGGAAAAGGAAATCTATATTGGGCATATTTAAAAGAAATAGAAAGATAATGAATTTAACTCCCATATGAATAATTAGTTTAAGTATAATTAGATGAGGGGTGCCTAGGTGGCGCAGTGGATTAAAGCCTCTGCCTTCGGCTCACATCATGATCTCAGGGTCCTGGGATCAAGCCCCGCATTGGGCTCTCTGCTCAGCAGGGAGCCTGCTTCCCCCTCTCTCTCTGCCTGCCTTTCTGCCTGCTTGTGATCTCTCTCTGTCAAGTAAATAAATAAAATCTTAAAAAAAAAATAAATATAATTAGATGAAATGTTCCATTTTAAAGGAAGAAACCCCGTGAATGGATTAAAATGCAAGGCCAACTAGTTACTGTTTACAGAAATGAACTTTGAGTATAACTAGGATAGGTTGAAAGTAATAATAATAATAATAATGGAAAAGATGCTCCATGCATACATATGTATCACTAAGCATAAGAAAGCTGAAGTGGCTGAATGAATACCAAAGTTGATCTAAAAGAATTACTACATGAGGTACCAAAGGATTTTGTAATGATGAAAGGACATAAGCCGACATTAACAAGGAGCAAAACCTACTAAGAGTTTCAAAATACATTGAGGAAAAAATGGATAGAACTGAAGGGAGAAACAGTTAGTTTCTAGTTAAGGTTATACTACTCTCCCTGCAACCAAGAGCATTGGCGAACAACAAATCAGTGAGCTTCTAGAAGATTCAATCGCGCCGTCCATCAACTCTGCCACGTGTAGAGCATTCATCCAACAACTGCAGAAACCACTTTCCCTCCCGCCGCTGGTGGAACGCTCGCTATACCGACCACACGCTGGGGTACAAAAGTAGTCTCGATAGATGTAAAGATCTGCTCACAAAATGAAATGAGAAATTAAAAACAAAAGGATATCTTTTTAAATTCTCAGATATGTGGAAAGTAAGCGACGCATTTCTACGTAAGCCATGGGGCAAGGAATTAAATGACGGGGAAATTTAAAATATTTTTAGCCACATGATAATACAAACACAGCCCTTAAAAATTTGTAATATGCAGCTAAAGATGCGCTTCCAGGGATATTTCTATTCCTAGATGGTTCTGTGGGAAAAGAAGAAAGGTTTTGAGTCAATAGCCTAAGGATCCACCACAAGAAGCTAAAAAGAAGAGCAAAACCAAAGACAAAATAGAAAGAAATACAAAAAGGTAGAAGGCTGGAAATAGAAGGTAAAAGAGAAAGTCTTTGAAATCAAAGTTGTTTGCAATGCTGGTAAAATTGTTACGCCCTTAGCAAGGTGAAAGAACACACAACTTACCAATTTCCGGAATGAAAGAGAGTGACATTATTACAGAGAATAAGGGTATCACAATAAGAAAATACCATGAAATACTGTATGCCAATAAATTGTACTCAGATGACATGGATATGTTCTTTGGAAGTCACAAATGACCAAACTGACCTAAGAATGAGAAATATCTGTGTGGCCCTCTATCTGCTAAAGAAATTGAATTCATGACCAATGCCCTCCTCCCAACACGCACACGCACCCACCCCTCTCTGCGACCAGGTGACCACATGGATGGATGTTGTCAGACATTTAAGAGAGAAATAATAACAGTCCTACACTAATTCTTTCACAAAATACAGGAGGAAGGAAAATCTCCCTAACTCTCATTATGAGGCCAACATAACCCTTATTCCAAAATTGGACAAGAATATAATGAGAAAAATATGATAAACCATTATCTCTTGAACACAGACTTAAAATCCTTAATATTAGGAAATCAAACCCGGTACTCTCTCTTTACACATACGTACACACACACACACACGGAAAGAATGGGCAGTTCATTTGTGGATCTAAATTGTCCATATTCCCAGGACTAACCTAATTAGGCCACTCTGCTCTGATTTATTTAAAACTCTTCAGCCATATGGATTTCACTATTCCTTTGATAGCCTACTTCAATAGTTCGTGATCTGGGCTTAGTTTTTAGGCTATTTCTACAAAGGACTGATGGTAAACCACCAAGAGAAAAATGTATTACAAAAATAAATAGGGCACAACCTTAAAGAAATGTACTTTAAAATTACTGTGAGTTTATCAACAATGAACTTTGATGTTCCCAAACAGTTGTATATAAAAATGTTTTTCACCCAAACCGCTGAAATCATCCAGCGTGGACATAAATAAAAGGATAACCAAAGTCAACGTAAGGAAACAATATGAAATAAAGTAAAATTTGTGAATTGCAAATTAGCCTGATGTGAAGCTTTATGTTTTTTGTAATTGGCTGCACTTAAGTTCTGTTTCAGAGTCATTTTTATCCCCCTATTGAATTTTCACTTCAAAGGTTTAAAATGGAGTAAAGAGAGAATGAAAAGAAAACCAAGAAGATATATCTGAGTTTATCTTCACCTGGTCACTAGGTGCTAGCTAGAAAAAACCCACCCCAAGGCAGCATACACTTATTTGTACCCAACTTTCCACCCGGCTGTTTCTCAGGGAGGTCACGGGAACAAGCGAAAGCTGGTAGAGACCTCTTCTGATTTTTTATTAAATTATCAGCTCATATCTTCTACTCAATAAAAACATAATATTCCAAGTAGAATTTCATATATTTCCCGGGTTGTTTCTTTTGGATCACTTAAAGATACTACCAGGCACCTGGGTGGCTTAGTCAGTTAGGCAACAGACTCTTGATTTCAGCTCAGGTCTGGGGGTCGTGGGATCGAGTCCCAGACCAGCTCTGTGCTCAGCACGGAGTCTGCTTGTCCCTCTCCCTCTGGGCCTACCTCTGCTCTCTTTCTCTAATAAATAAAAAAAACCTTTTAAAAAAAGACACTAACTACCCTTTCTGCGCCAAATTTTAGGACACATGTTTTTTTTTAAAGATTTCCAAATAGGCTGATGCATTTACACAAGAGCTTGTACACCGACAAAAAGTTTAAGTGGAGGGTAGAGCCGGAGGGAACCACGTCGGTTGAAAAGAAAAAGCAGCCATGCAGGGGGGTAACCGGCTCACTGTGTCAGGATTTATTGAGCAGCTGGGATGCGCTCAGCATGCGGGACAACGGCGAGCAACACGGATGTGGTCTGTCTCACCCCGGCACTTTACTAACCAGGAAGACGAACAGGTGATCCAACATGACGAGCCCTCGGAGGGGCAGTGGCACTTTGAGCACATTTAGCAAGGGGGTGACAATGACCGAGACCCGCTGCCCCGCAGAAGTGACGTTTCAGCTGGAGCCCGCGGTGCAGGAAGAGCTGACCCGCAGAGGCCGAGAGCTTCGCCCTGAAAGGACTGGGGACAGGTAAGGAATGCAAAGACAGCCACATGGAACCACCTTCCCGA
>CM052894.1:4564668-4593544 GCA_028534135.1 Potos flavus | reverse complement strand
TGGTACTGGTATGCCCACTTCTATTGCCTGTTTGTTTCTTTGAACCGTATGTCGTGGGCATAACTTTCCGTGCCACCTGCTTGCTTGTGTAACCTTGTACATGTCGAACTTCCTAACTGTGGCTTTCGTATCAGGAAAAGAGAGCAGTCATAGTACCTCCTGCCCAGACTCATGCACTGAGGATGCACGGAAGCTCTTGGATCAACACTGGCACACATTTACAAAAGCAAACACTCCTTTATGGAATTTCTTCATTCTGTCCTCAAAGTAAGAGCAAGGACCCTCAGGAAATATGACTGTTGTCCAGACACGCAGGTAAGACTGTAAAAACTAGGAGCCGAGTATGGTCTCGTAATGTGTTGAACTAAGACTGAATGGTTATTTTTTGAAAATTCATTTGCTTCTTTCTAATTCAAGGGAAAAGGTAGCCAGAATCAATAGCTTAAGATATGGGAGATAAACAATCTTGGCAGTGAGGGAAAAAATATCTTTCCATTTATTTATCTTTTTTTCTACAAATTGGGGAAAACAACATCCACATTCAGTCTTAGAGTGGAACATTTTTGTCGGAGTCTGGAATGTTCCAAATTTTACGGACTAGAAACACAAGGATTCAGAGCCTTTAAATGGCTATACTACAGAAATCCCATACTCTAATTGGTAATTAGCACAAAAGAGCTTCTATGTATGTTCCATCCACAAAACGTAAAAGATTCCTATTTCTACTGAAATCCTACAAACACCTATCCAGCACCTTGATAAGCATTTTACATTTTATTTTCCTTGTAATTCTACTCTCAGTCCTCCTCCCAAACCCCTTTTTCAACAAGCCAGGGGAAGGTGAAGGCTGGGAAAAATCACGCCCCTGCCCTGAGTCTCTGCCATCACTTGTGCTCTCTCCAGCCCTATGCTGAGCCCACAGCATGTCCCATAAGTGGAGAAGAAGGAAACTAATAATCATTTTGTTTGCTATAACCAAATGTATCTGACATTATTAGGACAATCTCAAATGGTGCTGGTTTACAAAGAGATGTTCCAGCCTGAGACCGAGAAAAATGAAGACTGAAACATGAGATTTAAGGCTGGAGGAAAGAAACGGAGCCATCCTGCTTTCCCAGACCTCTGCTGCCCTTGTGCTGACCTCTGGGATTAACCTGCATACCCATCTTCCAGCAGCAGGAGGGACAGCAGCTCATGGAAGCTGAGAACTTTGGGCTTCCCAAAGCATGAGCCCAAACCTACATCCTTGAACTGACAATGGTACCTACTGTGTGCCCCCCACCTGGAAGGAAGAACTCAAATTACAAAACACTCTGCGAGCATGCCCCTACTGCAGTGCTCTCAACAACCCAGTGAGGTAGGCTGTATACGTCTTTTTTTTTTTTAATTAAAAAAAAAAATTTTTAAGTAGGCCCCACGCCCAGCATGGAGCCCAACACAGGACTTGAACTCACAATCCTGAGATTAAGACCTGAGTTGGGATCCAGAGTTGGACACGTAACTGAGTCATCCAGGCGCCCCTGTATCCTTACTCTTCTTTGACAAATAAGGAAACCGAGGTTCCGAAAGATTCAGCAGTTTCCTCAGGCCACACAGCTGTAAAGAGTCCAAGCCAGGCCTTCTCAGTCCAAGTCCGAGTTCTGGCATGACCCCGGCGCCCCTCAATGTCATCACTGCAGCACGAGAACACACAGCACCCTCAACTCACTAACTCCACATAGAAGTGACGTCAGGAGAGAGAAGTTAAAGAACTCTCCTAATGTGATGTCATGTATGCCCATAAGAGGAGCAGAAGCCTCTATGAGGGATTTGTTCACGCTTTAAAAGAGTTGTCTTGACTTGGCCTTTCAAACTCTGTCCTATCTAGTCCCTTCTGCCACTCCTTTGCCATCACTTTCCTACTGAATCTCTGCCACCAACACCATGGCCCTCAGCTGTGCTGAGTAAGAGAGGAGGTTGAAAAGCACTTTCTCAGGGCACTCAGAGATACGAAGAAAGAGGAAAGACCCTGAACCATGTGGAAGTGGGACAGGGAGCTTCCGGGGGACCACCTACTCCAGCTGAGAAAACTATGCTCTAAGGAACAGACTTTCCCTACTAAGAAACTGGAAGTAAAACTTCACGCACTGCGTACACTAAGTCCAAATTTCAGTGACAAATCAGGCATCTGATTTTTTGAGATAGTTCGGTAGAGAAATCCTTCTGTATGGGATCGTGTTCTTCATTCCAAGACTTACAAAGATACACGGATGAGTGTCTCAATCACCGACTTGCCCCATTATACAACCCGCTCTCGATATTAGAACTCGAAAGTATGGAACAAATTCAATATACGTCCTGGAAGGCTCACAAGAATGGAATTCTGTTGACACCTCTGCTAGCAGAAAAGCGGCTTCTGGGAGCGTATTCTGGCCTTGTTTCCCAGCTGTTCACATTCTGCCTCAGCCAGAGGAAGATGGGAACAGCTGACGGCTTCACCCCCAAAGCTCAGCTTGGCCCCATCATTAGCACATCTCACCCCTGCAGCTGCCAAGGCAAAGACTAACATGCCAGCAGGAAAGCAGCTGACTCGCTTTTCTGACCGAACTTTGGCGTATCGGAAGCTGAGAACCAGGGTGCCAGGTGGGTTCAACTCATTTTCTGTACATCTGTAGGGTCTACACACTCTACGTGCCAGGAGGTGAGCAGCTGTGTCTGTTTTTCTCACCATCATACCCCAGTTCCTGGCACACATCTGAGATTGCTGGAGGCAAATAAATTTGTTGACTAAGATAACCCAGTGTTGGGGACTCCTCGTTCTGAAAACATGGTGGATTGAGCTGAGTGAGATAGAAAACTTTCTCAAGACAAACATATAAAAATGTTAAATAAAATGTGAGGGTTTTATAGTATATACATAACTAAACTAGAAAGAAAGGAAAGGAAATTAGCAGGACCTATAAACTAAAAAAAGAATTCATAACCAGCGCATTCAAACCCTGCCAATGCCATCAATGCCATAGAGACCCAGCAGATATAGGTCTGCAGTCCAGGAACTGTCAGTTTAATGATGTCATTAAATACACAAATTAAAAATAAATCCATATCAAAAAACATGATAAAAACTTCAGAACCACAAAACAAACAAACAAAGAACAATCTTAAGAACAACCAGAAAAAAAGGCAGGTTTAGTGCAAAGCAATCATCGTTAAACTAAAGGCTCCTCAACAGTAATAGTAGAGACCAGAATACAGTACGTAATATCTGCTAGGAGAAAATAACCGTCAACCTGGAATTTTATACACAGGTAGCCTAACATTCATGAAAAAGAGAAAACGGACATTTTTCAGGCAAATGCAGAGATCTGCTACTCACAGATTTGCTACTTAGAGATCTTCAATGAAAGACTACTTTGATAAGAAGCAGACTAAATCCAGGAGGCAGAAGTGGTTTGCAAGAAGCCATGATGGAAGAGAGGAACTGGTTATACTGGACACATCCAAATAATCCAGGACTATAAAAAACAAAAACAGGCGCTCCTGGGTGGCTCAGTCAGTTAAGCATCTGCCTTTGGCTCAGGGCACAACCCCAGGGTTCTGGGATTGAGTCCCACATCGGGCTCCTTGCTCACCAGGGAGTCTGCTTCACCCTCTGCCTGCCTCTCTCTCTTTCTCTGTCAAACGAATAAATAAAATCTTAAAAAAAAAGTCTATCACCACCCTATGACATTTTTTGATCATGTGCTTCAAACTGATAGAATAAAATGCTAGATAACAATAGTCAGTGGGAGAAGAGATGAAAGGTATTAAGCATTCTTAGCCTGTAGCACAGTTTGAGAGGAGGCCAGAGTTACTGACCACCTTTACACTTTGGTGCCTGAGGTGCAAATGTTAAAAATTTAACAATACTACTAAAATTGTGGAAATGGAATATATAACCTCCAAATTAATAGATCTGGACAGAAGTAGGTGTAAATAATCCTTCAGTAATATAATAGGAAACAGAAAAGGAAAAGTATCTAAAAATAGCAATTTTTTTAATAGCAATAGTAAATAGATTTCAAAATTTTCAGAAGTCACAATAAATGTAAATGGATAAAACTAGTTGGTTAATAGGCAGCAATTACAAAGTTTTAAAAACCCAGGCATATTTTCTCTATGATGGACACTTGTAAAATATAACATGGAAAATTTTAAAGTAAAGAGATAGGAAAAAATATACCAGAAAAACTTTAGCCAAAAGAAAACAGATATAGTAATTTTGTAGTATATAATGTAGTATATAGCAATTTGTCTTAGATGAATCTGAGGTTGTACGCAGTTGAATGGACATAACCAACTAACCTCAAAATGTGTAATGCAAAAACTGACAGAATTACAAGGAGAAATGGAAAACCCATGATTCCATTAGATTCTTAAAACCTCTCTTAGAAATACTGAACAAAAACTATTTGTCATAATATGATGTGACATCAGCTAATAAGCTTAACCTAATTGACATATCTAGAACCCTATACCCAACACATTATTTTCAAACACATATATAATTCTTACGAAAATTAACCATGCATGAGCTCGTAAAGAAAACTTCAAATGGATGAGAGTAAATAGGACATGGATGACTTTTTCTGACACGAGTGCAATAAAATCAGATATCAATAACAAAGAAACTACCCTTCCTCAAACATTTGGAAAGTAAAACACACAGAGACCAATCAAAACATTTGTCTAAATAACTTAGTAATAAAAAACAGACAGAGGGGCACTTGGGTGGTTCAGATGGTTAAGTGTCTGCCTTCGGCTCAGGTCATGATCCCAGGGTCCTGGGATCGAGCCCCACATTGGGCTCCCTGCTCAGCAGGGAGACTCCTTCTTCCTCTGCTTCTCCCTCCACCCCCACTCATGCTCACATGAGCTCTCGCTCTCAAATAAATAAATAAAATCTTAAAAGAAAAAAAAAAAAAAGAAACCAAAAAAAACCCATAATATAAATTATGGACTATTTTGGATGGGATGATAACACAAAACTGAAAGCAAAGTGTGTGCAATAGTGAAAGCAGTAATCAGAGGGGGAGATTTCACCCTTTGTGACGATAACAGAAGAGGATGATTGAAGGTGGAAGAGATAAGTTTTCTTTCTTTCTTTTTTTTTTTTAAGATTTTATTTATTT
This sequence comes from Potos flavus, assembly GCA_028534135.1. Taxonomy (NCBI): domain Eukaryota; kingdom Metazoa; phylum Chordata; class Mammalia; order Carnivora; family Procyonidae; genus Potos; species Potos flavus. The sequence goes on along the minus strand of CM052894.1, from coordinate 4,588,394 downwards.
ATTTATTTGACAGAGAAAGAGAGAGAGATCGCAAGTAGGCAGAGAGGCAGGCAGAGAGAGAGGGGGAAGCAGGCTCCCTGCGGAGCAGAGAGCCTGACGCAGGGCTCGATCCCAGGACCCCGAGATCATGACCTGAGCCGAAGGCAGACGCTTTAACCCACTGAGCCCCCCGGGCGCCCCTAAGTTTTCAAGAGAAGTAAGAAACAGAACAGTATAAACTCCAAGAAAGTAGAAGAAAAGGATGAGGATTTCATGAAATGGAAAATAAGAGAGATCTACAAAAGAAAAATACAACAAAGTTATTGAAGACAGAGAAAATATGAATAGCACTGCAACTATTGAGGAGATTAAGTCAACTGTCAAATTTCTCATGGAAAAAGCACCACACCCTGGTATGAAGTGCCAACTATTAAGGAAAAAATATCACCTTCTATACCTAAGCTGTCCTAGGAATCAAAAAAGCAGCAGCACCCTAGCTCCCTTTCTGAGGCTAACAGTAGAGCTTTGAAATGAAAATTAAACAGACATTTAGAGAAAGGAAAATTAGAGACCCAAGTTGGTCATGAACATTGCCCTAGAGTGGCTAAAGTATAAATAAAATATTAATAAGTGAAATTCAACATTATATTTTAAAAATGCATCCAAATCACGGAGGATTTACCCTAACCATTCAAGGATGGTTTAACAATATTAAATCTATTAATGCAATGCATTACACTAATAACAGAAGAAAGAGGGGGAAATTAACAACACATGAACAAGTCATCTACCCAAAAATGTTTAGGAAAAGCTTAGAAAAAATTAAACAACCATTTATATATGTTAAAAGGAAACCATTTTAGCAAGACAGCAGTATAGGGAAATGTTCTTAACCTGATAAAACATATCTAACAAAATTTTACAATAAACATCACAATTGCAAAGAGCTAGTTATTCTCACTGAAGTTGAGAAAAAAACCCAGGGACACTTGGAGTCACCATTTTTGTTTATCATTTTAATGGAGGTGCTAGCCAATGAAAGAAGAAAAACAGAAGAGATAGAATGCATAAGAACTGTAAAGAAAAAATAAAGTTTACCATTATTTTCTGGTGGTAATTCTTTTAGAATTTCTATGAAATCAATTTACAAACTATCAGAATAAAAATCAAGCAGAGTCACTGAATTCAAAAGCAAAACACAAAAATCAGTAACATTCATTTATACTGAATGGAAAACATCTATGACAACTTTCTAAAAAAAGATATAAATCCACAAATAAAACAAGAAAAGCCATATGCTCATACTCATAGAAGCTGAGAAATAGACACATGTGTTCATTACACCAGTCTACTTTTGTATGTGTTTTAAATTTTCCATACTGAAAAGTGAAAACCTAAAAATAAAAACAGTGATAACTTCAGAATAACAAATCTATTAGGTACCCAGGGTACCTCAAAATATATCTTACAGAGATGTGCAAGAGCTTTAAAGAGAAAATTATTTAAAATTTATTGAATAACATTAAAAAACATATGAATAAAGAAGTGACCAGGGAGGCCTGGGTGGCTCAGTAGATTAAGCATCTGCCTTCAGCTCAGGTCATGATCCTGGGGTCCTGGGATCAAGTCTCACATTAGGCTCCTTGCTCAGCAGGGAGCCTGCTTCTCCCTCTGCCTGCTGCTCCCCCTGCTTGTGCTCGTGTGCTCACTCTCTCTCTCTGCCTGACACATAAATAAATAAAATCTTAAAAAAAAAAAAAAAGTGACCATATTCTTGAAGCAAAGTTTTGATGGCGTGAGGTAGTCAATTCTCCCTCAAATTAATCTGTAAGTCCACATAGGGTATCTTGCAGAAATTATCAAGATTATTCTAAAGTTCATATGAAGTATTAACGTTTCAAGAATAGTCCAAAGAACTTTAAAGGAGAGTAGGGCAAGGAAGAGGGGAAATTAATGTTCTTTGAGCATTTAGCACAAACTGTCCAAGGCACTTTCCATGTATTATCTCATTTACTCCTCCCTGCACCCCTGTGGGGGCAGATACTATTATTATCACCATTTTAAGGAAGGAGAAACTGGAGGAAAAAATTGCGCAATTTGTGCGAGGTTTAGGCTGATCAATCTTCATAGTTTGCCCAGTACCAAGGGGTTCCTGCAACATGGGATTCTCAGTGCTAAAACTGGGAAATTCCCAACAACATAGGATATTGACCACCTTCCCAAGGTCATGTGTCAGTTAACTGGGTGGCAGAACCGATATGTAAACACTCACAAGCTAACCTCAGCATCTGCCCTCTACACCATTATATGACAACGAATCTAAACTCTCAGGGCTAATTACAAAGTTTACAGAAACCTGAACACAGGAGGATGCTGGAGATAGGATAAATAAATGTCCAACAGAGCAAGGAACCCAGAAGCCTATCTGTCTATACTTGGTATTTATCAGAAGGGAGAAAGGAGTCAACAAATTTTAACCAGGATGATTAGTTATCCTATCTATATGTGAAAAAAATAGATACTGACTTCATATGATAAATAAAAAATAAAGTCCAGTTATACTAAAAGCGAACATCAAAAAGTTAAAATTTAAAATAAATTATTATTATTTTTTTTTAAGTGGGCTCCACACCCAGCATGGAACCCGATGTGGAGCTTGAACTCCCAACCCCGAGATTGAGACCTGAGCTGAAATCAAGAGTTTGGCACTTAACCAAATGAGCCACCCAGGCGCCCCTAGAAGAAATGATTTTTAAATCTCTATTGGAGCTTAGGAAAGAGAAAAATATTCAACCAAACCTAGAAAAATGAGCAAATGATAAGACTAAATAACTCAAAGAAGAAACACAGAAAACAATATGGACACATAAAAAGAGTCAGAGTCTAGTAAAATGACAATTAAAATAATGAAATAGTTCACATCCAGCTTGGCAACATTTAAAAGTCTGAAATCACCAAGTATTTGCAAAAACACAGGTAACGAGAACTTTCTAACAAATAGGCACGTCAATTGGTACAAGCAATATAGAAAGCAATGGAGAAAAACACATGAAAGTGGAAAATCGCGCATACTGTCCAATTCATTTGTAATAGATTCCCTAGAACTCACGCCTGTATAAGGAAAAAAAATAGATGCAGTATCAAGAAGTTGGGGAAAACAGATATTTATCAATAGGAATGCACAACTTATGGTTCATTCAATTAAAAGGAATGAAGAAAGCATATGTAAGTCTTTAAAAATATTGATTTAAAAACAGCAAGTTGCAGAAGGCGATTGTATAGAGGAGGGTAATGTTCACATAACATTTAAATACAAAAAATATTGAATATTGATTAGAGATATGTAGCAGATGAGACTGCCCAATTTTTTAAGCACTCGTGTAGAAGCTGAGCTCTTAATGTCGCCTTGGGAGGACATAAAAGCTTAAAAGATAAAAAATGTCAATATGATGTTGGATTATTCAGGTTCTCCATCCCATCTATCAGTTGGAGGCAAGGTATATTGGGCATTAACACACAAGGATGCAGAAGGAAAAATGAGCTGGAGGAAGCATGAAGACTGAAATGGCAGCCTGTCAGACAGCACAACCTTCAATGCGCACATTTCGATTGACAAATAAAGTGTATTTGAACTGCACTGCCATTCTACTTAACACCAAGCTCAATTATCATCTCTTTGCTCTAGATGTTATAAATTACGGCACAGACAGAGTGCAGAGTACATAGACTACGAAATGTTCCCCAGGGCAGGTTAAGACCTAGTCTCCATCATGAGACAGCCCAGAGACTGCCCTACATCGGCAACTTAGCAGATCCTCACCATCTGCAGCCGTGGTTTCCTCCTCTGTAGAGCGAGGGTAATAGCAGGACCCGCTGGAAGATTCTCACGGGAGGACAGTATGAGACAGTGGGTGCAAAGAGCTTAGAACTGCCCCTGGCACCAACGCACGCTGGTATAAACGCTTCAGGTTTAATAAAATACTAAACAATCACATAAAGAAATAGCTATTCGAAATGCATAGAAACTATTTCTTGAAACATTCTGTCTAGATCATATCAACTTCACTTTCTCAATCCCAGGGAGCTGATAATTAAAGAATTGTACATACCGCAGAGTTGTTTAATACGGCTCCCAGCGGGTACATAGCCAAAGGGCTACAGGGCTGGCCATTTGGTATACAAGAAACATCTGAAAATGTTTCTCACACCTGTCTTTATAAATCATAGATACTGCAGGAACAGTTCAGCTTAAAAAGGCTCTTAGAACACAAAACAAAACAAAAAAAATTTTTTTTTTTTTTTGGTGATTGCAATGAGTTCATTAAGGCATCATCTACACCAGGAAGAAAAATGATTAGCATCTTTACGTGATGCAGTTGCATTGCTTTAAAAAAAAAAATCTTCACAGTTTCCACAGCTGCAACATCTATCTAATTAGGTATATATTGACTTTCAGCATTTATAGATTTTAAAAGAAAGTTTTAAAACATTTAAAAATGGATGTAATTTTTGTTTCCACAAGGAAGGAACAGAAAGAGCCAAATGACAATTAGGAGAAAGAAAGCATGTCTGTATGTAGGGAGCGGGAAAAGCAGCGTGGGCTGACTTCTGAATGGACAGGGCAGACCCACAAGCATTTACCCTGCACTTCCCCCCTGAAACCACACAGTAAGGAATAATAACAATAATTTTAAAAACAATGCATTGGAGAGAAGATAACAGGTAAGAGAGAACAACGAAGCTTTTCAAGATGAAGGAGGATCGATGAGTGGTTCCTCACTCAGTAGAGAAGAAAGGGCTGGAACTCTGCTGCTCAGAGAGGAGGGAAGCCATTGAGAAGGGGAGCTAGATGAGCAGAACATGAAAATGCTTGGGAACGGGAGGCACGAGCACCTCTGACGGCCAACACAGGCTGGGCTGAAATATCGTCCAAGAAGAAGTTAGGAGCCCTGGATCCCTTGCAAAGCCACCATGGTGAGCGGATGGCCCCTTCCTCTCTGACTGATGAGGAGATATATTTTCTGGAGACACTGAAGCAGAGAACTTCTGTGCCCAAGGGCCTCAGGCATAGCTGAGGGAGGGAGGGGAAGCAAGGTGTCAAACTGAAAACAAGGATGAATTGAAACAAAAAAAAAAAAAAGCAAAGCACACTTCAGAGTGAGACATCCACTATAACCGTTTTCCCCTTTGCTCAGCTCACAGACCATCTAGTCAGGCTTCAATCTCCTCAGCAAGAGGATGCATGGTTCTCCTCTGGGAAAACGGATCAGCCTAAGAAAGAGGATACAGTCAGTGATTATGAAGGTCTCCGCAACAGAGAGGTGCTTTGGAAGCACACAGACCTTTCAATCCGCCTCTTAGCGTCTCATTATTAAACATAAACAACCAAAATTCAGACATCTGAAGAAATTCAGAGATTATAACAAATGGGGGTGGGGAAGAATCTCAGGGCTAATGATGAGAATGAAGTGAACAAAATGTTCAAAAAATAAAAATACACTCCAAGAGTTCATTGAAATCTCACATTTTTTACACAAAAAAATTAAAAAAGAACAGAACACTACCAAAAAAAAAAAAAGAAAGAAAGAAAGAAAGGGAACATTCGTAGAACAAAAAACATCTGGAAATTGACTATCTGGTAGAAACAACTCAATAGCAAGGTTGGAAAATGAAACTAAACTCTCCCAGAACGTAGAACAAAAATACAGAGATGAAAAATAAATAAGAAAGTTAGAGAATGTTTCCAGGAGATTGGGACAGATATCCAGCTGATAGCAGTTTCACAGAAGGCATGACAAAAAACAGCAAGGAAGAAATAATTGAAGAAATAGTACAAGAAAATGGACTAGAATTTCATAGCATGAATTTTCAAAGTGAAAGGGCCATAGAGTTCCCAGCATGATAACCAATAAGAACTTAAAGTAAATCATCATGAAATGTAAAAATACTAGGGATAAAAATATGATAATAGCTTCCATGGGGGGAAAAATAATCTACATTTAAAGGACTGATGGAATGCTATCAAGTTCTCAAGAAGCAATGGGCACACAGACAGTAAAGAAATATCTTATAAAACACTGAGGAAATAGGACTTCCACCTTGGAATTTTATACCTAAGCAAGCTAGCAGTCAAGGGTGGAACATATACACAGATTTTTGTGCAATGTATGGCAGGCACATATTCTGACCTTTCTTACAGAATCCGTTTTGTTTAAAATACCAATGTGCACAGCTAAAAATATGTACTTTTCTATTTGCCCATGCAGTTAGCAGTGGCCCTGTGTCACAGGCTGGTTAAGAGAAAATCTGCTAAAGGTTTCTGGAAGTATTCATATTTTCCTGCTCAAAGAGATTTGGCCGGCTCTGTTCTTCACCTCTTCTGCCCATTACTGCCTAGAATTCAGGTATAATGCTAAAAGGGAGAGCAGCTATCATGAGACCGGGGGCAGAAACATAAATGCAAAAGTCAACATGTAAAGATGCCAGTTACAAACAAAAGTAAAAGCTTGGGTCCCTGATAGTCTCATGGACCCACTACACCAGCTACTACACTGCTTACTTCACAAGAGCAGGTCATAAAAAGGTAAGAAAAGAAAAATTCTGGAGTCAGGTTTTCTGTTATTTGCTGCTGAATATTCCTGGCAAGTTATCAAGTGGTTTTACCTTCCGTGCGCCCTTCCTCAGGAAGTTACTAGAAGATGTGCTTCACAAAAATAAGGAACTAAAGTAAGAAAGAGAAAGTTATGGTGCTCAGAAAACAGGTGACCCCAGAGAGGAAGGATGCAAAACGAATTGCAAGTATCTTAGTAAGAAGGGCAGTCTTGAGACAACAGCTGTACTGTATCCTAAAAAGTAACTAGTTTATATTGGAACAAAGGAATAAAGGGCTCCAGGAGAGAGAACATTAAATAAAAATAAATAATGGATAGATTACCTGATGTGTTTGATTATGTTGAAAGGAATTTAATAGGTCTCCCAGAAAGTCTGGAAGGTAGAGATTGGTACACAGGAAATAAAGCAAAAAGGGCCTTTTTTTTTTAAAAAAAGCAATTATTAACTCTAGGAAAAACAAAAAGTTGCAAGAGATATGAAACGGAGTCATAGAACACTGTGTGGCTCGACTGTGAACAATATTTGCAAAGTCTTTACAGTGCAAACATGGAATTTTGTTTTTTAAAAATTATGGCAACACTATGCTGGAAAGTTGGAAAGAAGAGATGCCAGTGTGGCTGGAGTAGAATGAGCAAGTGGGGGAATGGTAAGAAAGGAGATCATAGAAGAAAACAGGGATTAGGTTATCCAGAGGTTTGAATTTTCTTTCCTAAGAGCTGTAGAAAGCCACTGGAGAATTTTAAACAGGAAACCAGCATGATCCAACTCATGATTGAAAATGATGACTTTGGCTGTAGTATTGGGAAGAATACACTGTGTAGGGGCAGGAAGGAGAGCCAGCAGACCGGTTAGGAGGCTACTCTAGCAGGGATATGAGGCTTCTGTGGAAGAGAGAAAAAGAAATAAAAAAGGAGGGCTGGGTTGGGAAAGGCATACTTTGAAATGGTGGGAAGAGGGCAGATGGGAATACATCTTGGAGGTTGGTGGCTTTTAGAGAGAAAGGGATGACTTTCTATGTGTTAGCATGAGACATCTGGAGAGGCAGAGGGTCTTATTACTGAGTTGGGCAGACTGGAGGAGGAATGGATTTCAGAGTAGAGGGGTTGGGGTCTAGGGTTCTGTTTTGGACCTGTTGGGTACCAAGCAGGCAACTGTTCTGGGTCATGGGGTAACACACAGGGAGACAAACCCCAGGATATACTCTGCCTTCAACAAGTAGTAATTCCTCCTTTTCTCTTGCCAACACAAAGACATGTGTTATTACATGCTTGGATTTTTAAGCAACCCCAATGCTATGATTTGGGGCACTGATTGATTTAAGAACTGATACTGAGAATCCAAAGATAAACAAGCAGTGAATGCTGGGATATCACAACCTATCCCCCATCCAAAATGTTTAGGTCTAACTCGTTTTCTATTGGAGTCAGATCTACCCTGAGAAAAATCTCTCTCTACCAAAATCCCCTACTCCGAGAATAATTTCCATTAGCTTGATTTAATAAGTGTTTTCTTCTAAAACAATTAATATTCTCCACGCTCAATGGACTTCTATGTGTATACAGCATATACCAAGTTAAGGACCACCTCAGGCACACTTTGAGATTGTTTGAGTTTTAAAAAGTTCCTTCTCAATAAACATTCAAAAAGATCAATTTGCACAAAAGTCTTTCAAAAACACTTTCGACTACTATTATTTTCATTTGCAGGTCATAGAGCTCTTTCAACAGTCAGCAGTATTCTTTCTTGGCTTCCCCATTGTTTTTCATTGCTTTGTGCAATCCTTTCATTTAATCATTAATTCCCCAATTGGTCTTCATTGCTGTGTGGATTTTAACAAGAGCTGGGTTTTAGCCACATTACAGTAGACGTGGTGGGGGTAGAGGGTAGCAGTGGCAATTGCAAAATAAAACGTACCATAAAGTGGTAACGGCTCATGATTGAGGCCAGTTGTTGAAAAATAAATGCCTGTTAAAGAGAACCATAGAAATTTAGAGTTGGAGGCCAAGGCAAGCCATTCATTGGCAGGCCGACAGCGCCTCTAGCGGCAGAAAGAGAGCGTTAAAGGCGTCCAGGAGAAGCTTCTGAATTTTTAAAAAGGCACCTGCTGGGTGAGTCCTCATTATGCAAAAAACAAAGGCTCCATAGGTGCCCAATTTTAAGGGGATAAGGCTCAAGAAAATCAAGATCCATAAAACAGCTATAATACCTACATTTTAGTTTAACTTCGAAATGAGTTGTCGCTTTACACAGGTTGATTTAAGGATTATTTATGGCCGAGAAACTGACGAAGTGGAGGGAGGCGGAAAAATTCTGCTCAAGTTTGGCCGCCACAGACAACGAGGGAACGATCCGGAATAAAAAAAAAAAAAAAAAAAAAAGTGGGAAAGAAAACTAAAGAAGTACGTGAAGTCAATTTTTTTTAAAAAATGGAGACCGCTGTGGAACGCAGCAGGCGCACCTGCGGAGAAGCGGATGGCTCACCTGTGTGGCTATGGCGCCTCCTCCAAGTGTATCCGTGGGGGAGGCGGGGTGGAAAGCAAACTTCAGGGAGGGCTGACCCAGAACTTGGGAATTGGGGAACGGATTCGCTAAGGGAGGGTGTCGGGAAGAGGACCCGACGCACACGTGTAACTGTCAAGACTTAGACACCTTGGCAAAGGACACCCGAAAGGGGAGGGGGGCCGGGCCCGGGCCCGAGGCTGTGCCGTCCCGGCTACGCGCCGGCATCTCGCGGGCCCCGAGCCAAGTGCTCCCTCCTCCCCCCCCCCGCCCCCCACCCCGGGAATTAGCACCTTAGGGAGGAGGGGCTCCCCTGGATGCGCCCCCGCGCGCCGCCCCGCCGCTCGGCGTTCCCCCTCGTTCACTACCCGGTGCGGCGCGAGGTGCCCCCGGGGAACGATCCCCAGCCCGCGGACGGCCCCGGGCGGCGGGCGGGAGAGGAGGGCCGGGGCCCGGCGGGGGAGCTGCCGGGGCTCGGCGACTTACCTCGGGCCGCGGGGGGCGACAGCAGAGCCCCGGCCAGGGCGAGCAGGAGGGCGCGGGCGGGGGGCGCGGGCGGCGGGCGCGCTGCCATGGTCGCCGGCCTTGGGTGGAGCAGCTCTCGGGGCCGGGCGGCGAGCGCTGCACCATCCCACGCGGGCGCCGAGCGGGGGCCGGGCGGCGCGACCCGAGGGATTTCCTGCCGCAGGGAGTCAGCCCCGGAGCCCTCGCGCAGCGCCCGCGCCGCCGAGGAGCGAGTCTAGGCTTTCATTTTTTTGAAAAAGTTTTCCCCCGGTGTGTGCGTGTGTGCGCGCGCGCGCGCCTCTGGCACGAGCCAGCCTTGACCGTTGCAGTAAATGAGCAAACTGTCCGAGTTGGCCCGGGGACGAGGAAGGTCGTTAGCGAGAGAAGGCAGGCCTGTGAAATGGATCCACGGCCAACAGTCACCGTTCTCATTACCACGGAACAAATTATCCTCTCCCCCGCACCCCCGCCCGCCGGCGGCGTCCCGCGGGTCCTAGAGACCGCTCCGGGGGCCCCGCCAGCGTCCCGCCCAGAGCCGGCGCTCGCCCACTCCCGGGGGTGGACGGGGCTCGTGGGGGGCGGCTAGGTGCCGGGCGCCCCGCGGGCCGCGCACCCCGGCGGCACAGACGTGGCTCGGTGGCGGCGCGGGCGTTCGGAGCGCACACATCCCCGCCCCGGGATGATGTGGCCGCGGGGCCCCGGGCGCCCGGCTGCCAAGAGCACACGCGGCTGCACGGTCCAGCTTTCCAGACTGAGGCTGGAAATGATGACTCGGCTGCTCGCTCCCAGGCTCGCCGGGAACCCGCGGAACGCGGGTAGCAGGTCTGAAAGGCGGTCCAGCGCCCGGGCGGGCGTCCCCGGGACTGTGCCCTCCGCCGCCCCTCGGACACCTCGGGCCTGGGAAAGAATCCTGGACTCGCAGGCACGCGACGACGTCTGGCCATTACGTGTTTGATGTGCTGCTTTGGGGTTTACGTTGCTAGGTTGGCTCCCGTTTCTTTCCCTGTGGCGTGGGACCCAGGAGAGGGTGTACCGCGTCGTTTCCCCAACTGGTCACGAGAAGCATCTGAGTGTGTCTGTTGGAAATACAGATTTCCAGGCGCCCTTCCCCGCCTGTGGCAGGAGACTGCAGCCAGGGGACCGCCAGGTGTCTGGGAAACCCGGGCGAAGTCAATGGAGGGCCTTGCCTTGAGTCGAGTCCTAGTTCTTGGTGGCCTCCGCCCTTCCCGCCAGAGAGCCCTGCGGAGCCATGATGGCCGTTTTGGTAACAGGACTTGTCGCCCTCTCCAAGACCGTAGGGATCCCCAGCGACGCAGCTACGCTCACTGAAGGAGCGGGCTGTCTTAAGGATGGTTGTCACCATCCCCCAAAGACGGAATTCTGTCCTGTGACTTCTCACCAATTCCTGACACAGCCCGCGTTCCACGGGCCAGGTGGCCAGTGTCTGAGAAAACTCCCCTTACCGTCTTTTGCTACATCCAGGAAAGCAGCTTTCCTATCTCCCCCCACTCCCAGGGTCTTGCAGCCTTCTCAAGAACCACGACCACCCTCTCATCCAAGTACAGGCCTTTGAAAACAAAACAAAAACCCTGAGAGCCAGAGGTACTGGCCAAAGGGTCCACCTCCTCTGGGCCAGGGCACCCCAACACTCGATCCGGAAACAAGGCCTGGGTGTGAGCCCCATTTTAAGTCCACCCCCACTTCCTCCTTACCCCCCTGCGTGGCCTTTCTCTGTTCATTCATTCCCTCGATCAACGATTAGCAACGCTGGGGTAGGGCCTTGGGAAACCAAACGAAGGAGAAACGCCTTTTGCCTTCAAAGACTTTTCTGTCTTGTAGGACAAACTGGTAAATCAGTTCTATTGAACGGGGTGATTGGTTACTTTACCTACTTAATAATCACCGGGTTGCTCGTTACCTACTATGTTATTTACTATCGGACTTCACAGGCTCGCAGTATTGTGCTAAAGTAATGTAGCCGGTGCATTATTTCCATTGAAAATGCTGAATATACAGATGAGGAAACCAGTGTCTAAAGGTTAAGAGGCTTCCCCGTGGTCACAGGGCCAAGGAGCAGGTCAGAGCCCACACCAGATCTGTTAGCAAACACAGCCTGTGTCTTTAACTCTGACTTCTAAGCTTCAGGTTCAGCATCTGTTAAGTGAAAGTAAAAAACCTCCCAGGTGATAGAGATCGTTAAATTAGCTAATACAGTGCCCCGCCCCCCAACCCGCGGGACTCCCGGCGTTTGTTAAGAATTCAAATCCCCTGGTATTTGCGCTGGACATTATTATTAGGAAGGTCTGCGAAGTTTTAACAGGTACTCAAGTGGTTCTGATACTTTGGTTCCCAGAACGATCAGCAACACTGTGCAAGGGAATTAAAAAATTGTTTCCTTTGAACTCAGTGGGACGGACGAGTTTGGGGATGAGCCTAGCTGCTGGCCTCTGGAATCTTTCTGACTGGGCAAATTTTTTATTCGTAATGGACCTCACATGTGCTGCACACAGGGCTGGGGGCTTTCCATACTTTCTCTTCTAATGATCCGTTTCTTTTTGCTCTTCTATATTCAGCTGTTACTCCTGACTGTGGAAGTCCAGGTTTTTTGTTTGTTTTTTAGCCCGGAAGATGCAAGGCTCTTTCTAAAGGGTTAAATGTACCCCAAGACTGTCCTTGGTTTGTTTTTGACTGAATGAAAGAAAACAGCCAATGCAGGCGGGGGAAGAGTAAAACAGGAGAAAAGTCCTAGCCACAGCCCTGGGGTCTCGACCATTTAATTCCCCGTCTCTGTGGAGCGAGGAGTCTGGACTGCCACTCCACCCATAAAGACTTCACGCTCGACCATAACAGCCGGCTGGGCAGAGAGAATCTTCCATCCGGCAGATGGTTGGCCTTTGGACAGGAGCTCTGCCTCCTCGTTCACAGGAAATGGACGCCGACGAGCCATTCAATACGGGATTGTTAGGTCATGGTGTGGGGTCAGAGGCCAGGATCTGCTCATTACAATTTCAGAGCGATGGCTTGTTGTCCCTTCCTTTCCAGAAGAATTGACCTTTGCGGTACCGTTTCCTGTGGGCTGTTTTTGCTGAACAGCCTGGGCATTCATGAGCAGGGCGCTTACGGCTCATCCCAGCTCACACGGCTCGAGCCGCTTTGAGCACAAGCCGATGAGGAACGGAGGCAGGTTTTCCTAAGCTGGGACTTCACAGGTAGCCGCTCCCGACCGCTGTAAGGGGTCAGCCTCCCTGCAGCTCGATCCTTGATGGAGCTGCAGACACGGGCTCCTGGAACAGCTCTTCTCTCTCCACGCACAGTTCCCAAGGCTCACTGCAAAAGTAAACAAACGCAACCGCCCCATGATGAAGATTCTTGGAAATCTTTTTAATTCCATCTTGGGGAGCTTGAAACTCATGACCCTCTCAGTCTGTGATAACGCCGAGTCCATTTTCTTTTCATAGATCTCACTTCGAGAGCACCCAAGAAAGAAGAATGCTTTGGGGGAATCAGGGGCTCATGGGTGCTGCGGGTCAGAAGGGACACGGAGGATCACTTAGACCAGCTCCCTTCAACCCCATCTATACTCTTCTGTGGTGCCCTGTCAAGTGACCATTTAATATCTCCTTGTATACCGACTGTGACGGGGAACTCATTACTCAAGAGAGCCCATTTTTAAGTATCCCAAGTGACTGACAATACCTAGGAGGAACACAGAGCCATCCCATGGCCAGAATGCCAGGCACGGAGATAGCTCCCACTGGCTGCACTTGCCTGTCTTTTCCCACCGTCACTGGGGCAGGCTGAATAAACAGGCAGTACTCAGAAAAAGGCAAACTGGGAATCTCAAAAACAAACAAGAACTCACAAGAACGACCAAATGTTTGATGATCCTCCTTCATTCAAGAAATAAAGCTTAATCTCCTTCCCTTTTCATGTGGGCTGGGCTGGGAGGCTCATTCAAATGAGTAAAATATGGCCAAAGTCACCGTGCGTGAGCTCTGAGACTAAATCATGAATGGCAGGAGTGACTCAGGTCACTCACGTCGAAGAAAAGCAGCTGCCATGAGGACACTCAGCCGTCCGACGGGGGAGCACGGAGGTGGGACATGGAGGGCTGCTGCCAGCAGCCATGGCAGTGAGCCCTCTTGGAAGTGCAGCTTCTCACCCAGTCAAGGTTTGGCAGCCCAGGGCGGCATCTGAGAGACCCCAGGGCCCACCCGCCCGGCGAGGCTGCTCCCTAATTCCTCACCCACAGAAGCTGCACGAGACAATATTTACTGTTTTGAGCCACTAATCTGGGGGGTAAGTTGTTACACAGTATTAGATAACTAATCCACGCTTAACAAAGCAAGCATTCCATTTCCACCAGAAAGTTTGCAAGGATTTTACTATCAAGGGCACCTGCCTTTTTGTGTGAACTTTGAACATAAGTTCTAGATGGAGGGGGGGGCACCTGGGGGGCTCAGTCGGTTGAGCGTCTGACTCTTGGTTTCGGCTCAGGTCATGATCTCAGACTCGTGGGTTCAAGCCCTGTGTCTGGTTCTGTGCTGGGCACAAAGTCTGCTGGAGATTCTCTCCCTCCCTCCCTCTCCCCTGCCCCTCCCCTGCTCACTCTCTCTCTCAAATCAATCAAATAAAATCTTTAAAAATTAATTTAAAAAACTTACAGGTAGATGGCCACAGGCCTCAGCTATGTACCACATAATTCTCAGCAGTACCCTTCATTCACTGTCACAAGCATCACGGTTTGCGAACAAATCGTACCGCTATCCTATCTGTAGATTAACGTCTTTTGTGTCGTGTATGGGGGCAGGAGGAGGCAAGCACACAAGCTTGGTTCTACATCTGGACTCAGTTCCTCCTGTGACTACGATTGAACGTGGGACTGAACTTACAGTCCTGGATAGTCTAGGGTACTGGTCCAGATAATAGTCTAGCCGTGGCCACCAAGGCAAACTGTCTAGGGGCGTGGGGCTTTCTGTGAGTCTTTTCACTCCCCAGTGAGCCAGTCACGCAGCGATCTGATCTAAACTGCCACTTCCGGACGCGGTGATACATTTTTTACCAGCTGCCAAAGAACCCACAGGCATTCGCCGTTGACTGTATCTTGAACACATCAAAGCGAAAATGTGATTAAAGGCCATGCTGGCTCTTGGATGGAGGGACCCACCAGGAGGAGCAAAGATGCTCCCGCCCGGCAAGGCTAGCCACTCCCTCCTCGGGGTTCTGCTCCGAAAAGAGGCGCGGGCTCCCAGCGGCCAGGGGAGCTGGGATGGGCGGGACCTCTGGAGGGGAGCCAGGCCCTCCCTATCTGCTGGCCTCGGCTCAGCAGCTTTCCTCCCGGGGAGGGGCCAGCCCTACTCGACAATAACCCCAGGGAAGGGCATTCCAAGACATTCATATGTTTTTGAAACTCCTTCTTTACCTAATCTCTCTGGTGGCAAATTGGGCCATTTGCGTCGTCTTCTGTGCTCTTGAAATTGGAAAATAACCAGACACCGGCCCCTCTCTATGTATTTGAATGCAGTCCCCGTTTCGTCTTTACTGTTTTAGGCAAATCAACCCCAATTTCTTTAACTTGCCTCTTGGGTCCTATTCTTGCTCTCTTTAATCATGTTTTTTGCTCTCCTTTGGATCCTCTCCAGTTTCCTGATTTCTCTTAAAGCGTGGAGGCAAAATGGGGCTGGAGAGCTCCCAGAAGGGTCCGCATGAGGCCACGGGGAGGAGAGGCTGCTTTATTGCCTCAGCTTTATGGGCGGTGGGGTCTCTCTCTGCAGCTGAGGCTCTTAACTCCTCTTGGGGGTGAGGAACAGTTCTGGGTGGTTCCGGGGAGGCGGGCTGCTCTGATCTGGGGGCGTCGGCCCTCCATCCCATCACTGCGCAGCCCCGCCCGCGACACCCGCAGCCCTCCTTCTTCACTGTCCTCCCCTCAGCCCGCTCCCTCTATCTCAGTGTCTCGGCTTCTTCGATGGACACTTGTAGGCGGACTTCCTTTCTCCCCGTAACTACTCCTCACAGGACTCAGCCAGAAAAGCCAACTCAAATTTCTAGGGCCTGGGGTCCCTTGTTCTTCCTCCCGCGCCAAGCTCTGGTCTAGGATGTGATGGAGATTTGGTTTTCTAGCAGTGACCAGACATTTGATCCTTGTCATCACTACCACGTCCCAGCCCAGCAGTGCCCCGGCTGCAGTAAACCTACCAACACCTATCAGTGGGAAGGGGCCCCCGCCCCCCCGTCTCCCCAGGTAGAAACCCCCACAGCGTTCCTTTCCCCCACATAGTCTTAGGCAACATTCCCCAAGGAGCTTTCAGCTTACTTTGTCCTAGGCTGAGCTGGAAAATAAAAAGTTGAGCGCTCATCCCCAGAGCCCCCTGTGCCTTGCTGGGGGCGAGGAACATAGACGACCGCCCCCAGTCTCCTGCCCCGGTGTGATACGGAGCGTGGATCTGAGCCTGCCTCAGATAACTCTAGTGGACAGCCTCGGCCCTGAATCTGTCCACTCCACCCCAGGCCTCCGTGATCTCATCAACCCCGCGAATCCTGTACATTTCCCTTCTTTTGAAGGAGCAGATGGGGGGTTCGAGGAGTGACTTGGTCACAGACTTCAAAGTGGTGCAGTTTGGGACTGGAAGCTCAGTGCGTCTGACTCCAAAGCCCCCGCATCTCATTTCCTCCCTGCTGGCCCCTTCCTCTCTCTCCCTGACCGCTCTCTTGGAATTCATAAAGTCCCATCTCCTCGGCCTCAGGAATGGCTCCTGAGTCTGCCCCTCCCCCACCGCTCCAGCCCCAGGACTGGGTCACCGTGGCGCCTCCCCTCTGCGGCGACAGTCACAGGCCCCTGAAGCTCCTGGGGCTCTCATTCCAGCTACTGCTATTGCAAAAGCACTTTGAAAATGAAAACCTGACAAACCTTCACTAAATCCTCATGGCCTTTAGTCATACAGGGATTCTCCTTCAGGGGATACACAAGGCCATTTGGAACGGACCACAACCAGCTTTCCCAACCTCCTCTCTCTCCCACCCCCGGTACACAGCCCCATCCTTTACCCACTTGGGACCGCTCCACATTTGCAAAGTGTCTAACGCTTCGAGGTTTTCCACGCTTCTCTTAACATCAGAATAGCCTTCTCCTTTCTGATCCACCCTTCAAAACCCAGAGTGATGCCATTTCCACCGCATTGTTTTTTCTACGACTCCAGGCAAACTGGAGACTTCTCTTCGCTTGCACAGTTCTGTGCCGCCGGTATCGGGCTTACCACTTTGTACTCTAATGATTGTTGTGCGAGCCTGCCTGCCTTACTCAACAGGGAACCCCTTGGAAGTAGGGCCCCTTGACCTATTATATCTAATATGCCCGTGCCTAGCCCAGAGCGTGGCCAAAAGAAGCGACAGCAATTTCTGGTTCAGTGGATAAATGAACCAATGTGTGACTATTCCCATTTGGGTCTCTAAGACTTTTCCTCTGCACACAGCTTTCCAATCCGGGCTCAAGGATAGCGATTCCACGTAAGCACATTTATTGCTGAGGTCCAAGAAGATAAGTAGGCAATATTTCATTTCTCTCGCAAACCATTCCTCCAATAACCTCTGTAATTATTCCTGTTAAGGCCCATTACCGTTGCAAATCAAGTTAGGACTGATTTCCACAGTGCTAGCACTCTGTACCAGGACATGTTTTATTTTCTAAAATCTTCCATTTTTAACCAAGTCTGTGAATTCTGGTACTATTTTTTTAATTTAATAGAAACAAAATCAAACTCTCTTAAAGCTCCAAACAACCTCAGACTGCGTTTTGTTCTGGTAATCAGACAATGGATGAAGATTGCGGTTACTCGGAGATACTGCCAACAATGGAAAAAATAAATAAGAACATGAGTCAGAATAATTTGAAACCAGAAATGTGTGTTGGTAATAACTCAGAAAGTCACATGGAGGGGGCTTGGTCACAAAATCAGATATGATGTTTTGTTTTGTTTTTTTAAAATTATAACCTATTAGAGACCCCTTCTACCTGGTAGAGTGCCAAGAAACCTTACAAAATCTAGTATTGGGAAATCGGAATCCTGCGCCATCAGGAAAATGCTGTCTCTCTGGGGGGCGAGATGCAGACAGTCTTGAGTGCCATATGGAAAAATGACCCACGGTGGTGAGGAAGCGATGTATCGTTGGAGGGGGGACAGTTACAGTAGGGTAAAGGCCAGCGCTCCAGCCTAATCCTGTGAGGCACATTTCCAGCAGTGCCCTGGGTGGGGAGGGTTGCAACAGCACCGCATGTCCAACTGCGTCGCACTGGAATATACCAGAAGCCTTACCCGTAGCGTGGTTTTGTTATTCAAACCCAGCTGCTTGTCCACCTCTCCAGGGAGGCAGGAAACTACCCCACGCATTCATCCCCCCACAGAACTGTCCCCAGTCCCGTGTTGGGCATCCTCATGACATCTGGCTTAAATCTGCCAGCTCAGTCCCCATGCCCAGCAACCGCGATCTCCCTAGAGGTGGCCGCCCTAGACAGGGAAAATGCAGGCAGTCCACAAGGACACAAGAGAGCATCCGTGTCACTCTCCCTCCCTCAAAAGAATGGTCCCTTAGGCCTTAAGAGAACAGGGTTCAGACCGAGGTTCCAAGCTGAACGCCACCCCCCTCTTCTGCTTAGACTTGTGGCAACTGACCTATTTACCGCTCTCTACCGACCTACTTGGGAGTTCTATTTCGGAAGGTGACACAGAAGTCTCCTGTACCCCACGCGGAAGGAGAACCGCGTGCACAGGCGCACACGTGCGCACACCCCAGAAATCAAGGCCGTGGCAGTTTGTCACAGGGGAGCTTTTTTCTTCTGTCACCAAAACAAAAAACAAAAAACAAAACCTTGCCAGCACTTTAAAAAGTGTCAACAGTCCTTTCAGACGGAAACATACATAGATGTTCATTTCCTAGAGGCTTGTTTTCCGGTAAAATACCTGCAGGGTGACGCCCACGCGCGGGGGTAGAAGGCTCGTCTTCCACACAGAAGCCAGCAAGTGATGGAGCCACGCGTGCCCTCCACACGCGCGCCCGGCTTCGTGTCGCTTTCACCCGCGGGCTCCCCCCGCCCCGTGACCGGCGGGCGAACATCACGCATCTGTGTAGTAACAGAAGGACCGTCTGGGTAGCCGATGACCGACAGCTGGCCCCCAGAGCTGGGTCTGGGTCTGCCAGCGACGACGCGATGATGACAGTGATTGCCATTTGCCCAGCGCTTCTTATGGTCCACACGGCTCCTGTACGTGATCTACATGCTTCTCCATTACCCTGTGAGGCGTATTTTATTTAGTTTCCCATTTTACAGATGAAAACACGAAGGCCTGGTGACACTAAATTATTCAAGACCTCCTACCTACTAAATAAACCCAAACAGGACTCCCGCCCACGTCTGCCTGAGCCCGGCATCTACATTTTCTCCCCCTAAACCACACTGTGGTTTCTAAAAGCAGATTCCACCCAGATTTAGATTTAAATCCTGTGATCACCCCCCCTGCCAGTAAGCCGTGTGGTTTCTGTCCCTTATCACCTATAAAATGGGTGCGCTCTTCCGCATTGATAGATTTTTTTAGGTCAATTAAAAGGGGAAAGATATTAAACGCAACATGGTATCCTGTATCAGATTCTGGAACAGGAAGAGGGCATTAGTGGAAAAACTAGTGAAATCTGAATAAAGTCTGGAGTTTAGTTAATAGTCATGTACCAGTGTCAGTTTCCTGGTTTTGACAAATGTACCATGTTATTTTCAATGTTTACAGTAGGGAAACTGGATCAAGAGTATGTGAGAACTCTCTGTACTATCTTTGCAACTTTTCTGTAAGTCTGAAATTGTTCCAAAATTTAAGCTTTTATTTTTTTTAAAAGAGATATCTAAATAAATAAATAAAAGGAAAAGAATGGAAAAAGAGTAGGTCTCTTCCTGTGGTTTCTGACTGTTGAGATTTGAACCAAGTATTTATTGTAGGCTGGACAGAGATGTGGACTGACATTTTCAATTATACATCAGTGCATCAGGAGGAACACCTTTATTTAAATATGTTTATTTAAAAGTGCAACCAAATGCATTGCACTTTTTTTGTCCTTGTATATTTTCTTAATAAATTCCCAAAGTGGATCTATTTAATGTAAACATTTTTGACGTTACAAAGTGGCCTCGAAAGCTAAGTGGAGAAATGCTATTATTATATTGATTATATTGATTTTTAAACAAAAGGATAAACCATCATTTTTAAAAATTATTCCTTAAAGGGGAGGAAAGAGTCATGACAGAGAAGGAGGAGTAGGTTAAACTTCTCGAAATACACTTTGGTTTGTACATTGGATTTTGAAACCATGAAAACATTTACACAGTTATAAGACAAATTAAAATATTTTAAAAAATCAGCCCCTAAAAGTCAAAAGCAAAGTGAAATGAACATAGCTATATATTGATTTATGGCTCTATCACAAAGATAGAAATTATTCCATGTGACTTCAAAACGTTAATTTGACTGTACACCCTTAGTTAGACACATGCTAAGAACAAAAAGAAGATACAAAAGGAAAACAAAGGGTTTTTAATGATCATAGTATGGACTAGAGGGCTAGAGCTATTATTCTGACATTTCAGATTGACGGGATCAAGTAAAATGTCCCCTAAAGTCTAACTGGAAGTATTCTTACAAACTCATTATACATTTTATTTTAAAAAACATATTTTCTTGCTCTATGCTCTGAAAAGTTCTGGAAACAATGACCAACCACTAATGAACGCATCCAGTGTGGGCACTGTGGTCTCCGAGGGCCATTTGCATAAAATGCAACCAGGGCTCCTTGGGGAAATGGCTGACTCCGGATCTGGGAGACAGAATATCTTTCAGGGGAACCTGGAAAAGCTTGTCATAGCAGAAGAAAGGAATCTATCAAAGGCTACTGGAGTCAAGCCAAAAGGACACAGGAGCTAACCTGACCAGGCCCCCATTAGTCAAAGATGAAATAATTTGAGCATCAAAAATAATAGCTTAGTGAACTGAACAAAAAAATACATTTGTATTCATGACTTCACTAGAATAGATAAAAACAAACAAAAACCATCTCTGTTGGCTCATGATGCTAGGGAAAAAACGCATTACTTTGAAAATGGGTCAGGGGCGCCTGGGTGGCTCAGGCATCTGGCCTTTGGCTCAGGTCATGATCCCAGGGTGCTGGGATCCAGCCCTGCATCGGGCTCCCTGCTCAGTGGGGAGTCTGCTTCTCCCTCCACCCCTTTCCCCATCCCCACTCTCACTGTCTCTCTATTGCTCTCTCTCTCGAATAAATAAACAAAAACTTTAAAAAATAGAAAATGGATTAACGAAGAGAAAGGTTATCTAGACTGCTGTATGAACTCTCCCTTTGGGTGTTCAAATAGTTGATGCAGGGAAGTCTGTCTTTAGCGAAGTAGACAAGGTAATCCATGCAGAAGGAACAATACGATTAGAGCATCACTGGTTCGGAACCCCCCCAACGAAATAACCGATCTAGAAAGGATCACTGGTGGCAGCCAATGTTTCCGAGAGGGGACGAGACGTTGTGCCTCCGGATGAAAGTATATATGGTACTTTGTCCAGATCTAGCCGAGTGGATTTTAAAAAACTATACTGAACAGAGAAGAACATTCAGAGATGTCTTGGGGGTGGGGCTAGCTAACTCTGGACTGTGGGCGACCAGAGCGGCATGGGTTCGCAGACCAGCACCAGCATCACTGCGGAGCTTGTTAGAAATGCACATTCTCAGGCCCTGCCCCAGACCTACTTAGTCAGGAATCTCCGGGGCTGGGGCCCAGGGACCTGTTTTGTAACAGTTTCTTCCGCGTGGGAAAGTGCGAGAAGCACTGATATGCGGGACAAGCAACCCGGTTACTTCAATAAATGACCTGCAAGAAAAAGGAGATTTATGGATTCATAAAGAATTTTTAAAAAATCGGTCATATGCAGTATGTGACCTTTGCATGGCTCCTGATTTGAACAATCTGTAAAAATCTTTTATGAGGGAAATGGGGAAATTTGTACACTGACTTGATATTCGATATTAAGTAGTTAATTTTTGAAGGGATGATAGTGGTCTCGTGGTGGTATTTTGAAGAGTCCTTTCTTTAAGCAAAAAAGTACTCCTACATTGGGCGTGAAATGATTTGAGATTTATTTCTACATAATTCTGGGTGGGATGTGGGGAAACAGGCGAGGCTCTGACAGAAACAAGATTAGCTATGACTTTGCAATTATTGAGGCTGGGTGCACGGGAGCTCCCCACGCCACTCTCTCTCTCTCTCTCTCTCTTTTTGTTTTGTCAGTATTTCAAACTTTCCATAATAAGATGGTTTTTTAAACAAGGACTAACTCAGGAAAATAATATAGGAAATATAACAAAATGTTACCAATTGTTACACGGATTGATGGATGTATTACGGTGTTTATTACGCTTTTCTCTCTGCTTTTCCGTATGCTTGAAAATGTTCATGCGTAAAAACAAAAATCCTCATTGGAAACAATTTGAGGTAGGTTCTCATGCTTAAAAAGTGGGCATCGCCGTAGGAAACTCACATATTTTCTTCAACCACGATGGATCGCTTTTGCGTGCAGACGCTGTATTAGTGCGAGGTTATGTATGACACACTCCGGGTGTCGAGTGTTACTCCCGGGGACAGTTTACTTCTGCTGCGCTGACCCCTCGGCTTTGTGATCCAGGAAGAGAGGACGGGCAGAGGAGAAAGCAGAGAAAGGCCAGCAGGGGAGGCGAGGATTTCACCTGAAGCCCAGGACGGTGACATCAGGGAGCATTTGCGTGAAGAGCGGGGCAGAGCTAAGGGGTTGGGGCAGGGAGAGTAGCAGGTGCGCGATGTGAGGGCAGAGGATGGCTGAAGTGGGATGAATCAAAAATGGGGACTCCAAATAATGGGGTGTAAGTTCCTAAGTGTTTTTACTTAGAGCCCCCCCGAAAGGCTGCTCTTCCTACCAGTTCGTGTGCGGCTTTTGAACCATGCTCCTCAAGAGTGAGCCCAGCGGTGGCCTGCGTAGGTCACATTCACAAGACCCCTCTCTTCCTAGGACTGGGGTGTGAGCAAATCTGAAACTGGGGCAGCCGGCATACTCAGAGTGGCCCAGCGTCTTCGATATAAGCCAGGCCCTCCTAGTAGACCTGCAGCCAGAAGGGCTGTCTCTTCCCTCAGGACGAGTTCTATGCAGGAGGCTGCTGTCCAGGTCCGTGTCCCCTCAGTGAGTGAGGCCGGGGGCGAGGCCAGGACAGAAATACACATGCACGAAGGGCTTCAGCCAGGAGCTCTTCTCGTCGGCTCAGGCTGGGCTCCGTAGCACGGGAACGAGTACATTTCACAAGAACTGCATCCTGTCCCCAGGGACCCATTCGACCCATCAAAGTGCAAGCCCTAGTCATTCATTCAGATAAATTTGAACATCTGATGGGCAGTTGGGCTTGCTTCATTTTAGCCCAACTAGGCTGAATATTTATGCCGCATAGGTACACAGGTTGATGAAGGAACCTACATACATGACTGGCTATGAGTGAGACTGTGGTGTTCGAAAGACATTTCCAAGTCAACAAACATCCTGTTTTCCAGAAAGAGCCAATGACGCAAAATAATACCAGTTAGTAGTGATGGGGGGAGAAAGCAAGATTTAAATTCCATATCATATAAATTTTGTTTGCTATGAAACGCCCACAGCGAATATCATTCTCAATGGGGAAAAGCTGACAGCCTTCCCTTTGAGATCAGGAACACGACAAGGATGCCCACTCTCGCCACTCTTGTTCAACATAGCACTAGAAGTCCTGGCGACAGCAATCAGACAACAAAAAGAAATAAAAGGTATTCAAATTGGCAAAGAAGAAGTCAAACTCTGTCTCTTCGCAGATGACATGATACTTTATATGGAAAACCCAAAAGACTCCACCCCCAAACTACTAGAACTCATACAGCAATTCAGTAATGTGGCAGGATACAAAATCAATGCACAGAAATCAGTTGCTTTTTTATACACTAACAATGAAAATATGGAAAGGGAAATTAGAGAATCGATTCCATTTACTATAGCACCAAGAACCATAAGATATCTGGGAATAAAAAAGAAGTAAAAGATCTG
>CM052894.1:4494936-4548598 GCA_028534135.1 Potos flavus | reverse complement strand
CGTGACCTCAGACTGTCATTAAGCCCCCTCCACCCTCCTAGAACTCTGGCCCCCTGGATCCTAAATCGATCATATTCTTCCCATCAACTCTTTGCTTTGTGCATGCCTTTCCCTCAGTCTGCAATGCTCTTCACCCTCAGGTCTGATTTGTAAGCTTCTAGTCAGCTTTCAAGTCCCTGCTCAGAATCATTTCCTTGAGGAGGTGATTTCTGTCCAGCCCCTCCTTGGGACACCTGTGGCCACCTGCAGCTTCCTGACAGCTCGATGCAGACACAGGTATGAGCCTGGTGTCTCCAGGACTGGAGGGCAGGGAGCACCGACCATGGTCACTGGCACACAGTAGATATGTATACAGTCGGTGTTTAATAAGTGCTTTTTTAATGTATTAATGGATGAAGAGCTAGGGATTAACCTGGCTCCCAAGTGAAATTAGTTTTAGCAACTGCCTTAGCCATTTTAACCTTTGTATCCCAAAGCTATATAACCTCGTGGGTTTCTTTCTGGCTTATCCATAGCTATTCGGGAAAATCTTTACAGTGACAGGTAATCTAAATTTTCTCACTGAAAACTGGTCACCACAGATCTCTTTTCTATTCTACCTGTATATTCTTTTACATATCGGTGCTCACTGCAGTATTAGTAGGGGTCAGCGGCTGGGCCTTAGAGAAGGGATGACCGGGCTGGAATTCTTGGTTCCCTCATCGGTGTGAGGCGCACACCGGGACCTGCCTGGAGGGCTGCGGGGCCGCACCTCTCAGCCATGATCCTTGCTGGTCAGGCACGGAAGACCACGGGCAGCCTGGTGGACCTCAGAGCAGCCACGGTCAGCATCTCCAACCTTCCTCAGTTAAGCCCGGGAGCGGCCTTCCTCTCGGCCTTGGCGGATGCTGAGCTGGCGCACAGCAGGGCAGCGTCCCTGACCCACGCGGGGCTGTCTTCTCCCTGCTCGGGAGCGAGACTCACGCCCCACGGAAACCTGCAGGTCCTGCTTGCTCTCGACACGCGCGGTCCAGAAGGGACAGCTTTATGAGGTGAGCCTGTGGGACCCAGGCCTCAGGAAGACATCGTACCGCTTTCCCTGTGGGTACCAAGGAGGCATCACCTGAACCCTACCTCCCTTGCTCCTTACCTTCGGGGAACGCTCTGTCTATCTGAACATCACTGTCTTCCTGCGGAGATGTGCATACGTCTTGTAAGGGGCAAAGAAACCCAGACAAAGCGATTCCGGATTTCAGGAAGCTTCGCTGCTGACTCTCTGAGGGCTCAGAGAAGTTGCTAGACCGACAGCGGTTGCTTGGAGAGCTACACCCATCGGGAAGGAACTCTTTAACCAGCTTCTGTTCCACTGGGGGAGCAGACAGAGTCACCCGAGCTTCTCCTCGTTGCCTCCTGCTGCTTCCAGAAAATACTTTTGCTTCTACTAAAAATAAAACGAGAGTCGTGCTCAAAACGTCTGACGAGTGCACCTCAGAGGTACGGACTTTGGCACACCTTGCTCGTCTGGAGACGGACCGGGCTGTAGCACCTCCTCCAGAGGGCGGGAGCCACGTGGGTGTGGGGGGGTAGGGGAGCGGGGGTGGGGCAACGTGCACGTGCTCGGGCGGCACTCGTCACGTGATCACCGCGCTGGGTAGGACCTCCCCCAGCTCACGGAGGAGCTCCGCTGCGGATCTCGCTCTCCTGCGTCGGTCTAAAGACTTTGTGCTCGCCAGCACCCTTAGCAACTCAAATGACTTTCTGCGCACTAGGCAAGAGAGTGGGTGGGTCAGCGCACCGACTGTGGGGCCAGAGTACCTGAGTTCAAATCCCACCTCTACCACTTCTAAGGTATCCGGCCCCATCTATAAAATTGAGGTAATCACATTAAATACTCCTTATTTATTATTGTATTTTCATAAGAAGTTCCTATAAGTATGTAACAACACATTTATATAACTTCTGTAATTTTTACAGAATAACATTATATCTGGGGCGCCTGGGTGGCTCGGAGGGTTAAAGCCTCTGCCTTTCGCTCAGGTCATGATCCCAGGGTCCTGGGATCGAGCCCCGCACCGGGCTCTCTGCTCAGCAGGGAGCCTGCTTCCCC
Source organism: Potos flavus (assembly GCA_028534135.1). Taxonomy (NCBI): domain Eukaryota; kingdom Metazoa; phylum Chordata; class Mammalia; order Carnivora; family Procyonidae; genus Potos; species Potos flavus. The sequence continues at coordinate 4,546,512 of CM052894.1, read as the reverse complement.
CTCTCTCTCTGCCTACTCGTGATCTCTCTCTCTCTGTCAAATAAATAAATAAAATATTAAAAAAAAAGAATAACATTATATCAGTTAAAATCGAGGCAATATGAAAATTACTGATCCGTGTAAGGTGTTTAGCATAGTACATGATACATGGTAAGCTCTTAATAAATGTTACCTATCATTATTAATGCAGAAACACTGATGCAGGTTCTGTGCTATGGCAAGTACGGAGGTAGGAGGTAAGTTACGAGGTCATGGTGCAGATTTCTCAGAAAGCAATGGATGGAAAATGTATACAACATGTTGCTTATTGCCCTACTGTCATACCAAAAGTCTAGAAAGCACCTGCTGTCCATCAACAGGGGACTACTAGATCCTAGGGCCCCCATGCTTTGCAGCAAGAGAACAGAATAGGGAAATGCTCTTGTGTAGATGTGGAATACTCTCAGAGATGTGCTATCAAGTGAACGAAGCAAAATTCGGGACCATGCATCAGGTCTGCTTCCCCTGCTAAGTGCCGCTATACTCAGGACATCCCTGGAAGGACCCAGAAGGTGCTGGACACCTCAGGACCTCAAGGGCAGTGCAGGACTAGGAACTGGGAGTGAGGGAGAGACTTTCTTTTCATTTTTTTCCTCTTTTATACTCTTGTTTGGTTTTTTTCTTTTTTTTCCTCTGGAATACTCTATAAATGTTTAAAGGTGAATCGCTTTAAATCAGTTAGTGATCCTTCACCAGGCATCATCATCTCCTATGTTAATGCCCCCCAAGGGGCAGGGCCCCACCTGGGGGAGAGAGCCCCTGCTGCCAGGAGCTCGTGTCCCAACCCCCTTGGGCACTGGGGAGAATAACAGTCCTAAGGACCGCTGGAATAAGTAAGGACACTTAGAAGCTTCTTGCAGTATTTTCGCAAATGTCCTATGCAACAAGGAAATGAGCCCATGAGCACATGGCATTGATCAGAATGGGGACCTCTTATAAAATAGCTTAGTGGTCTGCACTTCGTTCCAGCCCCTGTCCCTGAGCCTCGGTGTCCTTGACAACGAGAACAGGTTGAGCGTGGCGACACGGTGCAGGGCGGTGGGAAGAACAGAGGACAGAGAGGAGCCTCTCAGTGGGCTCCCTGGCTCTGGGATCTGGGGCAAGGGAATCCCTAAGGGGTAAAGCCGGCTTTCGATGTTCTTATAAACAGACAAAAGGAAGGAAAGCACCTAGTGGGTCCCAGCACATTGGGGGGTACTAAGAAAATGGCAGTTATTTTTGGCCCCGTCATTTGGAGAGGACATACGGTCTCCTCTGATAAAGGTTGGGATTTGCTCATTTGTACAGAAAATGTCTTTCTAAACTTTTATTTCAAAAACTGCCCATTCTGTTTAGGTTTGAAATGCCATAAGCAGAAAGTCTCAAAATAGTTATTTCTTTCTATGTTGTGTCCTCTTACGAGAAGCTCTCTTAAAAGAATCGAAAACGCAATCAGCGATCGGTGGGGCAGTCTCGATCTGCTCGTTGCACAGCGGTGTCGGGCTCTTTAAGGGAGCCCGACCTCCCTGCCTCCCTCCCTAGCGTTCCCCTGTGGGTCTGATTTCATACCAACTCGTATGGGAAGCGTTCTCTGTAAGTCAGATGGGTCCGCCCGTGTCTTGGAAGAGTTAGAACGACCCCCAGAAAGTAGAATGTAGTTGGTGTGCTGCAGAAGAGAAAGATCCGCAGTCCAAGGACTCCCTGACAACGTATTGATCACATCTCTTTTTCTGGATTCTGAAAAGTACAACCATCAGCCATGAAATTATCCTCAGGCGGGCCTTCACAAAGCAAGGATGTGCACGTTGTTTCTCCCTGCATGTGGGTTGGACTGAGAGTTCTCCATTGATGCCCCCAATTTTAAACTCAATCACCCAGTGATGGCCCATTGCACTGCCAACTCTGCCCATCTTGAGAGTCTGAAGAGAAGCATGAGTAAATCAGCCGCCTCTGACAGGCATTTCTATTTCTTGGACTCAAACTCAAAGCCTCCTTCTTCAGCCTGAATTTGGAAGAGCTGGAGCATTGCAGGTTTCCTTGAAATAGTAAGGTTCCCTCTGTTGCCTCTTCTCAAGTGCATTACCCTGCGGACGCCTGGACGGCTCAGGTCATGATCTCCGGGTCCTGGGATGGAGCCCCACATCCGGCTCCCTGTGCAGGGGGAGTCTGCTTCTCTTTCTCCCTCCGCCCCTCCCCCTGGTTTGTGCTCTCTCTCAAATAAATAAATAAAATCTTAAATAAATAAAATAAAATAAAATAAAATAAAATAAAATAAAATAAAATGCATTACCCTATGGGTTGGTCTTCTATAACTCAAATATCGAGCGAACTCACCTATCCAAAATTGTGCCATGCTCCGGGAGGCAAACAGAAAGCAACCGGAGATCCTGCCCAACAGTCACGAGTATCTTGTGTATAACTTTCCCACCTATGTCAGTATCCATAAACAATAGATTTCCAATACCAAGAGCAAGCTCAAAGCTAGTTGTTTTCAGGTGAGGATGTCATTGCACCTGTTACTCAAAAGCTTCCGGGAGGAGAGAGATCAATCAGCAGGCGGGCTCGGCCACAGCTTCCCTGAGAGCCGATGGGGCGTGATTCTGAGGAAGACAGAGGTAAGCCACAGATGAGTCTGGAACACAAGGGGGTGACCACAGTCCGGGCGGCAGGCAGGGCTGGCCAGCAGGAAGAGAGCCAGGCGAGTGGGCTGCTCTCGACTTTGTGCTCCTGCCCTTGCCGTGTGTGACAGCGGGACACTTGTCTGCGGTGAGATGCGGCCTCAGCTGACCCAAGCGCAGGGCAGGGAAGGGAGCGAGGACCTCAGCGACACATGTAGCATCACAGTCAACCAAGAGCCATGAATCTGGGCCAGGCGAGGCTACCCCTAGGTCCTTAGCACAAAAAGAGAAAAATGCACCCCTTCCCCAAGACACTTTACCTCCACTGGCCAGAAAATAAAATGAACCAATCTGATAGAAAAAGATACTTCATGATTCTTTCCAAATATTAAGGCAATGCATAATCTTTTCTGTTCTTGTTTTTTTTTCTTTTAGAGAGAGAGAAGGAGAATCAAGTAAGGGTAGGGGGAAGGCAGGGGAGAGGCAGAGGGAGAGAGAAAATCTTAAGCAGGCTCCAGACCCAGCACAGAGCCTGATATGGGGCTGTTCCCAGGACTCGGAGATCATGACTTGAGCAGGAATCAGGAGTCGGATGCGTAACCAACTGAGCCACCCGGGCACCCCTATAATCTTTTATGTTCTTAGGCGAGGCCCTATCAAGCCATTATCCCCCCCACTGGCCTACAATCCTGCCTGTGACAACTTGGCTCAAACAAAAGCTAGAAAATGGGTAGTGGTTGCTAAGGAGAAGGACCAGCCCAGCAGCCAGAGTCAGTGAATCACAAAGGAAGAGCCAAAAAAAAAAAAACAAAAAACCCAAAAAACAAAACGGCAACAGGAAAACACACACATGAGCTAGACACGACAGTTGTCTGGGGGATGTTGAAGAGCCCAAATCAGGTAAGTCACCTACAGAATACATTTTAGAGTCATTTATCCCCAGATTAGTTTAGATTTTGTTTTAGGTGTTTTGGTGGTGAAGATGGAACTCAGCTCCTAGCAAGGTCCTCTCTAAGGGTTTGGGCTACCTCTGTGCACCTCCCTGCCTTCTTAAAATAGACTGAACCCAGCCAATTAGCCAAGGAGACATTTCTGAACAAAGCCGGAATCCAAGGCATACATTTCCTCCCACATTTCAGTGTTCCTGCTGGGGATATTTTCCCCTTGAAAGTTGGACCATCTTACAGATGACTGGGTCTTAGAAACAACAGTGACTGAAGCTTCTGTCGATGCTTCTGGGTCATTGATATAAATATGAGTTTCTAAACTCCAGGGCGAGCCTGAGGGTCTCCTATTTGCACTGCAGTCCCGACCGCCCTCCCCCCCGTCACCACCTTATTAAAGCTCTCATGTCTGCATCTTCCGTACAGTTTACCTAACTCCTCCAGCAAACCCCGGAAGCACCAAAACCGAAGATGTGAGCTTGACAGGACTGTGTGTCAGTCAATCGGAAAGACACTCTTGAGCGGCACCTTGGGGTCAAGCGCAGACTCTCCTCGCTTTCGGCAGGACTTCGCTGACCCCAGTTTTGGCACAGGGACCCAGGAGGCTGCCGCCAAGGGGAAAGACAGGGCCTTCTTGGCACAAGGCATGCTAATTTTTGGACACGGAGGCTGATGCAGGGAGAGGGGAAGCACCATGGACACTCGGTGGCACCAAATGTCTTCAGCAGGGGCTTTGCTGTGCTCACCAAAGAGAGAGAGAACCTCCAACCACCTCCAGTTACCATATGCAGAGGGTGAAATCGAAGAAGGTAAAGTCAATGAGTGGCCCAGGCCCACTGAGGAACCACCGAGAGAGAAAATAAAGAAGAGCATTTTGCAATGAGCAAGGCTGGTGGAGGTTTTGTCCTTTTCACACGTCAAGGCTTCATTTTTGGGCTGCAGGTGAAAGCTCACGTGGAAATGGGTCTCCATGTGGGACCCCGTATCCCACCCAATCCAGACCGCTGTTTAACATCAGCCGATAATCGTTTCAGCATATTTCTGCTCAGTTTCTATATGGAGCTGTCGCAGCCTAGGGAGGGAGTCTGAAGAGGGGAGGGGGGCAGGCAGCAAATGCGATAAACAGCTCCACAGAGAGGATGGGGGCAGCAAGCCCCAGAGCCAAGCCACACAGCAGGAGCCTAGCTCGAGCTGCAGCCCTGGGGAAGAGAAAAGAGAAGAAATGAGCGAGCCCAGGGGAATAGACAGGCAACCCAAGAATCAGAGCGTAAGGATGAAAGGACATCCCAAGGCAGCTGGGCCAGAGGAAACACACGCGGAACGAGGCTTTCCGGAAATGAGACTTCCTGCCCATGTCAGCCCTTCCTAGACAGTAAATAGGTCTCTTCTGCTATAGGTATCAAACATGAGAACCCTGCCTCTCCCTAAAAATCTGCAAAAAAGCCTTCCCTTTCTGGAACATCAGCACACAGTGGAGGAGGGGAGAGCAGTTATGTTGTTAAGATGTCTATATGGTGTCAGGACACAAATACGCCCGTGCAGGGATCAGAAGACCTCTGTATTCAGAGAGCAAGGGAAAAATGCAGTCTCACCATTGCTATTTTTCTAGGATCAAGTTGCAAAATACCATGTGGGAAGCAGTGCACGCAAGTCTCATTTACAGCGAAGGCTCATATATGCAATTCCTGCAAAGAGAAATGAGTAATAGCCCTCCTCTCCCAGAGACCATCTAGAAAGGACACTGGATAAACAGAGCTGTTTTTCCAATTATGTCATAATCCTAGAGGTCTTCAGGCTGATGAACAAAAGTCTCAGAATGTACAAAAAGTATTCGGAAGGCAGAAATAAAACGCACGCGCATGGGCACGCACACATGCACACACACGCGTGTCCGTTTTCTGTAACATGATTACCTAGAACACACTGCAAGCGATGGTCAAGAGACACAAGTTCCAGAGACTGATTAGATCACAGCTTTCTACCTTACGCTCAGGAAAGATAGTCCCAGGTTACTGCACTGTCCATAATCTTTTATCCCAAAATGTGACTTCTCTTCCTGAAGCACAGGAAAAGCACATTTTAAACCTTTTCTTAAAACCTGATGCTAGGGGTGCCTGGGAGGCGCAGTGGGTTGGGCATTGGACTCTCGGTTTCGGCTCAGGTCTGAGAATGAGCCTGCATCAGGCTCCGTGTGGAGGCTGCTTTGGATTCTTTCTCCTTCTCTCTCGGCCCCTCCCCCTTGTGCTCTCTCTTTCTATAATAATGAATATGTAAATCTTAAAAGAAAAAAAATTGACGCCAAAGTTCCCCAAAGCAACCAACTGGGAAGATAATTTTCTCATTAAGGCACACTTTCTTTAAAAAACTTTTTTCAGGGGCACCTGGGTGGCTCAGTGGGTTGAGGCCTCTGCCTTCGGCTCAGGTCATGATCCTGGGGTCCTGGGATCGAGCCCTGCGTTGGGCTTTCTGCTCAGTGGGAGCCTGCTTCCCCCTCTCTCTCTCTGCCTGCCTCTCTGCCTACTTGTGATCTCTCTCTGTCAAATAAATAAATAAAATCTCTAAAAAAAATAAATAATAAAATAAAAAACTTTTTTCAAATTACAAAAGCAATAAATGATCTGCTTTGGAATACAGGAAAGCATATAAAAAAATTAAAATCACTGAGTAGCTGGCACTCAAAAATGTTCCCAATGATTTTCTCTGGGAAGTAGGGCGCGTTTCCTGTGGACTAATCCACTCTTCCCTTTATTTCTTTCATTTCCATTACAGATGTCGCTTATGACTAGACAGGATCCCCCACTTACACCCAGTGATACATAAAAGCCAGGTTCATTAACATGCTATTGTTGGGAGAGCTTTATGGCTGCTGATGGCCACTCTTCCCATTTTGCTTGAGAATTCTGGCAGGCTTTCATCTCACATCCTCCTCTTGGTTTCCCCGGGTGCTCCGACAATTACCAAACAGGGAATGCCACCCGTTAAAAATTGATTAAAAAAAAAAAATCCAGCCACTCTGCCAAGTGTCAAAGGGCATGGCAGAGAAGAATCTTAGCCAAGGTTCCTGCAGAGTGAAATGCCTGCTGGGCATGTGTGTGCACGTGTGCGCGTGTGCATGTGTGTGCGCGTGTGCATGTGTGTTAGTGTGTTGTGCAGGTGCACATGCACTCATGTGCATGTGTGCATGTGTGTGTGTGCAGGTGCACATGCATTCATGTGTGTGTGATGTGTGGGGATGTGTGTGTGTTAGTGTGTGCATGTGTGTGCAGGTGCACATGCACTCGTGTGTGTGTGTTAGTGTGTGCGTGTGTGCAGGTGCGCATGCACTCATGTGCATGTGTGTGCGTTTGTTCATGTGTGTGCGTGTGTGCAGGTGCACATGCACTTGTGTGTGTGTGTGCATTAGTGTATGTGCAGGTGCACGTGCACTTGTGTGTGCGCACGTGTTCGTGTGTGCAGGTGCACATGTACTCATGGGGGGGGGGCACGGCCAGGGGATTCTAGGTCTTACCCATTACCTTCATCTGAGGTTTTAGTACTCCAGAAAGTGAGAGAGCAAGGCTTGCTTCTGGTCTCCCCTGCCGTCTCAAAGAAAATGCCTGACCTCTTGATCTTCAACAACCCTTTACTGAGCACCTACTATGTGCCAGGCACTGTTATAGGGAACTTGGGACGCAGCAGTGAAAACAGCAGAATTCCTGCCCTCGTGCCAAGGACCATCCATGTCGGCGCCCCTCCTTGCTCTCTGACCAGTGACTGTCACCTCCACGTCCACAGCCAGTGACATCACTCCTGCTCCTTTGGCCAGTGAAGTCACCCCCACGCCTATGACCAGTGACATCACCCCCACTAGAGCCTCCCACTCCTACAGCCAGTGACCGCTAACTCCACTCCTACAACCAGTGACATCAGCCCACCACTCCCGTGACGAATGACCATCACCTCCACTCCCATTCCTAGAACCAGTGACATCACTTCCACGGTGCCCTCCACTCCGGCAACCAATGATATCACCTCCACTACGACAGCCCTCCGACAAGCATGACCATCACCTCCACCGCCATGCCCCTCCTAGAGCCAACGACCGTCACCGCCACTCCTACAATCAGTGACATCGCCTGCACTCCAGCTCCCACTCCTACAGCCACATTCCATACCTGGAATGTATCTGCACCCAGGGCTTCTGTTCCTCTGCATCGGGAAATGGAAACCTCTCACTCTCTGACTCCACCTGCTAGCTCTTCCGGCTCACGGAATGCTACTTTCTCCAGGCCATTCCTTCTTCATCACTGAGACCTCAAGTCCCCACCTCCCCTGTGGCAGACATGGCTGGCTTCCTACCCAATCTCCGTTTTTGTCTTTTTTCTTAGAGGATCCTCATTTTATTCAAGATGGCCAAGAGCCCAGCTAAAACCAAGATTTTGGTGTCATAGGCTACCGATCTGGCCAGTGCCATAATAGCAGAACTCCTTTGGGAGAACTTCTGTACGGTCTCAAGAAGGACTGTTCAGCTGGTATTTACTGGGGATGTAGATGTGATGGCTGGAGTCCCAGCAACTATCCTATGAGCTTAATAAGGAGTCAGATCTGAAGGAAAGTAGAGCAGGAAACCAGGGGCCTGGGCTCCTGATGACACTGTTGGCCCGCCATATCTGCCCCAGACTGCCCATGTCTGGACTTCTTTTACAACAAAAATAAATTCTTATATTTTTAAGCCAGAGCTTTATGGCTATCTAGTTACTCAAAGGTACACAAAGAAAAGTCTCCAAGGATACAACCCCCATCTATCAAGGCATGGGTCTGGAGTGGTGGGTTAGTGGTAGCATGTCTCTGAATCACATGGAAGTTTTCTTAAAACCCAGAATCTGGGGCACAGTTCCAGAATTTCCTACTAAGTCCAGAGTGGGGCCCAGATGTGCATTTCTGAGTTCCCAGGTCATACTGAGGCTGCTGTTCCAGGAACCACACTTGGAGAGCAACTAGATTAGGTTCAACGGATGTTAAACAAAGAGCAAAAACAAAGTTTTATGGCTCAGCACCTTACCACTAAAAATGTGGTCAATGAACCCCATCACCTGGGAACCCCAGAGACACAGAACCTCAGACTCTGCCTCTGACCTACTGACTCAGAATCTGCATTTGAACCAATCCCCAGGCATGTATAGCACAAGTTACATGCCCAGTGTCAGCCTATCACTGTCCTCAGGACCTTGACATGTGCTTCACGACCGCTGAGGCAGACAGCCTGCGTTGGCCCATCACGGCTTCTACTCACGAGCCCTCCAATCACTCAGATTTTCATCAGCCAAAGTGCGATGTCAGAGTGGAGGGACATGTGGTCCGGCCAAGTGCCCAGAAGAACAAGAATGTGAAAGAACATCTTAAAGATGAAACCACAGTCGGCCTCCTGGTTTCCCAGATTTTCCAAGCCCTCCTTCAACTATTCTCAGAGTAGGTACCAAGGAAATTTTAACAGGTCTAAGTACAAATGTAACTGCTAGAACAAAGATATGAACCATCTCAAGTACCTCCCAAAAAATTACAAATAAAAAAGCAAAGAGTATATCTTAGAGAAAAAGAAATACAGCGAATATAACAAAATACAAATAATTATAGAATTATGATGAGGATGGCCTCAAACATCAGTCCTATCAATAAATGCAAATGAGTTTAACTTGTCTATTAAAAGAAGACGACCTTCAACACAGAGACCTGCGAAGTGGGAACCTTGGCAACACTCAACGGAAGCACTTAGGAACCCGCCTTTCAGCCTAGAACTGCCCCCACCAGGAGACCACTCTAGTGGGCTCATGAGACGGTCCGGCCAGACCTTGCCGGTATCATCGACCCATCTGCTCCTGTCAGAGAAGAGAAAGCAAGCCCAGGGCAAGAGGGACAGATCTCAGGCCCGGAGGGAGTAAGAGCCCTGCTGTAGAAAGCACAGACATCACTTGGATTCGTGTTTGGGCAGACCATGGGTTGACCCCCCCAAACAGCCAGCTCGGAGGCCAGCGCTGAACTGAGCACCTGTCCTGAGAAGTCCAACCTATCAGCAAAAGGATCTGATAGGTGGGAGCTGGCCGACAGAGCCCCCCAGGGTCTTCTAGCTAATGAATGTGGTCAACGTGACCTAGAAAAAAACACCTGAAAGCCAAAGGCAACAAAACACAGAACATCTCTATCATTATCATTAGACATCATTATCATTAGAGAACAACTTCCGGGCTGTTCAAGGGGGTGCAGGGGGGACATCCGCTAAATCAGCGAGCAAAGGCTCATCGGACTAGATTAGGCCTTAATCCCTTCCAGGAGATCTGGCGTTAGCCCCTGGGCCATCCACATACGGGCAGATCTTGACGTTCCTACATTTTATTTATTCATTTATTAAAGATTTATTTATTTATTTGAAAGAGAAAGAAGGTGGGGGGAGCGGCAGAGGGAGAATCTCAAGCAGACTCCCCGCTGAGCACGGAGCCCGATGTGGGGCTGGACGCCAGGACTCTGAGATCACAACCTGATCTGCACCACCCAGGCACCCCAATGTTCCTCCATTTTAGAGCACCCCTCAACAGCTTCCGTACTTGCGCGCTGAGCACTGGCATCACAGGGGACAAAGAGAACTCCCCCAGCATTAGCACAATAGCCGTTGTGGCTTGGACTGCTCTTTTCTGGCCATAATTTAAATATATACCACATCTTCCCTACTTTACAAAAAGGGAGTCGAAAATAGTCGCCTGAACCTGCTTAGGACTCATTTAATACAATTATGATGAAGCTGGGAATCATCAGGTCCTGAGAGCAGCAAATCTTTAACCTTCACTCTGCGGTCGCTGGACTCAAGCCAGAAAGGGATTGATTTCGTGCTGAGTTGTGAAGGAAATAAACACAATTAAAGAGCCAATGCGAAGTGCTAAGTATATACGCTGAAAGCTGGGGCCAAAATACGGGGTATAAAGTTAGAGGTCCTGTAATATGGCCGAGGGCTCTGCCTGCGGAATCCCCCTTCTCTCAAGACGCTTTCCAGTTCTCCCAGGCATCTGCCCCTGGTGCTCTTGGGACCCTGGCTGTCTCGAGTCCCTCTCCGTGGGGTTGGGGCCAGGAAGGAGACAGGCTTGCCTGATACACAATACCCCCACTTCCTGCCTCTCCCGGTTGGTCCCGTTCTTCCCTCCAACCCCAGTCAGACACTCGTCTCCATGACAAGATCTGGAAACATCATTTGGGGAAGATATAAATACCTCCAAGGGTTCCATGTCAGGAAAGGAAGTGAATTCCAAGGCCGGAGGATTCCCGTGGAAAAGGCTCCGGGTTCTACTTCCCAGTGCTCTTGGGACCTCTGGAAGCACTTCCTTGCCTGGCTGACATCACGTTTCTGGTTTTCTCAGACACTCTGCACAAACCTCAATCATGTCAAGCCAAACTCAGCTGGAAACACATGGTCCTGTGTGCGTCTTCTTCTAAGAACGCTGTGCCCTTTGAAGAACTATTTTTGAAAATCGGAATTGGAGAGACTCCCCAGGGCCTCTGAAGAGAAGCATATGCCACCCGAAAATAGTCACGAAGAATAAATCAAGCAACACAAAGAGCCTGAATTGGGGCCAGCCGGACCGCAGTCAACACGCGGAGGGAGCCTGATGCTGGCTGGCTTCCTCTGCCTTCATCGCCTAGGTGCGAGGCTTCTCCACGTCCCGTCCTTTCAGCCCCTGTCCCCTCCTGGATACCATCATCGCCCAATGAAATAAACAGGTGGTGTCTCACCAGACAAATGCTCCCTTTTCCCATTACCCCCATTTAATGTGGATTTCCTGAGTTATTTATTTCTCGTCTCTGAGAGTAATTCATAAGAAACAAAACATATTTAGTTTATGGGCTTGCCCCGAGAGATCACTTAGGCACAGAAAAATGGAAATATGCTCAACTGTTTCTTAAAAGCTGCAGTGAGGATTTGTAGCTAGTCAGCATTTTCCTTATGCCCACAGAGGGGAGGGAGAGTTTTGTGTGTGTGAAAATAAACTTATCGTTGTCTTATTAAAAATCGTCATTTTAGAACAATGTGGGGAAGGCAAAATTGTTACAAATTACCAGATTTTTCCCAGCCGATGTTTAATATACGAGCCTGGGGAAAGGAGAGAGACCCCATGCACTTTGATTCTTTCTAGCTCTTGCATTTTGGCCAGGAGAGTAAATAACTTCCTTCTGACAATTTCAGATCTTCAGCTAAAGCAGCTGAGCATTGTTTTATACAAACTTGCAACACCGGCAGTGAATTATACTGAATTAGCGTGGGATGCATTTCTTCTTTCCCCATACCACTGCCTCCCCCTCTTTTTTTGGTCAGGATATTCAACTCATTCTTGATTTCAAAAGAGTAAGAAAAAAAAAAAAAAGATGGCTGATTGGTTTTCATTGGGCTTTTAAACCTCTCAGGCTTTCCAAAGCTTCTCTTAGGAAGGGAAATAGCATTTCCCACTGGTTCTGTCCATTTCCTACAAACTCTGAGCCATCTTTGTTTCTCATCTTGATGACTTTCAAAGAAGTCTTTTGGGTCAAGCTGTAGAGTAACTACAGGAGCCTTTAAAAAGCGGGTTTTCCAGCAGGGCTCTATAGGGTGCACTGGTACTTGATTTAAGAAATCTATTTTTTAAAATGGTCACTGTCAACGTCTTACTTGTTAGCATTAGGGAAAGCAGGGTGAAGGGCGCAAGGAAACTCATTGTATTCTATCCGCACCGTCCCTAGAAGTCTAGAATTAGTTTAAACTTGAATGTTTTTAAAAATGGTCATTTGTGGGAGGTTAAAAAACCCTCCCAGGATTTGCAGTTCTTCAGAGTTCAAAGTCACTTCTCAGTAACTCCGTAATGTAACTCTCGATCTCTGTATTTGTTGATGTCCCAGAAGTGGCATAAGCATGTTTGTAAAATCCTGCTCTGTGTTTATGAAAACATCCTGATGCATCTCAGCTCGGTTTCCAGTTTCCGGCAATCTGTTGGTGAGTCGAGATGGGTCACGAGCTACTGAGAACCCCACCCAGGTCAGCTCTGTTAACAAGGTAGCTACGTGGTCCCTCAGAGAGAGCATGCCATCAGTTCTCCCAGGCTGGCCAAGTTCGCAACGTGATAGCATTTCAGAGAGATGGAGGGCCTTTGGAATACCAATGACGGGAAGAATCTGGAATGCACACCAGAGATCTGTGATCTGCTCCAGCCTGGGTGTGCCTGCCATTAAGTGTGTGACTCCGCAGATCACCCAGCCCACCTGGCCTTAAGTCACTCATCTCTACAGCGGGATGATAACCATCCCGCTCTGTGAGGGCGAAATGGGAAAATGTGCACACTCAAAGAGAATGATGCACTGGGTAAGGATGAGCCTTTGTTATAGTTACCCAGCCCTAAGGCGGCCCATCTCTAAGGCACAAGCTTAAAAGTGACATGGACGGACTTTGTCCTTTATTTCAAATCCAGGGGGGAGGGAGGTATACACGCCAGGACACCCAGAGAGGCAGGAAGACGGCTCAATCTTTGACCCACGTCCCACCCCCATGCCCAGACTACTATTTCCTGCCTATTGTGTCAAATTCACTAGAAGGCCAGTGAAGGTCAATGTGGGTTACGCTTTGTGGTCCCTTTATATGGCAGGATAACTGATGAGCTTTCGGTGGGGCACACCGAGCCATCTTCTTGGGCCTGCAGAGGCTCTGGGGGATGGACTCTGCTCTCCAGCCCCACAGGCCTTGGTCTGTCCCTTGAACGTGCCATCTCCCTCCCAGCCCGGATCCGGAGAATCTGAGAGCTGAGCTCCCAAGGGACCCTGATGGTTCAGTCCCAGCTCAGCCCAAGTGAGGTCGGACTTGGGCAGGACCTGCCGCCGAGGACACAGCTGATGCGTGCTGTAGTGAGGCCTCTCCTGGTCACGGGCCGGCTGTTACTTATACACTCTGGATGATTCTCTTCCTTCATGAGGATGCCTTTCTTCCATTAAAGCTAATGGGACTCATGGGGCTGAACTGAAGGCATCTCATTCTCCCACTTTTCTAAAAATAAAATGTGGAAAAGGGAAACATATGTATTGTTTCTATTTGGGATTGTAAAAACACAAACAAAAAAGGAACCAGAGAGATTTACCATCCACGAGATCCAGTTCCTTCTCGATTAGAAGAGTGGAGACATTACTTGTCCTTAAATCGGTTTCGATGGGAGATCATCTGAACTCCTGCTCAACGTATTACGTGTCTTCGTTAGCTAATGTACTGCGGAAGAGTCCTGTACTATGGTTCAAACTAAGAAGAGCGATATTCCAGAAAAGTCTGCTCTAAAGAAAATTACTAAAAAGGGAATTTTGTGTTCCTAATGAGTTGCATTATTCACTTGTAATTACATATGGCAAGGATGAAAAAAAATACTCTTGGACAGAATAAAATTACACTTCAAAACATAAACATCCTTTTCGAGTTACATGTTTAAAGAGACGATGGTAATACAAGGTTAATACCAACTGCTCCAGAGTCCAATCTCGAAATGTCACAAAGTAGCAACAACCGAAAATGAACTTCGGGTCTGCCTTGTCTCACGTAAGTGTAGTAGGATCCAAAATTGGCTACCTTTGCTCAGTCTTCTGTTGGCTCGAACATTTCTAATCTTCCATCCAGGACCCTTTCTGTTCGTTTTGCTTTTCCCATCGCTTGTCTGCAGGCATCTTGAAACCTGGCCACGCCCCCACACACAGTCTGGTCCAGTGCCTGGGGACCCACAGACGCATCCAGTCTCGGCCGGGCAATGAAGGCCGCCCCCCAAGCAACAGTGAATGGGCAGCACTCGGCTGTCTCATATTTGAAAAGAAACTTAAGTGGGACCTAAGCCAGCCATCCTGCCCTGTAATTCAGTGAGTTATTTACTCCCAAATCTAGGCATTTCCTTCCTTCCTTCCTTCCTTCCCTCCCGCCACCCCATAAGGAGTCCATCAGTGAGTCGTGCTAACTCTGTAACACCTCAAACCATTCAACTCCACCTCTGCTCCTACCACTCACTTGTTGGCTCCTGCTCTCCCGACTGTCCTGCTTCCCCCCGAGATCTTGGAAAAAATGAAAGTCACATCATGACAAGCCTCTGCTTCAAACTCTCTGATAGCTTTCATCCTGCCTAAAATAAACCGCAAGCTCTCCTGACACGATCTCTTGCCCACCTTCTCGAGCTCATGTGGCCGCCCCTGCCCCCTCTGCACCACCCCCCGCCCGGCCTCGGTCTTGTCCCTCAGATGAACCAGCTTCAGTCTGTATCATATCGGGGGCTCCCGACCAGCTGTTCCTTCCGTCTAAAGGGCTCGTCCTCGCCACCTCCACAAAGCAGGCTCCTTACTACGCACACCTTGACGGAAACATCACTTACTCAGAGATGCCTCCTTCTAAGACCACCCCAACTGAAGAAGCTAACAAGCCATCAACCCGATCATGCCACCTGATTCCAGGGCTCTGCTAAAGCTCTTGGAGTTCCAAGCCACTTGGAATTTCTCGGGTTGACGCGTCATCTATTTGTGTGCATCTCTAACCACGTGCTAGGGTAAGCTCCCTGAAGGCAGGGACGTTGCATTGCTTACTGCAATGCCTAACACACCTAGAGGATGCCTGCCATCCTCACTAAGCCTTTGTCAAGTGACTCACATCATTTAGATGACGGCTCATGCCTTCAGCAAGGGCTTATGGTCCATGAGGAGTCCAGTGAAGACGCACTTGCCTACCAAATACGAGGAGATGATGAAGAGATACAGGATCTGCACCCAAAAGCATCATCAGGGGAATTTTGACAGTTTCTTAAGGGGGAACAATAATTCAATAATTCAGCAGTATTTTTTAGGTACCTCCTAGAGTCCAGATTCTTCTTATGAATGAAGGCTAGGTTGTGAAGAGAGACACAGTTCTTGGCCCCCCAGAGTGGCCAAGTTGGGGTATTTGTGACAAAAGGATAGATGCCTCAGGCTGAGGACAGTTAATTCCATCCTCACTCTTATGGTAACAAAAGCTGGTAATTCTAGAAGCACCTGGGTTCTTTCAATTTCAGTGGCCTCAAGGAAAGGAAAATTGTTTTGAGACTAAGCCTAATTCCTGAATGATAGAGCCATTTCTGCAGGCTTACAACTTTTTCTTTTTCTGGAATCATTCGCTCCACTCAGGAAGGTGCTGGAAGCCTTGCTTGTCTTAACTGGACAAGTCTATTGGCAGGCACTGCAAATCCATTTGGTCGAAAGGGGCGAGGGGAGTGGAGAATGTGGCGTGAGCGCATCCCCGTCTGACGGGAGCTGGACGTTAGCTAACATGCCAATGTATAGATCTCATTATAACCACGTCGTCTTGGACCACAGCTCCTGCCCCTTTCCAGTCCTAAATTTAATAAACCAAGTGGCAAACTTGACCAATTCCAATTCACAGTCTCTGCACACTTTCTTCGCAGAAGCACGGGGTGGATAGAAAATCAGACAAAAGCCAGGTGGAAGGAATAGTGGAGACAGAGAAGCAAAGAGCTCCATTACACCTTGACTGAAATCATTTACTTCCTAAAGAGCTAGTAGTCGTCACTCTGGCTTTCCCCAGGATGTGGAATTACGCATTTCCCACTTCTGACGAGACCACGAGTCTAGCCATGTGAGGGCAATTTTCAGGAAGGAAGCAGCTGATCAGCCTTGTGGGCCACGTAAACCAGACAGTAAATGCTGGTGGGTCCCCGGGGAGAACAAGATGGTTAGGTTCCGTCTGAGAATAGCAGGGTGTGGACATTTCCTTACAAGAAAAATAATTCAAATTTTAAAGGGCAGTTTCTCTTCTGAAAAAGGAGTTAAGGAACAACTTGGGTTTTGGTGACCCCTTAATTTTTAGTCCCCTGCACCTGTTACATGAGGTACTCTTGCTGAATACTATCTAGCAACATGCAATACGTGGAAATCCAAGGCATTTTAAGTTACCGTCTGGAAGATATTGCTAGCTGAGACAACACGATGCAAGACAGTTACAGTATGTGGATTACATCCCTCTGAAGCTGTTATTAAATCACTCTTTAAAAAAAGCAGGACCATTCGCCAAGCTGATAGGCATGTGGCTGGCAGGTTTTGAACACGGTGGGGACAGCCGGGGGTTGTACCGTATTAAACAAAGAGGATTTCACGGCTAGCAGGTGGAGCCCAAGTGAAAGACACTGTTGTACACTTAGAATTCTGGTCTTTGCCTGTCTTTTGACTTGTAGAATTTCTTTTGGTTGAGTAACTAATTCAACTCAGCTGCAGAGAGACTCTGTTTTTTTGTGCATTAAGTTTCATGATGTAATTAACGATTCACATCCAATTACATCATGTTAGAAACCCCCTTCCAATCCTTTCTCTACTAATCCTGGTCTCCGTGCCTGTGTGTTGACTGGATCGAAGCTCAGGAGCAAAGCAGGACGCTCATCCGCGAGCACAGAGGTGAGCCCGCGATGATCTTTAGTGATACTTTGGTCAAACACACCCATGCCTTCCGTTTGTGAGTTGAGATCGGACCCATTTTATAAGGAAGTAGGCCATCTTCAGAATAAGACTTTGACATCAGCCCCGCAAACATGGCTTCCCTACCAACTGAATGCAGGTGCTGCCACCTGAGTCCCTGCGGCCTGGAGAGCTTCACAGCGTCCCCAGAGTGAGATCTGAAATCTCTGCCGTGGCTAGCCCTCCGCACGGGGTCCTGGACCTCTCCCCATTACCATATCATGTTTGCAACCCATCAAGTCCTCAGGGATCAAAGTACACGTTCCATTTGTCATTCTCCTAGATCTTCCGAATTTCTGTGTCTGCCGTGTGCTGCTTTCCACCCCTGGGATGTCTTCCTCCGTCCTACCGATGCCACTGAAACTTTACTAGTTCTCTCTTTGTAAATCAACCCCCCTCACTCTGCCAGCTCAGCACGGGGTGTGGATTATCCCATGGGCCTGACTTTGACTCATCTCGCATGCCTCTCTTTCCCACTAGCCTGTGAGCATCTGGAGACAGAGAAAGTTCTCTTTCTCTTCACCATACCACCAACGGCACCAAGCACAGTCACTCATTTGTACTTTGTTCTCAATAAAATTTTGAAATGAGTTATTTTTGCATCCAGGTCTCTTTGGGAGGATGCCAGTTCTCTGAAAATCCATCGTTATTTGTGTTGTTACAATTATTTCAATTCCCTAAAGACAAAGAAGTCAGAACACAGTAATGGAACTGTAAAATGGAAGTTCAAAATGACTCAGGGGCAACTCTACACTGACCCGAATGGTACAGGCTAACCATCATGGTCCCTGGTGACGTAAAAGAGTTAGTACCTCAAAGACCCCTAGGAAAAACCCTAATGGTCAAGGAGCTGAAGGGGAGATAGAATATAACACAGTTTCCAAGCAGGAAATATACGTGGCCAATAAAGAATCCTACCTCATTTGAAATTAAACATGACTAAGATACGCTCTTTCACCTATCAAATTAGCAAAGCACAAATATATGCACTCGGGTGCCCGGGTGGCTCAGTCATTGGCTGTCTGCCTTCAGCTCAGGTCATGATCCCAGGGTCCTGGGATCGAGCCCTGCATCAGGCTCCCTGCTAAGTGGGAAGGCTGTGTCTCCCTCTCCCACTCCCACTCCCCACTCCCTCTGCTTGTGTTCCCTCTTTCACTGTCTCTGTCAAATAAATAAATATAAATATATAAAATATATTAAAAAAAAAATATATATATATACTCGATTTTAGAGAGAACACAAGGAGACCAGTCCTGCAAGGCCAATGGCTGCATGCTGCAGCAAGATTTTGTAAAGCAACTGGTAATATGATCTCAAAAGCCTTAAAAATGATCGAATACGATAGGGTGGCTGGGTGATGGACATTGGGGAGGGTATGTGCTATGGTGAGTGCTGTGAATTGTGTAAAACTGATGATTCACAGACCTGTACCCCTGAAACAAATAATACATTATATGTTAATTAAAAAAAATGCTCAAATACTTTATCCAACAATCCTCCTTCCAGGAATATAGCTAAAGAACACAAGCAGAAGTGTGGCCAAAGATGTTCACATGAAGATATACAGCAAGTATTAAGTATGATTTATAGGGGTGAAAAATTAAGCAACAAGCAAAATGCCCAACATGAGAAATATGGTTAAAAATTTATATCACTATATGATCTGAATATTAAACTAATATGTTTACAGAGAATTTTTAATAACCTGGAAAACAAGTCACTGTGATTCATAGCTTGAGAAAAACTGTAATGATGTTCGGTAAAGCCTAATCAGGTCATTAAAAAAACCCAACTTAAAAGAAGGACCACTTAAGTCTCCTTGTGTAAACGAAGAGGCAGACGATATACAGGCTTTAAAAATTAGTATCGTAATGATGACCATTAGTCTATAATTTTTAAAAAATACCTCAGAATCCGACGCTTTTTTTTTTCAATGGATGTCCTACTTAAGAAAATTCTACGGAAAAAAAATGAGTAAGATATTTTACTTCCTGCAACATGGTGAACTAGATATTCAAAACACTCTTATGCTAAAAAGCAACTAAAAACCTTTTGGACATAAGTATAAATACATATACATAGCTCAGTTTGCAGGAAAGTAAGGAAACCCTTCAGAGCTTAAGAAGAAAACTGGAGACCAATCCACCCTCCCTAAGGGCAACTGCTGATTTCTGGTCACCTAGAGCTTTGGACTAAAGGAAAACAAGCTAGCAGACAAAACCTGGAAACAGAGACTGTGGGAAGTCAGGCTGCATGAAACACCAAGTCATAATCCCAAGCTGATCCCCTCTCAGGCTTGGGGCCAAAATTCACACAACCTGCCCAGTATGAACAACCACAAATTGGAATTTTAGCATAATGAGAGCCTGCTTGAGAGAACCATGAAAATCTCTGGAGAAACTCATCCCCAATCTGGGACTCAGAATTTCCAAGGATAAAGTTCCAATGAACACGTGTGGGGAATCACCGTAACCAAAGAGGAACCATATATGGTGACCCCACAGTCCCCATCTATGAACCCCAAATCACAATATATGCAAGAAACAACCACCATTAGCAAAAGTCAGCAGATAAGCCGAACCATAGAATCTGACTCACATACGACTCAGATTTAGAGATACCAGATAGAGAATATAAAATAACTGACATGTTTAGGAATAAAAGAATTAATCAAAATTATCACTAAGGAATAAGAGACTATCAAACTGACCAAGGTGATTTCAAAAAAATTTAAAAGCCTCCTCCACAAAAACAAACAAACAAACAAACAAAAACACATTAATTGAAATTTAAAACTCAGGGGATTTAGATAGGGCTGAGAATAGAATTAGTGAAGTAGAATACTAGCCTAAACAAGTTTAATGAATGCATCATAGAGAGTCAAATAAATGGAAACTAATAGGCAGGTCAGGAGGAAAGAGGATGGAAGGAGTATAAAATACATCTGAGCAGAACTGAAAGGAGATAATAAAGGAAATGAAGGAGAAGAAATAAGGAAACGGCGGAGAAACTTCCAGAACTAATAAAAAGAGTCATCAGATTCATGAAGCACAGCAAATCATGCAAATGACGAAAAAGAAATCCACATCTAAAACCGTCATGGTGAAGCATAATCCCAAACACAAACAGAAGATCTTAAAAAAAATTCAAAAAAAACACACAGAGGTCAACAATTAGACCTACAGCTGCCTTCTACAACTAGAAGCCCGAAGTGCTGGGATAACATTTTCAAAGGGATGAGAAAAAAGAATTGTCAACATAGAAGCCTACACCTTTGCAGTTTTCATTCAAGAATATGGTGAAATAAGGATGTTTTTAGAATTCCCACCTTCCCCAACCCCAAACAAATTTGGAGAGTTTATCACCAAAAGTCCCTCCAATTTGATGTACCTCCAAAAGGGACATCTCAAATATGTATTTTAGAAGATGAAAATTGATATCAGCAGCAAAGATCTGGCACACATAAAGAAAAGGGGAGCCCAGGCAGTGGTGACTGTGAGGTAAATTAAACACTGATTGTGTAAAAGTAACATCAGATTTGTAGGAGTCACAAAACAAAATAAGGTAGAACTATAACATATAATAGAACTAAAACACGGTGTTACATGCAACTAATGAAATCACTCTCCACTACATCAAAAGCTAATGATGTACTATATGTTGGCTAAGTGAATTTAAATTTAAAAAAGAACGAAAACATAATGATCAATATGAGGGGGTAGTGGGAGTTAAGACTCTAAATTGTTTGAGAGAGTATTAAAAATATTAACTTTCAGCTTTGTTAAATTCACATGTGACCATTTGCAGCTGGTGAATGAAATAGAAATAAAGAATATAACTTCCAAAGAGCAGAGAAAAAAATAGAATAGAAAAAATTGATTCATTACAAGGTTATGAAAGAGATAAAAAAAGAAAAGGTAGGACAAAGAGAAAGACTAAATAACATGATGGAAATAAATCCACATATGCCAGTAATCAAAATAAGTGTTAAGTGGTCTACATTTTCTATTGAAGGAAGAATAGCTAATAACATTCTGGGGGAAAAAAAAAAAAGAGTAGTGATTGTATTCTTGCCCTATCAGATATTAAATCCCATTATGAAGATACATAAAACAAAGTGATATTGGTGGAGTATATGCAGATAATACTTTGAACTGAATTGAAGAGAAAAATGTATATCAAAATTAGAAGGAAATTCATATCTTGAAATAATTATGTGAAAATATTTGGTAGGGGTATTTGATCTAAGCCTCCCCCTTAGGCTGAAAGAGTAAAGAGGAGAAGAGCAAATTTAGGACAATGTAAATAGACACAGAGAAATAATAAAGCTAAAAGCAGAAATCTGTATAACAGAAAATCAACAAACAATAAAAAGAATCAATGGAGCAAAACCTAGATCCATGGAAAAATTTCAATAAAATGAATAAACCTCTAGCTAGACCGATAAGGACAAAAAAGACGACACAAATTATGAGTACCAGAAAAAAAATGAGAAAACATCATTACAGATCCAAGGACAGTAACAAAATATTATGAACAACTTTGTGGCAATAATTTCAACAACTTTGATGAAATGGCGAATTCCCCAAAGAATACAAATTACCAAACAGACTCCAGAAGTAGTAGAAACACTGACTAGTCCTATAAAGAATCAAAGAATTAAATTCATAATTAAAGCTTTCCCACAAAGAAAACTTCAGGCCAAGATAACTTCACTGGTGATTTCTACCAAACACTTCAAGGAAGAAATAATATCAACCCTCCAAAGTCTCTTCTTGAAATAGACAGAACACTTCCCAGTTCTTTGTATAAAACTAGTATTTTCCTGATACCAAAACCAAAACATTTCAAAAAAGGACACACCACTATTCCTTAAGAACAAATTAAAAAAAAAAAATTCCTAAAAATATTAGCAAATAGAATGCAATATATTTATTTTTAAAAGTATAATGCATCATGACTAGAGTGTAACCTAGAAACATATAATTTGTCATGAAATTTTATATAATTCCCCCATTACAAAATAAAGGAGAGAAACCCTATTATTATCCTAATAGGTACATACAAAGCATATAAGTATTCGACAATAATAAAAGCTTTCATCAAATTAGGAATAGAAAGAATGAAACAAGCAGAATAAAAAATGGGCAAAAGACTTGAATAGACATTTCTCCAAAGAGGACATACAAATAGCTGATAGGCATATGAGAAGATACTCAACATCACTTAGGGAGTCGTTAAGGAAATGCACATCAAAACCACAAGGAGGGCACCTGGGTGGCTCAGTCAGTTAAGCGTCTGCCTTTGGCTCAGGTCATGATCCAAAGGTCCCAGGATGGACCCCACATCGTCGGTCTCCCTCCTGGGTGGGGAGCCTGCTTCTCATTCTCCCCCTGCCTGATACTCTCCCTGCTTGTGTTCTCTCTCTCCCTCTCTCTCTCTCTGTCAAATAAATAAAATCTTTTGTTGTTGTTGTTGTTGTTTTAAAGATTTTATTTATTTATTTGACAGAGAGGAGAGAGATCACAAGTAGGCAGAGAGGCAGGCAGAGAAAGAGAAAGGGGGAAGCAGGCTCTCTGCCGAGCAGAGAGCCCGATGTGGGGCTCGATCCCAGGACCCTGAGATCATGACCTGAGCCGAAGGCAGAGGCTTTAACCCACTGAGCCACCCAAGCGCCCCTCAAATAAATAAAATCTTAAAAAAAAAAACAACACACACAATGAGATACTGCTGCATACCCACTAGGATGGCTATTACCAAAAAATCAGAAAATGACAACTATGGACAAAGATCTGGAGAAACAGGAAGCCTTGTGCTTTGCTAGTGGAAATGTAAAGTGGTACAGCTGCTGTGGAAAATGGTATGGTGGTTTCTTAGAAATTTAAACACGGAAATATATATGACTCAGCAATTCTACCTCTTGGCATGTACCCAAAAGAATTAAAAGAGACTCAAAGAAATATTTGTACACCTATGTCCACAATAGTTTTAATTAACAATGGCCGAAAGGTGGGTCCACTGACAACCAAGTGTCCACTGACAGATGAATAGTAAACAAAATGTGATCCGTCCATACAGTGGACTATTATTCAACATTAACAAAGGAGGAAATTTTGACACAGGCTACTATATAGATGATCTTTGAAGACGTTATGCTATGCAAAATAAGCCATTCACAAAAGGACAAATACTATTATAATATATACAAGTATAATTCCACTAATATGAAGTGTCTAGAGTAGTCGAATTCCTACAGAAAGTAGAATGGTGGTTTCCAAAGACTGGGGGAGAGGGAATGGGGAATCAGAGTTGCAGTTTTGCAAGATGAAAAAAGTCCTGTGGATATATGGCAGTAATGGTTGCAAAACAATGTGAATATATTTAATGTCATAGAACTGTACAAAAATGGTTAAAATGGTAAATTTTATATATTTTACCAGAATAAAAAAAAGAAAAAAAAATCAGAATAGAACGAATCTTTCTCAAACTGGCAGAATCTATCTACCTACCTATCTACCTTCCTATCTATATTTTTAAATCCCTACAGCGAAGAAGGGAATAAGTCAGGATGCTCATTCTCATTACTGATGTTTCACATTTTACTGCTAAGTCTTATCTAGTGCATTAAGGCAAGAAGAAAGAAAGACATCAAGATGGGAAAATAAGTAAAATTTTAATCATACATAATATTACTGTGTACAAAGAAAATCCTGGGAAATCTATAAAAAAAACACCGTTATAATTATTAAGTGCTTCCAATGACATTGCAGGATTCAAGGTCACCATACAGAAAACAATTGTATATGTCTATGTGTAAGCAAAAAAAAAAAAAAAGGAAATGAAATGTCTAAAAATCACTATCATTCATTTTAGGGACCATTCAGAATGTGAAATAAGTAGGGATGCATTTAACAAAATACACTAAATATCTTTATCATGAAAACTACAAAACATCATGGACAGAAATTCAAGAAAGATGTCGTGATGTAGAAGAATTTTGAAAGCATTAGTCTGAGTGGAAGAAATCTTCCACAGAGAAAGCCCAATCTGCTTCCATTTGTATAGATTCTAGAATAGAGACAAAGAGAAGATTGGCAGTTTGCTCGTACGGGGGCAGGGGAAAGACTGACTGGGAAGGAGCCAAATATTTTTCTGAAATATTCTGTATCCCACTATGGTGTTGGATACATGGGCACATATGTGTACTTTAAGGTGTGTACTTTAAGGTAAGTAAGTTAAACCTCCATAGAGCTGATTAAGAGCAAACAATAGAGTGTGGGATCGAACTGAGAGGGCTTTTTAAAAATATAAAATTAAAATTTGAGAAAGTATGATGGCAGCCACAGCCCCCCCACACCCGACCCCCGCAGTGACAAGACACATCAGATGCCAACAGGACTTTACCCTTAGGAGTATCTGAAAAGATTCCCCACCTCTCAAATCCCCACACGGTAACAGAGCAGCTTCTGAGAGACACATAATATTCCAAAGGCATGGAAATTTCTAGAAGGAAACTGCGTGCGTCTGGGAAATCCTCATATAAACATAAATTCGATACGGGATTGACATTTCCAGCCAGTAGAGAAATAATGGATTACCTCATCAATAGCCCACAGACCACTGGCAAACCACTTAGGGAAAAGAGATGCCGAGCTTCTTCCACCATCTGAGGACATACGTCCGGAGGAATTACAGATTTACACAAAGGAGCTGGAGAACAGGCTTAGGAAAATAATAAAAATTACTGACTGTCAAAAATTAAACAGACTCAGTGACTAAATGCAACGTGGTACCCTGGATGAGATCCTAGAACACAAAAAGGACATTAGTGGAAAAACTGGTGAAATCGCAGTGAGGTCTGGAGTTTAGTGAATTCCGCTGTAGCAATATTGATTGCCTGGTTTAGGTCAGGGAATCTCAACTGTGGGTGATTTTGCTCCCTGGGGAACATGTGACAATGTCCAGAGACATTTTCGCTTTATAGCTGGGGGGAGGGGGTGGGTGGGAGGGGGACATGCTACCTACTGCCGAAGTTGAGAAACTCTGTCTTGGAGAAAAGTGCTGTGATTATGTAGGATGGTAACATAAGGAGAAGCTAGATACATGGGCTATCCAGGAACCCTCTGTACTACCTTTGAAACTTTTCTGTTAATTTAAATAGTTTCAAAATTCGAAGTTGAAAAAATTATGGTAAATGACATTCAAAAATACAAAAGGATGTTTTAACATAAATAAAAATTCAAAAGAGAAAAGACTAAAGTAAACAAAATATATAGGCAATTTACAAAAGCAGAAATAGAGATATATCACATGGGAAAAGTCCAACATCAAAAAATATGCCCTTAATATATCATAAATATCATTTTTCACCTATCAAAATGGCATGGAAATTTTTGTAATGCCAGCACTGAATGCTTATGCATGTTCAGGGAAGCTGGTGTTTAGGTATCGTTAGTGTCACTTCATACACCTATTGCACAGGACCTTGAAATTCTGTCCATCCTTTGACCCAGAAATTCTTAGGAATCTGGGTTAAGGAAATGATATGAAATGCCCACAAAGATTTCTATACAAGGACACTTATCAACACGTTGTTACAAAAACGTAAAAATGGAAACAATCTATTCAACAAGAAGGTTTTAAAAACGAACAACAGTAACAACAAACCCAGGTAAATCCGTGCCACAAAAGCCTGAGTAGCCATTACATGGCTAACGGGAATATTGTAGGACACAAAAATGAACTTCACAGTCCACTGCTGAGAATGAGCAGCCTCCAAGAATGATGTTTTACATGATCCCCTTTCTGTTAAGAAAAGACTAGAAACACAAAATAAAGGGAAAAAAAAAAGTTTGTTGCACCCAAGTATCTCTTCGGGAAGATCTATGGAAACGTCCACCATGACGTTGCCTATGGGTAGCGTGGTTATGGTTGCTCTTCATTGCACATTTTTTTTTTAAGAAGACAGAAAGAAAAAATTACAACAGCAGAAGAACTGAAGGAGAAACATTACATTTACAGCCTTTTCTAAGCATTCACATGGATGCTGTGAGATCTAGGGAGAAACCACCCAGTTCCTAGTGGTGCCAAGAGCCAAGGAGGGCTTGGGGTCTGAGACAGTGAGGGCGCGCTTTCCCACACCGATTACATCAGCACGAATTCTCCCTGACGTCTAGGGAAGCGACATCTCCCAAGTGTACGCCCCTGGCCTATTCAATGCGTTTTAAGGACCACGTCTCCTAAACGCTGCTGGCTGGGGTCCGACGCTCCGCTCTTCACAGCTCCTTCGCTATCGCTTCTGAACTGAAGCAGTTTACTCCGTCTTACATGTGTATTTATGGGGGTGCAGGACAGGATGCTCCTGGAACTCAAAGTCAGTTTCACCATCTACACGGCCCATCCAATCGAAATCACTGTAATACGGTCCACATTTACGCAAAAATGGGTAAGCCTCTATCTTCTTCAACAGCAGAGCTTCTCATCTGCTGAATATACACCAGGCTTGCAATGCACGCCCAGGCCTTCAATTTAGTCTCCTGCCCAAAGAGGGAGCAGATTTTAAGTAAAACTATATGATGTTTCCCTTCATTTCAGCTAACTTAGGTATTTGTACATGGACAAGATAAGACAAAGCCAGAACGCCAAATGTTTGCCAAAAGATTCTGCATATTTACAAAAGCTGGGCCTTGAATTTGTCTGGATTTTCTGGGAACGTGGATGGGAAAACATCAAGGGCTGCGTGGACCAAATGCCCTGAGAGGTTAGAGTCACTCAGAAGACACACAACTCTGGCAACAGGGAACGTGGAGGGGTTATTCCTCGTGGGGCCCACGTAAATGGCATTGTCCGATAAGAATGATCCACACCCTTCACGTAGGCTCATGACACAACACACTGAAGCGTCATGAAGACAAAGGCAGTTCTACAGAAGATCAAAATGATGCAGGCCTTGTATCCCAATAGGCCTTGTATCCCAATGTTTCAACTAATGAAGAAAACCTGGAATTTTGTAGCTTTTGCCTCCAACTTCTGAGTCTATAGAAAACCATCGCTTAACAGGCCAATTTATATAGTCCTCACCCAGACTCTGAGTTTTACTCTGAGTTCCTATGGGGCACGTATCACAAGAATGGGAGTGGACAAGGGCAGGCATTTGGGAGAGATGGTTCTCACTGTACGTGGCAATGACAAAGGCTCTGTTCTTGCAAAGAAAGCACCTGTCCTGTGCACCTGCCCTTCAGGACCCCTCGGGGGACCTCCACTGTGAAGAGTTTGATCGTTAGCCCTAGTGAGCCGAGAATCAAGATGCGCAGGGGAAGGGACATGCTTTCCTCCAGACAGAACTGTCCCTGAAGGGTATACCCCCCGAAACCCCAAAATATGTCACTTCGCATGAGGAGTATTTTGAGCTGAAAGCAACTAAGAAAAGACAGAAAAGAAAAGCTCTCTGCCCTCTCCCTAATTGCCTAAAAGCAGGACATAAATTTACAAAGGTGTCCCTCCTCCCCTCTCCACCAGGAAGGACAGAAGTTAATCACCAGAGGCAACTATAAACCCATCAGCCAGGAGGCAGGGCCAGTGGAATGGACATAACAAACGTCAGCCTTTATCTGTGATTGTTTCCTCCCTGCTTTGCTGACCCCGGAAGCCCGAAACTGCTTGCTTTCTTCTCTCCTGTCATTTCTTCACAGAACCATCATTCTTGTTGAAGATCTATATATAGGCTGGGACTCTAAGCCACTGTTCAGGGTCAGATTTCCCATGCATGCATTTTCCATGTATGCATGTCAATTAACTGATTTGCTTTTCTCTTGGTAATCTGCCTTTTTTTTTCATAGGGGCCCCAGAGGGCACTTAGGAGGGTGGAGGGATAATTATCTTCCCTCCCCTACAGCTTTCAGAGAAGGGCTCTTAACCCAGGACACAAATGGATTCCAGCAGAGAGTCCAGGGTGGGCATCTTGAAAAACTATTGCTGGTGTTTCTGACACCCTACCCTGGTTGGGAACATGTCCTCCACACTCTGATGGTGGCCCCTAAGCCACGCGAGCTCACCGGAATGCCCCCTATGTGAACTGCGGTGCCTCATCCACCGTGTTACCCTCAAGGGGCTCTGACCTAATCCAGGATATAAAAGAACCCGTATAACAATGTGGGGATAATTTCTGCATTTAGCACAAGCTACTGGGGCAACATGGCTCAAGATGACTTTCCAGGCTGGTCCTCTCATCTTCATTAATCTCTCCTTCTCCCAAAGTTAGTCGGTAACATGGAAAATATGTTTACATCTTTTGGAAAGACCTGAGCTTCTGTTTTAAGATAATGGGGAAAATAGCAAAACTCATGAAGCCGAAGGAGGTAAGCACACCACCCATTTCTCATATTTTTCTTCCCTTTCTTTCAGGGTCATCCATATCTGGACCACTTTTCCTTACAGAATTCACTGTTATGGCCACTCCTTTTTCCAGGATCACGTCTACATGAATTTCCTGCAGACAGCTCGAGTGGCACTGAGGTCTAAAGATAATTAGTTCCTGCTGCACACCCACTGTGCTCAGTGCTCCTCGTGACACAAGGTCGGCAGCCGGCAGAACCTGAACTGAAACACAGACGGGTCTCATCCCCACACCCACGGTCTTTCTTTCACTAGGTCCCCCTGATGATCACTGTTTCTCAGGCAGGTATAGAGGGCAGCTTTGCAGTCGCCTAGTTTAAAAGATCAGACCATGTATCCCATCAACCGGGCACAGCCCTTTAAACCAGGTCTCTTAGTCTCATCCCTGGCAAACCTGAGCACGTGGCCCATTAGAATGACCGCTTCCTAAACAACAAGAGGTCGCAAGCCACTCATACAACTAAGGGAATTGCTCAAAAAAAAAAAGGGGGGAGGGAGGAAACTTTTTTCCCACAAATTCAGTTGGGGTAGCTAACCTGAACAACTTTTAGAGATCATATACTCCAGGAGATGATCTAAACATCATAGTCAAGATTATGAGGAAAACAACACAATCCCATCAAGATTTACCAAGAGCTAAATGAAAACACACACACACACACACACACACACACACCCCTCCAAAATGTTTTTGCAATACTGTCCACATTAAATCTGACCATCTAAAGGATAATAAAGAAGCTGTTCCATGACAATACTTACTCTTATTGAGTTCTTGGAGGCAAACGATAGTTGGAAACGTTTTCCCGCTAAATTTTAAAATCAAGTGGGAATACAATAGTTTTCGCTTCGCTTTTTTATGACCTGCCTCTGGACAGTGAATCTTACATGGCTCCCCACCCTTTCCTGGCCAGAGAGGTTTTAGATATGGCCACGGGGAGAGGTGGTTTGAGGAAAGACAAGGCAGCTGGCTTTTAAGTGACCCTGACATCAGCAAGGCTTTGTTGGGTCATCAAAGTGGCCCGCCCTCCACCCAGCGCACAGGTCCTGTGCGAGGGCTCTGTGCTCTGTGGCTCTCTGCTGGCCATGGAGAGGTCAATGCCAAGACTCCGACCCGGATCCTGACCTCAAGGGCCATGCAATCTAGAGGAAGAAAATGGTCCTCGCAATATAGCAAATCCATCATATTAATGGGCCATAAAAGTCCTGGAAGTGGAGTGCTTGAGCGATGCGGCTGGACCGGCGCTGAGGCTGCGTCTCAGTCTGGTGAGCAATGAGAACACAGCTGAGCGGGCTGGTCCACGGTCGCCACGGGCGGTAAGGAGTCTCGGCACGGTGTGGGCCAACGGTTCTCAACCACGGGGGATTCTGATGTGCACCCACCAGAGCAACGTCTGGAGGTATGGGTTTGGTCACAACTGGGAGGGAGGGCTATTGGCCCTGGGAGGGGGGCAAAGAGGGGGTGCTGCTAACCACCCGAGAGTGTGCAGACCCCCCGCAACAGAGCACGATCGGGCCCCAAATGTCCAGCTGCTGAGGCCTAAAGGAGGAGGATAGGAGGGGCGGGGTCACCGCAACAGCCACAGCCAAGGTCAAGGTGTGAGAAGCAGGAACGATGAACACTCACCAGCCATCGCAGAGATGTCAGCTAAAACCACAAGGCTGGATTGCAATTTGCAAAACATAGCAAACTGGTACCTAATCTTGGCCAAGCACATGCAGAAAGGGCCTTCGCAATGCTAAGAAAAGAAGCTTCCCCCTAGGCTTCTCCTGGAGTTGAACTTGGCACTGTGCCCCAAGAACCTTAAAAACGTTGATACTCTCTGATCTAGAAATGCCAGTTAAAGGATTTTTTTCCAAAAGGAAATAATCTAGCAAAGCCTTACACACCAAGTGTCCGCATTAGTATTATTCCAAAAAGTGAAAAACAAGTAACAACTTTAAGGGCCACGCATGGAGAAATTGTTAAATAAACTATGACATGTCTAGAAAACACATCATTTCAGTCCATAATATGTTCTCTGTAAAGTCTGTTAATATCGGGAAATATTTATGACATACCGCCAAGTGGCAGAGACCCAGAGTGAAATCCCATATGTAGCAAGATCTCGACTATTTAAAAGAAAAAACATATGCATAAAAAACAATGGAACAAATACACCAAAGTATCAACAATGATTATTAAACTTTTTAGCCTGCATTTTATTATTCTCAGTTGCCTATAATACATTAGTTTTACAGTCAGGAAAATAAATCTATCTGAGCATAGAAGTTCGTGAAGGCAATACAGGCCTGGGTTGGAGTAGTGGGTGTGGACGAGGAGGACAGGGGACAGCTGTGGGAGACTGTGGGCTTTGCCAGTGACTGAGTAGGGCAGCAAGGGACAGGGAAGGAGTTCAAAGAGGACCCAGACTTCTGTGCCTGGGGTCCAGGAGGTGAGATGGCCATTACCAAGAACAGGAGCAAATGAATCTGAGTGCAAAGGTGACAACGGTGGCCTGGGATGTGGCATCAGGAGGCCTGGGGGACACGGCCAGATGGGCGAGCATGAAACCTGCCCCTCCCCCCCACAACTAGGGGCGGCTCAGGGCAAATCTGTTCACCTATTGTACCTGTTTACGTGGAACCTGGAGGGAAACAATGTTCCCCCCTCACGGCCTTTGAGGGAGCAGTAAAGGGATGAAGGCCATGGAGTTCGTGGCCCAGCTCAGGGGGCGCTAAGACCCCAGTACGGAAAGGCGGGGGTGGTCGGAGCGCCACCGCTAAGCGGAAATGTTGCTGCTCCTGCCAGACATCAGATATTTGCATCCTGACCCTCTTCAGTCCCTGTCCCTCTCTTTCCCTGGACGTTCTCGAACTCTCCTGCAGCATAAAACACCGACTCTAGGAAGAAGCCTCCTAACCACAGCTGGAGGCTAGAACATTCTCCCGAGCTCTAGATTCACAGGCCCAACCTCCAGCTTGCCGACTGTGCTGGAAGGTCCCGCTGGCCCTTCAAACATACCCTGACCTAGTGGTGCTGGGGGTCTTCTCTGCTCCTCCTCACATCCTCCCCATCTGGATAAAAACCTTTTCCCCTGTTATCCAAAATACACAAACAACTCTTAAAGCTTGACAAGAAGAAAGCAAACAACTCCATTAAA
The DNA here is from genome assembly GCA_028534135.1 of Potos flavus. Lineage (NCBI taxonomy): Eukaryota > Metazoa > Chordata > Mammalia > Carnivora > Procyonidae > Potos > Potos flavus. Next base: position 4,514,895 of record CM052894.1, on the reverse strand, counting down.
AAATGGGCCAAGACCTTAACAGGCATCTCACCGAAGGAGCGCCACAGAGAGCAGTAAGCCTGCGGAAGCATGCTCATGTCCTATGTCATCAGGGAATTGCAAAGTAAAACAAGAGTGAGATACGGCTGCACACCCGTTAGAACGGCCCAGATCCAGAAGGCTGACCCCACCAAATGCTAGCGAGCGGTGGAGCAATAAAAGCTCTCCTTGGTTGCTGGTGGGAAAGCAAAATGGCACAGCCACACTCTGGAAGACAGCGCTGCCGCTTCTTACAAAACTAAACAAACTCTGGGAAAGCTTTCTATAAAAGTAAACAAACCAACACAAACTAAACATACTCCGACCACGTGATCTAGCAATCACACTCCTTGGTGTTTCCCCAAAGGAGCTGAAAACTTACAGCCACACAAAAACCGGTGCCCAGATGTTGATAGCAGCTTTATTCATAATTTCCCAAACTTAGAAGCCACCGAGATGTCCTTCAGTAGGTGCGGAGAAACCCTGGTCCGTCCAGACAATGGAGTATTATTATTCAGTGCTAAAAACAAATGAGCTCTCAAGTCAAGAAAAGACGTAGAGGAATCTTAAATGCAAATTGCTAAGTGAAAGGAGCCGATGTGAAAAGACCACGTAGTGTATGATTCCAACTATAGAACATTCCAGGAATGGCACAACTATGGCGACCGTAAAATGATCGGTGGTTGCCAGGGGTTAGTGGGAGGGAGAGATGAATAGGCAGAGCACAGAGGATTTTTGGAGCAGTGAAACTATTCTCTATGATACTATCATGGTGGATACGCGTCATTATACATTTGTTCCAACCTGTAGAACATACAGCACCAAGAGTGAACCCTAACGTAAACCACAGACTCCGTGTGATGATAACATATCAATGTAGGTCATTGACTGTGACAGACGTAGCCCTCAGGTGGGGATGTTGATAGTAGGGGAGGTTGTGCGTGTGTGGGATGTGAGATATATGGGAAATCTCTATACCTTTCTCTCAAATTTGCTGTGAACCCAAAACTGCTTTAAGAAATAGTCTATATACAAAAACAGCAGCGCCTTCTCTAGATGCTTAAGTCAGAAATCTGGAGTCCACCTTGCCACCTCTCTGGCTCCCTCCTCCCAAGCTCACTGGTCCCGAGGCTTGCGAATTCCACCATCAGACTTCTCCCACCTCCCCAGCCTCCAGTCCGGCCCTCCTGTTCTCCCCAGCAAAGGCCTCGCCTGCTTCCATCTCTCACCCTCTGAGAAGCAAGACCATCTTCTTAAAGCATATCCTGCATCATAGCATCGCACTGCACTTAGGATAAAATTTTAAATCCTTATTCTGGTCTCTAAGCCCCTAACCCTGATCATGACTGTGGTCCCAGTTCACCTCCCAGCCTCATGGCCCCACCTACTACGTGCAGGTGTACGGACCTTCTCAGCCACTCCAAAGTGCCACGACTCAAAGCTTTGACACACGATGGCTGCCCCACTTACGCTTCAAGAATCAATTTAAGGGGCGCCTGGGTGGCTCAGTGGGTTAAAGCCTCTGCCTTCGGCTCAGGTCATGATCTCAGGGTCCCGGGATCGAGCCCCGCATCGGGCTCTCTGCTCAGCAGGGAGCCTGCTTCCCCCTCTCTCTCTGCCTGCCTCTCTGCCTACTTGTGATCTCTCTCTCTATCAAATAAACAAATAAAATCTTAAAAAAAAAAAAAAAGAATCGATTTAAAAGCCTCTCCCTCAGAAAGTTCCTGCCAACCCCCGCCTGCATCAGAGCGCGACTTCTCCCTCCCCTCATTCCTGCTTTTTTCCCTTCCCATCCACGGAGGCCAAGACCGCTCCCTAATCAATGCCCGTTAACATCCACCTCAGAGTTGGGTTTCCAGAGGATCCAACGTGCGTGACAGGCAAACAGGGTAAAGTTTGTTTTGGAGGACGAACGATTCAGAGTCAGCCGATTTCAGCCAGTAGGCCAAATCGGGCCACTGCCTGTTTTTTGGAAATAAAGTTTTATTAGAACATGGCCACACTCATTTATTTATGCATTGTCTGGGGCTGCTTGAGTTGAGCTGTTGCTACGGAAACCATCAGGCCCTTTACCAAAAAAAGCTTGTAGACTCCAGCTTTAGATCATTAAAGAAAAATCCTATGTGTAAAATAAGGGCTCCTCGAATGTCTTCTGGCTCCCCTAGTAAGAAGTTCTCATGAGACTGAAGGAGCGGAGCCTAATGCAGATTTTCCCGGTAGGCCTGACGCGTATGCATATAGCCTGTCATTTTCCCTTGAGTGATGGAAGTGCGTTCTTCATGCCATAAACCTTCTCACTAAACATGTGTTAGATGATAGTGTCAGAATACTGGTAGACACAGTAGAAGCTTCGTGAACCTGCAGGGGATCCGGGCATTCTTCTCTTGTGAATTCTCTCTAGCCATTTGCATCTTTGATCACCAGTGATGCTAAGCTCCACTGGGGACTTCTCGGACCAAGGCCACCAGCAGCCTGAACGCTGGCCGGGGCATACTAAGACATAGGCCACCACAGAACATCAATGCTTGGGGCAAATCAAGAATGTGCATTCATAAGTGTCTTCTCCAAAAGCATCTAACAAACTTCCACGGACGTCTTGGGGACAGGGGAAAGCTTCAGATCCAGGCCACGGATGCAAAATGAAACCAGCAATAAGAAACGTATCAAAGTCAACACTATTTTAGGCACGCAACACCCAGTAAAGAGAGAACTATTCAGATCAATACTGCATATTCCATAGAATACCACAAAGAATGGGATTTCAGGCTGGGAAGGATTTCTGAGCCAATAAATTCTAACTGTACCAAATGATGTGACTTATTACATTTAATTAGAAATTCACTGTGTTACTCATTCTCCTAACAGATTCTGGAAACCAGATACTACTATTACTCCATACGTCCATGAGTGGTCTTCAAACACTCCCATTGTGGTGACCTTGGAGATGGGGCCCAACTCCGAGAGAGTCCCCACCAATCAAACTGCTCTGCTTAGAGCTGTCACTCAGAGGGTACGGCCGGAGCCAAGTGCACAGGACTGTTCTCGGCTCTGGCACTGAGTGGCCTTGTGGATTCAAGCAAATCATTTCATCTTCAAGCCTCATTTGTCTTAGCTGCAAAGTAGGGATAATGATACTGTCTTTACAGAATGGAGGATTCCAAGTAATGGACATGACCGATGTCAGCCAGGGCCTGGCATCCAGGACCTGTGCCACATATGCTGCGGTCATTGGTAGGATGAATGCCGAAGACGATGCAACACTTCCTCGGAGCAGGGCAGGGAGTGGCACAATGCCCAGCTAGCGGGTTCTGGCAGCACGTATACCCACAGTGGAGACACAAAGAACAAACATACGGGGACTGAGGAGAAGGGCAAAGCAGGAAGCAATTCCTCAGTCTCCGGAAAGAGAGCAGGTCCCTGTATGTCAGTTAGAACGCGACACCCCGGAAGACATGGCCTATCTATACAGCACCAACTGTTTGCAAGTGTCCCATCTTCCCTCATCTTAGTAACCTTTCTGCGTGGTGTCCTAGAGACTCATTCTAGAACACAATGTAGAGGACCTCCTGTCGGGTGACCTAACCACCAGAGCTGAAACTACCTTGCCTCTGTTTGTAGAATCTTCCAGACTACACCTCCCTTGTGGCTGAATGTCAGCAAGGCGGCTAGAGAGGCTGCCGCTCACGCAGGATTTGGGGACCCTTCAGATAAAAAGAATCTGATTCAGTAACGATGAAATATGAAGACTGCTAATAGCATGTGTAACCACAGGAGGCTGTCAAGAATGTCTCCCACGAGATCGAGTGCCAGCCAGGAAACACAAACAGCTCCTCGGAGTTTTAATGAGCACTTGCAATAAGGCTAGAGCGCTCTGTCAGGACGGAAGGTCAGCAAGCTCACCCTCGGAGCGCTGGGGAGCTCAGCCCAGGACAGACTGTGGTAGTTAGAGCCCAGGAGTCGTGCTTACACATCTCAGGCAAGAACTCAGTAGTGTGGACAAGAAGGGCCTTCTCGTCACCTGGGAAGAAATACATCCCATTGCCAATGAGTTTGAGTGAGAACGTCTGAAAGTCTGTGCAGGGTTGTGTGGGTGAGTGTGCCTACGCACACATCGGAAGCGTGTGCCCAAAATGGTGAGTTCAAGCTTCTGTGGTTTCGAGCTTGATGACTGAGGGACCCACAGTCACCTGGACATTCCCCCTCACAGATTCACCTCAGGCAAATAGAGCAGAGCTTTCTTCAAGCTAGAGGGGACCTTCGAGAACACCAAACACACCCATTCTCTAGCCACCCAGATGAGGAAACAGGCTCAGAGAATTAGGGGTGGCTTGTCCACATTCACTGCACAAGAAAATCAAAGATCGGCAACTCTCAAAAAGGTGGCCTGGCCTCTGTGAATAGGTTTCCTCAAATGGTAGAATGAGGCCACATGATTCAGAACCCCTCAAATTCTCCTCATGGAATCCTTGGGATCTGGAGTTACTCTGAGGGAAGTCGGCCCATGGCAAGTAGAATTCATTCAATACTCTTTGCCTAAGAGCACCAGTTACACGAGCGGTCACTCCACAAAATCAAAATCAAGTATCTTCTCTGCACCAAAGCCAAAATAAGTTGGGGTGGCATGGGGGGCTTTCTCTGCTCACACTCCTCTCCTCTGAAATCAATGTTTGGGGCCCGCCTCTAGTGATTTTTAAAGATCCTTTGGTCAAAGTGCCATAAATCCAAAGGATTATTTCACACCATGGGATGCAACATAAAGACGAGGGTGTGTTTCAGTGGGGGTAGGGGTGGTAGGTATATAACAATGTAGGCTGTACGTTTCCAGAATCTTCATTGACAAGGAAGAGAGAGTGGTGGACTTGAGCGATTTCTTAAAAATACTAAATTAAGGCCCATCTTTGCAACACTGATAAGGGCTTACGTCTTCCTTTTTTGCAATAAGTCTTGTAGGACTCAGAGGCATTTCGATGGTCTCATCAACCTGAAAGCCATGTCAAACTGCCTTAAAAATCTCTGTGCATTCAATATATAAACACTTGTTAAAATTAATTACATCATTAACCATTTCTACACACGTTATGGCTTAAAATGTTTTACAGTCACTTTTATTAATTAATAAAGCCTTAATGGACAAAAATTACACTATGACATTATCATACGTATGCTGCATTTCCAATTTTACTGCTATTATCTTTAAATACTTCCCCCAAATGGAAAGTCACTAATTCATAAATCAGAGTCTCTCCTAGAAAGTAAAACTAAACATTGGAAGTTTATACAGAGAAAGAAATCTGGGGTTGGGTTAAGCCCTGTTTTCCTCTTCCTGGTCTCCTAAGAAAGGTAAAGGGTGCCCAGGGCTGCTGACCCTGGGAAGTCGGCCTTGCCCTGGAAATGACAAAAACAGCAACAAATTCTAGCCCAGATGCCCCCAGAAAACGGCTCTTTTGCTTTTTGGCTCTCCCTGCCAACTTGCCCCTTTTTGAAAATGTCCCATAATTACTAACCACCCACACCGACACACGTAAACTCCATTATAGACAATATTTCTAAGAGCAATCCATAAATACCAGCTATTGGAGTGAACGGTAAAGAAGAGCAGGACGGTGGACCCTTCCAGATACCCAGATGTTCAGACCAGAGACACAAAACCTCTGGGTGTGAACAGCACTGTTTCCTCTTCTCCCTGCTTTGGAGCCATATGGGCCTAAAATAACTTCATCCGGGGGCCATAGTTTCCTGCTCATGACATTACAGGGTTGGGAGCTATTGTCAGAAACAAAACTTTGAGGGAAGGTCCCTTAGAATCTATAACAGTATCTGTGAACATCTCAGGCAGACATCAACACTGAGCTACCAATGGCCAACTCAGAGCAGAGCAGATAAAGGGATGCTTCTGAGAACCGCTTCCTGAAATAAGTCATGCACAAGAAACTCGCTATCCACTTTGGCGGGGGGACTTGCAAAGACTACCTGTCGGCCGGGGATCTGTACTGGGGGGCCCCACCTCCTGAGATGGAGAGTGCCACTCACCTGCTGTGTAACTCCAGCCAGGGATGTGGATGGACAATTGGCGGCCGCCACCGGTGTGCCCAGTCGCGTAGTCCTCTTTCCCTTTTCTTCCAGTGACCTGGTGAACTCCCGCACCCGAGAATCCTTGCTTTTCCAACAGACGTGAGCCCCTCCAAGGACAGGTACGGGGCCCCAGATGCACCTGCTCCAAGGACGGGATTTCTGTCAAGAAGCTTCCTTGCAAACCTGGGTTCCAGCGGGGGCCTAGAAGGTTCTGGTTTCCATCCGGGAGCTCCGGCTTCAAGGCGCCGCTTCCTGGCCCTCCATTAGCTGGGCCATCTACTCCATCTGGTGTCAATCCATGTGAACTGCACTTTAGGTTGAGCGACAGGACCGACTTGTGCATTTTAGGGCTCGCAAGCTGAGGGGGCTCCACGGGGACGCAGAGGGACCGGTCTAGATAGTAAATGGAATTTGGGCACGGCTGGGACACCCTGACATGGACGCAGGAGCTGAACACCAGCGGCCCCTTTCCCGGCCCCGCGGCGCCTGGAGGAGAACTGTTCTCTCGGCTGTCCACATTGGTGATCCAGTACTCGTGACCCTCGCACAGCCGGGGGTCCGTCTCGGGCATCCTCAGTCTCATCACTGAGCCGTTTCTGGAGAACTCTGCGCAGGCGAATGGTCCCTGGTGCGGACGGGGATGAGCACCCCCAGCCGGCGCAGAGGCGTCCCTGAACAGAGCGCCCTGGGCCCGGCACTCGGGGCACTGTGGGTCCCCCACGGCGTCCCACACCAGGGTGCTGGCCGGGGGGCCCACGCGCCTGGCCGTGATGGTGATGGACGCAAAGCCCCTTTGGGGGCCACTCCACTGTCTCTCCTCGCTGCGCGGCAGCTCCGTGTCGGGTCCTGGCCCCTCGGCCGTCGGCGTCGGCGTGCCCAGCCTGCCGGGAAGGAGGCCGAACGCACGGCTGATGGAGACCCCGCTGCAGCTCACCCGCGACGGCTGGGCCGGATGCGCGTGCAGAGCGGGCGTGCAGGGCGCGGGCAGTGCGGCCCGGTTTGCCTTTGATTTACTCTCATCAATCAGCTGTGAAATGACTAGGGATGAAATCATTCTTGTGTTTTGTGATGCCAGAGTCTCCTGCAAATGGGAAAGATGGCAATTATGCAAACAGCCTATCCTAACGCAGGCGGTCACCTCCCTTTCAAGGGCCAAGAGGACATCCCAGAATCCTGTTCTCCGCCAAGGCCTTCTGTCCCACACCTGACACCACCTCCCCGTGCTCGGAAGGGCAGGAAACCCAGATCCATCTGGAATCGTTCTTCTGACCGGGAGATTGGTTTTCTCTGCTGGGTGTCTATTCCGAGTTTATTTAATGATGTTTGTGTTGATGGGGATCATCAGATTTCAATAATCACCTTCACTAGGCCCAGGAGCACCTGAAAACAGGTTTCACAGCCTCAAGGGGGAGGGAAGACAGAATTCTGGAGCAGGGCTGGGACTTGGGGCAAGGATTTCTGTGGGAGGTAAGTTAGCACTTCCGGGGGAGGACTCTGTGCCTGCGTCCCCAACTCCCTAACACAGTCCTCTACTTCTGCTGATTCACAGTGGAATTCAGTGGCTCCCCATGCTTGCCATGGCGGAACACAGGCAATCAAATACCCAAGCTGGACAGTCGCCTAGACTAACACAGTGACCATGAGAATCGTGTATCAGGAAAGGGGGATGGAGTGTTGGACAAGAAAGACGTGGTTCCTCTGCCTTTCAATGCTCAGGGGCACAGGCACGGTTTCTCCCCTGTAGAGCGATCGAGGTGTTCCATGCTTCCTTATCAGCAGATCTGTGTCCTAACAGTAAACTGCTAGTGTGTCCAAAACAATGTGCTGAGATTTTTAATAAAGCATCTAACCAGGTCAACACCGGGAGGAAGAATCTCTTCTGTCCGGGTTTTGTTGTTAATATGTGTATGTGTAAAACTGCAGAAAGCAACGCGGGCGACTGAAGAGTGAATGCTTGCAGGATCGGAGGCCCCCGTTTTGATGCTCAGTATTCTGGGTGCTTAAAATGAACCCTTGCCTGGAACAGCACAGGACCCGAAATAATCCGGGAACTACTCAACTCCCACCGGGAGCGGAGCCTTCACGAGGAGCCTGGAGGCTTAATTGGGGCTTGGCAAGGAAGCAGCAATTCTCCCTCCGTAAGGGGCCGAGAATCACCTAGAATGTTAACAACTACAGGTCCCCCGGGCTCCAGAGTTTCTGATTCTGCGGGCCTGTGGCTGGGGCCCTGGCCTCTGAGATTTAACCAAGATCCCCGTGATTCCGACGTGGGCGATCCAGCAAGCCCACTCTGAAAAGCTCTAGCTGCTGGTCTTTTGAAGAAGGGGAAGGGCTTGTGTTTGAGAAGAGACCATTATTCTCTTTTCCTTAGATGTGATGAGAAAGCACAAAATTTTCCTTTCTTCAGAGGAAGATCAACATTTATGCCACCAAGGACATGCTTTCCTCCACCTGGACATGTGACGGGGGTGGGGGCGGCCCATTAGATCTTAGCGGCTGAGGTGCGCTGCATTCTCTTAGCCACGGGAAGGTGGCCAGTGTCTGTTTTTCCTTTTTTTTTTTTTTTTCTGTTTTTCATCGCAAGCCCTATCACCTGACACTCGGTTAGATTTTTAAGATACATGGGACATTGCAAATTCAAAAGATAGCCAGAGACAGGTAAAGAAGAAACAGAGTGGTCTTAAACGTCCCTTCATCTTTTAAAAAATCTGAATATCACGGGCTACCCTTTCCTAGATGGCTAGCAAGGGCCAGGCTCTGCTTGAAACCTCTTTCAAGGTGGGGGGCTCTCCTCTTGAGCTCTCATTACACTAACAACCTGGGAGCTTGTAGAAGCCTCCGCCCCGACAACAAACAAGGGCATCAGAAGCCCCAGGGATCCTGGTTTTCCGCTTGCAGTGTGATTCCAGCGGGCAGGTGATGTTGCCAAGCACTCCCTGGGGCTTCTGAGGCACCGCCCTCTCCTTTCTACACGGCACTCCCCACGGCTGGGCTTTACATACAGAACACTGAAATGCGCCTGTCATCTACCCCAGGCAGCTTGACTTGGTGCGCAGTCCCTCCCTCGTTAAATTTAGGTCTGATAATAATTGTGCCCGCATATCCTACCAGGTGCATAATTGTACCTGGTAGGAATTCCTCTGACACAGGTCTCTGGAAGAAAAAGCAAATATTCATCTTGCAAAGTGTGCCGCGTTGGTCTTATTTTATTGGTCTTCAGAGCAATGTTTCCCCAAGTTTGGGCCAGTGACCACTTGCATAAAAGACACCTGGTGTGGGGAGGGTTAAAAATGCAGCTTTCTGGACCCTTCCCTCCCGCTCTCTAGACCCAGGGTGAATCAGGATGTCTGGGGATAAGGCCAAGCAGCTGTGTTTTCAACCAGCTTCCGGGTGATCTTCTGCGCAGATAGGGGAGAAGGAATGCCAGGCCGGGACTCAGATCTCCTGGGCTCCCTCCCTGAGCACATACTGGAGGGACGCCCTGGGGCTACACTGGGGGTTGCGGGCGCCAATGTAGGAGGTCCTAGAGGCCCAGAAGGATGGGATAGGGAATCACCCACCATCTCATGACCTTGGGCCTGGCAGGTGTAACTGACTTTGAGTCCATCAAATGCAAATGGATGAAGGAAGAGCGACAATGACTGACATGAATGTGAACTCAATTCTGAAGCTGGGGAATGACCCCGAATGTCAGGGTCACACTGTTCCTGAGGGAGGAGATGGTGGTAGAAGCCCAGTCCCAAAGAAAAGTCTGTCTGCCTTCTCTACCCTACCAGGAAGTTTTGGAAATCAGAAACAACGAAGGACGTGAAAGTACCTCTCAAAATATGGACCTGATATGTCAGGGCAGGGTATGACTATTTCTGTGATTTAGCAGAAATTGGAGGACGTCTGATGGACTCGAACCTCTGCGTGAGTGAGGGAGTATTTGTAATGGATGTATTTGTGTTTATTGGAATTACACAAATGGAAATAACCTATTACATACCCAATACATCGAAATCTTGTCAATGTGAACGTAGAATGAATGAAAGCTTTCTAGATGTAAATTCTGTCATTCTAACACAGAGTCATGATCAACCCATTTATTCACGAACTCATCAGACCTATTGAGCTCCTACTACAGGAAACTGAGGAAGCTTCTTGGCCCCATGGAGTTAAACAGGAGAGGACACCAAGCAGGTAACCAAAGTGTCACCACTGGGATTCCTGGTTAAATTTTACTGTGTTTTTTTCTGAGGTGTTTACACTCAGCTTTGAAAAAAGCCCCAACCGACAGACTGACAGAAATTAAAAAGGAAACACTGTACGCTTTGCTCGTCCAAACACTAATCCTACTCTTATATGGGAAGTTCTATTTATCGGATCCTATTTTCTCATTAAGATCCATTAAATCATTAAAGATAAAGTCCAACCTCTTAAAGCTCCGGGCTGCCATAGCAAAGCACCGCGATCTGGGTGATTTAAAAACAGACATTTTATTTTGTCCCAGTTCTGGAGGCTGGGCGTCGGAGATCAAGCAGCCAATAGGACTGGTTCCCTCTGAGTCTTCTGTGGCTTCAGAGTTTCTTCCCTCAGCGTGTGACCGTGTGCTCATGTCCTCCTCTTGTGAGGGCATCGCTCATACTGGATAAGGCCCATCCTAATGACCTCATTTAACCTGAATTACCTCTTTAAAGATTCTGTCCCCGAGCACAGTCACACTCGGAGGTACTGGGACTCAGGACTTCCACACGTGCATTCCGAGTGGGGAAGACGGTCCAGGACAGACTACAATACAGCACTTTGTGTCCCGCTCTTCCGGGGCTGGGAAGCCGAGAAAGAGATGAGACAGAGGATCTATTTGATGTTCCTGACTTGGCCTACTACTTTTAAAACAGGGCAACTTTTTAAAAAAGGGATCACATCTTTCACATCAAATATCTTTCCCAATGAAGCTATTTTCAGGATGCCCCTCCATCTGTTCTTTATATTGGGTTAACTGAACATGGATTTGGGGGGGGAAAAAAGGTATCTTTTATCTAAAATAAGATTAACTGATGGAAGATTTGATTTGAAAAGAAAATAATCTTGCATTTAAAGTAGAACATTCAAGGTCAGAGGAAGGTCAAATGAAAAGTGGGATTTTGTGTCTCGTCTTGGCAATAAATCACCCATTTCCTGACCATCCTCATACGGCACTCGCCTGTGAACATTTTCTTTCTCATAAATGCTGCTTTAAGATATTGATTTCTTTTAAATGTTTTAGACATGATTGTGTGGGGCCGGTAACTGCTTTCCTAGTTTTATGCATTTTATCGACTTTTTAACTTTATATTTATGCCTTAAGGTATATTACTATAAAGGCACCATTTCATAAATTGAAGGAAGAAAGAGATAAGCGGCGGATGGTTGGAGAAATCAGATCCTGAGCCACCGGGATGAGGACGCATCCATTTCTGTAGCAATTTATTCTCGAAAGGATAAGCATCTAATCCAACCTGTGGCTTTGAAATCTATATTTTTCTTCACTTGACACTTCTTCCCTTTTCTGTGGCCACTCTGCAGCCTACGACTATGTTTGCCAGATGGATCCCTTGGCCCCATGTCTTCACAGACACTCTCTACAGTCCCCTCCACGCTGGCTGCAAGCATGTGAGCATCCTTTTTAGTCCATCCAGCACCATCGCCACTAAGCGATCTGTCAGCCTAGTGGCATTTCATCATGCGTGCAGGAGTGTTTTCAAATGTATAAGTTCACTCCGGTAGTACTGCTAGGGGAAGACAGTTTTGAGGCGGGTGGAAGAATTGGAGCTTTTCTCCATCTCCGTTCTGAAACTTTTGTCTCTTTCCATGCAGTTACAAGAAACCAAAGGATTCAGTGCAGTGTAATGTTTAACAGTGAAAAGCTGGAAAGAATCCAAATGTCTTTTAAAAGGGCATGGGGTAAGTAAATCATGGCCGGCACAACTGCATCATATTCTGTAGAAATTAAAAATAAAGATTTACAAAGAATTTAAATGCCATGGGAAATTGCTTGTGATGGAATGTCATGTAATAAAAGAGAGCTATAAAAGCTGACATACATTATAGTTTTATGTAAAAAAATTGCATGGGAAAAAGAAGGGAACGAAATATATATACATATTTTCTTACTTGTATATTTCCGTATTTTCCGAAGTGTCTACGTGGAGCTGTCATTACTTTTGCTATCAGGAAAATTTAAACGTTGTTTTTGCAAAGACAAAAATCCTGTTCCATATTTCATCCCTTTTAAATAATCACTTGGTTGAAGAAGAGCCTGCATATCATTTCTACAGCTTTGAAGAATTTTGAAAGCAAAAGTGATCAATCTTGCATGGGCTTGGAAGGAGAGGCGGAGATTTATGGCAGTTACAAACGAAGGGCATCCGTCCCGAGTGTTTCATCATCTTATAGCATCCTTATAACACACACACAGGGATGTGCTTTAAATGCTCAAAGTTAGGAGGGAAATTTGAAAGTCATACTACTGATACGATCAAAGTAGATGGTCCAGATCATTCCAAAGCAGATGTTTAGAAGGTGTCATTTCTCGGAGTTATTTAATGCAGTCACAGAAAATGACTCTGCGTGTGTGTGTGTGTGTGTGTGTGTGTGTGTGTGTTCTAGACACCCAGCCTCATGGCCCAAAGGTTGAGATCACTAATAACCAAACTCATTAATTTTAACATCAACCGGAAAATGCTGGAATTTGCCAGCTCAGTGTGAAAAACAGGTGGAAAAGATCTTCAGCTGGTATCTTTTTTAAAAAAAGCAGCAATCGGGGCACATGGGTGGCTCAGTCGGTTAAGCATCTGACTTTGGCTGGGATCGTGATCCCAGGATCTCGGGATCAAGCCCTGCATTGGGCTCCCTGCTCAGCAGGGAGTCTGCTTCTCCCTTTCCCCTGCTTGCTCTCTCTTGCGCTCTCTCTCTCTCTCAAATAAATAAAATCTTAAAAAAAAAAAAAAAGAGTAGCAATCAACTTCATCATTATCCTGCCCTTCTTAACTGGGTACCTCCTTCCAGGGGTGGTTCTCAAGGATCCACTGTTCCTCCTGCTCATTTCCCTCCCTGCAACCTGAGATTCGTGCTCCTGCTTCCCGGAAACAGATGAGTCATGGCCGGGCCTCTTTATGTCTTCAGACAGTGAGCTCGGTGCTTCCACAAAGAAAGGGCTCGGTGGAAGTATTTTAAGCATTGATGACTAGATCTCACACCCAGAATAGCTTCCTTTCTCCATCGTGTGGGACTTCAGGCCTGGGGTCTCCGAGCTTCACTAAATGCAGAGCTAAATCAAAGGGTAATACCTAAGACAAGCATTTTGGGGGGGAAATTTTTTACAGATATCCTTGCCCCTTTAATCTGGCATGAGACATTGACTCTTCTAACTCCACAATCTCTTAGAATTACAAAAGGTGGCGGCAGATTATCCATTTGTCCCCTGGATGATTCTTTCAGGCACGGAAGTCCTCATTTTACGATCTGTTAACAGGAATAAGCCTTCCTCTACGCCAGCCCTGGAGAGCCAGATACGAACAGAAGCTCTGGGGCAACTGGGGGGCTCAGCCAGTTAAGCGTCTGCCTTCGACTCAGGTCATGATCCCGGAGTCGTGGGATCGAGTCCTGCATCGGGCTCCCTGCTCAGCGGGGAGCCTGCTCCTCCCACTGACCCTCCCTCCCTCACGTGCTCTCTCTCTTGCACTCTCTCAAATAAATTAAAAAAAAAAAAAAAGGAGAAGAAGAACAGAAGCTCTGGAGCATGACAGCTTATGCGCTGGGAGGTTCAGGGCCAGTCAAGTACTAGAGCTACTGGAGTTTCACTTTTCTCACCTGCAAAATGGGTATAATAATAATACCTCCCTCTCGGGATTGTGGGAAGGATGCAATGAGTCAGCCAATTAGCCAGAACTTGCTGTGTGATACACTGGCAATATTAACCCCTGTGTACAGACTGCTTTGTTCTCTGGAATCAGAAACACTTCATTTTATAAATATGACCTCTAATTTTCTCCCCATTTCAGACAACTGACACTTTTTGCAGATATAACAATGCATACTAGCTTATTAGATTTCCAATTATCTCTTCCCCAGCTTCGAAATGCTGCATGGCATCATTCTGTCTCTCTCCGGCAGATTAATTTTGGTTCAAAATTGAGATTCAATCACCATACTCTCCTATGATACCACAAACTTACAAATTGTTGGTGAGGATTCTAAAAGAATAATTAAATTTATAGTGCACATTTTAATGTAACAAGTCTTAGTCATCGATGGTTAGATTTTCTGTTGCCTTAATTCAGTTTTGACTAAACAAAATAAAATGCAAACACATCATAAGCAGGCCAATGATCGTGTTTTATAGTTGGCTGCATTTTGCTGACTACTCGAGAAGTTAGAAACAAGTTACCTCGGTGAAGTCAGATTTCTTCTCTGTAACATCAGACTGAAGATTTTTAAGGGCAATCTGACCGTTTGTACAGTACTGGTTGTCCCGTAATCCTAGGCAAAAGGAGACAACATATTGCTACTTTTTAGTATATAAAAGGATACAATGGAATCTATAACTCTACTATAAAGTTTCAGGTCGCCTCCTCTGGTATCATACCAGCCAAGGGTGAATCCTCGTACATTTCCCTCATTCATTCCACCCCCTGAATTTAGGCTCTCAGATTTTATTATTATTTAGTTTACAATTAGGCTGCAAGATTCCTTTTTCCACGCAGTTGTTTATGTTCCTAGATTCAGTAAGAGTTGAATAAGTTTGGACTGCTCACATTCTCCCTCATCCTGAGTTTACATCCAGCAGGAGAGAAAAACACATCTAAGAGGTTCCCACTCTTAGATGGGAACACCTAACCTAGAATTAACACCACTAGAACACCACTAGAATTAAGAAAGGCCGAAACATAAGACCAACTTTCATCCAATCTCTTAACACAACAGTGCTCCAAGGAGCCACGAGTGGCCGGGACGTGGATATTGAAGTTGCTTTGGAATAGCTGGGGATAATTTTGTGATAATACCACAGGGATAAGTGGGGCGCCTGGGTGGCTCAGTGGGTTAGGCCTCTGCCTTCGGCTCAGGTCATGATCTCAGGGTCCTGGGATCCAGCCCTGCATCGGGCTCTCTGCTCAGTGGGGAGCCTGCTTCCCCCTCTCTCTCTGCCTGCTCCCTGCCTACTTGTGACCTCTCTCTGTCAAATAAATAAAATCTTAAAAAAAAAAATACTACAGGGATAAGTGAGACACGGGGGGCAGCCCTCCACAGAGATGTCTGCCTCCCTGATAGCCCAGGGTATCATCAGATCCAAGGGCACGCAGCAGGTGGCCAAGAATTAGGAACCTGGATTCCAGTTCCATCCATAACGATGGATGATGCGGATTTTCCTGATCCCCCAAACCCACCCTGCACTCCTCATGGAGCACTGGGTAGAATCCACAACCCGGCAGCCTTATGATTCGCATGGACCCCCGTTGCTAATGCGGGAATGTCTACAAACACAGGAAGGTGGAGTAAAGAGCAGAGTCTGTGTGGCCCAGTCTCTGGAGCCCTGGTGACAACGCTGCCTTCACAATGCAGATATTTTGGGAAAAGTGAATTTTCCAGAGCCTACGAAGAATGGCTCCCCAGCAGCCAGTGCTGGTGATGAGAAAAAGGAGCTTTAAGAAGCACCTCCCTAAGTTAGAGTCCTGTCTTCATCAACTCATGAGAAGTATTCACTAAAAATTTACCTACGTTCAAATAACTCAACTTAAAGCATTTTAAAATAGTTCAAAGCATTTTCTAGAACAAATGATAGGCTATAGTATTTTTACGTTTGGCAGGTTTGCAAAGGAGTAAGGACACGGCTTGTGGGAATTTCAAGGGCCCTTCTGACCCACCCAAAGCTGCTCCTGTCTCCCCTCGTCCTTGGGTGACAACAGAGTCCCCATCAGCTCCACCCCGGACGTGTGCTTGTGCCTCTCCCTCTGCCCGCTCGTGAGTGACAGCGAGAGTCATCTGAGATGATGGGTGCAGATTACTTTCCATGAAGCGCCAATACAAGAGCTGAAAGATCTCATGGATTTTGTGCAGAGTCGATACATCATGATGAGCTGACAATAAAGCTGATGAAGATGGCAATCTCCTGGCTCTAGTCGGTGGCGTCATGTTAAGAACTCTGAAATCAGCACCGGCTAGGGGCCAGCGAGGCCCGGGCTGCAGCCCAGCCCAGCCCAGGCCAGGCCAGCCCCAAGTTCACATGCAGTGCGTGGGTAACTCATCCTCTCGGAGTTTCTTTGGCCATAAAATGCAGAGAAGAACTCCTCCTGCCCAGCCTTGTGACTAAGGCACTGAGGCGCGTGTGGGTCAGGTCCGTGGCCCGGGGTGCGATCTGGGCTTATTGCCTGATAAACCACACCGCGTGTAACTGTTCCTGTGTGTCACCAAGCCAACAACACCTCCCAGCCCAGGCCCGGATGGTCACTAGCATCACACCACACTCGGCCCAAGTCTCTAGCTACAGGTGTGGCTTTGGGCAAGTCACTCAGCATCCCTTGCTGGGAAATGGAGGTGACAAGAGAGCCAACTTTAGAGAGGGACTGGGAAAAACGAACTAGCCCTCAGCACGAGGCTCAGCGCACGATGACATGGGATTGACCCCGGCTCCGGGGAAGTGGCCTCACCCCCGTGGGGAGGAGGGACGGCACCGGGGCCAGACAAGCAGTGGTTATGTGTTGGTGGCCTGTGGCTGCTACCTCAGTAGCCATGAACTTTCAGGCTTCAACACAGATGTGATATCTTATATCTCTGGAGCTCAGGTGTCCACGGCATGTCTCACGGGGCTCAAGTCAAGGTGTCAGCTGGCTGCACTCCTCGGGACGCTCTAGGGAGGATCTGTTTCCTTGCATTTTCCAGCTTCAAGAGGCAGCTGGCTTTCCTTGGCTCCTGGTCCCATGTCAAACTCTGCTTCTACCATCTCTTCTCCTTCTCTCTCTGACCCTCCCACTTCCCTCCTACCAGGACCCTTGTGATTCGATTGGGCCCACGGATCACCCAGGAGAATTGTCCCGTCTCAAGGTTCTTCCATCTACCAAGACCCTTTTGCCATGAAAGGTGAGATGTCCACCGATTCTGGGAACATGGACGGATTTGGGGGCGCCACTGTTACGCCCATCACAGACTACTTGGGAAGACTGAGATAGAGGCATCGGATGAAATGTAGGGCCTTTAAAACAACAACTACAAAGTCTACGTAGCAAACAAGGGTAAGGACTTACAATGTGCTGTTTATTGAAAGAAAGGAAACAAAAACTTATGAGCCACATGATTGCAACATTAAAAGAAAATTTTCAGTATGTGTGAGAATTCCCAAAACCAGTAAACGTGTAACTCAGAGCCATGAACCTAGTTTTGAGTGAAAATGAAGTAGGACTAAAGCCACACAGGAGGATGCCTGACATAATGACCTCGAAGGACACGAGGAGGTGAGACATCGGAGTGGTTAAAAGCATAGAATCTGGGAAAGACGGACCCTGATTCGAATCCGGCTCTGCCACTAACTACTTGGTCCATGTAAGTAATTTGGGGTAAGTTACTTAAATTGTCAGGGTCTTATTTTCTCGTGTGTCAGAGGAAGCAGGACCCGTCTCCTAGGGTGGTGATAAGAGATAATGAGACGATGAACGTCAAGACCCGAGCGGAGTCCCCAGCATGGGCTGAGGACACAAACCCCCACCCGGGGCCTTCCCACCTGGACACATAACTGGTCACCACCGGTAAAGGCCCCCACCGTCGGGCGACCTGCACCGGCATCTCTGAGGAAGGTAAAGCTGGGGGGCCGGGGGGATACTTGGAGCAGGTTAGCAAGAACGAGAGTACAGTGTTGGCTTTTCCAGTAGCTGGGATCCATCCGTTTCACGGGAAAATGGTTCACGTCTCCAATATGGAAGATGCATTAACCAGAATGGATTGCACTTGGCCTTGGTCCTGCTCCCTGTGCAAGGACGGGAGGGGTCCAGACCGGTCTGCCCCTTCTCTCCACGGTGGGAGCTGATCTGGGCCTGACCTCTCACAGGGGCAGGTGAAGTTCACTCTGCATCAAGAAATTGGTCCTGGCACAGTTTCCTCTGCCAGAAAACTGGCCGAGGGTGGGCAGGTCCCAAGCACCTGCCGGACATACACCAAGCAGGTGTATGTCATCACAGCCCCCAGCAGCCCGGGGGAGGGCACGAAATGGGTACAAAAGCCAGGGAAGCTCTATTATTTATGCTCCAAGTGTAACCCAAGGTCCAGACTGTACCTGAGACCCCATCAGGGCTCTCACAATCCTTTCCTAGACAGCGCCCTCTCCCACAGGCCCCTCAATCCCTGCCTCAGGCTCTGCTTCTTGGAAACCCAATGGGGTCCTACCTCACAGTGCTTTTCAAGAGTGAGGTCTTTCAAAGTGGGGCTCCTAGACCACCGGTCTCTGCATCATGGGTGAGCTTGTTAGAAATAAACTTCTCAGGCCCCACCCGCTGACCTACAGATCTACTGAATAGTAACTCAGGTGGGGCTTGGCCATCAACATTTTAGCAAGCCCTACAGAACACTCGGTGCAGCTCAGGTCCAGGAACACTGCCGGTCTTAGGCCAACAAGCTCTTCTACAAATGATGACTTTGAGGCCCTGGGAGGAAACCACATGCTTTTGATGCAAAACCAGCCCATGGCTTTTAGAAAACCGTATCTGGAGGGTCTAAGTGGACTTTTAACCAATGGCTTCAATTAAAGCAAAGCCATCAAGGATGCCAGCATGCTGATTTTTCTTTTGAAATGAATTTAAAAATCAGCCCAATTAGCCAACGATTCATCAATGGCTTATGGATCAGTTGTGTTTGGTGCCCAGTGCTCTGGTCCTCTGGCCCCAGGGTGTGTGCCAGCATACGGGCATGTCTGCTGAGACGGTGGGAAGGGCTGTACATGATTCTGTCTCCATCAGCCTGAGACACTCATCCAAAGCCACCCAGCCCCAACGCTGAGGCCCTTCCCAGAGGCCGCAAGCATCATGTTGCCCATGACGCCTTGAGCCAGACAATCCTGGAATCCAGATTTCCTCTCTGGAGGAAGGTGAGCTTCAGCCATGGAACCCAGAGCGGGAATTGATGAAGCGCCCAGGGCACTGGGGGGGGTGGGGGGAGGCTTGGGGAGCAGCTCTCCCACCCACGGCTCCGCTACCCCGGCCTCAGCCAGCCGCAGAGAGAGCCCTGCCCGCCAAGGGACCCCGGCAGGGTTTGGGACGGGGACACCTGAAACGGCCCCGTAGGATGGGGTGAATTTAGACCAAGGTGGAAGTGGGGTGGGGAGAAGGTGACACAGCCCCCGCCGACGCATAAAGTGGGAATGGCTTAAGGAAAAGTGTAAGAGCAGGAAAATGCAGCAGATTTGGACAATGGCCTGTGGCCCATTGGGTGAAGCGCAGGGTGGGAGCGAGGAATCCCCTCCAGTCCCCACACAGCCCCCAACGATGCTTGAGTCGTCGCTATGGAAACGGCTCCAAGCAGCATCGTGCAGCGCCCTGCGAGCCACCCCATCAGAGTTGTGTGCCCCCAAGGAGTGCCCAGCCATCAGTCAGCAGAGCGAGCACCCTGTCTGCCTTCCTCTGTCACGGCATCAGGGACAGAGACGGCACAGCCGGTGGCCCACTTCCGGGACGGCGAGTGCCCTCCTCATTTCTAGACTTACAGAAGCCACGGCTGGCTCGGAGCCTTCACCGGGCTCGAACAATACCTTCTGAAGATATTTTAAAATAGATGTTTCTCGGAATCACTTATCAAATTTAAATGGAACTAGTCACTTCCGTGGGACCTGACCTTGTGAGCTACCCAGTGTCTCTGGAAGATCTTTCC
>CM052894.1:4424993-4494436 GCA_028534135.1 Potos flavus | reverse complement strand
GGGTTATCTAGGATACGGGGCAATATGTCAGTCTGTTTACCATGCAAGCTATTGTAAGAAAAATCGGTTTTCATACAATTTAATAAAAGACCTTTGACACTAAATTATAATGAACATTGTTTTATAATTTATGCCCGACCACATTTGAGGTAGCTTATCATTAGCAACAAGGGTTTTTTTTTAATTTTTATTTTTTAAAAGGTAAAACTGTGATAAAAGAAGCTAGTGATGAGCTGGAGAAATTGCTGACCCATAACGCCTGGACCAAAGATGACACTGGCACAAATGAATCACAACCTAAGGGCAAGTTTGCAACAGCCAAGGCCAAAGGGAAACATGATAAATTGCATAACTCATTGCCTTTCAAATGAAATACACGGTTTCCTAAGGAAAGTGGTTTCATCCCCTGGGATAAGACAGTGAAAGCACGGGCCATTACATAAATGGACAGCACCTCTGTAAGCCTTTTCATAAACACCAAACCAATGTAAATTTCACTGGATAATCCCAAAGGGCTTTGAGTCTGGGCAATGTCGCTAATACATCTTAATGGCTAAAATTTCTTTTTCCCTCTCTGCAAGACAATTGACGTTGGATACAGTGTGATCTCCTTCAATACTCAAAATGGCCTTAGGAGGAGGGTGCTATTACCAACCCCGTTTTACAGGTGAGGAAGCTGTGCCTCATTTATATAACCTGCAAGGGTCACCCATCCAGTGAGCCTCAAGCTAAGACTTTGCAATATTCATGATCACTGCACCTGTGGAAAAGGTAGAAACGGGAAGAAGCCCTAGATCTGGTAACATCTCTGGGGCCTGACAAAGCACCTGGATTTTGATGACAGGGCTGAGGTGACACCCGAGGCCACCACATTCCAATGCTATGACCTTGGACAAGACATACAGCCTCCAGGCCTGTGTTTGCTCCTCAGATAGAGAGGCATACCGACATAGGCATTGTAGGGCTGGGAACTGTGAAATGAGGTAAATAAAGGTTTTCATGGGCTCAGCACAGTGCCTGGCACACAATGTTTTCATCTCGGAAAATTAAGGTAATAAACATGTCTTCAAAGTCTATCCACTGATTTTGTAGCCACTTCGAAGCTGATTTCTGAGATGCCTGGAATCTGAGACACCGTGTCTCTGGCCCCTGGTGTGAGGGCTGGCTCCCTGGGGGACAGCGAGAGGGCTGGCCGCCAAGTACGATCACACGTGACGCCCGCCCGCTCCCGTGTACAGTACCCATGTAATCACACCACGACCTCAGGCCCCCAAACGTTTGAGGAGAACCTAACATCTCTGAGGGCCTGAGTTAGGTGCTGGAGTAACAACGATGAATAGGGTCCTGGAGTCCCCGTCTCTGAAAAGCTCACAGTCCAACGGGAGAACTAGACCTCTTTTGATGCAGTGTGGATTTGATCATTTCCTCTTATGGACTGGCTTCTTTTTTACTGCTCCACTGGGGTGAAATACATGAGATAAAGTTACCATCTCAACCATCTGTAGCGTCCAGTATGCGGCATTCAGTACATTCCCACTCCAGAACCCTCTCATCTCGTACAATTGAAACTGTCCCCATAAAAAACCAACTCCCTATTCCCCATCCCCTGGGCCCTGGAATCCACCATTCTACTCTCTGTCTCTATAAATCTGACTACTCTAGAAACCTAACACACGCGAAATCACATCGCGTTTGTGCTTTGGCGCCTGGCTTGTTTCGTTGAGCGTGTCCTTGGAGTTCCCGAGAGCCGTAGCCGGCATCAACATTCCTTCCTCTTCCAGGCTGAGTAGTGTTCCGTCGTATGTCTGGAGCACATTTTTGTTTCTCCATTCCCGTGTCGGCGGACACTGGGTTGCTTGCACATCCCGGCAATTGTCAATAATGCTGCCGTGAACACGGTCATACAAATATCACTTTGAGTTTCTGCTTTCAATTCTTTCTGCGGGTCACCTGCCTTTCATTGTGATTTCCTGTTGGTCTCATTACCTAATCTTTTCTTAGCAAACACTATAGTTCTTTTTTGAAGGGGGGGGTAGGGCCAAGAGATAGACACGTGGAGAGATCATTTTCGCAGTCCTCTTAAAAGCATCTTTGAGGGGCGCCTGGGTGGCTCAGTTGGTTAAGCGTCTGCCTTCAGCTCAGGTGATGATCTCAGGGTCTTGGGATCAAGCCCCGCATCGGGCTCCCTGCTCAGTGGGAAGTCTGCTTCTCCCTCTCTCCACTCATGGTCTCTCCCAAATAATAAATAAAATCTTTAAAAAAAAAAAAAGCATCTTTGAAAACTTATCATTTCCCCCCTTTGTATCCGTGTGCACGGTAGGGAGGGGCCCAGGGAGGGGCTCTTGTTTTAAGTCCTCCACAGAAGTAAGCAAGCAGAGGCGGCCTCCGTCATGAAACCCAAATACCTTGGATGCGGTCTCCAATGTGAAAGGGAGAGAACACGCCTCCCCTCTCAACAAAGACTCGATGAGTGGGGGCGGGGGGTGCAGCCCAGGTCAGAGAAGACCGGGGCCTGGCAGGTGGGGGGTGGGCAGGGGTTCTGCTGGGCTCCCAGGGAATGTGCAGGCTCACCTAAGCAGCAGGCCTGGGGCTGGGCAGCACGAAGGATCAGCGGAAGAGGTGGAAACAACACAGTGTTCCCTCTTTTCTTTTGGCTTTAAAAGGGACACGGCGTGACATGAAGGGCAGAGTCCAGACGGCGGCAAGGACATTGGGCTCAGATCCCACCTGGCCACTCAGCTATGACCTTGAGCAGGTCAGCGCATCTTGCAGGCTCAGCTTCCCGGTCTGTGACATGTGGGGACACATCTAGCTCTGCCATGCGGCCCTGTCCCAAGACAGCCCGCCGCACGGTGTCGAGGACATGTGAGGGTGTGCGTGTGCGGACACGGTGCCTCCACTGCGGCTGGCTTCTTCCACCGCGCGGAACACAGCATCGCTACACGCCCTCCCCTTCGAGGGCCATCCAGCTCGCTGCACCAGGGTCACCGCCACCTGGGACTGAAAGTCACCGAGCGGTTTGATTTCAGAGGGGCCCTTCTGCCTTCACAGGTGGTGGCAGAAAACTGGGACCCTGGTATGAACAACGGGGACCAGAAAGAGCCCCCCCGCCCCCCGCCCCCTGGTGTGACCCGGGCTGCCACAGGACCCGCTCGCGGACTCGCCACCGAGGCAGCTTTCTGCAGGATGAGTGAGGATGAACCGTTTGCTCTGAGTTCAGGCCTGGAGAGCCACCAAAAGGCAAGGAGGAAAAATGGGCCGTCTCGGAAACCTCTGGCCGAAGAACCTGGAGCTGCGTCCGGCCCAGCTGCAAAGTCGCACACCCCAAAGCCACGCGCTCCCCAAGAGAGCCTGTCAGCTCCGGGCTCGTCGTGTAAACAAGCCGCAGAGAGATTTTCATAAGATGTCAGCATGCATTTCCTCTCCTGCCCGAGGAGCAGCGTGGCTCTGGCTCGGGGCTCGTCTTCCTCACTGCCATCCGCGGGACTCGGCCCGGGCCCGTCTGGAGCCCAGAGCAGGAGCCCGCGGAGAGGAAACCAGGCTGCCCCCGGCACTGGCCGCACGCGGGTGGTGCCGCCCCCCAGGGCACCTGGTTGCCCAGCTCTAGTTTTTGCAAACCTCCGGAGTAAGAGCCTCAGGCAGCACCGGGGACATAGACGCTGGCCCAGACCCACGTCAGGGAGCCCCGCACTGGAGGAAACCCCCAGGCTGCTCTGGCGGGGGGGTCTACGCAGGAATCTGGGTGGCCTCCCTACATATCTCTCCCTTCCGACAGCTTCGCAGCTGGGCGGGCAGGCAGATGAGCTTTCTCTGCTCGTGGGGTGTGCTTCAGGTTTTGAGTGGGGTGAGTTCTCCGTCTTCGCTGCATCCCGGTTGTTCTTGTTTAGTGGAGCGAAGATCCAGAGCTCTGAGTTCCCTACTCGTCCCTCCTGCTCTACCAGACCCTGAACACAGGCAACAGCCAGGAAAACCGCCCCCTGAAACGTGGAGGCACCTCAGGAGGGAAGGGTACCCACTCGTCTGCACCTGCCACTTTGCAAAAACAGGAACCCGGGGCTGGGTGAGGGGCAGGGCTTGCGGGAGCAGCTCCAGCTCGGGAGTGGGGGAGCCAGGCTTGCTCCCAGGAGAGAGCCCTGAGCTCAGGCTCTCCCTCACACTATCTTCCACCGCACCCCTCCCGGCTGGGCTGACCTTCCCTTTCCACCGCTGGTTTTTGTTTTTGTTTTTTTTAATAACAGCTTTATTGAGCTATAACTCACAAACCATAAAGTTTAGCCTTTACCGTGTACATTTGATGGTTTTGTATATTGACAAAGTCATGCAACCATCACCACTATCTGATTCCAGGACATTCTTATCGCCCTCCCGAGAAGCCCCCTACCCGTGACTCCCCATCACCCCTTCACCCCGGTCTCTGGCAACCACTAATCTTCTTTCTCTGGATTTGCTTATTCTGGACATTTCCTATAAATGGAACCATACGACATGTGGCCTTATGTGTTCGGCTTCTTTCACTGAGCATCCCGTTTCTAAGGTTCATCCCGCTATGGCACAGGGGATGCTCTCATTCCCTTCCGGGGCGGAATAGCATCCGTTGCAATGAAACAGCACGTATCCTGCCTCTGTCCATCAGCTGATGGACATTCGAACTGTTTCCGCTTTTTGTTTTAATGAATAATGCTACCACGAACGTTTACGTACAAGGTTTTATGTGGATATAGGTTTTCCATCCCATGGTTGCATGCCAAGGAGCAGAATTGCTGGGTCCCGCGGTAACCCCATGTTTAACTGCACCGTTTTAAATTCCCACTAGCAACGTATGACAGCTCCACTCTTTCCTCATCTTTGCCAAGACTTGTTCCTCTCCATCTTTTGTTTAAAGATTTTATTTATTTATTTGAGAGAGACAGAGGACATTAGCAGGGGGAGGAACAGGGGGAGAGGGAGAAGCAGGTTTTCCACGAGCAGGGGTTCGATCCCAGGACCCCGAGATCATGACCTGAGCCAAAGTCAAGATGCTCAACCAACTGAGCCGCCCAGGCGCCTTTCCATCTTTCTGCCTAGAGCCGTCCCCGTGGGGTGCTGTGCCATCTCACTGTCGCTTTGATTGGCATTTTCCTAATGACTAAAATGTTTTATACCTTTTCATGTGATTATTGGCTGTTCGTATATTTTCTTTGGAGAAATGTCTTTTTTAAATCGGGTTACTTGTCTTTTTATAGCTACTCTAGGGAAAAGATGCCTAATGATGTCTCCCTTTCCCCCAACCCCATAAATGAGTGAACGGAACAACAGTGATTCACAGACTCCCATAAGACGTCATCTCACATCAGTGTACCTTCACTGAGAGGGGCATCACTACATGGAGGCTAAGAGAATGTTCTTTGGCATCCTGCAGATAAGAACTTGAATTTAGCTTGACTGTGTAATAACTTTGTGACTTTGAGAGAGAAACAAAAAACCAGACTCTTAAATACAGAAAACAAGTGGTTTGCCAGAGAGGAAGTGGGAGGGCGGGTCGGGGATGAAACAGATAAAGAGGATTGAGAGTATACTTATCATGATGAGCACAGAGTAATGTATAGAAATGTTGAGTCACCTGAAACTAATATTACACTGCATGTTAACTAAGTAGAATTTGAATAAAAACTTGAAAAAAAGAAATGTTGAATCATTATACGTACACCTGAAACTAATATAGCACTGTATATTAATTATAATTCAATAAAAAATAAATTTAAAAAGTTTGTGACTTAGACAAGTCACCTAATTCTCTCTGCCTCAGTTTCCCCATCTGTAAAACAGGGATCATGATGTCTATTTCACTGGAATGTTAACGAGCAATAAGAGAGAAGACACACTGAAAACCCTTTGCACGTGGTTTAGTGTATAGAAAGCTTCTAATACAATTCTCTTATTTATTCTTTGAATACATATATAGCATCAACCACGGGCCAGTGTAGGCACTGAAGTCACAGCAATGAGCAAAATAGACAGAAAATCTCTGCCTGTGTAGAGCTTATATGCAGCTTAACATTTTAGCAAAAGTTAATGATTCTAGTTATTATTATAATTCAACATTTTTACTCTTGATTGCAAAATAAGTACCAGCTCATCAGAAATCAGTAACTAAAATGACAAGATAAAGTTTCCCTAATGAACTTGAACTTTAGAGAAAGATGAAGCATTAGTTTCAGTAATTACAGCTCTCCTGCCGACTCCCCAGAAAGGCCTTTCCTTCCTCGATACTTGCACAGAGACACGAAGGAGAGGTGCCTAGGAAGACGTCCAGCAGTGGGGCCACCAGGTCTTAGGAATATGGAAAAAGGAGCAAACACGAAGATTTAGCGCTTCTAGGTGTCTGAGCAAAGAGAGGGATAACACACCATCTAAGAGAGATTTAGAAACTTAAGAACAGATCATTTTTTTAAAAAATGGGCTAACAAAGAAAATGAGAAGCATTCTCGGGTCGAAAGAGCCACCACAGCAGCTCCTACTTCTTGAAAAATAGGTGGGGTAGGGCCAAGGGGGCCGCGTCTGAAACTGAATGAAGGGTAACACCTGAGAGCTCATTTGGTCATGGGAAGAAAAACCTTCCTGAGCAAATCAGGGTACAGGGTCACAGGAAACCCTGCTCTGTTGGGAGGTCACTGGAAACACACAAAACCGACCTGCACTCAAGGGCAGGTTCACCATGGACTAGTCGTGTGAACCAAACAAATTGCTTGCCTTGATTTCCTCATCTGCAAAATGGTTTCATCAATTCCAACCTCATCCAGCAGGTTAGACTCTCAAGTCCTTCTAGGAGAACATTCCTTCCATCTGGGATAGGAGGCTTTTAGCATAACCTAGCTGCTGATGCCTGGCTTACTGTGGGATTCTTTGGGATGCCCAGACGACCGCAGCCTCTTTGTGCATGTGAGGGGATATGTCAAACCTAGGAGGACAGGAATATCAATGGGCTGCTTTTTGGAGAAAGTCAGACACACAAATAGTCAGAGCAGAGGAATTTGCCCTAAGAGATATAAAAATTTACTTTAAAGATGTAAAGAAAACATCAATGAATAACTATAGGAATAAACAAACAAACAAACAAAAGAACGAGGAGTGGAAAAGAATAAGGAACCCAGAAAGACACACTCCCATATATGAAACGTGAAAAATAATGAGGTGGTATGGGTAGAAACGAACCATAATAAATGATGCTGGGACAATTAGTTATCATTACTTTAAAAACCAAAATCTGTGGGCGCCTTGGTGGCTCAGTCCTTAAGCATCTGCCTTCGGCTCAGGTCATGATCCCAGGGTCCCAGGATCAAGCCCCATATCGGGCTCCCTGCTCAGCGGGAAGCCTGCTTCTCCCTCTCCTTCTCCCCCTGCTTGTATTCCTGCTCTCACTGTCTCTCTGTCAAATAAATAAATAAAATCTTTAAAAAAAAAGACGTGGGGCAAAGGCGGCTCCCACACAAGGCTGGTGAATATCAGCTGATACAACCACAACGAAAGTAACCTAGTGAAGGTAAAGATGAACAATTTACCTCTTATTTATAGTATTTCATCAAAGTCTAACATATTGATTATAAGATGTACCATTATTTTCTGTATCACCAAGAAAGAAAAAAAAAAGCTTCCAATTATCCTTTAAGATGGCATTAATTTTAAGACACATTCTGATTTCAGATGTATTATAATATTTGAAAAATGCATTTTAGGATAAAAGAAATACGGTATGTATATAAAAGAAACCTGTTCGTCGACACCAGCGTTTATAAGACTGTCCATAGCATCATTGCTTTTAATGGCAAAAACCTGAAAATGACCAAAATATACTTTGATAGAACTTATAAGCAGAGAGATATTCAACAATCCGGCAGTGAAAATAAACTACAGATGCACTCATCAACATGGGTGACAAAAAGCAAATCAAAATAAGAGCAGAAACTAATGAAACAACAGAAAAAAAAATGAAAAAATTAACAGTTAAAATTGGTTTTTTTGAGGGGACAAAATCAAGAGAAACATTAAAAACACATAAAAATAGCTACTGTCCAGAATGTGTTGGGACTACAGGCATGAAAAGGATAATGAGCAGATATTATGAATATATTTTACAGGAATAAATTCAACAACATAGAAAAGATGTACAAATTGCCTAAGAAAAATACACCTTAGCAAAATTGACACTAGATAAAACAGAAACTCTTAAGAGTCCTTTAGCTAGTAAAGGAATTCAGTCATTATTAAAAGCCTTTTCATAAGGAAAACTCCAGGCACAGATGGCTTCCCTGGAAACAAGGAATAGAACGAGATAGAAGGAAACCAAGTCATAGTTCAGGCAACCTGTAGCCATAGATGGGAAAGATGAACTTTAAGAAAAAAAATCATGCCAATACTACAAGACTCTGGAGAAATTAGAGGCAACCAGCACAACCTACCACAGGTTAATAGCATATCTGACAAAAACATTACAAAAAATATATATAGAGAGAAAGAAAGATTATAGATCAATATTCCTCATGAACACGGATCAATGGTTCTCAGCTGGAGTAATTTTGCCTCCCAAGGGACATGTGGCACCACCTGCAGAAGTTTCTGGTTGTCACTCCTGGAAGGGCAGATGCCACTAGCTACTGCAGATGTTCCTATCCAAGAAGCCACGGAGGCTGGGCTCTGAGAACCCCCGTCCGAGTGGATGGCATCACAACTACATCTTCGTCCTGTGCCTCAGCACTTCCCTTGGCCCCAGGAACTCTCAGAACTTGGGCCTGGAGCCTTTACTGGGCTCCATCAAAGTAGGGTGACCCCAGATCAACTCCCAATAAGTGGAATCAGGTCTCATATGCAGAGTGAGCAAAAGGTAAGCATTCTTTAAAAAAAAGATGGGGAGGGGCTTGCCGCTATACTGTTAAACCCCATTCATAAAAACCCGGCAGGATTCCCAATAGCGCCATTTTGGAGTAAGTCCCTTTCGACTCAGGGAAAATCTGTCTTACCATTTAAGGCCCAGCTCAAACTACTTCCCTCTGGAAGCTTTTGCCCCCAGAAAAAACAAAACAAAACAAAACAATCAGTTACTCTTCTGTGTTTCCAGGGCACTTCTCCCCAACGTATTGCAGCGGTCAGCAGTTGCTTCCCTAGGGTCTCGTAGGGACAGGAGCCTCCGCCTTGGCATCCCCACTGCCTAATCTGGTGTTTGGGGAGAGAGAGTCATGAGAAATGAACTCAGACATTGGAGGACCTGACACCAACTTTGACTTTGGCAAAGCTAACTTCTCACAGCCCATTTCCCATCTGTGACGTGAGAATAAGCACCCCACTCACTCTAGGGAGTTGCCGACTACGTGGAGAGCTCCCAGCACGAGTGCCCAGCACATGCCAGAAGTTAAGGAATGGCAGCTGCCAATGAGTATAAGAGCGAATGAAAAGTTTGCTCAACTGGGCTGAATTACAAGTGTTGGTTCTCCAAGGGTGGGCCCAGTTCAGTGTGTCCACTGGCACCTTTTCTGAGAGCTGAGAGCCCCATAAGAGCTGGGACTGGATTAGACCAGTGCCCCCAAGATGTATCTGCAAATAAGGAAGAGGGAGAAGGAAATGCAATAATTCTTTGAGAAGAGGAGGCATCTGGTGTTTCTCCCTCCCGACACCCTTACTTAGAGCTACCAGCCACAGGCGCCCCTGCTGGCTGACAGTGTCCTTCTTAGCCTCATGAGATCAGCTTCCCTGGGGAAGACCTGTGCATTGCTCATCCAGGGTCCAAGTCCTGTCCCACCAAGCCCCCTACCATCCATATGAGATTCCAGGCCTACCTGCCCGTGCAAAACCCAGTTCTGTTTGGTACCTGAAACTCTGTGCTTCCCATGCAGGCCTCCGAACTCCTCCCTTCAGAGCCCCAACTACTCTGGTTTTGTCGCTCGAGAATTTCTGAGCCCAAGAAAATGGGGTGTCGCATTTACCGTTCCCCACTGCGCACGCTCTCATGGGTGTAACAGGGCATTTTCCTCTCCCAATCTCCCAGTCCTTTGGATCTGGCTGGAAGCTGTCGCCGTGTTCGGGATACACGGTCCCCCCCTTTCATGGCAGTATCACTGGTGTCAGGAACCAAGACCCAAGAAGCATCTCCAGCCCTTTTAAGACGCCTACAGAGAGAGCTGTCCCGCACCTCTCGCTCACTCCCCAGGGAAGAAAAGATGAGGATGCCGCGGGGTCCATACGACCTTCATTTTTCTACTAAGAAATATCAAAGTCCCCAGGATGAATTCCCAGTTTATTTGTTGCTCTTGTTCTCTGGCTCTGCTTCCCTCCTCCCTCAGCCGAGCGAATCTGGAGACTCGGCAGGCTCCCATTCACCTGGCACGCGCCCCGCGGGGACACAGCACTGTCTTTCCACACCCTGGCGGGGTCTGCACAGGGTTGTTGCCTTTGGCCAGTCTCTGCGGGGTCCCAGTCGCCCCCATCCACTCCACGCTTCCCACGGCAGCAGGAAGCAACCGCTCCCACCTTGCCCAGAAGGACCTGACGCCCCGGTGGCTGGCTCGAAGCATCTGAGGTCCCACTCGCAGAAGAGCCATGTACTTTCATTTCAGGCCCAGGGAATTTTAAAACGGATCTCCAAACACATCCCTATATTCATAATCGATTCCCGCTACCAGATTGCAAAACATGACGTTGTGGTCTACAGACCTCGAATAATCACGTGCATTGTTAGAAATCCATGGATGGAACGGTAACCGGGAGAAAAATATTTACAACGGAAATCCACTGCAGAGGCAATTGTGATCCTATAATTTTTTTTTTCATTTTCCTTTAAGGTGTTTTGGATCTTGCCATTAGAACTAAAAGCGTGGCTTTTTTTTGTTTTGTTTTGTTTTTTGCAGGCTCAATGGACAGGTGCTCTCTACTTTCTGCCTACTCAGTCAGGCCTTTCCCCTCAGAACCTCTGTTTAGGGAGCATGGCACGGGAAACGATGAGCCATAACAACCCCTGTGTGCGGCACAGCTGTGTGAACTTCCGGTGCACACCAGTTCACGCCTGCATCACGTGCGAACGCTATGATCCCTGCCCGTGGTTCCTCTTCTCCAAGGACAATCCGAGCTGGCACTTCAGGGACCACGATTAGCAGATAGGGGGAGCAGAACTTGACACCTCCTCTTTTTCCCTGTTGGGGTGGAACAAAGGCGCAGCCCCTAAAGAGCCATCTGGGGTAGAGGAGGCACATGGCTGGGGGAAGCCCACCCCTGGCATGTTAGGGGTTCTGGAAAGGGCCTCTTCGGGGTGCTGCCCAGGGAATCAGTGGGCCTCACATGGGAACCAGGTCTCCAGTCTGGGACGAGCAGCCCCGCTCTAACACACAGGACACCCTCCATCTGGGGATGTGCGGGAGGGCTTGATACAACTTGGAACGTGGGAGAGGGGTGGCTGGGGCGGTGGTGGTTTCAGGCAGGGCTCGGTAAGTGCTCTCTGGCAAACACGCCCGAGACCCTCTCATTGCCCGAGTCCTGATTCCGCCCAAGATCAGGAAAGAGTGAAGATTGCTCCCGTTTCCTGAGCGTGGCAGGATGCAAAGCCGGTCCTGCCCGACACCAAGCCAAAGCTGCCCCACCAAGCTGCGCTGGCCGCGAGGAAATAGTTTCCACCTGTGCTCGTCCACCACAAAACAATGCATAAAGCCGTATTTGTGTTCTTACAGACAAAAATGCCCTTGAACTCTTTCAGCACCCTGCCTGAGTCTGATAAAAATGTCTGCCATTCAAAAGCCGCCCTGAAAATCCCACAGCAAGAAGTCGGGCCTCGTAAGGAGACTCGGGGTCCTTCATCACCGGCTTTGCGTTGCCCCTAAAACAAAGCTTCCAAGGGCTGGATTTGGCAAGCCAACCCTTCCCCTGCCAAGTCCCCAGAAGCTGGAATACAAACGTCCGGGATTAAATAAACACGGGGCCGTAAAAATAAAGAGAAATTTAAGTGGGCTTGGTGCTTATCTTTTTTCCCAACAAAAGATAACAGGTAATTGCTTTTTTATCACCAGCACTTGAAATTTGAAAGTAAAGAAGGAGCGGGGCTTGATATCACACACCTAAACTTGGCAGTCCGTTGATCCTTAACTTCCTCTTCTGCTGAGGGCCAACAGTCAAACAACCCTGAGGCTCGCATACGATTCAATAAGAAAAAGAGCCCAAAAAGCAGCAAAGGAAATGTCAACCATGTCGTGTCCAACAGGAGGGCTTTCTGTGTAGATTTTGTTAACTGATTACCTATATACACACAGCTCCCCTTCCCCACCACGCCCAAAAAGTTTTTAAATTTCATCGATTCTCTAAATGCAGCCTTCATCAAAGAAGAGACAGCAGGACGAGGGGAATGAGATGTTTCGTGGCCTCCCCAGGAAAGGAGAAAGCTGTTGCCTAGCAACCCGCCCCCCCCAAACTCCTGCCAGTTACCTGTCTCTTACAACAAGTGAACATCTTCAACCAACACAGGTCCTGCCTGCAGCTGCCAAAGCAAAGCACTTCGCAGAGGAGCACCCCTCTTTCCTCCCCAGTGATGCAGAGGGCAAAAGAGCCCCGTGTCTGAGCTTCCCCGGCTGTTTCCCTCTGAGATGAAGATCCTCAGGTTTTTCCCCACTTAAGTTCTCCTATAACTCAACTCAACAGAATTTACTTTTTTCTGTCTAAAGAGTTCTCTGGATGCTTAAGAAATTGCATGGCCCCGCAGAGAACCTGCGGTCTCCCTCACCTGGAGGTAATTCTCCGGGTTTTGATTTGGTATTGAAAATCTTGAAATCAAAATGATTTATTGAATATGGTCATGGGTTAAACAGTGTCTCCCCAAAATTCACATGTTGGAGGTCCTAAGGTGGTCGGGCTGAAGTGAGGTCATTCGGGGGGAGCCCTGATCCCAATATGGCGGGTGTCCTTATAAAAAGGGGGAGTTTGGACACAGATACGCTCACAGAGAGAAGGTCACGTGCAGACGAAAGCAGAGGGGAGGGTGATGCACAAGCAAGACAAGGAATGTCAGAGGTGGCCAGCATCCCCCCAGAAGCAGGGACGAGAAGGATGGAACAGATTCAGAAGGAACCAACCCTCCCGAGGACACCGTGTTTTTGGACTTCGGCCTCCAGAGCTGAGAAGCAATACGTTTCTGCCGTCTAAGCTGCCCGATGTGTAGTCCTTTGTTTGGGGGGCCCGGAAAACCCTACTGCCATTCCCCATGTGTGATACACTACGACAGGTGTCACTGCCTTTCTCATGGAGCCCCCACGGCTCCCCATGTATGATTCAGCATGGTTAGCACCCAAGGAAACCGTGGTTTGGCGAGATGGTGCGACTTGTCTGACACCCACAGCTCCCAAGGACAGGGCCTGGAATTCACGGTCACATCGGGGGCCTCCGAAGACCACGCTCCTAACCCCCTTGCTGTTCTCCCTCTGCTCATTCTAGGGGTGGCCTCCTTCACCCTGCAGCGAGGGGCTTCCCCCAGGAGTAACTAACAGCAAAACTAACTGCTAACCAGGGCAGGGAAACCCGCAAAGCCAAGGTGCTATGAAATATTTAACATTTCGATGGGAGGCATTTTGCCAGCTGAGCTCATGCCAGGACCTGGTCCTTGGCTGACGGGCAAGAGATTTCTGCACAGCAAGCTGAGCCCGGAGCAAAGTTAGCTTTGAAGTTTATTAAACCTCTGTGTCTCTAGGGCCATGGGGAGAATGAGCTTGGAGGGGGCCTTGCAGTCCCAGTGCTGGGCAAGGCAGTGCAGAGGGACCTTCCCACCACAGTAGCAAAGCGGGGGGGGGGGGGGGGGAGAGGTATTTTTCACATCACAAAAATACCTTTAGGAAGGTATTTTTCACATCTGCAACACTGGACAATTCTATTGTCGTTCGGACTCACGCATTTAGCAGAGAAGGCAAACTTCCGTGCATAGAGTAAAAACCCACGTGGGGCTCTGTTCCACAATGGAGAGAGGCTAAAATTACCACAGGCGAATGAAGGCGATTTGGTATCATAAACAAGGTCACCATGTTCAGAAAACTAAATCCATGGTGGGGGGGGAGATATGGAAATATCTTTATTGTTAGTGGGAGTCTCTACAGTAGCATTTTATGACCTGACAAAGGTTCCCCATCAAAGAAGCCATCTCCATCTACTACATTATTTAAAGGGTCAGATCATATAAATAAACACAACTTAGTGATTCTTCAGTCATAAACCCTCAGCCAAATGCTATAGAAATAAATTTATTTCAGAAACGCAGCATACATGAAATGATCAAACATCAAAATCTGATTAAAATGTTTTCATGAAGCAAAAGAAATATAATGCTTATTTTGTGGTTTTTATAAAATGGGCAAAATTTCTAAGACCACTATATTCGGAAAAGCTTATAAATTAAAATCTCCCAGCAGGCGCTTATTAAACACATCACAGGACTTCTTGGTTTTTTGCAATTAAAAAAAAATAATGAGACTTCTTGTGACAAAATATGAAGTCCCACACAAGGAAATCCTGGTCAAGATCACAGGGGTGCTGCCGACACAGTAAGATAAGGAAGGAAGAGACCAGTTGGATTGGAAGACACAAAACTCTCATGACTTCAGACGATGTGACTGTCTACCTGGGAACCCTAGGGTCTAAGCCGTAAATGATTAGAACCACTGGCAGAGCTGAGTGGTTAAAGCACCATCAAAAACTACTTCCAAGAGCAACTATTTTCACAGAGAGCAGCAATAACCAATTACAAATCATCGGAAGAAAAAAATTAACAATGGCAAGAAAATTATGAAACATCCAGGAATGCATCTAACAAGAAATCTGCTGTGCCTATGTCAAGAAAATCATGAAGTTATATTGGAGGAAACAAAAGAAAGGCTAAGTGGATGGGGGAGGACGCCACATTTCCAGATGAAGAAGTCAAAACTGTGAAGTCAGTTCTGCCCAAATTAATTTACATATTCTAAGTTTAATTTAAAAACAAAACTGACCATAAATAAATAAAGATTAAATAAAAAATTGAAAACGTGATTTCTAAATGTATGTGGAAGAGAGAATACATAAACATACTCAGCTCAATTTTGAGAATATATAGTAAGAGTGAGATATTGCCATAATACATAGCAAATCTTACAATTCAGTGTGGTCCCAGTTAAGGAAAAGATGGATAGAGCAATGAAATAAAACAGAGAGTAAGACACCCATGTACATTGGGGGATTTACTATCAATGAGATGTTACCAATCAAAGGGAATAGGATTGGTATTGGTAATCCATTTAAGGATAAGATAATCCTATGGCCCTATTTAAAGCCATTCGCAAAACTAAATTTAAAATGGATTAAAACTGTTCACATAAAAAAGTGAAATTTAAAAAATAAAAGAATATTTTTTATAATATTGGAAGTCTTCTTAAAGAAGACAAAATACCCACAGGCCGTAAAAGATTAACAACTGAAGTATGCAATAACGAGTAACTTCTATATGACAAATGTTGTTACATGCAAAATTAAATGACAACAATTAAGAAAACATTAAAAGGAAAAATACACAGGATATAAAAATAACTTCCATGATGATATTAGAAGAACATACTTCATAAAAGTAAGTAAATGATTTGCACATGGATTTCACAGAAAAATAAATACAACGGGATAATATCCCATTAAAAAGATTCTGGAGCTTTGTAGCAATCGGAAAGTATAAATTAAAACAACATTTAATAAAATAAAATAATATCTTATACATTAAAGGATATTATCAAGAAAGTGAAAAAACAATCTACAGAATGGAACAAAATGTCTGCAGATCATGTATCTGATAAATCCAGAATCCTGCATATATAAAGTACTCTACAAGTCATCAACAAAGAGACAAACAACCCAATTTAAAATGGCCAAAGAACCTGAATAGCTATTGCTCCAAAGAAGCTATACCATGGCCAACAAGCACATTAGAAGAGTCTCAACATTATCAGCTATGAGGGAAACGCAAATCAAAACCACAATTAACACACCACTTAAAAAAAAAAAAAAAGACACCACTTTATACCCACGAGGATGGCTATAATTAAATCCAAAACAAAGCAAAACAAGACAAACATACCCCAAAAACTCAGAAAGTACCACGTACTGGTGAGGATGGGAAGAAATAGAAACTTTCCCACGTGGGCTGGTGGGAATGTAAAATGGTACAGCTGCTATGGAAAATGGTTTGGTAATTCCTCAAAAAGTTAAACATAATTACCATATGATCATATTGTCATATATATGTACATGCGTATGTATATACATGTATATATGTATACACGAAAGAACTGAAAACAGCTTACTCAAATACTTGTACGCAAATGTTTGCATCAATCCTATTCACAATAGCTAAAAGGTGGAAACAACCCAAATGTCCGTCCACAAATGAATGCATAAACAAATGCTTGTACATC
Organism: Potos flavus; assembly: GCA_028534135.1. Lineage (NCBI taxonomy): Eukaryota > Metazoa > Chordata > Mammalia > Carnivora > Procyonidae > Potos > Potos flavus. Next base: position 4,478,009 of record CM052894.1, on the reverse strand, counting down.
ATACAATGGATTGTATGCATATGCACGTATATACAATGGAAAAGATTCACCTGTAAAAAGGAGTGAAGCAATGGCACAAGCTACCACGTGCATGAACTATAAAAACATCATGCCAAGCAAAAGAAGCCCGACGCATAAGATCATATACTATATGATGCCCTTCATAAGGAACGTCCAGAATAGGTCAATCCACAAAGATGAAAAGCAGATTAGCAGTAGCTAGGAACTGGGGGGAGGCGTGAGTAGGAAGTGGCTGAAGGGGTGCAAGGTGTGCGGTCGGTGTGATGAAATGTTTTGGAACTGGACAGAGGTGCTGGTTGCATAACATCGTGAATGTCCCAAATGCCACTGCCATGTACACTTTAAAATGGTTACATTTTTTGTCATGTGAATTTCACCTTGCTAAAGCAAGGTACCTTCTCTCTTTCTTAGTTTGGCAAATACACCCATACACACATACAGACATCTATAAAAATCCAGTATTAGGGTGTGGGAAAGTAGGTTGTGTCTACACTTTTGGCTCAAATGTAAACCGGTAGAGCATTTTGGGGAGGGAAATTTAGCCATATCTATCGAAATTTAAAATGTATATACCTTGTGACCCATCAGTTTCACTAACGAAATTCAATTCCACACGTGCCCCAAGATAGAAGTATATGTTCACTGGTGTTTAGTTGTTTAAAAAAGTGAAACAAAAAAATCTGGCAAATGGGTGCTGTTGGTTTTGTTGAGAGCCTCAAAGAAAAAAAACGGAAGCACCATTTGGTCTCAAATTGCCCTTGAACATCCCTTAAATCACCCATAAATTACATATATGTGATTGGTGATAAACAACTCTGCACAGCAATAAAAATGTACAAATACGTAATTTACACTGTAATGTATACGATGGAGTTCCATAAAGTAGTTGTAATAAAAATTAAATCATTCAAGTGCTACACTGCTTAGACACACTTCAACAAATTTGTAAATATTCAAACTTGCCAGCTCTGCCTGCTGGTGAATAATGAAGTGTCCCCCCATTTTGGTCCTTTCATCTGAAAAATGGGGATGCGACACACACCTGTCTCAAAGGGTCATCAAGAAGACAGGCGGGGTTAATTCAGACAAAGTGCCCAGCGCTGTAGCTGGCCTATCTTCAGCATGCGGTAAATGTGAGATGTTTCTAGGCAGTCAAGGGGTCGACATTCTGGAAAGGGAGGTAGATCATTCACAATTTTACAGCATAGGATGTGATGAGGGCTCCGGCAACTGTGGGCACAGGTATAGTGGGGAATAGATCGGGGTCACTGCAGGCAGGCTGACCACACAGAGGGGGCCCTTCCCGCCCTCTCTCAGTCCATCTGAAAGTTGGCTATGAACCCATTTCCTGATATTGACCAACACTAACACGCTTTTCCCTGGTGGTCCACGGATTTCATTTCTCCACACCTGTGCTATCTAACATTAGCACATGTGTTTAAGAATTCCCTGTGTTTGTTCTCCAGAAAATAAACTGTTGGAAAGAAAAATCGATTTTCATTAGCAGTGCTATTACTTTCAAGAAAATCCTTTCTCAAATGAAAGTGGTAGAGGACACTCCAAAAGCCGGTGTCGCTTTGACCTTCCCTGCGGGACTGAGTGAGTTGCTGATTCAAGCCTCAATGCTGTCTTCTCCCCTCGGCCCCGAGCCTGCATCCCGAGAGGACAGGCTACCAGAAGCCAGCAGGTGCCATGGAGAGCAAAGCAGGCTGGGTGGGGCTGGGCTAACCCGAGAGCCTCCCCTTGGGGCTGACTGCCCCTTACTTCAGCTGAGGGAAGCACAGGACTGGTGTTGCCCAACCCGGTTTTTAAAGAGAAACTCTATGCCTGAATTTTTTTTTAAATCTCCCAATTTTTTTTTAATATTCAAAGTAAACAACAAGACACTCTTGGGCCCAACCAAATCTGCGGGAGGAACCTGACCCAAGGGCCCCAGCAGGGGGCTTCTGTGACACACACTTGCTCCAGCCGGTCTGAGACTCGGCATCCAAAGGTGCTCATAGACCGTGGCTGTGGATGTCATAGGAAAACAATCTGCGGTGTTCTTTGGGTCCAGCAAAGCCCATCGATGGATGTGAGTCAATTTCCCATCCCCAGCCTGTCAATCATCTGTCTCCAGGATTCCGCCCCAATCTGCTCTCCACACCACATCCCCCTGCTGGGGATCGTCATTTCAAATAACACTGTCACTCTGGGCAGGGCAGCACATACGCCTCACTTAACAAAAATAAATCACAAGACCCATCTCCACCAAGAAAGCACACGGAGTTTTATTCTCATTTCCACTTACAAAGTCAACAGAATTTGTGACATTTGGCACCTCCCCTTTGTCAGTGGAGCTTTTAGAAAGATTATCTTAAATGAATGTAAAGAGAACGATGGAATCAGGGAAGGGAAAGTACAGAGCCACCAGACAACGTGAGAGCAGAATTGATTTTTCCTGACTGAGGGGAGTGAATAATGGCATAAAGCACGGCCTGGGAGAGCTCCTCTGAAACCCATTCTTTCCCAGATGGTGGAATGCCCCTGCCCTGCCCTATCGATCCCACAGCAGGCATGGCCAGAAGAGCGGAGGACCTTTGATTATCTGGTGATTTCGGTATCTTTCCCTCCTTCCTGATCAGCACTGGCAGGGTGATGGATTTTGAAGACAATTTCTAGGCTAGATTTCCCGTATCTGACAAGGGCAAACGACTTCTAAACACTACAGTCGTTTCTAGAAGAGATAAATGCCAACCCATTATTTAAAAGACATGGTGCCTGTTATCCCGTGTCTGAAAGTGACTCACGGCCTGGCTGAAGTCAAGCATAAGACACCTTCACCCCCACCCTCCTGCCACATCACGGAGAAGGACGATGACACTCCTACCTTCATCCCCCTCGTCACACCCCAGCCCTCCTCTGGTCTCTCTCATCCAGGGCCAGCACCCCACCCTCCAGGGACCCACGGGAACTATGGGACCAGAGACGACATTGAGCACAGTAAAAATCTCCTATAAACTACCATTTGGGTACAAAATGCACAAGCTATGGTTGGTTTTCCAATACCCCAACTCCTCTTGGTTCAAGTGTCTCCTTGGGCTTAATTTATTCCTTGTCTCTTACCTTTTATTATGTAAAGGAAGGCATCATGACCTCTATACCTGGCCAAGTGAATGACACCAATGCCTCCCTCTTTATGGTCACTGATAAATAAACCTTTAAAATTATTCACTTACTCTTATCAATATGCTGTGACTGTTTTATGCTGAATTCTCTCCATTGCCTGTGATCCCAAGGTGGCTGAGGAACCTGGAGGCAGAAATTTCTCGCAATATTTAAATAGCACTCTCTCTCTCTTTTTCTCCCTTTGGGAAATACATTTACCAGAATTCCTGAAACCATGGAGGCCCAAAGGAAGTAACACAATATTTCTCAGGTGCTTAAAAAGAAAAAAAAGAAGAAATTTCAACTCAGAATCTTATACCTTGGGAAAATATCATTCAGAAATGAAGGGGAAATCAGATGGAAAAAAGAAAAAACTGGGAAAATCTGTGACCTGCAGATTTACCCTAAGAGAACGCGAAAGGTAGTTCTCTCTAAACAGAAAGGAAGAGATAAAAGAAAAAAACCTGGAACATCAGGAAGGAAGAAAGAACATAGTGAGCAAAAGTATGGATGAATACAATAGGTTTTCTTCCCCTCCTGAGTTTTGTGAGTTATGTTTAATGGTTGAAGCAAAAATCACAACACTGTCTGTGGTTTTAAATGTATGTAGAGAAAGTATTTTAAACCATTGTATTATAAATGGGGGAAAGGAAAAGAATGTACAGGGAAGTAGAGTTTCTGTACTTCACTTAAACTGGCAAAATGATGACAAGAAACTGTGATTTTATATATATGTATATAGTTATTTAATACAGCTATTCTTGCTTTCCTTCGATTGATGTTTGTATGATATATCTGTTTTCATCCTTTTACTTTCAACCTGCCTCGATTGCTGTATTTAAAGTGAGTTTCATGGACATAGCAAATGGCTGGGTCATGTTTTATAATCTAATCCATAAGCTTTTGTCTTTTAATTTGTGCATTTTGCATTACATACATATATGAGATGTACAAATATGTAAACATACACATAAACATATGATATGTTCTATATATCATGCACATATATTATGGTATATAACTATATCGCATTTGTGTTTATATAAATAGTATATATACATGATGTCATACCTACACATATAGTATATGCATGATATATATATTATGTGTATATATATCATGTATGTATATAATGTGATGCCTAGAGTTTTATATCTGCTATCTCACCCCTACAATAACCATAAAAAGCTATACAAAGTCATACTGAAAAACATTATAGTTAAGTCATAATGAAATGATAAAAATGTTAAGTAACCCATGGGAAGGCAGGAGAAGAAAATAGAGAAGAGAGAAGTGAAAAACAGAGAAAAAGCAGAACACAACAAATAAAAGGCTTGACTTAAGCCCTAACTTAAGCTCTAACTTATCTATAATTACATTAAATGCAGGTGGTCTCAATATACAAAGTAAAAGACAAATGTTCGTTTATAAAATATGACCCAACCATTTGCTATCCACAAGAAACTCACTTTAAATACAGCAATATAAGCAGGATGAAAGTAAAAGAATGGAAACATTAATCAAAGGAAAGCAGGAGTAGCTATATTAATATCAGACAAAGTAGACTTCAGAGCAAAGAAAATTACCAGAGTAAGAGAGGGACAATACATAATGATAAAAGAGTCAGTCTACCAAGAAGACGTGGGAATCATAACTGAGCATGTCTCGCTCGACAGAGCTGAAAACACGGGAAGCAAAAGCTGATAGAACTGAAAGGATTAATAGACAAATCTGAAACTGTACTTAGAGAATTTTAACACCCTCCTCTCAACTGTTGATAGAAGAGATGGGCACAAAACCAGCACGGATACACAAGAACTGAACACTACTACGGACCCAGAGGATCTAATCAACATTTATAAAACACTGTACCCAACAACAGCAGACTATGCATTATTTCCAAGTGGCCATGGAACATGTACCGGAACACACCATATCCTGAGCCATGAAACAAACATCAACAAATTTTTAAAAGTAGAAATCATAAAGAGTATGTTTTCTGACTATAGCGGAATCAGACTAGAAATCAATAACAGGAATATAACAGAAAAATCTCCAAACACTTGGAAACTAAGCAACATACTTCTAAGTAATCAATGAGTCAAAGAGGACATCTCAAAGGAAATAAAAAAGTGAACCAAATGAAAATAAAAATACAACATACCAACATTTATGAGACACAGCTCCAGCAATGCGTGTCTAGCACTAAATGCAGACAATGCAAAAGCTCCCTCCTCAGGCAGCTAGAAACAGAAGAGCAAAGTAATCCCAAAGGAGGCAGAAGGAGGGGATTAAAAAGGTGAAACAGAAATCAATGAAATCAAAAACAGAGAAACAACAGAGAAAATAAATAGAACAGCTAGTATAAAGTGGACAAACTTCTAATAAGAAAAAAGAGAAGAAACAGATTACTAATAACAGGAATGAAATAGAAAGATATCACTACAGATCTCATAGACATTAAAAACATAGTAAGCAAATACTATGAATAACTCTACACACATAAATCTTACAACTGAGACAAAACCAATTCCCTAAAAACACAAACTACCACAACTCACCCAATGTGAAATACATAATTTGACTAGCCTGATATTAATCAAGAAAATTGAATTTATAATTAAAACCTCTGCTCCCCTGGGGCGCCTGTGTGGCTTAGTGGGTTAAGTGTCTGCCTTTGGCTCAGGTCATGATTCCAGAGTCCTGGGATCTAGCCCTGCATCAGACTCCCTGCTTGGCAGAGAGCCTGCTTCTCCATCTGCCTGCGACTCCCCCTGCTTGTGCTCTCTCTCTCTGTGTCAAATAAATAAATAAATCTTAAAAAAAAAAAAAAAAAAAACCTTCTGCTCCCCCAAATTTCCAGACCCAGATGGTTTCACTTGAGAATTCTACCAAACATTTAATGAAGAATTAACACCAATTCAACACAATTCCATCCAGAAAAAAGAACTCTTCCCAGTTTATTATAGAAAGCTAGAATTACCTTACTACAAAAACCAGACTGGAAAGAAAGAAATATAATTGTCCTTATTTATATATGACATGTTGTTGTCTACATGGAATATCCCCCCAAATGTCTCCAAAAAATTTTCTAGAACTCATAAGTTCAAGAAGGCTGCAGGAGACAACATAAACATATAAAAATCGATTGTGTTTCTATATAGTAACAATGAACACATGAATATCAAAAGCTCAATTATGATATCATGCACTATAATTGCTCCAAAAGATAAAATATTAGGTAAGAATCTAATAGAATATGCACAGGACTTGTGTGTTAAAAATGGCACAACATTAACGAAAGGAACCAAAAATATAAATAAATGGAGAGACATCCCATGCTCATGGATTGAAAGATTCAACATAGTAAAGACATGAGTTCTCCCTAAACACATATGCAGGTTTAACGCAATTTCTATCAAAATCCCAGCAAGATATTTTAGAAATACAGACAAAATGATTATAAAATTGATGCGGAAATATAAAGGATCTAGAGTAGCTAAAATGATTTTTTTAAAAGGAGAATAAACTGGCAGAAACCAATCTACCTGATTTTAAGATTTATGATATACCTTCAGTAATCAAGACCATGTGGTACTAGCAGATTGTTGGACACCTGTATCAATGGAATAGAATGACCCACACAGATATGTCCAACTGATTTCAATAAAGGTGCAAAAGCAATTCAGTGGAGGAAAGATATCTTTTAAAACAAATGGTGCTGAAGCAATTGGACACTTAAAGGTTGAAAAATTATCCTTGAACTAAGTCTCACGGCTTATACAAAAATTAACTCAAAATGGGGTATGAACTAAATGGAAAATTTGAACTATAAATACTTCAGGAAAAACAAAGTAAGAAAATACCTACAGGATCTAGGACTAGGCAAAGAGTTCTTAGACTTGAACTAAAAGAATGACCCATTAAGGAAAAACTGATCAATTGGACCCCATCAAAATCAAGGTATTTTGCACTGTGAAGACCTTGTTCAGAGAATGAAAAGGCAAGCTACAGAATGAGAAAACATTTGCAAACCACATATCCAACAAGGGCTAGTATCCAGAATATATTAAAAAACTGTCAAAACTCAGCAGTAAGAAAAACCATCCAATTAGAAAATGGTCAAAAGGCATGAAGATACATTTCACAGATGAGCATATACAGATGGCAAATAAACTTGCAAGAAGATGCCCCGCATCATTATCCATCACGGAAATGCAAATTAAAACCACAGTGAGACATCACTTTATATCTATCGGAATGGCTAAAATAAAAAACAGCGACAATACCAAAGGCTGGCAAGCAAGCAGAAAAGCTACATCACCCATAGGTTAGCTGGTGAGAATGTGAAATGGTGCAGCCACTCTGGAAAACAGTCTGGCAGTGTTTTGAAAAGCTAAACATGCAACCACCATACAACACACTATTGCACTCCTGGGCACTCATCCCAGAAAAATGAAGACTTGTGATCACATACACACAAAAACTGTACATGAATGTTTCCAGCAGCTTTATTTATAATAGCCCCCAAACTGGGAAAAATCCACACGTTCTTCAATGAGCAAATAGTTAAGCAAACCGTGGAACCTCTATGTCATGGGATACTACTCAGCATTAAAAAGGAATGAACTATTTATACATGGAAGCCCTGAATGAATCTCTGAAGAGTTAATTATGCTGAGTGCAAAAGCCAATCCCAAAGCCAGTCTCTGCACGCTATTTGATTTCATTTATATAACATTCTTGGCATGACAAGATGGTAGAAATGAAGAACAGGTAAATGCTTGCCAGGGATTAAGGAGGGGTGGGAGCAGGAGGGAAGTGGGTGGGGCTATAAAAAATCAACAGGAGGGGTCCTTATGGGATGGAAATGTTCCGTGTTTTGACTTGTATCAATCTCAACATACTAGTTGTGATATTGCACTGTCATTTTGTTTTATTTTTTTCTTACTTTATTTTTTTTTAAGTATGCTCCACACCCATCAGAGCCCAACTCGGGGCCTGAATTCGCAACCCTGAGATAGAGACCCTCAGATCGAGACCTGATCAGAGATCAAGAGTCCGAGGCTTACCTGACTGAGCCACCCAGGTGCCCCTGCGCTATAGTTTTGAAAGATGCTACCATCAGGGGAAAGTAGGGTAAAAGGTACATGGCATGTCCGTATTATTTTTTGAAACGACATGTGAACCGGGGCACCTGGGTGACTCAGTGGGTTAAAGCCTCTGCCTTCGGCTCAGGTCATGATCTCAGGGTCCTGGGATCGAGCCCCACATTGGGCTCTCTGCTCAGTGGGGAGCCTGCTTCCCTCTCTCTTTCTCTGCCTGCCTCTCTGCCTACTTGTGATCTCTCTCTTTAAAAAAAAAAACAAAAAAACAAAAAAAAAAAACAACTACATGTGAACCTCCAGATATTTCCAAGTAAAAAAATTTCGATGAAAAACGTCTCCAATGTCACTGCCTTTCCCTAAATTAGAATTCATCTGGCCCTCCTCTGTTTTCTCCCTCTTGGGGTCAGGGGCAGGGAGGGGAGGGCAGAGCCAGCCTTGCAGCCAGGTGGTCCTGGATTTAAGTCTTTGATCTTCATATGCCAGCTGCAAAACCTTGAGTATGTCATTCATCCCCTCCAAGCCTCAATTCTGTAAAAGAGGGATAATTAAATCTACTTTGAAGGGTTGCCCTGAAGTTAAAGAGAACATTTGCAACATGCAAATGGGGTACTTCGTGCATAATAAATGCTTAATAACTAGTAAATGCTTCTACTGCCATCAGCACCTTTATGTGGGTTTATTCCGTTTTGCTCGGTGCAGTAGTTGATGATATAAGGGTTCCTCCAACAGTAGGTTGGAAACTCCTTGTGCAAAGTACTGAGTCCTATTCATTCGTTTTTCCTCCAGTACATATCATAGCCTGTCATGCGGTAAATACCTCATAAATGCATGCTGGACTGAATTCATGGAATAAAGTATTATAGGGGGAATGTGGGCAAAAAAAAAAAAAAAATGTGGCAGAAAAACTGAAAATCAATAAGAGAATGGGAACAACCTTGTTAAATGCAACCCGCTGTATCTCAGCAGGTCCAAGAAGCACAGGATTCCCACACCGGGCACAATTTGTCCGAATTCGTGTCTTAGGCCACAAGCTGCATTTGAGATCATTAGATGTAATGTCCACTGGAAAAAGGCCCAGGAAAAGAGAAACCAGTGATTTGGAGGATTAAGTCCAAAACTGATTTCCTTATTGATAAGGAGGGACTCATACTGTTGTTGAAGGTGGTTTTGAAAAGGTCTTCAGAATGATGATGAGGACAGCTGTGGGTCACTTGGTCAGTGGGATAAGCACAAACAGTAATGTCTACAATCAAATTCATCCACTAGAACAAGAGAGGACCCACTGCCCTTCCAAGGCACATCAAGTGGTTCTTCTGTTTCTCAATCTGTGGAGATAAGGTGGACACTACTAGAAAATAGGTAAGGGATTGAGAGACTGCCTATGGTTACAGTCTGGAAGTACCGGTTCTCAAATGTCTGTGAGAGTGGAGAAGCTTGGCAGAGGAGGGAAGGAATTTGCTGCAGGTCAACTGACCTTTAAATGAAAAAAGCTCCCAGTACATCTGCCTGAAGCACCTTTATAACAATATTCTTCTCTGAATGTAAGCTCCCCGGGAATAGGGGTCCCCATCTCTTTTGTTCACTGCCAGTGCCTGGAACCACATAGTTTACATTCAATAACTATTTGTTAAATGAAGGGTTCCCCTGGATTACCCTCAAGTGCCTCGGGACTGACGGTAACACTGAATGCAGTCTGCCTTTGTCTTTGTTAAAGCCAATCCCAGGACAGAGGACACCATACTAACATCTCTACATTGGTCCAGAATCTTCCTCCATAAAACCCAAGGACACACGACTGCAATGGAACCAGGCATGTTCCATCAGGGAAGTCTCCCTGGCAAATAGGGGAAGACTGGACAAGTGGTCCTCTATCCACATGTCTCTCTGTAAGGGTGGAACCCAGTTATCCAGATTCTTCTTCGGGATGCACCAGTCTCACTTCTCCGGTGTTGAGAAATCACCAGGTCTGCTCTGACCTGAGTCTGGACTGAGCCCTGCCAAGAGACACCACGGTAAAGGACACTCATCTAAGATGTGATGCAATCCACTCGCCCTGCAGTCTGATTATGTGGCATTCCCTGCCCACTTTGTCAGACCATTTACCCAGCATGAAAAGAAACGCAGCATGTGTTTGCAAAGGCAGAGAGCGAAGTTCTAAACATTAAACTCTTCTTGCATGGCCAGGATAAGTTATCTAATCTATCTGACCCTCAGGTTTCTCAGGTGTGGTAGGGATAGAACTAGCAGATGTATCTGAGTGTTAATATAAGAATTAAGTTACACAGAACATGTGAAAGAGTATACTACTGCAATGTAGTAGAGGGAAGAAAATACTTCCAACAAATGGCTCTGGCCAAATGGACACTAGTTTAGGGGGGAAAAAACAAGCAAATCTTGACCTCTTCCTCACACCATAAACACAAATCAATTCCACATAAATTATAACCCTAAAAAAGAAAGATCAAGGGGCGCCTGGGTGGCTCAGTAGGTTGAAGCCTCTGCCTTCGGCTCAGGTCATGATCTCAGGGTCCTGGGATCGAGCCCCACATCGGGCTCTCTGCTCAGTGGGGAGCCTGCTTCCCCCTCTCTCTCTGCCTGCCTCTCTGCCTACTTGTGATCTCTCTCTCTCTCTGTCAAATAAATAAATAAAATCTTTAAAAAAAAAAAAGAAAGATCAAACTGTAATGCTTCAAGAAGACAACATAGGAGAACACCTTCATGACTTTGGGGCATGCAAAATTCTCTTTAAAAAAGTACGAAAACCAAAGCAAACAAAACAAAACAAAATAAAAAGGTACAAAGAACTCTAATTTTAAAAGAAAAGATGGATATAGTGGACTCCAGAAAAATCAAGAACTTCTCCATCAAAAGACACCATTAAGTGAATGAAAAATCAAGCCACAGACGGAGAAAAGGTATCTATATACACATATCTTTGTGCTATATATATAAAGAGCTCCTACAAATCAATAAGAAAAAAACAGAAGGCACAATTTTTAAAATTGGGCAAAGGACTTTGATATTATGCCTGCAATTCATCCATGTCCTAGTGAGTTCATCAAAAGGTACTTCAAAAAGGAGGAATAGCAAACATATGAGTAGGTGCTCAACACCATCAGCCATCCGAACAACTAAATTATGAAAACATTGCTGAAAAGCTAAAATGTAAATGTTTGACAGTACCAAGTGCTAAGAGGATGTGGAGCGACCACAACCCCCATATATTACTATTAGGTGGATAAATCGATACAGGCACTAAAGCTAAACAAACAAAATTCTATGCTGACCCTATGAGGCAGCCGTTCCAGCTTTAGGTATATATCATGAAGAAATGGATGAACACATTCACTGGAGGCATGAACAGGAAAGTATGTAGCAGATTTGCTGGTAACAGCCAAACACTAGAAACAACCCAAATGTCTACCAACAATAGAACAGTGAAATAAATAGCGGTATATTCATATAATAGAACACTACTAAGACATTGAAATACACTAGGACATGGATGGATCTCAGACACACTGTCAAGTAAAAGAAGCCAGATACCAGGGTAGAGGATGCCGGACTCCCTTTCCCTCAAGTTCAAGGGGCAAACGTAATCTATTGCAACAGAAGTCAGAGCAGTGGTTACCTTGGTGAGGCAGGTATGGAGGTGGTAGATATGGATGTGGAGGGAATGTGAAGGAGCTTCTGACTTGCTGGACATGTTCTATCTTGATGCAGGTGGTGGTTATAGGAGTAGACACAGATGTAAAAATATACCAAGCTGCACACCTAACATCTGCGTGCTTCACTCTGAGTCTGTGATAGCCCATTAAACATAGTAACAAAATTCCACGCGGTACAGTGCAAGATACATGGTAATCACTCAAAAATTTATTGACATAAAAAAAAAAGAATTTATTGACATAAAATTACTGTTAATTTACTAGCATAATGAGAGATTCCTTCCCGGCCCCATTCCCTGCTACCAGTTTTCTTCAGAAATACTGCAGGAACAATACGGTACGTTTTAAGCTTTAACCTCGCAGATTTTGAACTACTTCCGTTTTCCCTTTTGTCTCACGAAACGTGCATGAAAGTCAGACACCTTTATTTTAAATGACTACCCTTGCTGATTGCACCTCGCTGAGATATTCAGCAAAACGTGCGGCACAATCAAGCGGGCATGAAGAGGGGGAAGGAAGGCAAGCAGAGGATGCTGATTATCAGAGGCATCTGAGAACCTGGAACACCAGCAGCACTGGTCACAGCGCTTGCCTGCCTCGGGAGTCTTAAAATACTGGAAAATCTCCTGCTGGCTGTCCCTTTTATTCGGGGAAGACAGTCTGACTGTGTTCCACACAAAAGAAGCAACCTCTCCTGAGCCGCATCGCCTGTACATTACCCTAGAACTCCGCCTTAGAACCAGGAAATTAAAGAAAGAAGCTTGGGGTGGTGACAGAGCAGTCCCACCTGACCCATCAGCCTTTCATTTCTTACTAATTCACAACGTGACCTTGAATGTGTACAGGATACATGGATTGGGCTTTGGGGGGTGGGGGAGGGCGAGGTGGAGAGTGGTAAATAAAACATAAAATATAGCAGTAGCCAAACACTAGCTTTGCAGAAACGAAACTGGAGGAGACTGACACATTAGCTTACGTGTCTCATCCTATGCTGTCGAAAATAAGCTCATCGGACCCTTCAAATTCACACCTGGGTCAACGTAAGTGAAATCAGCATCACAGAGAGATGGCGATGGAAGCCGGCAGACAGAAGTCTCTCTCTACATGAGCAGTTAGCCCACTTCAGAAGTCGCTCGCTCTTAGAGAGAAATGATTACATTTCACAAAGATATCACTCTGCCTGTGCCTGAGTCAACTTCACATTTTAACCTGCCATAAAACTCCTGTGAAATTATACAATTTTGGTGAATGCCAGTGAATTTGTGAAGTGAGTCGTCCTCAGGTTAACCCAAATTGGTGAAAAATGTCTGGCTCAGCCTGCATCAGATCATAAATGAATCTTTGCTTTCTGATACGATCGAAGCCAGCTGGTTGCCTGGCACTTAGTCAAAGCAATGCATGGGCCAAAATGACAATAATCATCGTTTCAGGTCCCCTATCATGATAAAGAGATGATACTTGACTTGTGATGTGGAAGATTGCAAAAAAAAATCAACAGCAGGTAGCAAAGAGGTACTAAAATGGAGGAAACAGGGACAGGAAGGAGAGACTTTGCAAGGACTCGGCAGAGGGAACCAGGTGATCCCATCTTCTTCGTTTATGCTCTAAATAGACCGAGGACGGTTTGTCCTCGTGGTTATCACACCTCAGTATTTTCCTAGCTGCAAACTCATGAAATGATCCTTGAAATTATATTACCAAGAGAAATTTTCCTTCATTGCTTATTTTGATATGATTTCAATAAATGTACAGTATGTGAAATTATTTCTTCATTTCACCCTGGTCCTGAAAATGAAATCCAATTTAGAAGCCAGTCTATGGAACACCAGCTGAGCACAACACACCGAGAGCACACCGTTAACAGCAGGACTGGGTCCTCGGGCAGTGTGTTTTCTCTCCCAGGGCAAGGGCAACCCTTTAAGGGGCAAGGTGGTCTTCAAGGTCATTCTCAGTGAGTTGAATCATAGATTGTGGATTCTTAATCAGTAGTGACAACTCAGACACCCTATTTCTTCAACCTGTTATGTAATCTAAAAAGAAGAGCATGAGAGATCCCAAAGAAGCCAAGAGGGTCAAATACCATGGATGGATGCATTGGGGTGCCCCCAACTGGGACCCCAAACAAGGTACCTGTGTATAAGCCAGAAACCCTGACCTTGAGGTGGGCAGGCAGGGCTGTAGGGCCTGGGCATCTCTGTGGAGGCTTTGGATAAGAGAGGAGTGCAGGGGGGCACCTGAGTGGCTCAGATGGTTAAAGCATCTGCCTTCGGCGCAGGTCATGATCCCAGGGTCCTGGGATCGAGCCCCAAGCAGGGAGCCTGCTTCTCCCTCTCCCTCCACTGTTCTCCCTGCTTGTGTTTTCTCACTCTCTCTGTCAAATATATAAAATCTTTAAAAGAGAGAGAGAGAGAGAGAGAGCAGTGTTGTTCCTAGGAATATGTTAAAAAGGATGGACTGGGGTGATGGGCTTTTGATGTCTTTAAAAAATTGTGACATATTTCAGACACATAGAGGTATAATGAATAACAAACTGTACAATGACATAATACTGCTGAAGAAATAAATGTTATCAAAACCGTTGATATCTTTTCCGTAATTTTATCTTTCCCCAATTACACCCCCTTCAAGGAATAAACTGAATTGATGTCCAACTTTCCCACGATGTATATTCATACAAATGTAGGATTCATTCAGCAAAGTGTGGTATTGCTTTGAATGTCCTCGAATGTATGTTGACAGCATTGTGTCAAGCCGGAACTTGCATTTTTGCTCAACATTCTGAGATTCGCCCATGTTAACACATGTAGTTCCAACTGATTTCTTCTCACCACTGTGTTGTAGGAATGGGCAACCTCTTGCAGCTCCCCTCGCTTTGGGTTTTCTCTTTCCAAATTTCCTACATCCGACAGGCAGGAGTTTCACCATCGGACAAGAACAAAGACCGACATGCGGGGGCAGCTTCCACGGGACCTCTGCAACCCCTCCTTCTTCCAAGTTCTCTCTCGGGGAACGACGGTGTTAGGCCCTAGAACCATCTTCCAACCCCACAGCCAATGGCCGGGCCTGGAGGCTGCTCCTTCTAGCACCCCCAGATGCCTCGCTTAACCTGCCTTTTTTCACATCAGGAGCCCACCCCCTTTCAACCCGGACTGAGGTGATGTGTCTGCCTAGCCTTCTCCTTGCTCCGCCCTAGTTCAATCCACTTTTATTAATCCCCAACTGATGATATCCTGGGTCAGGTTTTCATCATCTCATGCTTGTATTACTTTACCAGCTTCATTACTGGGCTCCTGCCTCCAGTTTCATTGCCAGAAGTACCTTCCTAAAACAGAAACCTGAACCTTATCAAACCATCCCCTCCGCCTTAAAAATCCTTCAGCGACTTCTCATTGTCTTCGGGACGAAATCCAAACGTTGAAGTATGACGTATGAGACTCCTTGTAACCCGACCTTTGCCCACCTGGCCAGCCTCCTCTCGCCCACCACATCCACCACGAGGAGCTGTTGGAATTCTCCAGACTGGCTGCACACCCTGTCACTTTTCCTGCGGTTTCTTCTGTCTGTGCTCTCTCCTCTCCTTTCCCTGCCCAGCCAGAGCTGGCTACTAGCCCTCTGAGCCACCACAGGCCACCTTTTCTAAGCCCTTACCCCGTCCCAGCTGGGTCCCCCACTCCGTGACCCTTGGCGCCCTTCCCGTTGCCTCTCCCCCAGAGTGCTCGCACCGGTCAGCACCCACACAGAGTCGGGCTCCCGGGGCTGCGCCATGCACTTTGAATCCCCAAGGCCCAGCTCGGCCCACACCTGAGGGTACGTAAGGGCCACGTGCCCACAGAGACCCTGCATTATCGGGACATGTGGCCCTCTGGAAAAGTGAAATTTCTACATAACTGAAATTCATCCCTCTGCACCAGAAATACTTTTATTTGGTCATTTATTTAGAGATTTTTCTAAAAATGATATATGCCACTGATATTTGGCCCCTACTCTCTGGTCTGCCTGGACCCGTTTTTCCCAACCACATGATTCTTATACATCAGGGCCTGTGCCCAACACTTGTTAAATATTTTGAAAAATCACTCCTGATTTATTTGCTTCCTTGAGTTTTTAAAGTAACCAATAAAGAGATTTCCAACATTTTCCGATGCTCTATTATCACGAGCATCCATCCTAAAGTGGTAGAATCCACGCAAGGCTTTGTCCCTACATCAATGGGTCCCATTCGGCCGAGCTTGGATATGGAGAGTTGATATCCCTTCTGCCAATGGCCGTCACTGTCCTCTGTCACTTCTCGGTCAACAAGGGAACGTCCTGTGCTTGCACCATGCCTCTCACTATACTGCTCAGAATCGCCATGGGAACAGAACTGAGGGCAGCGAGGAAACGCCACCCACCCTGGGATGGCTGCAGGTCTCCTCCACAACCCCCAAAGCCTCCCTCCTCTCCTTCCACCTTCTGCCCAGAACCTTGGGAGTCGTGTAATTATCACCCTCGGTCAGTACTGGTGGGACTGATCTGAAGGTGGGTACCTGGGGCAATGAATCATCCCTTCTGTACCTAAGCACCAACCCACTGGCTTAAAAATACCAGTCAACCAACCAACAAGGCTTACCTCGTTCCTATCTGATACCAACTGCAAAGTTAGGCTATTTAATATAACAGTGTAATCTAGAGTTGATTTCCTTGAATAAGCAAGTCAGGAATATTTTTCTTAGAGTTTATTAACAGCTCCTGGTAATAATCAAAATATGCGATGGGAATTCGACTAAAATTAGACCCTCAACAGTTTCTGGGGAAATACAGCTGTATGTTATCCATACTTGATAAACCATGTGAAACGAGAAACTTGAAGAACTGCATGACATTTGGATTGTAAAGTTCTTGGTTCTTTTCTGTGTGCCTTGATGGCTCAGTCAGTTAAGCATCTGCCTTCGGCTCAGGTCATGATACCAGGGTCCTGGGATCGAATCCCGCATCAGGCTCCCTGCTCAGTGGGAAGTCTGCTTCTCCCTCGCTCTGCCCTTCTCCCCACTCGTGCTTGCTCTCTCTCAAATAAATAAATAAAATCTTTAAAAAAAAGTTCTTCATTCTTTTCTGATCTCATAACAGCAGCTTATGTGAAGTTAGGTTGCCTGAAGGTTAAGTATACAGTATTTGCTCTTAACAGTAAATGTCATATTTCTATACAACCACTCCATTTGTTTCCCGAAACAATCTTTGAACAATGCTACACATAAAAGATAATTCTTTCCTTCTCACTGGACAGTCTTCACTGGCCAGCAAGAATTACTCTCCGAATGAAAGGGCCCCTCCACACAAGACGGGTAAGACTCAGCCTAAGATGAAAACATGCCCGTGAGTAGAGGCTTCATTTTTAATTTCTGCATTTACATGCAACAGGAGGAAAACCGAAATTAATTTTCCACTTTAGTTCATTGGCAAACTATTTTTCACTTTGCTGAACGTTCAAGGCACAGTGATAAATGGCAAATAATAAGCCGCCAGCAATCTCAATGCATGGCTGGAGGCCTCTCAACTTTGCCTTAACGGACACAGTCACATGGCCTTCCTACTCGCTATGGCCTTCAGTGACACCAGAACACCAAAGTCTCAAACCAGAGTAACCTCACAGACAATACCAAAAATACAGCTTATCCCTGGATAAGAGACCAGCACGGCAAGTCTTTGGCCACAGCTGAGGGACCACGGCCAGGCCCACCTAGGCACTAGCTCTTCCATACCTGGACCAGCAAATGATTTCTGCTTAGGGCCAGAGAGTAAATATCAAGGGCGTTGCAGGCCACACGATCGCTGATACAACTATTCAACTCTGCCCCTACCGCGGATGGGGCCTCGGACAATGTAAAAGCAAATGGACCCAGCTGTGTGTTCCACTAACACTTTATGGACACTGAGATGTGAGTTTCATATCATTTTCACATCCGCAAAACATTTGTCTTTTATTTTTTTTCCACCATTTAAGAATGTAAAAAAAAAAAAAAGTCCTTAGCTCAGAGAGCTTACAGACACAGGCAGTATAATTTTCTAGAACAGTATCTATGGGTCCTACAAGTGCATCCCTCAAGCCCTCTGGAGTAAATGAAACTCCTGCCGATAATTTAGGACAGTAGCATGATCTACTCGTTTTTACCCTGGCTGCTCTCAAAGACGTGGACAAAAAATTGAGAGATGTGGACACTTCAGAGTGGACAAAAAATTGAGTCAACATATGTAGTCAAAGACAGCAGAACGGCCAGGGGAAAAAACTGCAAGATGTGGAAGAAAGAATATGAAAAGTGCCCGAAGAATATAATTCATAGCCTACCGTGGGTTCCAAAGTGTGGGCTTCACCCTCTAATTAATCTTAATGGCAGCACCGCAGGCTTCTGCTCACGGAATCCGGATGAAAATTCACCGGATCTCATTCAAACAGACACGAGGCTTGACTACCTCACCCGGAGGTGCGCGGTGATGAAATGACAAAGCTGCGAGCGGCTAGCCCTCCAGGCCTCTGCGGCGAGCCTGGGAGCGTGGGTGTGACCCTGCGGGCGATCTCACTCCAGCACCGCTGCCCGCTTCATTAAAATGTGCTCTCGGGATCAGGCCATGGGATGGGGGAGGGAGGGGTGCCGGGGATGCCGCCGAAAAACCATAAAAGCAAACGTTCGCGCTCCGTGCTGCGGAGAACCGCCCAGTGTGCGCTGGGCAATGAGGCTTGATGTGGCTGACAAATGTCACCTTCTGGAACCGTAGCTGCAAAGTAAACAAGGACACTGTCGGAGAAACAATGCCTGGTTGCAGGCGGAGAGCAGGGGGAGACGGAGGCCAGGCGGGCGGCAGGTGGAGAGGCTGGGGCAGGATGCCGGGAGCAGGGCCCCCTCCCCAGACTCCCGCTGCGGCCTGCTAAGCACCCATCAACACCTCCAGATAGGATGCCAGGGAGACCAGAGAGGTGTAAATTTGGAAGTTAAGTGAGAAGGAAACTCCCACTGAGAGCTGAATTAGGAGGGTGAAAGCTGTGCCCTGGAAGGTCCCCTGCGATCAGGGAACAGTCAGGTAAGAGGACGTCAGGCCTGGGAGGCAGCTTGAGTTCGTGGCAGCAGAAGAGCCACAGGGGCGCCCCCCAGGGGAGGTGCTGGCTGGCTTCTCTCCCCTCTGTCTGAGCAGGACAGGTTGCCTAGGAGAAGCTGCAGGGAGGGCACGGCCATTCTGCCAGCACTGTCCAGAGCACAGCCCAGGGGACCCCTGAGGGCGGGAGCGAGGGGGCCCTTCTCTCCACTGTTTGCTCTGTCGGTGGCCACAGCTTCCTAGAGCCAAAGGGGTTGGCCTGGCCACCACCCTCCCCGCCACCAGCACAATGACAGTGAGGCCCGACGGCTGGAAGCTCCCAGAAGGGACACCTTTAACTGATGCCCGCTGCATTCTTCTTCCAGAAGGACCAAAGGGTTAGCCCAGGATTGGAGCCATGGGTCACAGTCCTCTCAACAGAACCCTTTTGGTCTCTGCATGAGACAGAACAGCCCCAGAGACACCAGATGGGAATTCTGGCCACCTATGCCACCCTGGGTAGACCAAGCTATCTCGCTGGTATGGAGACCGCCCCACCCGTCAGATGGGCACAAAGCAATCCGCAGGAGTTGTTAGTGGTCGCCGTCCTTTCCCTGGAGACAGGGACTACATTAAATTCCGAAGTCACCTTCAGTTTTAATGGGAATCCATTGCATGGTTACGGCCAATATGCCTAGAGCCTCCCGCACAGAGCCCTATAACCCATTCGAGAGTTAGTGACATCCAGGGAACAGAGCTGCCAGAGCTCCGCACCCAGGGCAGTAAAACCACCAGGAGCACCCCTCCTTTTGTAATTTACCAAATGCACGTTATGCCATCTGCCAGCGTGAGGCTGCATTGTCTCCCTTTGTGGAAACTGAGATTCCCAGCGAGTCAGGGATCTGACTCGGCTCACCCCTCCTGGCCACTTGCAGGGGTGCGCTGGGGCACAAGTGAGAGACAAGCATCTGCACCTCTGCCTGACTCTGGGTTCCGTGGCATCACGCGGATGTTTTGAAACTGGCCACGGTGAAAGCATCTGCACCACACGGCGACAAGAACTATAGCTCAGGGTGACTCCTTCCTTCTCGCTGCATGTTGGGAAAGACTGACCCAGCAGGCTACTGCACCTGTCCAG
This sequence comes from Potos flavus, assembly GCA_028534135.1. Taxonomy (NCBI): domain Eukaryota; kingdom Metazoa; phylum Chordata; class Mammalia; order Carnivora; family Procyonidae; genus Potos; species Potos flavus. The sequence continues at coordinate 4,457,883 of CM052894.1, read as the reverse complement.
GCACTGCCCTACACCCCGGAGCTCAGCCAGCAACATGGCTGTACGTGGCCAGACACATAGACCCTGGCCCACGGCACATCCTCCATGTACCCCCATATCCACCATCCACCATATGGTAGAACGGGCCCCGGGGCCCCAGCTTTCACTCCAAATGAACAGTCAAACCAGCCAAGACAGCGCACATAGAGTCCTGCCTTGGCTTCACCAGGGTTTTGACCAGGAGCCACATATGGCCAAATGCAGGGTTCCCACGCTCACCAGACGTCTAGCTGCGGACAGAAGAGTTCCGACCTCCTGAACCCATTTCCCCAGCTGTATGAGGCAGACGATCCTGGTCCCTTCCTTAGAGGACCGCTGTGAGGAGTCAACGTGACCAGCATATGGCCGGGACCCCGGGCACTTTGACGGGTGTGGCAGAGGGGGCTGTGGGCAGGGGAGCCTGCATTGCCCAGGGATCTGTGAGCTCAGAACAGAGAGAACTCAGCCCAGGGCATCCTGCTGAACCAAGTCTCTGCTCATTTGCCTCCAGTAACACTCTTTGGCCCATGGACCGGAGAAGTTGGGCGCAGCAGTGAATACACTAAGATACACACTAGTATCATTCATTCCGCTGACACTAGCTAAGGATCAGCCAGACACAGTCCTTGCCTTCAAGTGACTCACCACCCAGCCCAGGGGCCAGAATGTTGGAGCTGGGAGCAGGAGAGCTTAGAAAGGGCTTTCTCCACCCTAGCGCTGCAGACCTCTGGGCCAGAGCCTTCTCTGCGGGGTGCCCAGCATCATCCCCGGCCTCCACGCACCCCCTCCATCCATCCCAGTTACGGCAACCAGGCTGTCTCCAGACGAGGCACACTCGCTCTGGTGGAGACATGTGGTGGAGACAGACAGCGGTCTGCTCCGGGGGCTGTGGGGGCAGGGGTCTGAATCGCCAGGTCTGCAGAGCTCCACGCTCAGAAAAAATCTAGAAACACATCACTCAGTGTCAGCAGTGACGTTCCTTTCCAAACTGAGCGTTTTAGTGTCGTTTAGGCTTTGTAAGCAAACCTGTGCCTAACAAGAAGGGGGTGACCCGATGGGGGTCCTAAAGGCCAAAGCCTCCCAGAAAGCAAGGGTGACCTCCGCGAGGCAGCAGCAGGGACAAAGTCCCTCCCTCCGTCCCAAACACAAGCCAACAATCAACCTTAAGGCCGTCAACGTGCAAGAAGTCTGGCTCTCAGAGGGGCACAGGCTAATCCCGGCAGCAGGGAAACTGAGTCTCACTAGGGTTTGTGTCCCGGGCACCCGCCAATGCCTGCCTCACTGCCTCACTGCGCACAGGCCATGTTGCTCAAATGAACCTCCTCGCCCTTGCTTAGCTTTGGGACTGTGGTCCCAAAAGTGATTCTCCCAAGGTCTCAGAACATGTCAGCCGCACACGAGGTTAAGAAGTAGGAAAAGAATAACGACCCCCGACGGCCACCTCCACCAAGCACTCGCCAAGGGGCGGGGCTAGGCCAAGAGTATTGAGAATGTCATTGCCTCTAGTCTCCAAGGTCCCCAGCGAGTCAGGTACGGGGTGAGGGCCACCACTGCACACGGTGTAAGTGACTCTGTCCACGGCCCCCGGACAGAAAGAGCCAGAGCTGGACATGAGACGTAAGCAGAGCCCACATTCCTGACCCCAAACCACATAACTTCCCCCTGAAGAATGAGGGGATGGACAGGGAAGGCCCGATGGCAGGAGGGTCTTACGCGGAAAGCTGCCCAATCTAGGTGCCCTCCCCCTCAACTCTGCTTGAAAGGCCTTCTACATACATTTGGAAAGAACAGGCCTGTGTTTTGCAGCCTGGAAAAGTCAGCTGATGGAAACCATAGCAACCTCCCCCATCTCACGTAGGAATGGCCAGGCTTGTCCCACATCCACTCTGGCACGCAGATTGGCTTTGTTCTTCCTTTTCTCTGCCTCCCACTTGTGTGTGGCATGACTGTGAAGTGGCCTTCACTTGCCCTCAACCCCCCCAAGTCATCCAATTCGATAGTAAAGCAAAGACAGCTTTGTGTTGACTCGATTATAAATTTAGGAATAAGACTCTTGACTCGAGGTTTAAAACATATATATATGTTTAAAATATATATTTATATAAGATTATATAAATATATAGTGTATTATGTATAATATATAAATACATAAAATGTAAAATATTTATATAAAAATATATATACGTATTCACACATACACACACATACACACATATGAAAGACATAGACATCTTCCAAACTAAGGAAATGAGTCCATTTACTGTCGCTCTCCCTAAAAACAGGGCCCTTGTAGGAGCCCCAATCTCTGCTTTAAAAAAAAAAAAAAAAGGTCTTTCCATATCTGGAAAATTGGCATGTTTCCAGCGAAAGAGAAACTTCTCACTACTCAGGGCTCCCGGGCTCCCAGACCCCGCACTGGACTGGTTGAAGGCACTTCAAAGCTCCTTGTCATTTGAACAAATTGGAAACAGAAAACAAAGGGATGAGAAAGGAGCCATCCCCACGCAAGCACTCTCCATTCCGGAGGGGAAGCAGAGTCCCGGCAGCCTTTGATGTGGCCCTGTGGCCAAATTCCTCCCTAAAACTCCAGACGCTGGTCCCCGCAGCTCCCCTGTTGTTTGAGACTGAGCAAATCCAGCCCTGCAGACAACAGCCCCATCCAGCACGCAGGGGTGGCTGGCGTGGCATTACAGCCGTGACCGTGAAGGAGATGCTGGTGAGGATAAGTATCGCCCCTCCGTGCCTCCTGCCAGCTCGACACCCACATCCAAGTCCATTTCCCTTCTTGCATTCTCTCTGTCTTTTCGAACTTCTCAGTGGTCATTATCACTAATTCCCCTCGATAGGCTGCGAGGGGATGACTCTCCCAGCCAGACACAGGACAGAGACGCAGCCCAGAACCAGGCGCCGACTCCGGCTCCCGCGCTCACACAAGCATGACCTCGGGGAGATTATTTCACCCGTTCGGGTCTGGTTTCTTTACCTTTTAAATATTCATGATCATAATACCTACGTGATGGGCTTACTGAGCGGATCAAATGGAATATCTGTGCTTGAAAGATAGCAAGCCAACAACTGATGTTGTTCGTTATTTTTTTTAATTCAACTAATATTAATTGAGGGCCCCTATGTGTCAGGCGTCGTGCTCTGTGCTAAGATAGAATAGTGAAGAAATTGGACTGGATCCACGCCCTTCAGGAGGCAAGAAGAAAAAAAAGTTCAGGGGAAAACGTAAGAATTACTTTTAAGTTTCAGAAAGCTCTATGATGGGAATCCCAAGGGGCTGAAGGAAAGGACACAGGACAGCTCCCCTGGGTGAGAGCAGGGCTGGCCTCTCTGAAGAGCTGGCTGGACAGTGGGAAGGACTCAGCCGGCACAGAGAGGAGGACGGAAGGAGGGAGAGCCCAAGGGAGCACATGCAGGGAGGAGGGGAGGGGAGGAGGGAGGACGACCTCCAGATTCCCTGCTGAAGGTGGGAAACGTCACTTAGACACACGCAGACTGAGATGCGTATCACCCACCCTAAGGGGGACATTGAGTGGACAACTGAGCAGGTGCGGCCCAGAGGAGCACCTGGGGGAGGGGCAGATGAAGCTGGAAGTCTCGGCACAAAGGGGACGAGTGTGTGAGAGATGACAGAGCAGAGCAGAGTCAGGCCTGGGTTCGATAAAGGAGGTTGACCAGCAAAGCAGACCCGAAAGCTGCAGCTGGCGAGTGGGGGAAACCAACCAGAGAAAGTGGCGTTTTTCAGCGCAGAGAAGAGGGAGGCCATGCTCTCTTCCGCTGTTCGGAGGTCGGGCAGCTCGGGGCAGAGCGGTGCTGCATCGCTGACCTGCCGAGAGCAAACCCCAGACCATGGCAGGTGGGGGGGGGTGAGGCTGGGGACCCAGGGCCGGGGGCCGGGGGCGGTGCGCACTCTAGCCCGAAGGGAAGCAGAGCCCCGGAGTGGATCTTGGGAGAGATGTGTGATCAAGACAGAATATTTTTTAAATGTGACATATCTGTATGCTGGTGGAGAGAGCTCAGGAGAGAAGAGACGAGCGGCGTACAAGCGACTGTGTGAAGAACGGCAGGAAGGACACTCTTGACAAGGTGGAGGGGAGGGGGAGCGAAAGGGAGGCTTGGCCGTAGATCAGAGGTGGGCAAACTGCCCCAGCCAGAGACAGAATGTGCTAGTTTTCAGTTGCTGTGTGACAAATAAGCACAAATTTAGCCCTTACGACCTCACAGTTGTCCAGGTTGAAGGTAGAGCAGAACTCAACTGGGCTCTGTGTTCAAGGCCTCCTGAAGCCGAAATCACACAGTCAGCAGGGCTGTGCTCTCTTCGGGAGCCTGAGGCACTCGTCCATGCTCACTCAGGTTGGAAGAGAAAGGTATTGGTTCCATGCAGGGGTAGGACTGAGGTCACCATTGGCTGGGGGTGCTCTCAGCTCCCCGCCACAATGCCCCTTCATCTTTGAAGTCAGCGCAAAGGTTCTTCCTCGTGTTAGAATGTCTCTGACCTCAGGGAGGGCCTGACCCTTTTAAGGATTCGCCTGATTAGGTCAGCCCCATCTAGACGATCTTCTTTTTGATTAACTCGAATTCGACTGGTCAGTATCCTCATCGTTGGAGTGATATTCCATCCTGTGTGCAAGCTTAGCCCACACTTATGGGGATCTTACAGGGCACGTATCCCAGGGGACAGGAGTCTTGGAATTCTGATGGAAAAGGGGAGAGCATATGTCGGGGCCTGGGAGTGGGGAAGACAGAGTTTTGTAGCTCACAGCGTCTGTTTCCCAGTACAACATAAGGCATGCTGTCTGTGAGGGAGGTGGAAGGGTGAGCTCAGGAAGATGGAAGAGCGACGACAGCAGCCCACTGGCAGGAGGAGGGCTGGGGGTGTGGGGCGCTGAGCTGGAGGGCGTAATCGGTGCTGTGGGTACTGGCTGCTGCGGAGCAGGATGCGTGGCCAAGACGGTGGCGGGCACTTCACTCCAGCCAGGCTTTGCAAAGAGGGAAGAAAAAACTGTCCAGGAGTAGTAGTGGGGCACAGAGGGGATCAAGGAACCTCCTCTAATCCCCAGCTTGGGGTGGTGCTGTAGGAGAAAAATCATGGCTGCAGGGGAGCAGAAGCCAACGGGCAGCCATGGGAAGGAGCAGGTCTAGGAACGTTCTAGGCTCTGGAGAAACAAGAGAAACTGTTCTTAGTACTGTACTAGATGCAAAACAAAAAACAAAAAATAAAACAACAGCTCTTCCTGGGATCCAGCGAGATTCCTGCCTCCATTACTGTAACACGAATTCTTACAACAAACTTTCTCCGAAGGAACTTGCACACGTCTTTGTTTCTCAGAGCCTGGAAAGGGCACCCACCCCAACCCGTGCCAGGCTTTACGTCAAGTACAGAAGGGACAGAGACGCTGGTCCTTCCTGAGGATTCCACAGCCTGATGCACACCCACCTGCAGATAATCATTGCAACAATGCGACCAAGACAGACCACCAGAGGGGTATGAACCACGTATCTACCCGGCAAAAATTTGAGGAAGAGGCATGAAAACAAAGAATTAGATGTAAAGGGCAGGGTGAGCAGAGACAAGAGTGTGTCTTGGGAAAAGGCAAGCAGGGGGAGCTTGCTGGAGGTGTGGCGTCTTCCGTCTCAGTGCAACCTGGTGGGTGTCCACGGCCAACCCCTCCTAATGGCTGAGTGTGAGAAACGCTTTGCCAAAACAACATTGCAATGGATAGTCTTGTAATTGTCCCCGTGAAAATCAACCCTTGGCACGTGAAATCCAACTTTAGAAGGAGCCCCAAAACTCCTAAAGTATTTCTGAACCACAGAGAAAGCAGATGCATGCCACCTTCAGGCTTTAAGATAAAAAAAAAAGCAAGAAACCAACAAAAGGAAAGTGATGCTTCTTTGGAGATGGTGACCCAGCGTTGCCTGGCGGCTGTACCGAGTGATTCATTGTAACCCTTGTGAACCAGAGGCAAGAGCGTGCAACTAAAAGAAACATTTCTTTAAAAATTAACTCAAGTGAAAGCTCTCCATGACTACTGCTGTTATCCTGCATGGTGAGCTCGGCACTAATCATATTCTACTTTATTGCAGACCCTGGTTTATGCTGCATTATCTCCCTTCTTTTAATTCCCGGGCACAGCATACTTTATGCCTGCAGACTCAGAAACTCCTCAGGGCAGGGACTTCATTAAGGTTTGTGTCAATCAGGGGAGAGTAATGTGCATTTTCAATAGCACCATGAACTTTATGCACTGCCTTCCTTTCCTCCTGGAACTTCCCACCATGCCCGCTTGTTCTTTAAGATTCAGAAACCCGATGCACTGAAATGGACCCCCAGAAGTTAATATATTATTACCCAGTTAGCACAGTTCTATTTCATGGTACTATAATATAAGGCTCAACAATTTTTAGGCAATAAAAGGAGTTACTTTAAAACTTAATTAGGAAAATTTAGAGACTATATAGGATTCTTACTGAATTTCTGAAAACCTGGAAGTATGCACTGATATTCCTGAGATTTATCTCATGGAAATCCCAGAAAGGGTTTTGTGAGCTGTTGTAAAAATCATTCTCAAGGGTGCTATTTCTTACAGTTGCACCAAAGGCAACTAATCTGAAAAGAAATAAGAAACCAAACAAGAATGCCCCATTCCTATGAGACGTGAATCCATATTACTATCCCCTCCCATGGTCTTCGGGGAGGTCCCCCACGCATCCTTCATGCTTCATTTCACCAGACCCAGTTGTGCTCTTCTCCACACTTCCCATTTCTCTCTGTCTCACAAATAACCTGATCTCATTTAAAAAGAAAGAAAAGTGAGAGGCCTGGGTGGTGCAGTCAGTTACGCGTCCAACTCTTGGTTTTCGCTCAGGACATGATCTCAGGGTTGTGAGATCAAGCCTGACCGTGGGGCTCTGTGTTCAACTAGGGGGTCTGCTTAAGACTCTCTCTCTCCCTCTCCTTCTGCCCCTCCCACTCATGCTCTCTCACTCTTTCTCTCTCTAAAATAAATACATCTTTTAAGAAAATAAAAAATATAAGGCAAGAAAAGTAAGACGATGTGAGCCCTAACAGAATCTGTACCAAGACTCCAGAAACATCTTCCCACGGCATTCCCTGCCATGAATCTACGGACCGTAGCTTCAGTGCCTTGTCCCATCCCTTCCCTCGCCACAAACTCATCCTTGGCCCGCAGCTTTATCTACTTCCATTAAAATAGATGTGCTTGCCTGCAGGAGATTGTCAGGGAAATAAATGTTGGGTTTGGCGCCAGTCCCTTTGAAAGAAGTCAGGCTCAGAAAGGTAAATGCTATTCAAAGATGCAGCCGGTGAGGGCAACGCACTGGGCTCCAGACCTGCGACGTCCTTCTGGGGACCTTGAGACTTTTTGTAGAAGTGAGGGTCAGTGATCACTTTTCAGAGACAGAAATCCTTCATTTCTCCCGGACAGGGGCTCCCACTACTTCCCTGAAAACCAAGGGGCAGATGAGACTCACCAGGGCGAGGGCTCGCTCAGGAGGGCAGGAGGACTGGCCGGGAGGGACCCCCAGGGCCCGAGGCACCCGGGAAGGGGCTGGTCCCGCAGCCCCTGCCGAGGAGACTCTGGGCAGTGGGGTGGGGCAATCACCTGTGGCTCAGCCTGGGAGGAGGCCCAGGTAGGAGGCAACCTGTGAATAATGGAATAATGGAACAGGCTCGCCCTCCCTTCATTAGCATTCTATTTAAACCATGCAAATGAAGTATCCATTTCTCTTCCTGGCTTAAAAGGAGAAGCCCAGCCTCTGCCTCCTGGGATGGAGATGAGCAAGGGGACCGGGGATGGCAGGAGCCAGGACCTGGCACCCGGGCCGCCCCACCACCACCACCACACTGTGCAGGACCTTTCAGGACCAGTGACTTGAAAGGAACATCGATCGCTGCGGGGGTGGAGGTAAGGGACTTCAGACCCCAGGCATAAATAACCCCAAGACTTCCCAAACAAGGGGAGCTTCCGTCTACCAAAACGAGGGGGCACCAACCATACCAGCAGCACCAGTGGTCAGGCCTGTGTGCTCCTGGCTGGAGAGCCAGCACCTGGAGCCCTCAGAGAAGACCTTGCTTGAGGTGGTAGACCAGATAACCTCCATTGGCTCTGTGTGGTGGGCCCTGCCCGGGCCTCTTTTGTCAACAGCCTCAGCTCCAGAAGCATACCTACATTCACACTACATTTTTGCCCCCTCTGAGCACTCAGAAGCCTCCCATAGTCCTGGTTTGCCCCTGCCTTGACCGCTCTTCCGGGGGCCCCTCTGCCGTGCAGACTCCTGCTCCCCCTGCTTGGCCCTGAGGAGTCCTAGGGAGAACGAGCCCGTCCAGAATTCCCCAGAGAGCTGCAGCTCAGCCCGGGACGTTCTGCTCTTTCCCTGCCTGTCCTCTGCACATAACACCAAGTCCGCACAGAAGCACCTGGGAAGCATCTCATAAACAGAAGAAGGATATTAAAAACATTGCCTTTCTAACCCTTAATAAATGGTGACTGCCATCTTGAAAGATTTGTTCAGATTCTACCTGATGGAAGGACAGTGCATGAGGTCATGAACAAAATGGGCTCAGTCCTGCTCTGGGAGAACTTATTTTTTAGTTCTTTAGGTCCAAGTATTTTTTTTTAAATATTTTTGTTTTAGTAAAAATGCATTATGTTCCTTGTTCCATACAAATGCTAGTCATCAAAGACTTCAACAGTAAGAAATGAAGCCTTCCAAGTATGAAAAGAGGAATATTTTAATATTCTGAGCAAGAACACCCTTCTTGCTAGACTGCAAATCCAAAAGTCGTGAAAAACTGAAAACTTGGGACTATATGAAAGATTAGAATGTTCTGCTGCAATGGTGACAAAAACATATACTATAAACAAAGTCAAAAGATAAATGGCAAACGGGCAGAAAGATATTGAACATTCATCTGTTAGGCAAAAAATTAATTTCCTTAATGCATAGAGAGCCCCTACAATCGATAAGACAGGGCTCAAAACCAAAGAGAAAAATGGACAAAGGACACAAATGGGTAGTTCACAGGAAAAAAAAAAAATTAGAAATGGCTCTTAAACATATGGAAATATGTTTAACCCCAGTTTAAAAAAAGAAATAAAAACTATGACAGACTGAAAAGAATATTACAAGACAGGAAAATTAGAGAGCCGTCTTTCTCTTGAACATAGATGTAAAAATCTTAAAATATTAGCAAATCAAAGGCAGTGATATGTAAAAAGAACGATAAATCAAGATCAAGTGAGGTCTCTTGCAGGAATGCAAATGTGGCTTAACATTTAATAAATCAATCTACATAATATACAGCATTAGAAAAGGAAAAAAAGAGTAAAAATAACACAAACATCTTGAAGATATAAAAATAATGTGCCAAGTGGTATAAAAAAATCCAGAGCAAATTTCTTTCTTTTTTTTTTTTTTTTTTAAGAGAGTGAGTAGTAAGCACATACGAACAGCGCGTGGGGAAAAGGAACAGAGGACAGGAAGAGAGAAAATCTAAAGCAGGCTCCACATCCAGCACAGAGCCTCACGTGGGTCTCAATCTCACAACCCTGAGATCCTGACCTGAGCTGAAATCAGGAGTTGGACGCTTAACTGAATGAGCCACCCAGGGGCCCTGCAAATTTCATTCTTGATGGTAAAGCAGTAGAAGCTTTCCTTCTGCTGATCAGAATGAATAAATGTGCCTCCTACAATCACCTTTATTTAACATGGTACTGGAGGCCCAACTCAGTAAAACAAGTCAAGAAAAAGAAATAAAATGCAGAGGATTAGAAAGAAAAAAAAAACCTCTAATTATTTTGAGATAAAACATGTTTATGTATTAGAAACCCAAAATAATTTTTTAAACTATTAGAATTACTATTTTTTTAAACTAATAGAATTAATGAGTGAAACTAGTAAGGTGTCTAAGAGAGCAAGATACAAAATTTGATTGTATTTTTATTTACTATCAACAAAGAAATAGAAAAAATTTTTAAATTATGTTCTTTATAATAGCACTTTTTAAAACCTAGTAATAAATCTAAAAAAATCTGTACAAGACATCTGGACTAAAAACTTTTAATACTATTGAAATAGAGTAGACACTAATAAATGGAGAGACATCCTATGTTCATGGAATAGAAGACCCTCAATTATAAAGATGTCCATTCTCCCCAAGGGGACCCATAAATTTGTCACAATCCCATTAATATTCCAGCAAGATTTTTTTGTAGAAATGGACATGCAGATTCCAAAATTCATATGGAAATTCTAGGTAAACCTGAAGGCCAAACCTGGAAAATTTACATTATCAGACATAAATATTCATCATAAAGTTACAAAAATTAAAACAGTGTGATACTAATAAAACAATGGACAAACCAATGGAAATGAATAGTCTGGAAACAGACTATCACCTGATTTATGACAAATGTTTACATAATGTAGTGAAAGGATGTTCTTTCAATAAAAGGGACGAGATCAAATGTATATCCAAGGAGACAGGACAAATGTATCTGGATCCCTAACTCACACCACACACAACAATCAATTCCGGATGGTCAAGATCTTAATGTGAAAGGTAAAAATAAATAAAGCTTCTAGAAGACAATGTAGGCAATAACATCTTTGTGACATCAGAGTAGGCAAAAAAAGGTCACAAAAATTAACCGCATTACTTATAATGTGTTCAGAATGCATAAAACATTAATAAATTGATTAATTTATAAATAATCAATTATAATTTTATATTTATTTAATTTATATTTAAATTTATATTAATTTCTATTAAATGAATTTTAATAATTTTAATAAATATTTAAAATTTTAATAAATATAAAATTTAATGAGTTTTATTTATTTTATAAATTTATGTTATAAATTTATATTAAAATCAATCTACAGAATATACAGCATTAGCAAAGGAAAAAAAGAGAAAAAATAATACAAACATCTTGAAGATGTAAAAATAATGTGCCAAGTGGTATAAAAAAATCGAGAGCAAATTTCTTCCCTTATTTATAAAATCAAAATTTATTTGATTATAAATTTATAAATTTTATTAAATTTAATTAATAAATTTAATAAATTTTAATAAATATAAAAATTTTAATAAATATTAATAAATTTATATAATTTATTATTATAAATAAAACATTAATAAATTTCTTAATTTACTCAATTAAGAACTATTCATGAAAAGACATCAGTAAGAGAGTGAAAATAGAATCCACAGAGTGGAAAAAGGTATTTATATAACATACATCCAACAAAGAATTCATGTCCAGCATATAAAAGAATTCCCACAAATTAGTGAGAAAAAGACAAACGACCAATTTAAAATGGGCAAAGGACTTAAGCAGGCTTTCCACAAAAGCGAATATCCTAATGGCTGATAAACAAAGGGAAATGTGCTCCACTTCATTAATCAACAAGGAAAAGCTCATCAAAACCATTAGACACCCATCAGAATGGCTAAAGGAAAACAACCGCAAGGTGCCCCATGTTGGAGGGGCCGTGGAGCCACTGGCATTCTCAGACAGTGATGCTGGGAATGTGCATTAGTAAAATCGCTCTTTAAAATTGTTTGACATGCCCTCTGAGCCACCAAGTCACTCCTGGGTATATGCTCAACAGAATTCCTTGCATACGTTTCACCAAAGACATGTATAAGAATGTCCATTATAGCCCCAAACTGGAAATTATTCAAATGCCCAGCAACAATAGAATGGATAAATTGTACATTGGCACAAAGAAATTCTACTCAGCAATGAGAATAAGGGACTACAACAATGTGCAATAATATGGATGACTCACAAACAACGTGTGAAGGAGGCCGGATGCACAAAGTACACACTGCAAAACCCCACTGGCACAAAGCACAAAACGGACCAACCATTTGGTCAGTGTGTTGATCCCAGGAAGGAGACCAAGGGAGCTTAAGGGGGGGCGGGCCAGGTTCTACATCTTGATCTGAGTCCTGGTTACATAGATGTGTTTCATTTTGTGAAAATTCCTGGAACTGTATGCCTGTGATATGTGCATTTTTATGTATAGATGGTACACTTCAATTAAAAATTCTAAAAAAGAGTCAGTTCTGCTCTTGGCAGGTGTTTATTGCTGACTGCCCAGGTAGTGAGGGAATACCAGTATTCTTTTCTCTAAGGAGACAATGCCACAGGGTCAGACTTATCAACCACTTGCATACAGGTGTTTCGGGGAGATTTCTTTCTGAAAGGGTTTCACAAATCTGTATTTCATGATGCAATTTTACACTAAGCCAATTTCACTGAACTGTGTTCAAAGCAAAGACTGTTTGAAACTTGTAAAAAGTTTAGCATGTATATCACTCATAGCTAGAAATGACAAAAGCAACGGAAGTGAAGTTTTCCAGGAGTGGTCTCTTACTGAAATCTACCATCATTTTATTGCAAAATATTTTGCATATAAATACATGTTGGTTAAGTAATGGGAGAAAGAAACAATTCTTACCAAGCGCTCATACGGAAGATGTAGTTGTAGGTATTTGCATGCATAAACACATAGTTATCCTCAGGACAACCCCATAAGGTAGGGTTATCATTAGCTCCATTTTACAGATGGGGAAGCTAAGTGGTCAATCACAAATCTCTTATATGAAGCCAATGAGAACCAAACCCGGGTGCCTGTCTCCCATACTCATGATTCTACCCAGGAATCATCTTTACCCACAAATGTGAGTCTGTGGGTCTTGGTGCTATATCAACATGTCTCTCCTGGACCATGGCAGATTTCCTAGGGGTAGACCCCTGATTGGTGGGAACTGATCCATTTGCTGGCCAGCATCCGTAATCTGATCTAAAAGCTACCAAGTAAGAGGAGAGGGAGAGAGATGCATTAAAGTGAATACCTACCTGAATTCTTACAGCTGGAGTCTCAGGATGCCCTCTCTTCCCAAGACCTGGATTTGCAACTTGTCTTGAGATCCTAAGAGATGTGTCTTTTCTAATAAACCTATTTTTCCAAAAGCTAACTCAAGTTGGTTTCTCTCACTACAGTGAAAAGGAAGGAAGGAAGGAAGAAGGGAAGGAAGGAAGAAGGGAGGGAAGGAAGGAAGGAAGGAAGGAAGGAAGGAAGGAAGGAAGGAAGGAAGGAAGGAAGGAAGGAAGGAAAAAGAGCGAGAAAGGAAAGGAAACGAGAGGAGAGGAAAGGAAGGAAAGAAAGAGAAGAAAGAAAAGAAAAGAAAGAAAGAAAAAGGCCCCAAGACAAGATGCTAATCCTCTACTTGCCCATGGTATAAACAAGAAGTGTGTGTGAGTGCATGCACGCGAGTGTTTCTGGACAGATTTCCACCCTCCCTCTGTCCTATCCATAAGGGACTAGCTACATTGTCCTTTTTCTCCCACATTCTCCATATTATTTCTCCAACAGTCATGACTGACATTTACAGCTGTTACAGGAGGCATTAATTTACACTAACGAGGCAAAACTTCAGGTGTCCAGCCAAAGAACTCACTCACAGCTTGGCTGCGAAGTAACCCACTTAGACGAGTCGCATGGCAGAGTGAAAATCCTGGGAATACAGGCTCCACCTTCGGACGCTGCATAGCTAGGACCACACTACATCAACTTTCTCCCTCCTCTGCCTCACTTAGCTCCCTTGGCAAAATAAGACCAGTAGGAATATTCATGCTGGGTCTTTCTAAAGAACTCAAAGGAACCTAAAGGAAAAATCCTTTTTACGGTGAGAATTCCAGCCCCAGAGTTCATTTGACCAGCAGGAGTGCACCAGGGGAAAACACACAGACAGACCCCCTGGCCATTTCCCTAGGAGCACATCGCTGGGTCGGGATTGCCGGAAGAGAGATCTTAGAGGTCTGTCCCACGGTGTGGAGACGCGTGCCAGCCTGTCTTGCCTTCTGTCTGCACCATGTAGCCCTGCAGATGGTCCTGGGGCACTCTCTGCAGGGCTCCCTCATCATGTCGCCCACGTTTCCTCTCTTTGCCTTCCTTGGAGGCCGATTTTGCCCTCTGTTCTTCCATAGGATGTTTTAATCATCCTCTTCACGGGCACAAAACTGATGGCCAGGGTTTAAACTGAACAGCAGCTCACATTTGCCATGGACTTGTGGACCGCTATCATATGCGGCAGCATAAAATATGATAAACACCTTCAAATTTTGAAAATTCCCCACGTTGTGATTCCCACACTCATAGCATAGAATCTTAATACAAAAACAGACAAAACTACATTTCCCAGCATACATTGCCGCCAGGGGGCAGCCATGTGACTCAGAGATCCACCAATCAGAGGTACCCCTGCAGGCCATTGGCTCAGAAACCACTACAGATGGAAGCTCTTGGGGCTTCTTACTGGGACACAAGGGCAGCATCCCACTCTCAGAGGGCAATGTGATTCTGAGGTTGGCAGCTATGGTGCCAACTTCCGGTTGTGGCAGGGACGGTGGGCCCCCAGGAGGGAGCTTTCTGGCTGTGGTAGGGGCAGCATAGTCCTGGGTCAGCTGCATCTCCTCGGCCAGGTTGTGCTTCAGAGGCTGGGGAACCGGTCCCTGGAGTAAGCCTGCAGCCTGCTGCCAGGGCCCCTCCAGGATGTCCCTTAATACGTCCCCTGAACTAGCAGCAGGGGACTTTGTGGTCTGCCACTAAGAACGCTCACGAATTCCCCAGGTCTGTGCTGAGTGTCAACAATGCTATCAAAGGATAGGGCTTCGTCCCCCCTACTCCCACCTCCTCAATAGCTTCTACAGTTTGATTCAAAGCAGGCAGCTGTCTACCTTCCTCTGCTTCCCTGATCGATCGCTTTTTTCTTTATCCTTTTCAACAATTCTGATAAACTATGAGGACACTTACTAGGCCTGCATAGAAGGTGTGCAAAACAACGGGGTACGGATGTGCACAACACCAGCATTCACTGTGAAAAGGATCTGCTGTCGAATAGCAAGAGGGGGCTGGTATCTCCAGATCCCGTATTCATTTCCATAGTTACGAGTGAGATAACGCCCCTCGATTCGTACGGGACAAGGCAGGGCACATATATATCAACTTGCTACGGAAATGAGTGAGGAGATGGGTATCTTCCGAATTGGTTCTCTTTTTTTTTTCTCGGCATGAATGTATTTCTTGACTGTTTTCTAAACATCACGAAAATGGCATAACCCAGAGTATCCCATGCTACCATCCATGATCTCAAGAAGTGAGCCAAAGTCTTGATTAAAAGGTATACTGGACTACTTAAAACTTGAAAATATGTACCATGCGCCGCACTGAGGAGGAGGTGGGGAGGCCACAAAATCACAGATCAAGAGACTCTTCCTGCCAACAGCTCAACGTCATTCTACAGGAGGGTTTCCCAACTTTGGCTGATACTACCGACATTTTGGGCTGGGTCACCCTCAGTTGTGGGCGCTGTCCTGGGCATCCCTGGCCTCGACCCACAAGGGCTCCATCCCCCAACTGTAAAAACCAAAGATGTCTCCAGACGTCATTGCCACCTAGCCCCTGGGGACAAAATCACCCCTAGTTGGGAACAACAGCTCTGGAGGCACCATAGGCCACTTCGCAAAAGTATGGCAACGTGTGTGTGTGTGTGTGTGTGTGTGTGTGTGTGCATGCACACAAATGTTTTAGCTTAAGGAATAATGTCTTTCAGTCAAAAACTCAAGAGCTGTACATTAAATCTCAAGGTAATTTTCTTTCATCTCTGAAACATTTAGAGAGGAAAAATCATTATGAATTCTAATACAAAGAGCTCAAAAATCTCTCAACCTCAAAGTCATTCCCTCCATTTGAGATTCGATACCGAAAACAGATCCTGGGTTGTTTAAAAGATCCCTTATCCAACTTTACCTTTCAGGCGTAAAAGCATCGAATTTATATTCTTAAATTTCATTCTGTTTCATATTTATGAGGCTGTGCATTATCAGCGCTGTTCTTTTAAATAATCATTTCTTGGCATTATTCTGCTCAGGCTCAAGCCTGGCATGGTGGGCAGTCTCTCTCAGTGTCTGGAAGGCGCGGGGCCCTGTCAAAGCGCTAGTCCTGGAAGGACAGAGCCCTCAAGCCGGCTCTGCATCCGAACTCACCCCCTCCGGGCAGAGTTCCTGCGTACGACTCCCTTCCAGCCCTTCCAGCCGCCAGGGCTCACCTGCCCTACTCTCTCAGGAAAGACAGCCCAGCTGCTCATCTCCCCGGTGCCTCATAGGCTAGTGGAAATGATCAACCAAACTGGATAAGCAGGCAGTGCTCTGACCTGGAAGGGACACCCCCACTCCCAGCCCCCCTCCCCCCGGCAGCAACAGCAGCAGCTGTAGACACGTCCACCATACCTAGTGAAGGTCTCCATCTGCCAGGTGACGCCAGGAGCATGAATGGAACCATGTGCACGTGTGGCCGTGCGCCATGCTATGTGGGAAACGCCCCACGGGGCTGCCTGGACCTGTGCACCTGTTCGAGACATTCGTGGTTTTTGTTGCCCCAAGTGTTGTCCCTCTCCTCGCGGTAATAGTACAGGAGACCGCCGCCGCCCCCTCTCAGAATCCAGCTGACTCGGGAGTAGCTGACAGTCCTGGAACCCAGAGATGATGGTTGAAAATTATTATTACTTTGTAGAATTCTAGAATTTTATTTTTGGACTTTAGAATACTATTACTTCCTTTTTAGAATTTTTCACAATTCTCATGGCCATCCACCTCAGTCCCTGAGAGACACGGTATGATGGCTGTGTTTGGGAAGTTCCCTTGGTGGGTCTAACAAGACGTCCCTTACCCCTCCCATCCCCTGCAGGTGCACACACGCACATCACACACACCCCTCCCAGGATGGCAAACGTTGCCTGTGGCCAACACAGTCCCTGGAGGAGGCTACAGAGGAGCACACGGTATAGGATTTCTATCTGGGAGATGCTTCTCCCAGCAGCAGGGAGGATGGAAGGAGGAGCACCAAACTGGAGGCAGGATTCCTACTGGGATGCTAGTCTCCAGCTGCTCAGGACAAAGATAACAAAGATAGGCATTGAAGTGATGTTTCAATCTTCGAAGGTGGGATTTGAGCGTTGGAGAAAAAGGAAGGAAGGAAGGAAGGGAAGGAGGGAGGGAGACAGGGAAAGAAGGAAGAAGAAAAGGTGAAAGACAGGGAGAGGGAGTAAGAGAGAGAGGGAGGAAGGGAAGGAAGGGGGAATGGTCAGGATCAGCATGCCTAGGGCAAGTACAAAGACCGGGGAGCATTCCAAAATTCCATTCCATTTATTCCAATGAAATAAAGGATTTATGAGTTGGGGACCATTTGGAAAAGAATATCAGGGCCAGATAAGGGAGAGAGTCTAGTGGCGGCTAAGTCCTTGGTCTTCGTGGTTCTCCAAGCTGGGGTCCCCAGACCACAGCATCGGCCTCAGCTTCAGCATTGCTACTCAGGAGCTAGATAAAAATGCACATTCTCCAGTGACCTCTTCCTGCCTCCAGATACCCCTGCCATGGGGCCGGGCCATCTGAGTTTTAAGAAAGCCCCCAGGTAATTCTGATGCTTTCTAACGCTTGAGACCCACTGCTGGGAGCAATAGGGAATCACTGAAGATGACTGAGCAGACAAGCCCCTTAACTCTGTCCTAAAAACTGGAGCAACTCACTTTTTTTCAGCCTCTCAAATACAAATGGTAAATTCTGAGGGTAAGTGCTTTCAGGCCCTCATTCCAGACCTTTGCCTTCAGCACATCTACTCTCTCCAGGACCGCTCTGCTACTCTAATATTTATGGTGCGGAAACCACCTTCCTAGAGCAATAGCCAGGCTGGTGAGTGAGAGCCACAGAAACCCGACCACGGGGAAAGATGAAGTGAGGATGCGGTCTTGAAACCTGAGCCTTTAGCCTCCCTCTGCAGGCAGCTGCACAGCTGAGCGGCCCTGAGACCTTTGCTTTCATTAAGCAAAAGAAAGCACGGGTAGAGCGGGGCCCCAAAGAAGCCCTGCGAGGCGCTGACACGAGAGGTCGGGTGAGAGAAAAATCAGTCCCGATGCCCCTTCGTGGGTAAATTCAGCCTTTGCCTTTTAGAGCCGCCAGGAGATGCCTTTCTTTGCCTCCCGCTTTGTTTACAACACAGCAGATGAACAAACCAGGTCAGTAATTGCTGCCCAGCCCCTTCTTCCAAATGGCCATTTGCATCTGTTTCTTTCCTGCAGGGCTTACATTTCCTAAGCTGCTTGGAAAGTGCCTACAGAACTTAATTGGGTCGCCTAATCTCCAAAAGTTAAGAGGAGGGAATGTCAGACGTGGAGGGTGACTCTGGAGACTGAGCTCCTGGATGAAAGTAGGGAGAGGGTAAAACATCAAGGCAGAGATCAAAACACTGGCTCAGGGAGGAGGTTCCTCAATTTAAAATCTGTGCTTCCTCCTGCTACCACAGAATTCTGCTCCTAAGGTCCCATTACCCCAGCTCTGGCCCCAAGCCTCGAGACCAAAGTCCAAGGGGAAGGGGATCTCAGAGGCCAGGAGGAAGGGACCCCACACGGACTCTTCTCGGTCAACAAAGGAGGCAACCGGGCTTTAGTAGCATCAAAACAATGGGACTGATGCAAAGGTGATTCTACAATTCTCCACTCTCCACTCACGCCACTGTCATGGCGGAAGAAGGGTTAGCTGTGAGGTTCCATGCCCATGGAGGACGGAAGCCACCCAGCTGTGACCACTGCGATGTCACAGCCTAATGACAGCAGCAGTGACGTCAGGGAGGCCTCACTGTTCCTGGCCCCGTTTATATTTTATTGGATATGTAGTGTTGTAGAGTGTGGATGGGATCCAGGGCGTCTTAAGACCTCTGTGGGTCACATCCTAGAGAACCTTAAGAGTTGAGTGGAGATATGCTTCATCAGTTGAGACCACGTGCTATTTTGTAGATATTTAATTAAGCAGTTATGAACTTTATGCTTTTTCTTTTCACATTTTGGAGCCATTACACTGTGGGGGTTTTTAGGCCCCAACCATCTCACAGATCTCTGAAAGGCCGTCAGGCTGAAGCTATGAAGGCTACAGAAGCTAAACAAAGGCAGGCTCTAGTGAGTTGCGATTGTG
This sequence comes from Potos flavus, assembly GCA_028534135.1. NCBI lineage: Eukaryota > Metazoa > Chordata > Mammalia > Carnivora > Procyonidae > Potos > Potos flavus. Next base: position 4,438,798 of record CM052894.1, on the reverse strand, counting down.
AGGTGCGCATTCCACACCCCACCCCTCGGTCTACATAGCAGATGAGTTGCCAAGAGGACCAGACAGAGGATTTCCAGGGAGGAGCAAGTGACAACAAGAGCAGAGTTTCGGAAGGGACCGAAGAGATCGCAGCGTAGGGGAAGCTCAAAGTCATCGGGAACATCGGGTGTTTTCTAAGATGTATGTCGTCTTCAAATTACTTATTTCCTACCATACATCGTATCCTCTGCTACTCTGTAGTCTTCAAAAAAAATCCTTTTTTTGTTCTCAAACACTGTTGGGACAGGAGGTGTAACAGTAACTATGCTCTGGAAATAGCGTCCTTGGCATTCTGGGCAAGATACCGTCCCCCTTGATTCTGCATGGGGAGGGCGGGAAAGACTGCAGGGAGGGCTATATTGAGAAGGAGCTTACATAGGGAAAGCTAAAATGAAGGCCGAAAAGTGGTATTAACCCCGGGAAGGAAATGCAGGTGAAGTTTTGGAACCACGGGAGCAGAAACAACCCATACATCCCTGATAGTTGGGTAGTATCCTAGTGGTGGAAGGCAAGGCAGGTATGAGGCAGGTCTCCACGTGCTGAAGTGGGTATATTCCCTCTAGGCACCTTCCTAGGTGGTAAGCCCAAGCTACAGGACCGTATGAATGGAAAGATCTCATTTACATAAAAAGATAAGGAAAAGAAGCCCAAAACACACAAATCGAGTGTGTGTCCAATACAAGTACACCCATACTATGTAAATGTCCACCAAAGGATTGGAAGGAAATGCAGGAAAATGTGAGCAAGGATCACATCTGGGGAGGGAGCTTGGGAAGACTGGGCTGCGAGGGGATTGTTGAGTCTTTCATAGCTGGCAGCACATGTCAACAATTCGTCTGGGCTGGCTACCATTCTCAATGCCATGTCCACGAGGCGAACCAGATGTGGACACGGCGCCTTCCGGACGGTGACATTCACAGGGGAGGAGACCATAAACAAACACACAAATGGGTAAAATCAGAGGCGGATCTGTGCCAGGAGAGGATGACAGAGGATGGCAGGTAGGGCTGGGGAAGTCCTCTCTGAGCAGCTAAGTGACAGAGGGAACCGCGGCACATTCAGAATAAGAGCAACCTGGGCAAGGGAGTCATCCAGAGCAAAGGTCCTAAGTCAAGAAGAGCTCATCATGTTCAAGAGACAGAAAATAGACCCCCAGGGCAGGGAGTGGTGAACAGAGAAGTGAAAAGGGACTCCGCAAGGTAGGCAGGAGCCTCACATCACGGTCAAGGGCTTGGACCGTATTCTAAGTGCAATGGGAGACTCTGGAGAGCTCGCAGGTGGTAGAGGACAGACATGCTCAGGTTCGTGCTGAGAAAGTTCACACTGGCTCCTGCAGAGGCAGGGAGACAGTCCCATGGGGAGAATATTCCAGTAGCCAAGGCAAAGAGTGGCACGGTTTGCCAAGGGGACAGGCAGTAGACATGGTAGAAAGTGGCGGTGTTCAAGATCTATTTTTGAAGGACAGTTTGGCAAGACTTGCAGGTGCATTCAACATGGGATGTGGCAAAAGAGAAGGGCCCACCACATCCCTTGAATGAAGGCCTGGGCCACTTGGTAGAAGATGGTTTCCTTATTGAGATTGGTCAAACTGGGGAGGGACAGGGTGTCGGGGCAAGACTTGGAGGGAAAATCAACAGAGGTGCCATCCAAGAGGAGATGCAAGTGGGCAGTCCTGTAGGCAGAGGTGGGACATGGGAGAAGGTTCAGCCTGAGGCCGTGACCGAGAGAGGCTGTCATCAGCCCCAGATGGTATCCCAACTATGGGGCAAGATGATGTCACCTGGAGAGATGAAGCAGGTAGATAGAGAATGGGGCTCAGGGGTACGCCAAGATGTAGGGTCTGAGCAAGGGAAAGGAGCCTTCGAGGAAGACAGAGAAAGAAAAGGGGCTGCAGGTGACAGAGTGGCCTTGAAGCCTAGAGTAGCAATGAGTTCAGGAAGAAGAAAGTGACCAGCTGTCCCAAATGCCCTTTAGCCAGGGAGCACAGTGAGGCCGAGATATGACACCATGGCCGTCCCTGATGCCCGGGACCACGGTGGGTTCAGTGGTAGAAGGGAGCTAATCTGGGTCAGAGTGGGATGCAGAGAGAATGGATCATGTTCTCATCTGCCATCTAAAAGCCCTCATTAAGGGCTCCCGGAATTCTCTGGCCTTGTTCTTGAACTATGGAATTCAGCCCTCATTGTACTTCCACCTGCACTTGTGGTTATCAGGTTGCAAGAATACAGAGTCTTTGGAAACCCAAGCGGATCATTAGAATGTCAGGCTGCATTGCACAAAGTGGACCAAAAAATTCTAATTGATACCCACGAAGCTGACCTCTGCTCCACATTGATTGATAGATTGGGCTCTTCCACTGAGACGCAGGATGTGCTTGCATAGCCTTTGGATGGCTGCCACCCCTCCTGACAAACCCATCTTTTATCTCCCCCGCAAGTGACAGCATCAGAAAAAGAGGATCTAAATTATTTAGCTCTACGGGTTGCCTGTTCTCGATGTTTAAAACGCTGAAAAGGCAAACTGCAAATAAGGGATTTTGTGGAATCTCCAGCAGCTCTCAAGCAGAGGCAGCATGGGGGAGGAGGAGAGGTGGCGTGCAGGTCAGGGGAGACCCAGCCTCCAGCTCGTCTGACACAGACTCACCTGGGCAAACCACAGACTTTCCCAGGCCCAGTTTCCCCATCTCATACCCTAGGGAGTAGACAGAGCTCTAACACTGTTAGAAGAGGAACACTTTGCTCCAATGAAACCCTATGTAGAAGACCAATGAGGCAGGGATCAAAGTGCAGGGGCCATGGTTGGGATTGGGGGACAATCCAAGATCCCCCAGACCCACCTTTCCATGGACACATCCCACCATGGCTCCAAATCTTAAGCTCTGGGAATCCTCAAGCTCACTGGATGATACCATTTAGATAACCCACCAGACTATCCCCTTAGAAAAAAAATAATAAGCCTCAACCCTTACTTTGCACCATACACAAAAATTAATTTGAAATGGATTATAGATCTGAATATAAAAGCTAAAACTATAAAACTTACAGAACAAAACATAAGAGAAAATCTTAATGCCTTGCAGTAGCAAAGATTTCTTAGAACTCCAAAATACTGACCGTAAAAGAATAAAATGATAATGGGACTTCATCAAAATTAAAATCTGTTATTTGAAAGACACCATGAAGAAAATGGAAAGGTAAGCCACAGACTGGAAGAAAATATTGGCCTCACTTATGTATGGCAAAAGGCTTGTAGCCGCATTATAGAAAGACCTTTATCACAGGGTGAGTGGGTCGCTCAGTTGGTTAAGCGTCCAACTCCTGATTTCAGCTCAGGTCTGTGATCTCAGGGTTGTGAGATCAGCCCCATGTCAGGCTCCGCATTCAGTGGAGAGTCTACTAGAGATTCTCTCCCTCTCCCTCCGCTTCTGCTCCTTCCCCCACTCGGATGTGCTCTCTCTAATAAATAAATCTTTTAAAAAAAGAACTTTTAGAACTAACTCAATATGAAGACAACTCAACTTTAAACACTTCATAAATAAAGGCAGAAAAATGACAAATAAGGGACACCTGGGTGGCTCAGTTGGCTAAGCATCTGCCTTTGGCTCAGGTGACGATCCCAGAGTCCCAGGATCGAGCCCCACGTTGGGCTTCCTGCTCGGTGGGGAGCCTGCTTCGCCCTCTCCCTCTGCTCCTCCCCTCCCCCACCGTTCATGCTCTCTCGCTCACTCACTCTCTCTAATAACTAAATAAAATCTTTTTAAAAAAGATAATTGGCAAGCACATGGAAAGGTGCTCAATATCTTTAGTCATCAAGGAAATGTACAGTGAAACCACAATGAGATATCCCCAGACACCTACGGAAAATGGTTTAAACTAAAAATACTGACAATATCAAATGATGATGAGGGTTTGGAGAAATTCATGCATTGCTCTGGGGAATGTGAGGCAGTACAGTTCACTTTGGAAAAAAAGGCAATTTCTTATAAGGGTAAACTACAGAGGTTTACTACACAACCGAGCAACTTCAATCTCCCCCCCAAAAATGAAAATATACGTCCACACGATGACTTATAGTATCAAGTGTTTATAATTGCATTCATCAGCACAGTGGTCCATCCCCGCAATGGAATATTACTCAGTAATGAAGAGGAGCAGGTGGGTGTTCTGGGTGGTGGGACTGAAGAGCTCAGGAGCTCAGGTGAGGGGACACAGTGTCCCCGAGGGCCAGAGAGGCCAGAGAACAGCCTGGAGGCTGGGAGGAGGCGGGTGCCAGGTGCCACGCAGCCTTGGGAAGCGCGCTAATTACCTGGATTGGTTCTCAGTTCAGGAAAAGTGATGCATCTGACTAGTTTGATCAGATTTGCATTTTTAAAAGACAGCTGGCTGCCAGGAGGAGATTAACTGGAAAGGGGCAGGAGGAGAGGAGGAGAGACGGGCCAGGAGCACCCGATGACCGTGGCTGGGCTTACATGGTGACGATGGAGAGGCAGGTGCATTTGAGGGAGTTCTAAAAGAACATTCCAGCACAACTCAATGACTCATTGGTTCTGGAGAAACAACTGTACGTATTCCTATTAAACCCCACCTTCTTAGCTTCTGCCTTTCCTTTTGGTTTCGTCTTCCAGCACATAAGCAATTCCTTGCAAATCTGATCAGTGACTGCTTGTGTCATCTGAGTCATTGTCACAAATGTTGAAACAAGACAAGGAACATCATAGCACGAACGACCCTCCCCTCCCAGTTGGGTTGGAACAATGCTCTTTACTCCACCATGAATCCCCCCAGACCACACTTCTCCGCACGTCCCTCAGTATCATGAAAGACCTGGTCAGATGCCCCATGGGCGTCTAAATTACTTCCATGCCATTCCTCTGAACTGTGGCTCTCAGAAGCACATTGGAAAAAGAAGAAGGCGAGGAGAACGTGGCTTACTCTTTCGGAAACCAGCCCGGCCCCCTAGAGATCTCCAAAGACTTGCTTGTGGTCTTCGATCACTGACCAGTGGCAGAGCTAGTCCCACACACAGGACCCTAAGCACCACTCACTCCTGCCCCTTCTACGGCAGCTCCAGCACTGAGCCGAGCTAGCCGGGCTGACCTTTGACCCTTCCGTGCGCTGCACTATAAACTCAGGTGAATAATTACATCTGGAGTGCTTTTCTTGGAAGAGAAAAAGAAACGGCAAATATCCTCCTGACACCTTGCTTTCCTGCACATCCTATAATCTGACTACAGGGGAATTCATGTCTTCGAACCCAAGCACACAGGAAGCAGATATTTAGCACAAAAGCCACCTCGTCCTCCAGCTGTGCCATCCAACAGGTGATGATTTAAACATCCATCACACCTGCACGACTTCACGCCCCTTGCCTCCACTCTCCTTGGTTCCTACGTGTTTCCTGTGTCCTCCTCGGCCAGACCTGTAATTACGCTACTTCGTCAGCATGCCGTTTCATTTGCAGTTGGCATGTGAGCTGGTCTTTAGGAAGGAGGCAGTTATCAGCTCATGGATGGGCTTATTCAGCGGCGGCGTTTCTGCAGTGATTCAATCAGTCTGTCAAAACTGAGCAAAATTAATGAGTTTACCAGGGAGCGTTCCTGGCTCTGACACTGGGGCGTGGACTGGGGAGGAAAATGGGAACCTACTGCTTCTCCTTTTTCCCCTGCCTCTCTCCCTCCCTCCTTCTTTCCTTCGCTCCTCCCTTCCTTCCCCCTTTCTTCCACCTCCTCCTCCTCCTCTCTTCTCTCTCTCCCTTCTAATGAAATGATGAAGGATTCGCTGGCTGTGGTCAGTAATTTGGTGTTGCTCTATCTCGAAAACCAACCTTCGCATGTATCTGCTGGCAAACTTCAAGTTGCTATTTTGTTGACAATAACTTAGAAGCGTGAAGACATGTGTGTTGGGGTCAGTGGGCCTCTGCTTAAGCCTGTTGCCCACTTCCCCAATCTCTGCTCTTTCCGGTAAAAGTCTCCCCTGCACGCGAGCAGAACTCTGTGCGCTACAGAGATGGGATGCTGGGCCCCGCCGGAGTTCCACTGTTGGAAAGGAAGGCTGGAAACAGCTCCTGGGGCCAGTCAGTGAGAGGGAGGGAGGAGAGAAGAAAAGGGATGGCCAGTGGATGGAAGGGCACCCCTCGGGGAAAGACCAGGAGACAGAGGCTAGACAGCACCCATGGACACTCCTCTGAGACTCCGGGGAGGAGCACCACCCTCTGCTTGTCCCCTGTGCTTTGCAGGGTTTTAAGTGGTCTACCAAAAGCTGCATGCACAATTAGAGGTAGATTCGAAATACTAGTGATAGGGGATTTGGCACTAATCCCCTTCCAATTGTTAATATTCATTAAAGAGCTTTTTCTCTTTCATTATGCAACAAACACTCGTACTCCTTTAAAAGGACAAGCCAGAGAATGCAACTTGGGAGGGTAACATTTGCTTGGTTTTTCCATCCAGGAAAGCATTATGTGCTTGTTTTCATTCTCAGAACAAAGCTTTGGGATAGAGGTGAAACACAGGAGGAGGAAGAGAAGAGCACTTTCTTTTCACCACTGCTTAGATGATATTTTGAAAGTTCCAAGATGTTAACTGCCTAATCACTTCCCCTAAGAATTGTCTCCTTGGCTACTGCAGTCAGATTATTTAAAGCACTGAGAGGGCTCAGCTAGTGGGAGCCACAGTGTGGGTGTGGTGTGTGTGTGTGTGTGTGTGTGTGCAGGTGGGTGACTTTCCTGGTGGCCCAGAGGCCCAGCAGGTGACCAGCTCGCCACAGCTCATATGCTGAGTCTGAGTGTCACAGGTACCCCACTTCCCCAGGGAGATGCCACAGACACTCCCGAGGGCGACACTACTGTCTCCTCTTGTGGCCGTCGGACAAACACACTCACTGAGCCCTGGTTTGTGCAGAAACCTGTGCTGTGTGCAGGGAAGACATACGCAGGGAACCGAAGGCAGATGCAGCGAGAAGCTCATGAGCGAACTCACAGCAACCAAAGCAAAGCCGACCACAGGCCGAGACTCGGGAGGCACAGGGAGAGACGGGCCACAGCCCTCACCCCAATGGGGGAAAATGCATCTCGCTCACTGAATTGCAAACCAAGAAAAAAGAAAGATACCTAGCTAGATCCTCCTTTCTGTTCAAACCAGAAAATTTACAAGACGTACTGCAGGCCCAGCTACACACTAAAAGAGAGAGCGTGTATGTGCTTAAATCGAGGTCTTACATTAATTAGGGGGCACGGAAGTCAGGGATGTGTTATGTTTATCTCCTTCTCTTTGCCAAAGCATCCTATATGAGGCCTGACCTCAAACAACCAGGTCTTCCAGTCTCTTGCCCTTCCGGTGCATTTATGTACCAACTATCTCATTTGATTTAATTTTTTTTAATTTTAATAAAATAAAATGACTTTTCTAGTTATACCTTAGGAGTCGGAGGCTGAATCAAGTTCCATGCTCTGAGACTCCTACCAGAGAGACACTCTTTGGGGACCCAGAAGAGCCAGCAAACTGCCCTCCTAGGGAACCACAAGGACATCTGATGATGCCCAGGCCGGGGCACCACACTCACCACGCGGGGAGCGTGGCCTCGGGGGGCTTTCAGGGAGCAGGAGAACAGCCCACTTTCCCACACCGAACTCTCCCTCACATGTGTCCACTCCAAATGCCACAAAATGTCCTACAAGGCAATAGACACCGAGCACGAACCTCACGGAAGGAAAACGCATTACTAAACACTATTTTTCATGTTGCTGTGCAAATGCCGGTTCCGCAGTCAGCCTCCTCCTGAACGAGGGGTGGGGGGCAGATGCGCTCTTCTGAATGGGGCCCACACCCCTAGCTCCAGGAACAACGTCCCCTGGACTGCCCGTCTGCGCGCATTTCGGGATGAGCCTTTTTGATGGATCACATCTCCGGCAGAGGTTGGAGCCGTGACACAAGTTCCTGTTCCCTGGGTTTGGGGCTACAATGAAGGTGCTGTAGGCACCTGCTGGGGGAACCCTTCCCTTCACCCCTGAGCGTCCACCTTGGGGAGCAAACAGCTGGGAGCACAATCCACGAACACTGATGAAAACGGATAGTGAGCAGTTGCTCCGCTCCCAGCCAGGTGCTTTTCTCAGAATATCTCATCTCCCCCCAACCCAGAGAGGCGGAGCCAGGGCAAGCCCCGCCCAGGCTCAGGCGGCTGTGAGGGAGCACCTCTGGGTCTCAACCCGGGGTGGCCGGGCTGCAGACCCCCAGCGCAGACATGCTTCCTGGGGCGCACAGCCAGGTCCCGGGAGCATCCAGCCCCTTGGGGGTAAGGGCTGCGCCCATCACTGCTTTCCTGGTTTGTCAGAGACCACCAACATAAAAGCTCGGATGCTTATTTGTAAGCAAATGAGCCCAAATTGCTGGAAGCAGGGGAACCTCTCCGAAGTCAGGATGTGTCTTCCCAGGGATGGTGTGTCATAGTTAAGTTGACAGGGTTTTGGTTTTCTTTTTGGGTCTGTCTTAGCCATACATAAAACAATGGCGCATCTTACCATCGGTGGACCTTGGATTTGAGGAAATACAGTAATGTCTATTTACCGCGTTGTAGAAAGACAGCGCTTTCCCCATGGTGGTTCTCAAAATTCAAAATAACAATCAATGGGTGATAGGAATGATGCAGCTCTCACAGAGTAGCAACTCAGGGAGAGGGCCACAGTGAGGGGACAAGAGGGACACTACACAGAAGATGGCAGTTTCTGGGGGAGTGGAGAGAGTTTTACAGCCATCACGTTGGAGAAACAGAGGAGCGCCCCAGCCTGGAGGTGGAAGTCAGGGATCAGCCGTGCCATCTGTCTTCTCGAACAAGACAATATCCCAGGGTTTGACTCCTGGCTGCCCCCACTTGCTGTGTGACCTTAGATGAGCTGGTTAAGCCCTCTATGCCTCAGTTTCCCTTACGTGTAAAAGAGGGCTAATAGTTGCACTTACTTCCCAGGTTAGAGTGAAGGTTAAGTGCATTCATCTGTATTTTAGCTATGGAAAAAATCTTATACTGCTTCCAGACCTAAAAGGCAGTCACAGAAGCGTGGTTGAATCCACACATCTTCAGGATTTGGGGGAAGCTTCTGCTGGATGCCAAAAAGAAGCGGAAGCAGAGGAAGGTGGCGGAAGGACGCGAGGCCATCCACAAAGCCTGACATCAGAAGATGCTCCAGGGTCGCCCTCTCCTTTGGGTTCAAAGTGGGGGGAGACACACGCTCACCAAGGGCAGGTGAGTACAAAGCCTGAGATAAAATTAGATTGGATAAGCTTGAGAAGAAATGCTTGCGCTCATTTTCGCTGAACATGGCTCTCCACGGCACTCAATTCCCTCCCATTTTTATTTCCACCCCTCCTGAAGCCAGCCCAGGCTCCTCCCAGAAACGCAGATCCGGAGAAGCCATCTGGCTTCTCCCAGCTATCCTGGTGGCAGCCTGACCCTGACCTTCTGCCTGATTATCCCTTGATAGCCAAGTGAAATGGAGCCACGACAAAAAACATGAACCTTCTGTGTTACCCGGGAACCCGTTCCGATGCTGCATTTTCACAAGGAAAAAAAGCCTTCAAGTAATTTATCCAATACTTTTTTTGCCTGAGTGTTTGGCTGTCTTAATCCTTTATTTCCTTTCTCAGACTCAATCTTTAGTTGAAGGGGGAAAAAAAATCTGTATATATGCACTTCTTTTAAAAGAGAGAAAATTGCTTGAACAAAAAGTCCCCAGTCTTCAGGGAGAACCTCATCTCTACTATTCAAGACAAGAAAGATAATCTATAAAACACAGAAATGCAAATGCAGATGTGGTATCTTCCCCCGTTCCCCAGATGACAGGCAAAGTTCATTTAGGGCTTTTTCTTTTTTTTTTTTTTAGTTTTCCTCAGAAGCCACAGAGTGAGACGATCAGGTTTTGCCACACGGCTCAACATCCTAAGGGTCAGAAAGGCTGAAGTTCTGCTAACAGACTCAGATTTTGCTGAGGTAACAATTTATCTATACTCCTCTGCAAGTTCCACCAAGCTTGAGTTTCTTCAGCTACATGAATCCATTTTAATAAGCGCTGACAGTTTAATCAGGTAAGATAAGGCACATTTTCATAATAGGGCACAAGAGGGATGCATATTTTTCCATTAATGGATCCTGGGATTTGGTCACGTAGCCTCAGCATAAAATGTAGACATTTCACTCCAGCGTACCCTTTTGATCTGGTGCCACCCCAGGAAAGCTCAGAAAAAAAGGCCAAACTGGCTGTAAAGGACACTTTCTAATAAAATGGATTGCACACATTAAAGAGAACTCGACTTTCAAATGAATGTTGCTCCATGACTTGAGTCACGCTAATCACTTAATGGCCATTTTTAACCTTATAACTAAGACTTGGGGGGGGAGGAATCGCTTCATTCTGGAAAAAGGTTTCATATTTATTCTCAGTAGAGAGAATCTGGGCCAACAGGTCATGAATATGGATGAGAGTAGACACTGTCAAAGGAGCACGCCCCTCGATGTGCCAAACCAGAGATGCAGAGGCAGGAAGGCATTTCTCTGACTCCAATCCTCTCCCCTCCCCAACCCCCGATGGTGTGCTCAGTCCTCTCTGCTGAAAGGCACAGCCCCTGGGCCTGGGGCGATGGGCAGGGCCGGCCCTGCAGGGTACAAGGTGAGACTCTGTTCCCTCTGGGGATTGAGTGCAGAAGACCCTGGAAAGTGAGAATAGCCACTCCTTGGCGATCCCTGGGTCCCTGGTGGAAGCAGCCTGTGTATGTGACCCTGGGAAGATATCCAGGAGAAGGCATAAGACGGGCTGCACCCCGACCCCAGCCCCCAGCCCTGAAGAGTGCTCAACCCTAGCCTTCGTAGCCAAGGAGAAAGGTAGGTAGGCTCCCGGGTCTCCTGGTTTCCTGCTGGTGTCTTGACAACACCTGCCCTTAGAGATGGAGCCTGCTGAGCATCGTGCCAGGGGTGACATTGCTGCCTCTGGACCCAGAGCCAAAAATTTCTAGGGCCTAGGGTTAGAGGACTCGACAACCCAAGAAGAGAGGAAAAACCAGAAACCCAGAAAATGGGGATCCTTAAGAAACAGAGCTACAAGAGAGTACAAAGGAAAACTTAAAATAATAATTAAAAAGTAACAGTCAATTGCAGTACATATTTTAAGAAGACTTTAACTAAATATGATCTTTAATTTTAAAATTCTATCTATAGGGGCGCCTGGGTGGCTCAGGCAGTGAAGCGTCTGCCTTCGGCTCAGGTCATGATCTGGGGTCCTGGGATCAAACCCCACATTGGGCTCCCTGCTTAGCGGAGAGTCTGCTTCTCCCTCTCTCTGCCACTCCCCCCGCGTGTACTCTCTCTCTCTCTCTCTCTCTGTCAAATGAATAACTAAAATCTTAGGAAAAAAAACTTTAAAATTCCATCTATATATTGAAGTAGAGGATGGCCACTATGGAGACCCAAATGAGTAGCTTTGAAATTAAGTGGAAGAAACAACTCAGACTACAGAATAGCTCTTTAGGGGCGATGCAGTTTCAGGTTAGAGTCTGTGAAGACTGAGCCCAGGGGACTCCCGGATTCCTAAGAGTTCTGCCTGCAGTACATACAGCAACTTTCAAGACAGGAGAATGCTCATCAGGGATTGTATTGATGTTATGATTAAAAGAATGTTCGTTGAGACATGAAATGATATTAAAAAAAATGAATAATGTCACTCTTGTAGGTTATAATCAGTATGATAAATGATTTTGGTTTTAAAACACTTGGAGAAGAAAACAAGTATAGCTCATTACCATAACATCGTTGGTCAGTCTGGTTCTTCCTAGTGGCTATGGGCTGCCTCATACCGGTTGTGACCTGTGACTTATCTCATCTCTCTTCTCTCTTTGAGCAACATAAAGATGCTACAGCTCATCTGTGTCACTTCTGAAGGTTATTCTAGAGTGGGTTGTCCAATATCAACTTTCTTGGCAAGTAACATCAGCTAATCTACTACCAGGGAAACAAAAAGGTCTAGGCATTCCACCCGCTCTAGAGTTTACTTCAAGAACTTTGAGGGGCTCTAATGTTAGGATACGGGTCAGCAACATAATATCCTTTCAGAATCTGGGAGTGAGGGTATGGATGGAAGTGGAAGTAAGGTTCGTACAACTCTTAACTGAATCGGGTTCAAAAATTTCTGTGATGTAGCTGCTTTAGTTGGGGTGTTTATCTTGGACTGTTTGTACAAATGCTGGAAAATATCCCTGCATTTCCATGATGAACCTTCCGGGATTGGGGAAGCGATATACGTCCTGAATTTCATTTTCTAAGCCTCGTATTCAACGGTATGATGAAGAACACAATCTGGGATAACAGCCATCAGAATAGTCAAGGCAATGACCTAAAGGTTTAAAGAGGAGCTATTCTAAAGGAGGCATCGCTCAAAATTGTAGTTCTCAAAATATGGGGATCATCATGATCCTTTTAGAGTTCCACAAGTTTAAATTATTTCTATAATCTTAAGAAATGCTATTTGCCCTCCCCACTGAGCTGACATCTGCGCTGATGGTCAGAGTAATGGTGAATAAAACAGCTGTCTCTTTACCAGGAATCCAGGCAGTAGTGCCAAACTCTGCTAGCAGTCTTAGATTCTTCATCACCACACACTCACGGTATAAGGCAAACAGAAATGCCAATGTCCTTTGGTATGTTTTTGATAAAACCAGAAAAGTTACTGACTTCATCATATAGCTACGCTTGGAGACCCACTTTTTAGTATTCTGTGTAACAAAATGAGAAACTCACTTTGGCTGTAGCCCATGGGTTGTCCCGAGGAACAGCGCTTGTTAATTGTTGTAGCTGCAAATGGAACTAGCCATTGTTTTCGTGATACACCATTTTAACTTGAACGAACCACTGATTCACAAACTATAGTCCTTCAGACGTGAGTGTTTGGCAGACATTTTTTTTTTTTTAATGAACAAATAGAACCTGTTATTTTAAGTAAAACAACTGGGTAATCTTCGTTGTCAAAGATAAAATTTGAACTTTCAAGTGAAATCAGAATTTTGAAAACTTGTATCATGCTCCCTTGACCTTGACATCTTCTCAATAATTAAAGACTTTTCCAATGACATCGATGGTGATACCAGTGAATTCATTTTCTCTATTATAAAACAAAATGTGCCAACAATTAGAAGATCTGCATAACTCAAGGAATCAGAATTTTCCAAATCACCCATGCATGATGTTACAGAATCAAACGCGGATGAAAAACCCATTCAAGTGCCGGCCAGCAAGTAGGTTTTAAAGTAACAAAGTAAGAAAAGTTCACAGAAATGGTTTCACATTCCACATTATAGCTAACCTTTAGAAAACTATCACTTGACAAGCTGTAGCATAGTATCAAGGAAGAAAATCCACAATTACATGAAAAAGCTGTTAAAATATCCCTCCTTTCCCAGCTGCGTATTTGCATTACCTCTCATTTTCCTCATGTACTTCGATCCGAACTACACATTTGTAACAGATTATTACATAAAGAAGCAGATGTGAGAATCTACTTGTTTTCTATTAACCCAGACATTACAGAAATATGCAATAATCTTTGACAAAGTAGGAAAAAATATCCAGTGGAAAAAAGACAGTCTCTTCAATAAATGGTGCTGGGAAAATTGGACAGCTATATGTAGAAGAATGAAACTTGACCATTCTCTTACACCATACACAAAGATAAACTCGAAATGGATAAAAGACCTCAATGTGAGGCAGGAATCTATCAAAATCTTAGAGGAGAAC
>CM052894.1:4406334-4424493 GCA_028534135.1 Potos flavus | reverse complement strand
TAAGAGACTCCTAAACTCATGAAACAAACCGAGGGTGGCTAAGGGGTAGGGGCGGGTAGGGATAGGGTGGCTGGGTTATGGACATTGAGGAGGGTATGTGCTATGGTGAGTGCTGTGAAATGTGTAAGCCTGAGGATCCACAGACATGTACCCTGGGGCAAATAATACATTATGTGTTAATTAAAAAATAAAAAAATAATAAAAAATTTAAAAAAAAAAGTTATTCAACAGTTTTATGGGAATTCATACTCTTATTATATAAATGTTTATAAATTTAAAAACCAGATGAGTACCCAACTGAAAATGCAAAATAGAATATAACTGGACACATGCTTTCTCCCAGGAGAAAGTCTTATTACAAAAACACCTATTTATTAGCCTTCATACAAAAAAGTATGAATCCTTAAATATTTTTATGGGCATATATCTATAATTAAAGGCATGTTGACATATAAAAAAATAATAAAAAAAATAAAATGATCTCTTTCTGAGAACTCTAAAGGATTGCCAACATTCATGCATTTCTAAAACAAAGAATTTCCTGCATATGTGCCATTAATAATTAGCAGTCAATTAACACTTTTCAGCTTCCAGCATGTGAAAAATGTTAGCCAAGTGGTTCATAGGAGAAAAACTTGCCCTCGAAGCAGCAATGGCGTGTGACATACTAAAGCAGAGTCGGCCTTGAATCCTGGGGGCTGGTATCTGGCGAGGCATATCAAATGCTGGATTTCACACATCTTTATAACTATCAGTATTCAAAGAATATACTCATTATTCCTTGAAAGGCAGGCGAATACTCCTTACTACTGGTATAAGTCAATGGACACTAGCTTTATCTCTAAAGCCATAATACTGTACTTTGCCACAAGTTTAATGACATCTAAGGACCAAAGCTACAGGTGAACATTTCAATCCACTTATATAAAAGTTCACAATCACTAATTCAGTTCTGAAAAACTATATAAAGCAATTTAAAAGTCAAGTTCTTCACAGGGCTTTCCTCTCCCTTTAAATCACTGTAGACAAACTAGTTCTTGCCAGGTCTTATTTTAAAGAAGCAACTAGGAACTTCTCTCTCAAGACAAAGCAAACCTTTGTGACCTTCAAGTGAAGACTGAAGGATTGCTGGGGAACTCCTTCTCTCTGGATATCAGCCTCCAGTTTATGCCTGAGCCAAGGTTTTCAATGTTTCACATCTGAACAGATTATGTAGTACCCTGGGAGAAGTCGTTGATTATGATGGCCTGACATCCACCACTTGTCCAGTAAATGTGAACGGGCAGCCCAGCCCTGTGCTCCCTGGAAGGCAGTCAGGAGAGCATGGGCTCTGCTGAAGCTGATTCTCCTTCCTTAAAAGCCTACGTTCTATATTATACAAGGGCAGGTTCTGCGGTCCCATCACACATCTCTTTGTATCACGGGTCCCCAAAGCAGCCACAAGGTATCAGGCCAAGTCGATGTAGTTGTAGAGCAGGTTCAAGAGTGGCTACAATCTAAAGTCTTTTAGGGACAGAGAGAAAGCTGTGAGACTGTAGAGGTCATTGCCTTGAACTCCCACGGCTCTACCTGCCCCACTTTTGAGGAGGTAGCGTCTTTTCATCGCCACTCTACAGAGAAGGCCACAGAAATTAAAAGACCGACTGAAAGTCCTTGGGGTGGGATGGGACTCAATGTGTCTGGTCACCATAAAGGGACTAAAAACATTCACAAACTGTGGCAAGCACCTCCAAGAATATGACAAGGGAAAGAATAGACATAGCTTGTCTCTGTGAAGCGGGTGCAGCGTTAGAGAAAGCCACATGAAGTCCAGAGAGCCTTGTAACACCTGCTCAGTCCTGAAGCTAAGGTGACAATCCAGACAACCCCTTTCCTTCCCATGCTGGAATTGAGGTTATCATGTGGGGTGGACATGGGGGATTTGGATAGAAGGCAGCTGTCCATTCTTCAGGTGGGTCCCAATCTGATAGTCTCCGTGGTTTCCTATCCTCAGCGCAGCCTTCTAACATTAGTGAAGGTTCACACTTGATGCCGATCGGTCAGTGATATCACTGCTCAGTGACCCTGATGGCCATCATTACTCTAGAAGGCGTGGCATAGAACCAGAAAGAGACATGCCATTAGCTTCTATTTAATATATTTACATGCTTTGCTAGTACCTGAAATCATCGGTGGAACAGAACAGTAGAAATACTCTTTCTTCTATGCCAACTCTCAGGCTCAATCATGCATCAGGGGTTACTTACAGCACCACAAAGTCCTACAAAACGTGGTGTCCTAAACAACAACATATGCATTACTTCTCACGATTTTGCATATTGACAGGATGCTTCTGATCTAGTCTGGCTCGGCAGAGGCTCAGGGGTCTAGAACGGCCTCGCCGGCATGTCTGGGTTCTCAGCTGGGATCCTGAGGCTCTCTCCACTAGCATTTTCCTCTAGGAGGCTAGCCAGAGCTTCTTCATACAGAGGCACAAAGTCTCCCAGTAACTAGGGGGGATGAGCCCCACTTCGCAAGGGCTTTCCAAGTCTCTGCTTGTATTCCAGCTGCTAATGTCCTTTGGGCCAAAGCAAGTCACTCGGATGGGAGGAATGACACTAGGCGTGGCCCAATTCACTGGGGGCCATTTCTGCAGCAATCCATAACAAACCACCCCAGATGTGATGAGTGCCATAAACCAGCAAAGTTCATGTCTTCCGTTGAATGAAACAGAGAGAAGAAGATAGTATCTAAGCCAAGTTACTATACTTCATGGTAATATTTCATAATAGGACTTCAGCAACCATTATCTGTGAGAGAAGATGCACTTAAAGCAAGACCATGAAGTATGAAATCTGAAATACAAAGATCCGATTTGACTCATACTTTTAATTTACTTATATTTTATTCTCTAACCACATCTCCTTAAGATTTCTTTCAGTTCTCTGCAAATATTTTTTTTACAGTACCTATGATGTCTAAAGCATTGTGAAGATCCAAAGATTCGTAGCATATGATCTCTACCCACTGGGAGAGATAGAGTCTCTACCCACATCACTGTAATATTTATCATAAGGGAGGGAGAAAACATCACAAGAATAGAGAGTCAGACGAAAGTCCGAGTGGAATCAAGCTCAGGCCCAATGTATATCTCACTATCTCACTTGTAACTTCATGAAATTCCAAACACCCTCCATCTAATTCCAACTTGGCCATGTGCTGCGGACCTCCAATCAGAGCACTACCACCTTCACTGGCATCAGCGATAGAGGACTTGCAAGTGTCCCAGACCAATGGACAGAGGATTGTCCTCCTCGATGGCTGGATATGGGGCTGAGCTGTGTCTCGGAGCACAGATGAGCACATTTCTGCCAGACAATTGATACACAGCTCTCCCCCCCCCCCAACTGCATGCGAGTAATCTGCCAGAAGCTGATCGTCTCTTGATTTTGTGTTCCTATCTGAGCGTACACTCCTTCCAAGCCTGTGAGTCTTTTCTCTAATTTCGGAGCAGAATAAATTAGCTGGGCAAATGTACGCCCAAATCCGTCTGCCTCACACTTAAACCAATGGCTACTGAACTCATTCATCAAGTATTTGCCCTTATCTATGCTTCTATTTCTGTCACAACCCTCGTTTAACAAGCAGTAGGTGACTCGTGTCTAGCTGTCCTAGGGGAAAGGTTTTCAGGGCCCATCTGGATGAGCATAGGGGTACGAGCTTGGGGAGACACACGGCACGCAATCATTCTAATATGATCCCACCCATCCCACAGAATCTACCAGAGTCTCTCATGCAGTTGGCTTTTGTTGGGGTAGGAGGTGAATGGTGGGCAGGGCCCTGGGGGGATTTTAAGAGGCAGGCAGGCATTGTAGTTATGCCCAAGGCGCAAAGGTAGTCACACAGTGTCAGGCCCCTGGCAGCTTCTAGCGAGCAATCCCTTGGGCAGCAACATGGTGGCTCTTTGTTCACTAACTTAACTCTGAAGGGCAGGGTAGGGCTTTCAGGTATTTGAGCTCTGTCTTTGCAGTCTCTACAATCCATCTCTTAAATTAATGGCCATTCACAGCTAAAGCCAAGCTTGGGGCAAGTCATGCCACTAGAAGAGCAAAACCTTTGATCTTTGTTCTTTGCTTGTCTCCTCCTAACTGAATCTCAGGCAGGAAGAAAAATAACAGGAAGTCTCCCCTTCTTGATCCAGCGACCTTCAGTGCCCCCACAAAGCAGAGCCTGCAACACTGATGGCCTTGGTTCCTTGCTTCCTGCATCTCCCTTTTGTAACCAGAGCTATTGAATCGAACTTGAAAGACGATGGGAGACTTAAATCCCTGATGGCAATTCTACGAAATCTATCAGGTATCCTCTGCTGTGAGAAAACCCAGCTGGCTTAATTCCTCCCCATGGAAACTTTCTCCTCTTTCTGATAACCCAAAGCAGGAAAGAGTCAAAAACACAAAGTGCAATCGAATAGTACAAATTCCTCGATGTATGCTAGGCTAATTTCCTTCGAGCTGCCTCCTCTTTAACTTCTCCAAATCACTCTCTACATCTACACCCCACTCCAAATGAGGAGACTTGGGCCATTGCTTCCAATCTGATCTCCAAACCAGGGAGTGACATAAGACCTCCACTCCTTTCCCCAGGGTGCCAGTAAAAAGAATGTTCTGCTGGCCGATGGGCAAAAACAAGCACCACAGCAAGACTCCACCACCGATCTAGGTACCTGCACAGAGATGCTGTGCCTTCCGCTCATGACGACTGGTTTGGATTCTTGGGCCAGCATAGCTTGGGTTCTTACGTTCCGCCAGCTCAGAGCCCGTCTTCTTCACAAGTGCATGTGTCATGGCTAAATATCCAGTCTTTGGGTATGGACACACATTGATACACAAGCCCCTCAATTCATTCTCTGCAGAGAAGCCCTCCCCAACACTGCACTTGGCTTCTGAGATCCCTGCTAGGGCAACAAGCTCTGATATCAAGACCTTTGTCTTTGCCTGTGTCCTGGGCACTTCTCTATCGTCCAGGCTGATTTCCCTCATCCCACTCTCCGTCTCTGCAGAGGAAAGCATCATCTACCACGGGTTCTCCCTCTGTTCTACCTTGGGGTTTGCCATTACGAATGTGGATTAGACAGGGAGGGAGAGAGAGAGAGATCATCAGTCACAAAATCCATGACCAATAAATGTTAACGTATGCCAATTTTTATTCAGAGCTGGCAGTGGGCCACGGCTGATGCTTAATATTTATTGAGTGCCCATAATAGATGAGGCCCCTTCTGATCCTCTTGGGGAACAACCCTCAGGAGGGATAAAAAATGCTTTCCTAAGGGAATAAGCCTCCCTCACTATGAGGCTCACAAGGGAATCTTAAAGCTGGAAGGGGTTTTATTACCATATTTCATCAAACTGAAGGTGCCTTTCAATCTTACAATCTTATATTGATGCACCATTATTTTCTGGACCTAAGAAAGACAGATATTACCATTAACTGCCAAGAGCCATGGGCTCCATAACGCATCTAGATCTCAGAAATGGTAAAATGTGACAAAATGTGCATCGTAGAATCAAAGAAATAGTTATTTTATCTAGCTTTGTTCATGACTGTGACACGGAGTCTCCTTGGTGTTGGGACACCATTTGTTTTCTTCCAGAAGATTCTAGGACAAACCCTTCCCATCTTCCCACAAACCATGGTTGTATTTGATCAACCTTATTTTCCACAAGTCCTTCTTCCTGCCTGGCCAGATTCTCTTTTGCTTTAACTTATACTTGTTTGATTTTCCACTTACCCAGATATAAGCTAGACTTCCCTGTCCTTATTTTAAATACAATCCTGGATTTGCCCGAAGACCACAATCCAGCACCCCAGTCTTTCCTCCTATAAGTCAATTTCAATTTCTTTTTAACTAAGTATGACATACACATACAAACAGAAACAAATGTATAGCTTGGTAAGATTTACAAAATGAACACATCAAGAAAAAATTTAAAAAAAATAAAATGAACACATCTGCAGAATCGCCATTCTGATTATTTAAAAGTATGAGCCTCCTTTATGCCTTGCCTCTTCATCCACCCCCAAGTTAATCATTCTGACTTCAGTCAAAACCAGAGTTTCATTTTGTCTGTTTTAAACTGTACATAAAAGAAAGTGTACAATATATAATCCTTTGTATTTGGTTTCTTTGGCTCAACATTGTACGCCATCTCGCAGTGTGTGGCAGTAGCTTGTTCCTTTTGATTTCTACAACATATTTATCCATTTCACTGTTGATGAACATTTAGGTTGTTTCCCACTAATGCCTGTTACAAGTAATAATCTTATACATGTCCTCCAAGACACAGAGGCATGCATTGCTGTTGGGAATACACATAAGGGTTGAATTACTTAGCCATAGGGTTCAAGTGTGTTCAGCTTAAGTACTGACAACTCAAGAGTTTTCCAAAGTCGCTGTGCTATTTCATGCTCCTATAAGCAATGCGTGACCATTCCTGCTGCTCCAAATCCTCACCAACACTTGTTTGTGTCTACTTTATTTCAGCCATGCTGGTGGGTAATATCTCACTGCACTTTTAATTTGCAATTCCCTGATGATTAATGATCTCGAGAACCTTTTCAAATATTTTTTGGCTATTGGATATCCTCTTTTGTAAAGGATCTTTTCAAGTCTTTGGCCCTTTTAAAAATTGTGTTGTTTTTCCTTATGGAATTTATAGAAATTCTTTATATATTTGATACTGGACACGAATCCTTTGTTAGATGGATCTATCAATCTATTTATCAGTCTATCACAATTATCTTCTGCCTCTCTCTGGAGTGCCTCTTTATTGCTTTACACAGTGTCTTTTGATGAGCAGCAATCCTCACTTTTAATTTAATTTTATTATTTTTTTTTTTTAATTTATGTGAGAGAGAGAATGACAGAGAGAGAGAGCATGAGAGGGGAGGTCAGAGAGAGAAGCAGACTCCCCGCTGAGCAGGGAGCCCGATGCGGGACTCAATCCCAGGAGTCCAGGATCATGACCTGAGCTGAAGGCAGTCACTCAACCACCTGAGCCACCCAGGCGCCCTTAATTTAATTTTAAAATAATCCAATGGAGCAATCTTCTACTTTATAGTAAGCACTTTATGTTTTACCCATCCCATAATCCTAAAAATATTTTTTCATGTTATACTTGTTTGGGGGCACCTTGGTGGCTCAGTTGGTTAAGTGTCCGGCTCCTGACTTCAGCTCAGGTCATGGTCCTAGGGTCCTGGGATCAAGCCCCACGACCGGCTCTATGCTCAGCATGGAGTCTGCTTCTCCCTCTCCTTCTGTTCCTCCTCCCACTCGCATTCTCCTTCTCTCAAATAAATAAATAAACCTTTGAAAAAATAAATAATAAAACCTACTTGTTTTGTTTTTTACAATCCATCTGGGACAGAATCTGTGTATTTCCAACTGTTTCAGGACAAGTTCTTCCTCATGTCATTGCTGGGGCCCCTTTGTCACTCATCAGGCAATGGTGGGTTTATATCTGGGCTCTGTATTCTATCCCGTTACCAATTCTAAATTGGTGTGCAATTTTTTTTGTGCAAATTCTTGACTACTTTAGCTTTATTGCTTTAATTAATAAAAAAAATTAAACCACATTAGAAATTCATGTTATAAAACTGTCACCCATATGATTCATCCCCAGGACAGTGTTTTGATCAAAAGAACACAGTCCACTGAAACTAAAGGAATTTTAAAAAATAACTCAACAGCATTATTTGTATCTCTTGAGCACCTTCCTCCTCCCCATCTCAGGCCACTCCCCTGTTTTCCATTACAGAAGTCAGAAAAGATAGAAGACCCTCCCTGGAGCATAGAAGGGGCAGAGGGAAGAACAATTCAGCAAATCCAGAGTCTTTTGACTGGTTATGGGGGAGGAAATGCTAGAAAGACTCACTGCTAATCATTTGTTTTAATTTCCTTTGGTTTTAAACTTGTAGAAGCCATATAAATATTTTATAAATTTCAGAAAATGGGAGGAGGGGAATAATCTATATTCCCAACGAACTCAACAATTACAAATTCTTTCAAGTTTTATCAAGAAATAATTGACATACATCACTGTGTAAGTTTAAGGTGTACACCATGATGACCTGATTTACGTATACTATGAAATGATCACAACAGGTTCGGCAGACAGCCATCTTCTCATATAGATACAATAAAAAGAAAAGAAGGAAGAAAAGAAAAAGATTTTTTTTCTGTGTGATGAGTGCTCTTCAGATTTACTCTCTTAAGCAACATCCCTATACATCATCTAGCCGGGTTAGCCATAGCCGTCTTGTACATTACATCACTAGTTCTTATCCATCTTGTAACTGGAAGTTTGTACCTTTTGATCCTCTTCCTCCAATTCCCCACCGCCTACCCCTCCCCCAACCTTTGGTACTTACAAGTCTGATCTCAACTTGTATGAGTTTGGTTGTTGTTGTTTTATTCCACATATAAACAACATCACACAGTATTTGTCTTTCTCTGATCTATTTCACTTAGCATACTGCTTACAACACTTACAAATTTAATGCATCCCTGCCTGTTCTTTATTTCATGTGCTTAATTAGTTACTGCTTTTTAATTTGACCTAGGTGTTATGCTTAATATTTACTGAGTGCCCATATGGATGAGGCCCCTTCTGACACTCTTGTGGAACAGCCCTCTGGAAGGATAGAAAATGCTTTGCATGTTTTGCACTATTACAACCTACTATCAAGCTTTAAGTTCCTCCTGATTTTTCTTAAAATAGATAATACTATAATGAACATCTTCAAGAATATGGTTGTTTTCTTCCTATTGAATTATTTCTTCCCAGTGGGTTTTACTACTTTACATAACCACAGGCAATGTTCAGTTTCAATATACACATTGTGAATTAATTTACATTTTAATGGGGTCGAATATTTTTCTATGTATTTTTTAGCTTCATCTCCTTTTTGTCCTTTGTGCATTGATCTAGTGAGGTCTTAATATTTTCCTTTTCAATTTGTGTGACACATCTCTAGGTGACAAAAATAGTAGCTACCTTTTGTTTAGAACTTGTACTCCTTTAGGTCAGGGACGGTGTGGAACTTATCTGTGTATGTTCAGTGGTTAACACACTGCAGGCACCCAGCATATACTCAACCAATATTTGCTGAGTGAATGAAGTCATATTTGTTTCAAGTATTCTCCCCTATCTACTATTGCCATCTGTGCTTTGTGCATGGAAGGAATTAATAACTGTTGATTGTTTATTATGATAATGATGACATATGGTGTATTTACTTTCAGTGGCATCTGTCATGAATAAGAGCCCCCAATTTAGTTATTTCAGTATGGCAATCTTATGGATTGTTTTTTCTGAAACCATTTCACTCATTCTCGATATTAATAAAAATTCCTCCATACCATTAATGTAGCAAAAATAGGAAAATCTAGAGAGAATTCTCTTACTTCGCTTTAACTCATCAAGACCCATCTATTCATCCTCTACAATTACTTTGCATTTCAGTGATACTGAACTACCTACAGTCCTCCGAATGAACTATGCTCTAGCTTCTTGGCCTTGAACGTGCTGTTCTCCACCATTTCTGCCACCCTGCCCATCTCCATCCCCTAACTGGCTTTTATTCAGTTCCTTCAGACCCCCCAGTTTAGCAAACATCTTTCCCATCTCTGCCCCATGGCCTCATTGGGGTGTTTCTCCCCATTTTCCTCCTAGAATCCCAAATTTTCCCCTACGATACCACTTTGCATCAGATATTAGAATCTGCAGAATTGTGTCTGGTTCATTCTTATACTCACTCCCACTTCACCCTTGAACCTACATAGTCCCTGGGAAATAGTAGCCATCAGATTTACTGTTGAGTGAACAAAAATGACTGAAATAAGCTCCATGGATATCCACTTTCTCTAGCTCAACTGATGAATTATTGTATCAGGCTTAGAAAGGAGACCCCAACCCTACTTTCCACTCTTTATCACCCCTGCCCATCAGTGGGCTCAGCTAGCTCCTCCTGTGACCAAGAAAAAAAAATCCAGATTCCTCTTTCTGTTAGTGCTGTTTTTAAGTCCGACCACAGTTCTCAACTGGGGCCATCTTACCTCTAGGGGATAGATGTCACGGTCTAGGGACATTTTTAGTTTTCATGATGGGGGAGAAGGTGCTGCTAACACCTGGTAGGCAGAAGCCAAGGATGCAACTACGATTCTAGCAGGATGGCCACCACCAAAGAGAATTACCTGCCCCAATGTCAGCAGTGCTGAGACTGACAAACCCTCCCTGCTCAAGGAAGCCCTTTCCAATTATTTCAGCACCCTGGTCAGCCACACTCAGCAGTCTCTGTTTCCCCAGAAGCCTGAACAACAGGGAGGAATTTACTAGAGGAGGCCAGAGTGCCTTGGCAGGCAGTGATGGTCCCTGGCTCCGACAGTGCTCTAGTTAGAAAGGTGCACACACTCCCATTATGCAAAGGAACCTCAACGACCCTTCAGATAGCTACTTGACATAAAATTATTTAATTTACATGTGCAAGCACATATTTCCATGCATATTTAGCATTGCCACAAATTAAGTAGCAATATTGGAAAGGCTCACATGAAATATTAACCACGTAATTTGATGCCAAAATGTACTATGCAATCGTCCTCCATGGGAGACACAGAAGTTAGAGCGAACAGCACAGCCCAAGGCCTCAGGCCCCACGCCTGCCTGACCAGCAACTCCACGAGCTCTTGGATAAGCTCACAGCTGGATGTCACTGCGGACCTTAGAGTAATAGGTCTAGAGCACGCCCTCCCCTACTCAAAACCTCCCCTGGGCTCCTGACTTGAACATGAGTTACCACAGCTCCAGCAGCCCCTTATCTGGGTTGCCATCCCCCACTATCCCCTCATTCATCAGCTCCCGACCGGCCTCCGTGCTATTCTCAAGCACCCACCACACATCCCAGACTCAGGATTTTGTCCTTCCCCAAATTTCTCATAGCTCATGTCTTTCCTTCCTTCGTGTCTCTCAAATGTCCCTTTTTCCCAGAAGTCTTCTCTGACCATCTTACAAGGCAGGATACCTCCATTCTACTCTACCCTTGTCCTTCACTTTATATTTCTTTGCAGAGCACACCACCACCTGGCAATCCGTATCTTTGTTTGTCTGCCCCCCTCCTCCCCCAGGTAGGATGAGAGCTTCGTGTGGCAAGGTCTTTGATTGCTCGTGGCTATAGTCCCAGCCCCTAGAATGGTTTCTAAAACACAGTGTTTATCTGATAAACATTTGTTGAATGAGTAACCCCATCATTGCATTTTTTAGGTCTACCCACATGATACAAAGAGATGAGGAACTTCGCTGGTGAATTCAGCAAGTAGGTATTAAAATCTTATTAGGTATTTCACTGGTGCGGGCACCGGAGGCTGATTACAAGACAATAAACCTGAGTCCTTTTTTGTTTTCCATTCAGAGTTCCCAGCAGGAACTGCCTCTGCCTAACCTAAACCAGTGGCATTCGGGGAACTCACAGAATTGCTGAGAAGACTGAGAACATGGACTGGGGCGGGAATAAAGTGGGCTCCTGGGAACTAGACAGCAGAGAGAGTCGGGAATGGTCTTATAGCCAGATGCAGAGTCGAGGTAAGAACTTCGGGCCATGGGACCGTGATGGTTTCTTTTCCCCTTATGGTTCTCATTCCAGGGCCAAAGTTTTAGGAAAGAGCTTCTGGTGGGTCACCTTTAGGATTCACGCTGAAAGTCCGCAGCAGGAAGAGGAAGAGTCTGGCAGGAAATCTGCCCAGGAATCACCTGAGTTTCCACAGTGGGGAACAGGCATCCATATTTATTTCCAACAAGGCTGAGCGCAGTGGGAATAAATATCCCTGGAAAGAACTTCGCATGCCGGTAGGAGAGAGAAAGGGACCTTGGGCAGCCAAAGATGGACAAATACCCACTCTACCTTTACCCTCACGGAGCTGGCAGTTGTTTTTTGTTCAATCACAACTGACAGATACATCAAGTTCAGGGGCCCAATGGCCATGCTGATGCAGAGAGAGGCAGAGGTTCTGAGGAGGGTGCCTGATGGGACCCTAGAATCCCCGCACACTCTTCCCTATTGGGAGTAAAGAGATTATATCTAAGCAGACACTGGTCTACCCCTTTCCATGGGGCCTCAGGGCCTAGCCTTCTAGAACAGGCATTCAGTAAATGCTCAGGAAGTCAGAGCAGCACTTCCTAATGCATGTTCCATATGACACTTGTCCTGCAAGGTGCCCATTATGCAAAGGTCAAGCAGGTTTCCAGAACTCATACAAACATGCTCTTGGCCCAGTAAATAAACCAGCTCACCCTAGTAACCCCATGTTTCCCAGGTGGACTTGACCAAGTGATGTTTTTATAAAATACAACAAGTATTCAACATCCTACTTCAATGGTGACCAATGGAATACCATTTGGGAAACTTGACCCAGAATACAGTGGTCTTTTAGGCTGTGTCTCCTCTATCATCCATCCTACAACTGATTGGTTCCAAGTATTCTGAGGAAGAAGAGAAATTCAGAGGGCAGGAGCGTGGGGGAAGCAGTACTGGACCAAGCCAGTGCAAATCCTTTCTCAGTAGGATGACCTTATTGGGGCAACTCTTTAATTTCCCTGAAGGTATCAAGGACTCAAAATGAAGTAGAGAGTGGGCAATGTAGATATTGACTTGAGGACTGAAATTCAATCGCTTAATTTCTTTACATTGTTCACCAGAACTTTTACTGCAATCTTGAATTCCTACAGTGGGTGGTCTTGAGATTAGAGACTTCCCACGGAATGTGGGATTACTTCTCAAAGCGTGGAAAGGCCTCAGGTTTCCTCCTCTTCCCGGTGTACGACTCACTCTCCTCTCTTGTAAAGACAGGTTATCATGGAAAGCGGACCATTACCTCAATCTCCCTGGCTGTTCTGCCCTCACCCCTCCTTGCCCAGGAAAATCCTTCTGAGACCATGTGCCTCCTAGAACCCATGGTGGTCCTGGTGAGGAAGGAGGGCAGGAGGGCAAGAGGTTACCTGGCTGGCTGAATCACTGAGAACAGCAGCTTCAGGTAACCTCAGGGGTGTGGATTCTTGGGGTCCAGTCAGGCTCTGATGAGTTTCCTACCTTGCCTCGCATGTGAAAGGCTCATTCCTGTGATAATAAAATCTTCTCCCGGCTTTAGATATGTTCTTCCAACTTAAAAAAGGATTACTGCATCTTTGATATCACAATTAAAATGGATCAGTAGGAAGAAATAATGATTGATACTTGAACTATTGTGCTGATCTGTTAAAAGTGCTAAAATATGCCTTGAAACACTGAATCACAGGGATCAATAAGCCGAGCTATATTGGTGTCGCGGCTGCAGGCTTCCCAGGTAGGCCGGTGCTGGCAATTAAAGAAACGGGGTTGACATTAAAACCACTTCACCAGGAGTAAGTAACCTTGATTTCTAAGTGAAAGGGTAACTGTCCTTGGGGCTGTCAACACTTCCAAACTTTCCCCTGGCTCTCTGCAAGGACATTCCCATCCAGCGGCTATCTCAGCCGCCACGACTAAGGCCATCTTGCTACTGAAATAAAACTCAGTGAAATAAAACTCTTATATTGTCGGCCATGTAAGAGCAGTGATTTTTTTTTTTTAATAATGGAGATAAACCAGTTATTTTAAGTTCTAAGGAATGGTTCCACTTTACTACCCCTCGTGGATGATTAGGAAGACCTCGCCGTGGTCCATGTTAGTGGAATGGCCACATCCACTAATGGTCCATGTTAGTGGAATGGAGGGAGGGAGGAAGGAAGGAAGGAAGGAAGGAAGGAAAGAAGGAAGGAAGGAAGGAAGAGGATGGAAGGGAGGGCGGGGGAGGAAGGGAGTAGAGAGAGAGGGAAAGGAGGGGAAGAAGGGAGGGGAGGGAGGGAGGGAGGGAGGGTTGGGAGAAAGGAAAGAATGGTGTTGGGTGATTGGATGCTTTGTCGCTCGTTCACGTGTTCCTTATTTGTGGAGAATTCCAGCACTCAAAATGCACCCTTGGCTTGAGTTTCGACCATCACTGGGAACACTGAGCCAAGGGGAGGGGTGCTGATCTTGCTAGAGGTCAGCCTTCACGAGGAGTTTCATTGGCTCCTGCCTCTCAGCATTGAGAACCGTTCAATAATAAGTAATTTGGGACTGATGTGCGAGTGGACAGTTCTGAATTTTGGCAGTCACCGCTCCTGCACTGGGTATCTCCTTGGGCACGTACCATCACCTTCCCGTCCTTCATCTGGTCCCCGCAGCTTCTCCGGGACCAGGCTTACCCACCCACCGCTCTCTCTCTCCGCTGTCCTTACAGGCGGGAGCGCGACCGGCAATCCCAGTTCAGTTAGGAGGGCCGGGCTGTGACCGGATCACGCCTCACAAGCACCGAGCTTCCAGGGGCCACCCTCACCCACAGAAGTAGCAGCATCTCTCATCTACCATTCGTTCCACCACTTGCCACACCCTGGCCTCCGGAGAGACCTGTGAATGGCCCTTGTGGAAGAAGCCGGGGTCTAAGCAGGACTCTCCGCGACGCTGCCAATACAGAAATTAAGATTCCAAACACAAGCCAGTGCTCCGTAGCCTTACACCCTCGTTGAGATTGGAAGGCAGACGCAGCCTTCCGAGGTGGCATTTAGGGCCCTAACTGCTCATGAATGATGAAGGCTGATTTCTGCAGCATTAATTTACCATCATTGACCTCTTCTCGCATTAATTGTGAAGGGTGAAAACTTTTATGACGACAGCTTCTTCAATGCTAATTTCATCTTTGCGGTGCGGGAACGAGAAGCCCAGCTTATCCCAGCTAAGAGGGGGGCCGAGGCGGACACCCTCCAGCAAAGATGTCTGATGGACACCTTCTAATGAAGGGGAAACATCTGGCCAGAGACCATCTTCGGCATCCTCAAACAGGACCCCTGCTTGGCGCACAACACATCTCAATTATCAAGAAAAGCCGGCGCGGAGACAAATGGCAGGTATTAACAGTAAGAGCAGGAGAAGCAGCTTCCAGCTGCCCGACAGAAGCAGACATCTGAAGGGATCTATTCTCTACGCAGCGGCTTGAAAGGGGGAAAGTTTTCAAAGTAATTTTACATTCCACATACTTAAAATTTTTGTTAAACTTATCAGAAAACCCGATGTTCACAAGGGATGAGAAGCCATCTGTAGAAAAACGGGCTTATAAGTAATAGGGCTCTGCGTGCTTGGTATTCGGTGTGGATAGGACATCCTTCCCCTTAGTAAATGCAACATACTTGCTATTCAGCGAAGATAGGAGCCACCCACCCTGCAGAGCTCTGTCAGGGGATGGGGCCAGGCGGTGCAGGGTTTGAGGAATGCCAGCTGCAAGGAGAAGTGAGTAGGCGGGAGGGGTCTCAGACCCCAGAGACATCCATGAATTTCACTGCTAGAGAGCCTTCCTTTTGCATTCAAGCTCTCTTTTAACTTGCAAATATTCCTCGGAGTCCCGTCTTACATTCGATAAATACAACTGTGCCTCTTTCTTTCCTCTTCAAGTGTAGATAATAAAAGGAGCAATCACCTATGTGTGTGCTTTATATTAGCTATGGTGGGTGCCAACCCGACCTTGTTTAATCCCCTCGATGGCCCTATGACTCAGGGACTGGCATTGTCCCCATTTTCGTAACAGGAACACAGGCCAGAGAGCTTAAAAATCCCTGGACCTCTCGCGTCTAACCAGCTCACTACTCTGCCTTTATGTCAAAGACCTTCACTCAACAAAACTTGACCATGCCCACGGTGCACGGAGTCTAAGATGCTGGGATGCAGGGGTCCCAGCGTGGGCCCGGTGTGGTCGCCCTGGGCACGAGCTGAGGGCGTTGGGGCGGGGAAGCCGAGGAGGAGGGAGGGGTGACCGTCTGGGATGAGGAGGCCCGGAGGGCTCTGAGAAGCAGCCCCCGGGGTTAGGGATGGTGAGTCAGCAGGAGGAAGGCACAGGGACTGAGGACAAAGAAGAGAAGGAAGGACAAAGTCTTTGCTTGTGTCCATCTGACAGGCCCTATGCTTGTCTAGTCTGACGTAGACAACTCCGTGGGCGACCTTGGCAGCTCTGCGACCCCAGCAAGCACGTGGGGACAGCCAGCTTCCAGGCAGCCGGCCGGAGCTCAAACCTGACACGAAGCAGTCCTGAATTACGGCGGGCTCCTAACCTCCCGGGGCCCACTTCCTCACTCTGGACTTAGGGTGACCATCAGTACTCGGATTAAAGGGGGTGCTAGTGAAGCAGCACCCTCAATTCCTCCCTTCTCTGGCCACCCACCCCCAACCCTTGAGCACAATCTGGAGACTCCATTTCCAACCCCTGCCTGGCCTCGTCCAGCGCCCCTAGGCCACCACCCTCATCACATGCTCCCTTCTCTGCGCGGCTGCTGTGGGCCTTGAACTTGTCTCCCTGCACTCACCCTGCCCCCCACCCCTGCCGTCAAGGGGCCCCACATGGAGCGGAAGAAGCCTCAGGCTCCTCGGCCCAGGGACACTCTCCCACACCTCCGGCAGGGACCCTGGCAGTTTTGTACTTGACCCTCTGCACCCTACGTCCCAGACAAGTTCGCCCTCCCTTCAGCCTCACGACACCTGAATCTGCCCTCACACGCGCAGGTGGCCTTCTCACAAAGTCAAATGAATCAGGATGCTTAAGGTTCAACCCTTCAGCTGCGTCCGTGGTACAGAGAAGCCCACCCTGCTGGCCGGCCCTCCAGGTTCTGCCCCACCCCCTCCTCCTTCTTCACCATGATCAAGCCACACCAGCTTTCCTTTCCCGTCCTAAACGTGCCAGGCTTCTCCCTCCCTCAGGAACTTTGCACATCATGCTTTCTCGGTCTGAAACGGCCCCCACCCCGGCTCCCCGTATGGCAGACTCCTTTCCACCCTTCCTGACCTGAAGCAGTTGCCCATCTGTGTTTCTCTCTCTCCTTTCCTTGTTATAATTATTTTATTTTATTATTTTATTTTATTGTATTGTATTTTATTTTATTTTTTCAGTGTTTCAAGATTATTGTTTATGCACCAAGCAATAATTTTGCTTATTTCTCTGTTTACTTGATTTTTGTCCATCCTGAACTTCTAGAATATAAATTTTAGGAGGGCAAGTTCGCTTGGTGTCACGTTCAACATTGCACACCCCGTCCCCAGCACAGTTCCTGGCACAGAGTGAGTGCTCAGTAAAAGGGGGGCTGCCATCCTGATTTACCCAATCTCTATCTCTCAGGCCTTTGAGATCTCTGCACCTCCCGGATGGCAGGGACTTGAACCGTGAATGGTTGAAATGGAAGACGGGTAGCATAAATACCAAGACCCAAGGAGCAGATGGAGAAACAGAAGCATGAAGACTATGAAACCGTCGAGAAGGAGCCACGAGGTAGAGCTTCCTCTGCAGGCCAAGGACTAAGCCACTCCTTAGTGGCAAGAACAGATGGGGCAGGCGTCCATGGGGGACCAGACACTGTCCTTGTTTGTGTGGCTACAGGTGCCCCAACAGAGCTGGAATTGCCAAAGATTCTAGGGAGCAGAATCCCAAGGCATATAAACTGCAAAATTCACATGGAGGAGACGGGATTGGACACCTTCGAGGGTGACCTTCAAGAGACACCATGTTTCCTACCAGAGGTCCTACAGGTCCAGTGACTAATCAGACTCAGACCCAGATCTGTCCGACTGACCAGGAGGTATTACCTTTCCAAGACTCTATGGGTTGTCATGCGTCCACTGAACAGCTATTTATTGGGTCCCAGACCCCGTGCCAGGCACTGGGGCTGCAATGACACACGGGACATGTGTGGCCCCAGACCTGTGGGCAGCCAGCATGTATCGCGCATTCACCAAGGGCCAGGCAGATACACTTAGCATGAATGTGCTCCACTGCGTTAACTTCCATCACAAAACTCAGTAGGACCCCGTCCCAGGGATGAACAGTTGGCAACCTCATACGTAACTGCACTTCTTTGAATCACACTATTCTTATCAAACCGGCAGAAGAGTACCTTCATCATGGAGTGGTTGTAAAAATAATAGCACAAACCCTGTCCATGTCGATTGCTAGATGCATCATTGGTAGACAGATGCTTGATTGCTAGATGCATTGCTGGTTGATGGATGCTGGATTACTAGATTGCTAGATGCATCATT
>CM052894.1:4308590-4405834 GCA_028534135.1 Potos flavus | reverse complement strand
GCTTGAAGACATGTTTCTGCACTTCTGTTTCTCTCTTGTCCCCGACCTTCACCTTGGGAGCATTCCCAAGCAGCCTGCTTGAGTGGGGCCATCATCCCCTGTGGATAGCCTGCTGACACCCACCACACAAGCAGGCCCAGACAAGCCCAAAGCCAAAGACAAGAACCAGGAGCCAGAATTGTCAACCTGTCCTTTAAGAGCCAAAGAAATGTTTACACTTCTATAAGCCACTGAGTCTTGGAGATGGTGTGTTTTTTGGCATAACTGTGGCCACAGACATCTAAATCCTACTGCTGGTGTTCATACCTTATCTCCCACCAGGTTCTCTGACAAATCGGCCTTTCTGGAACCACATGGAGCCTGGTCTGACTCCAGGACCTGCTGCCAATCCCCAGATGTGGCCCACACCACTGCCATCCACATGATAAAACCTGCCTGGGAGGGTACAGCATCGCAGCTCTGCAGGCTTTTTCCATCATCTTCCCAATAACTGCCCAGAGACCCGTGAGACCCATGAGGACCCATACAGAATTTTGCTGTTGGACAGGATATGTTGTAGAAAAGAAGATGGAGGACGTTCCACAAATTGCCAGGAGATTCCCTGGGGAAGGTACGGCAGTGTCTGCTTGAGATGGAGAGCACCGAGGGCAGGGAAGTCTGCACACACCTGCTGAAGGGTTCAGAGCACAGGGGTGTAGCCTGACCCATCCTTGGGATGGCCTTCCCAGATGGCCTAGGACAGGGACAAAGTTGGCCATTGCAGGGCTCCTGGCCAAGGAAGGTATGGGGCACGAGGCTCTGGGATAAGCTAGGAGAAGAGCACCCCTGTCTGGGATACAGCTGTGGGGATAAAGAAGAAGGAAGACAAGGGGACAGGCTGAGCAAGGCAACCAACTGCAGGGTCACTTATGAATGGAGATGTCCAGCTGTGGCAGATCTGGAGTGAGCCCAAGGGTCATCTGGCAGGTTGTCCTTCTATCCTCGTGCTCTACCTCACCCTTCCCCCACCCTTGGGGCCCCCAGCCTCACCTTCTCTCTCCTCCCCCAACATGCAGCTCAAATAGAATGTTCCAGAAAGGGGGCGCCTGGGTGGCTCAGTGGGTTAAAAGCCTCTGCTTTCGGCTCAGGTCATGATCTCAGGGTCCTGGGATCGAGCCCCGCATTCGGGCTCTCTGCTCGGCAGGGAGCCTGCTTCCCCTTCTCTCTGCCTGCCTCTCTGCCTACTTGTGATCTCTCCTCTCTGTCATATAAATAAATAAAATATTAAAAAAAAAAAAAAAAAGAATGTTCCAGAAAGAAAATAAAAGCATAACCTGTAAGAACCAGTATATTTTTGGCAGTGGGGGGCACTGAGAGCCTGCAATGCTCATTTAAGTATCAACAACGAACATTAGTCACTCATCATCCGGGAAACCCAAATCAAAACTACAGTGAGAGATTTAAACTCATCCCTGTCAGGAGAGCTATTATCAAAATAAAAGTAATGAATGTTGGGGAGGATGTGGAGAAATTGGAAACTTTGTCTCCTGTTGTTGGGAATGCAAAATTGTACAGCCACACTACAGAAAGTGTGGGTTTTTTCCTAAAAATTAAAAATCAGAACTGCCATGGGATCCAGCAATCCCACTTTTGCGGGTATTTATCTAAAGAACTGAAATCGGCATCTTGAAGTGATGCTCACAGCCCCACGGTCACCGCAGCACCACCCACAGCAGCCAAGATGTGCAAACAACCCGAATAACCCACCCGTCAGCGGATGGATGGATAAAGACAATATGGTAAATGCATACAATGAAATACTCTTCAGCTCTAAAAAGGAAGGAAATCCTACCATATGCAACAACGTGGATGGACCCGGAGGACGCCATGCTGAGCGAAGTAAGCCAGTCACTGAGAGACAAACCCTGCGCGATTCCACGTCCGTGACGTATGTACAACGGTCAGATTCCTAGAATCAGAGACTGGGACGCTGATGGCCAGGGGTGACAGAGAGGGGAAGATGGGGAATTACAAATCAATGGACACAAGGTTTCGGTTAAGCACTATGCACCAGAGATCGGCTGTACAACACTGTATCCATAATCAGTGCTAACCCAGCACTCATCTAAAAAGTTGTTACATGGCAGACCTTATGGAAGTCTTCTTACCACAATAAAATAACCTTTTACCAAATGGTTTGCTGTCTAAGATAACTACTCCTTGGAACAATGATGCAAGGTAAGTGTTATTCCACCGTTACAAATGGTGAAACTGAGTCTCGCAGAGCTCAATTAAGTTGTCCAATGTCAAAGACTGAACAGTGAAGGAGCTGGGATGGCCCAAAGCCCTCTAGTTTCACGCTCCCAACGGTGACTCCAATCTTGTTTCCAAGGGCAGGAACATTATCCTCTGACCCCAACCGTAATTCACGCTCAGACGCCCTGCGCCCGGAGACCGTGTTCCCCAACCCCATCACGGGGCACAGCTTTCTGGAAGCGAGGTCCCTGACCCCAGCCCTGCCGGTGTCCAGAGCTGTCCAGGAACGAGGCTCGGCCCCCTCGGCTGGCTGACAGTCTCCGTGTTTGATCACCACCAGAGACTGTCTCCTAAGTCCCATAAAAAGAACAAATCAAACGGGAGCACACGCGAGGCATTAGGGAAGGCCACAGTCGGGGCTGAGCGAGTAGTTGGAGTCCCGCCAGGGCCGGCATGAAGGATCTGAAAGAAACCATGAGCTGAGGGTCATTAAAGCAAAGCCATTTAATACCGGAAAGGGAAGGGAATTTTAAAAGCATCGTCCCATTATAGACTCTGCCACATCCCCCCTTCCACTCGAAACCCAGGGCACATTCCCGCCCCCTCTCCCTTGTCGGGGCCAGCCCTCCACCCACAGAACCGGCAGCTGCAGCTCAAAGGCACCAAGAGGAGCACATTCAGGAGAGCCCTAAATGAGGCAGGATTTAGGAACCCGACAGCCGATCCATACAGACGCAGGGGAGGCGGCTGCCCACAGGGATAATCTGCTCGCGCCACGGGCTCTGGGTTAACGATGGGCAGTCTCCGCGTTCAGAGAGAAAGCAATCAATCTGTAGCCAAATGCTCTGTGTGCTCCCCCCTGGTCCTACGGAGGGTGGTTTCCAAATCCTGCTCCGCGGCGGGCAGCCCAGCGGGACAAGCAGAGCCCCTCCCCCCCCCCGGGGACAGGGGCCCCTACAGCCAGGGCACCTCTGCGCTGTCTGTCTCCCAAACCGGCTTCCCACGAGGTTCCATTTTAAGAAAGTGCTCCATTTAAAAATAACTTGAGCAGCTTTAAGGGAGCGCAGCCCTCTGTGGTCAAGGTAGTTTGGAAGAACAGAAACTTCTCCACGGAAGCTCTTCAAATAAGATTCAGGAGCTCTCTCCTCAGCACAGAGGCCAGGCGGCATTGTCAGATGCCAGCCGAAGGGGGAAATGTTCCGGGAGGTTTTATAAACATAAGGTCTCCTCCTGTGCCCACAGGAGGCACATGATACGAAGCTGAGGCCCTTTCAGGAACAATGGCATCTTTGAATGCAGAAGCCAGTTCTTACCCATCAAATTGCTCAAACACAGAAATGCAGTTTTTACCGGGAAATGCCATGTCTTTGCACTGCCCTGGAAGCTGGAAAGGGGTGGTGGCCCTAATTTGCTTTTTCTAGCAGCTGTCACCTCTGACTGCACGCTCTCTCTTGGCCAGGCACGGGCCACCTGCCCACGGCCCGGTACCACCGGCCCTAAGGGCGAGGGGGCCACGTGCACCTGCACCCAGAAAGAGAGAGAGACCGCTGGCAGGAAGCAGGAGAGGAGGAAGCGAGTCAGGAGATACTCTGTTCAAAAGCCAATGCTTTGCAAGAACCAACTGATGGCCAGCACCGGTATATTTATCAAGAGGTCAAATGGGAGATCGGGGTAGACGGTGTTGCTCTGTTCAGGAGGCCCTTCCCTCCGCATCCCCGTCCCCTGGGCTCAGCCACAGTCCAGCTGCCAGAGAAATTCTCCTCTCATGCTGCAAAGCCAGACACTAACATGACCATTGTATTCAATAACATGAGAGCTTCAAAAATACATTTAATTCCACACGTCACTTCCAATTTGGGCTGCCTTTGTTTGTGTACTGTTTTCTTTTAAAGAATCTCTTCTTCCGATGGCCGGGTGGGCACAAAGCTACTCAAAATATAACACTTCAGCTCTTAACCAAGTCTGTTCTCTCCAAGTGCAGCAAGGAAAAGGAAGGGGGCCTCCAACTGCCTGCACTGAGATTGGTCTTGAGATCAGGGATGCTTCTCTAGGATATATGGGTAAGGCTCTGTAGTCTAGGTTACTTGGGGGGAATTGAACGGGCAGCATGGTTCAAGCAAAGAGATCAGCTCGACACAGGGGTCCCACGGCGGAGGCACATGGAGAAGAAGGGTGGAAGAGAGAGTGGGAGGAAGGAAGAGAGGGAGCTCAGGGACTGGTGCCCCAGGGTCTCTCAGACGATAGTAAGAATTGTCTTTATGAGCAACTGAAGGACATGGAAGGATTTTAAAGGAGGGGATGGCATGGCCCACCCAGCTCATTCTGGCTGTGAGTAGGGACTAGACAGAGAAAGCACGGACTATTGCAGTAGTCCAGACCAACATGGCAGCAGGGATGCGTCTGAGACAATTAGGAGATAAATCAGAGGGATGTGGTCATGGATTGGACATGGGGGCGTGACAGGGGCAGAAAGACTCCTAGGTCTCCAGCTTGAGCAGCCACATGGATGGTGGTGCCATTCCTGAGACGGGACAGCAGTCTTAGCTTAGAGAGCTATTAGAGTTCCATTGCTTCTCATGCCCAACTTGAAACCAGTCTAGAACTTGGGTTTCTGTCTTGCTGGGGAACAAGTTCCTGGCTTGCACCCGGTTCCTGCAGCTGATGCTGGGACCTTAGGTACTCTGGGCAGGACCTACCCCGAGTCAGATCCAGCCCGTTTCTCTCTCCACGTCGCCCCCACCCTATGTTCCCAGGCACCAAAACGTACTCCTCCATCTGAGGACACTGTCCCTCTAGCCGCATGTCCCCGACACTGACCTCGTGCCTGGCTGGTGTCCACACCTGGCTCTCACCATGCTCTCGGAATCTGAGTCCAAGCTGTCCCTCTGGCCTCCTTGCCCCAGCAGGTGTGTTAACCCCCCAGCTCCCAGACCACATCATTCTGCCCAGTCCTCCACATCTTTGCTCTCCCCATGCCAGGCCCTCGTGGTATAAGGCCTACAACTGAGATCTCATATTGTGTGCTGTTTTGACATCCGGTGCAACTAAGAAGGCTTTATCTGGCCACACGGCAAATTCCCTTTACAGTCGTGCTCCCACAGACAAGATCCCCCGGCCAAATAACCCTCCGTATCACAGGGAGCAGGAGCAGCTTCTGCTGGTGCCTGAGCTGTAGCTTTGCTTCCCTTCCAACTCATGGACTTACTCAAACAATCCTATTAAATCCTCCCACGGGAGGCAGGGGTCACCCCACCCTCTCAATAATACAAAGCCTGCCCTCGTTCACTTCACCCTGCAGTGCACACCTCATGTGGCCCTGCAGGTGACAGGTGGCCGGTGGCGTGCTGTTCCCCGGGGCTATGAGGTGTATGTGACCCATGAACTGCCACTGAGTCACGTGCCCGGGGTCAGGCGTTGTGCGTGGCCACCCCCAACACCCGGGGGCGGGAACCCCTCCGTGTCCCACAGGACGAACGGGAGGTGATTAAAATAGCCCTTGTCGAAGAGCTTCATGCTGAATAAGTCTTGGAGATGAAGGAATGATAACCCTGTTTATTTCTTAAAAACACAGCAAATTCCTAAAGACCCAGAGCAGTGGTTTCCATGAGGGACGCCGGCAACACTTTCTTGGGCTGCACCCCCGTAGACTCCGACGCCGCAGGTCTGGGGGGAGCCGAGAGACCTGCTTCTGGCTCAGGCCCCACGGAGGACTCGGACGCCCTCTTCCACTCGGGCACGGCTGCTAGCGCACAGCCACCTTCCTCGTGCCGCGATTTCAGTAAAATCTTGTCTCCGCGCTGGAGAGCATGGGATTGCTGCTGCTGCTGCTGCTTAGCCACTAGACTCGGGCTTCCCGATGCCCTTTCACCAACCGGTGCTCCTTTCCAGCAAAAACATAATGCTGGATGCCTGTGTCTCAGACCCAGTCCCCTTGTTCAGGTCAGAATACTGATGCCCAACGACGGCCGCCCGGTAGCGACGGCAAGGCAGAAGGGCTCACATGTGTCAGGGAAGATGAATGGACATGATGGGTGGTCCTCCTCGCCCGCCTACGAATAAGACACAGCGGCCCTCCCGGACCCCTGCCGGTACTCATGTCTACCCCAGCCGCTGATTTCCGCACTTCTAGAGGAGCCCCTCTTGTTCCTCGGTACCCAAGACGCAATGACTAAGCTTCTACGCCTTTGAGAGGAGACAGTTAAATCCGGCCAGATGCATGTCTTTCCGACACAGAGCTACACAGACTGGCAGATCTTCAACCGAGCTCTTTGCTTAGTGCATTATTTTACCAATTATTTCATTTTTTTTTTAAGATTTTTTTAAAGATTTTATTTATTTATTAGAGAGATAGAGAGCACAAGTAGGCAGAGGAGCAGGCAGAGGGAGAGGGAGAAGCAGGCTCTCCACTGAGCAGGGAGCCCGATGCGGGGCTCGATCCCTGGGCCCTGGGATCATGACCTGAGCCGAAGGCAGACGCTTAACCGACTGAGCCACCTGGGCGCCCTTTTACCAATTATTTTTAAAATTAGATTATGTAGTAGGTGATGGGCAACGATGGAGCTACAGGCAGAAATTTGAATCAAGAGGAAAAGTGGCTTATGGCACTATGTATAGGTGATTGCAACAAAACGGAGGGTCAAGACCCAGCAGCCATTAGGCAGAATCTGGGAAGGGACGGGACCATAATGGTTATCCATCAGGGAGCAAGCAGGGAACTGTCACATGCCCCTGTGACAAAGCGACTTGGTCTCTTTTTTTTCCAATAAATTTCTACGCAAGTAGGCACAAGAGACCCCAACGTGTCCCTTTCACCTTGCACAGAAAGCAGGAATAAATGTTCTTTCTTCTAGGGCAGTCAGAGAAGTGATGTTGCCTTTTCCCAGCTGGACCCTGGGCAGAGAGGGCACCCAGCCCACGTAGGAGCCACTTGGGTGGAGGGAGGCCTCCATTCCCCTCCACAAAGGAAGCTGAGTAACAGAATAGGAAAAGCACTTGAAAGAGTCTTAGAAAAACCCAAAGGCAGTTGCTTTCCCTGACAGGCTCTCAACTGCTGTCACAAGATCCAATTCCCAGCCTGCTCTGCGGGCTTGCCTGGGAGTGTCGAGGAAGGTCCCCAGACACAGAATTGGCTCCACGAGGTTCCTTCGGACAAATAATCCTGCGCAAGCCAGTGAAGAACTTCCGGGCGCTGGTCCCTGACCTTGGGAACGCAGAGTTGAGTGAGACAAGGGCCCTGCCCTCCAAACCAACAGTCTTGATAAGAAGAGTCTACAAGGGAAGAGACAAGTCTACAAGGGAAGCAAGGCAATGCAGGAAGGACTCTAATTGTGGAACAAACAAAGCCTGAAGCACTAAGGATGGGCTGGTTGCATCAGGGAACGTATCTGACCAAAGGAAGCATTTTCACACCCGAAAGATCTAGAAGGTAGTTTTGGAAGAGTCCCTGTAGGCAAGGAGAGTGATGTGCAAGTGTAGAGTTGGATACGGAATGGCACCAAACGCTGTGCCCTCTGACGACTGGTGTGATTTTTGAGCAGAGTCGTTGCATTGATTAAAGCTACTCTTAGACCCCGTTCCCTGGATGACTTCTCCGCACGGACAGGGAAGGATCTGTGAGAATGAGGCAGATGGCGATACAGTATGATCAAAACGGCTCCTGCATAAAAAAAAAAAATCCACATGTTTCTGCCTCAACAATTAGAGCCTGAATAAAAACCGGGTTTTTCAGGGAAAACAGATAAATATGGTGTGCCCGCTAGACCTTGTTCATAGAGAAACTGCAATTACAGATTGCAGAAGAGAAAAGAAATACAACTCACATCCCTCTCGAGGTGGTTTTTAAGGGGTAAGAGACCAACCCTTCCTTGAGGGATAGTCAAGGTATATGTTTTGTAGGGCAACTAACTGTTTGACTCGGTGCCGGTGAAACTGAAAAGTGTGGTTATGAAGGGAGCAAATCACTGCTCTTATAAAAGCTGGGGTAGAGAAACAATGACCCTCAAGTTTTAAGTGAAATATAATTACTTCATCCCACTCATCAATCAAAGACCCACCCTTTAAAAACTGCCAGTTATAAAGGTCGGGCTTAATTGATCAGGAGGGAGAAAATCTTATGCCGTCCCACCTTCCTTCCTAAGCCAAGTGAATTAGTAATTAAAATTTCCTGGTGACCTTCATCAATTACTGTTCCATACATTTCCCGTAACGGATGTCCCCAGAAATGGCTTAACGAAGCACCCGACACTGTTAAATCCTCAGATTAAGCAGCCTTGTCTGCAGACAGGGAACTCAGTGATGGGGGAAACAGTGAAAGGAATCTTTTTATAACACACAGAATGGAAATTTCAAAGCGACTTCCTACTTTCCACTGATTTTGAAAACAGATGTGAGTTTGGGCAGAAATAGTCACCCTTCCTACATTCTTCTCTCTCTTAGCGTTTGGATCCTATCAATCATTGTAAACTGAAGTTTCACACAAGCCAACCGGATAGCAAAGGTCTTGCCAATGGGATGATTTTACCATAAAAAATCGGCTCCCTGCCCTTCCCAGTCTTGGGATTTCCAATGACAGAGGCCATGGATAGTTGCAGCATGCAGGCGAAGGAAGCAAAAATGAAAATCCGGAGATGATGTTCATTTCTGATTTCATGCGTGAGCACTTGAACCCTGTTTGCACCAAATACGCCCCTGATCTAAGCTTCTGCAACAGGTGCTTACCGCCCATGTCGCTGCATTCGAGAGTGGCCAGCAGAGATGGGGCACTCTAAACCACGGTGACTGGAGAGCAAAATAAGACCTGAGCAAGTAGAGAGACCTCTCTAAAGACAAAGAGCAAAGTGAGAACAAAGTCAGCTATGCGCTAAATACCTCGCCTTAGAAAACAAAACCCTGACAGCAGGTGTGTGGTTCCCAGGACAGCGCTGCTCTTCCCCATCCCCGGCCGCCACCCCACACACGTGGGCTCCTTAGGCTCTGCAGCCTCATCCTCTTTCCACCCAGCTCATGTATTTTCTTTTGCACTAATCTGAGCTGTTCTCGTGGCTTCTCACACCCTGCCTGGAAATGACGGTTGTATTGAGCTCGACAACCCTAACCTGTCTTCCGATCTCAGCACCAAACTGCCGAATGCTCCCTGGCTATCGAAGGCAGGGGCCTCTCACAAGTAGGGGGCCCAACCCCCACAAATTCAGGATCCCCCATGAACACCCCCCATACTCTGTGAACCTCCTGGAAACAATTCCCCACCCCATGAATGCCAGCACTCTCTGCCCAGAAACATCTTTCGACCGCCCCGTTACTGCAAATAATTTGCTCATTTCCCCCAGAGCTGCAGTGACTCCAACACCCCTGTCCCTGCACTAGACGAAGCCCGCATCATGTCCTGCCTGGGACGGCACACGGAGGAGATTCCTAGAACGTGGATCAGATCGTGCATTCTAGCAACTCAGTATTTACTGAGTCCTCTTTGCCTTCTCAGTACAGATAAAAAACAAATAAATAACTTATTTTATTTTGGCTCAACACAATTCAAAGGTTTTCTAAAAATTCCAGCCGTGGGAACATGTCATGAGCTCCCTTCAGAAAGTGAGGCCCCCCCGTATGCCATGGGGCTGGATGGGGTCAGCCTCCTCTGCAGAGAGTTCCCCGCTTCTTGTGGGAATGAGTAGGAGGGCTTCAGACGTCAGGGAGAACCTGGGCAAAATGACCCCCAGGCCCCTCCCAGACTTGAGATTCTGCGAGCTGA
Source organism: Potos flavus (assembly GCA_028534135.1). Taxonomy (NCBI): domain Eukaryota; kingdom Metazoa; phylum Chordata; class Mammalia; order Carnivora; family Procyonidae; genus Potos; species Potos flavus. The sequence goes on along the minus strand of CM052894.1, from coordinate 4,395,855 downwards.
CATCTGCCTGGCCAATGGACCCCTTCTGGAAGAACTGCCCTGGTAGCCAGGTATGCACAGGATCAGATCCTCAGAAGCCATGCTTCTAATATTTGACCTTGCTTCCTGACCTGAGATGACTGAATCGGGGCAGAGCCTGAGAAGGTGGCTTGACAGACGCACGTGGCAGGCAGCAGGCATCGAGCCCTGGTACGGTAGCTCTAGGCGAGGCCCTGCACATTCTCGCTGCCGGGGCCCACGGAGTCCCCCGGGTTCTGGGGCTTTTTGGAACCTGGTGGCGCATCCTTCCCAAAGTTCACTGGTTTCCTAACAGTGGTTTCCTTTTTGTGTGTTTCTAGTCCTTGTGACACCGAGTTTGATCTAAAACTCTGCTCCCTGGGTCCCCCAAGGCCACAGAGAAGACCAGTCATGGTTTCACCCTTGTGCTGGGCCCCTGCCAGGGCAATGGGGCAGGGAGTGTCACTTCCGAACCAAACTCTGGCTCTTCCCCGAGCCAGCAAGCCGGACCACAGAGAGCCCTGAGGGCACAGGTGGCTGCTCGGGCCAGTGTTCAGAGAAGAGATGTGTCCATGCACCCTCCTTGACCTAACTTTAGCCAGGCTCCTCTGACTGTTCGTGGCCTGTCAAGTCGTTTCAGCAAAGAATCCTGTTGAGCCCAGATTTAGAGAGAATCCTGCTGAGCCAGTTTAAAGAGACTTTCCCCTACCCTTGACATCTAATCAAGTTCTCACTGGTAATGTGGGCACCGAGCCCCCCACAACCACTGGCCACAGACCCCGGGCTGCCCCGGCTGCCTTCAGAGTTGAGCTCAGTTCTCCATGGGGGTTCTCTCCTGCAGTAGCTCCCAAGTCTGGCCATTTTAGACCAGTTAACAGTGTCATTTCTCTTTAACAGATGGGACTGGCCTTGCAGGAAGCCACACAGAGCCTGCAGGGCCCCCCGGAGCGTCGGCCAGCCAGGGAAGCATGGAGCCCACTTAGGTCCTGACTCTGACAGAGACTCCTTGACCAACCCAGAGTCAGGCTTCTCTGAGAACTCGATGTGACAAGGCCTCACCCTTGGGCTCCGTCCTTGGCCTATTCAGTCCACTTTTAGAAAGAATCCTGCTGGTTCCATTTACCAAAAAAATCCCCCACCCTTGCTATCTGATCAAATTCCTCATCCTCCACCGATCAAGCCAATTGAGCCAATCCCCCTTACCTCTTAGACATTTTCCATCCACTGGCCCCCACCCTGCTCCTTGGCGGTGAATTGCTGCTTTTCCTTATATTCGAAGTGGAGCCCAGACTCTCTTTCCTTTGCGAAGGCCCCAGGTAGGGGTCTCCCTGAATAAAATCTGCCTTACCTTCTTTAACCAGCGTTATGAATGATTTTTTCTTTAACAACTGCTTGCCTTCTACGAGAATGCCCAAGGGTTAAGATGACCTCTAAAATATCCTTCTATAATTAAGACTTGGAAAATAAGAAAAAGAAAGAAAGGAGGGAAGGAAGGAGGGGAAGGGAAGAGGAGGGAAGGGAGAAAAGAGGGCAGGGAGGAAGGGAGAGAGGGAAGGAGGGAAGGGAGGAAGGGAGAGAGGGAAGGAGAGAAGGTGGAAGGGAGAGAGGGAAGGAAGGCAGGGAAGAAGGGAGGGAAAAAGCCAGAACATCTGTATCTGCTCGTCTCCTCCTCGCCCGGCTTGCTCGGGCGCACTCCCTGCAGCCCAGGCCATTAACCTGCGGCCTCTGGGCCAGCGCGTGCAAGGTTTCGAAGTCATTAGGTGGCTAAGTACCTCGTGAGCAGATATCCACCGCTGAAGTGCCCGATTAGGCCCATTTCGAGCTAAGCTCGTCCTCGGGAAAAGCAGACCGACGTGTCACACCTAGGTCACCCAGGACAGACTGTTCTCTCCACTATCTCGAGTGCTCTGAGGAAAACATGACATCCTTGTCAATGTCCCCAACCCCCCTGTGGGGTGCGGGCAGCCAGACCCGCTTCACAAGCCTGCCGTTTAGGCCACCAGAAGCACCTGCCAGGGGACTCACGTTCTCACGAGCAATTTCTGGGCTAGGTTTTTACAGCGTCCAAACTAAATACCTGCCACTATTAACGAATAAGCTAGAAACCACGCTTTGGGGCCCCAGGAAGGATTAACTAGGAAAGCTTCTTTCAAATAATATCCTTGTCTTGGGTTGACTGTGTCAGTTATGGAGAGGAACTCAGGGCCCCGATACCTTTGATTTGGGGGGGGGGCGGTAAGGGGTAATAAAGAGAGAAGCTACGCATGTATATAATCACACACACACACACACACAAGCATGCACATGTACACGCAGATATTTTTCATAGACACCAAGTCACCTGCCACATCTACAAATTAAAATTAAGATGAAGATGAAAAATAAAATTTGCTACATGAAAACAAGCTTTTAGAACTTATTTTTGCTAGAGTCTCTCAACTGAAATATTCTATTAACCTCCCAGTCTTTTTACAGTGCCATCAGAAAATGGGACCTAAACTACCATCTGATTCCTCTCACGGACAGGCGAAAAACAAGCTTGTTTCCACACCACTTATGTTAACAAACTTAATAAAAGTTATGAACTGTAACCACCTCGCTGGTGTTGGTACTGTGTAGGGGCTGTGAACTGAAGCTTCCCGACAAATGATTTATGAAGGTGCGGATACCATGCCTACACTTAAATTGTGGCTGCTCCATCACAAGAATATTCCGTATTTGTCCCATTACTCATTCCTGGCGGAACCCTGCACCACGCTGGCCCGAACCCCCACCGTCTGCACAATCTTGGGTCCCGAACGCACTACCTGAGGCAACCGATATTTCTCCTGCATTGTTTGCTTTTTCAGAGACTGCCAACCTAAAACTGGGTGTTTAGAAATTCAAATCAGCTTCAAATCTTGTCAGAGCCACTGAGCTATCATCTTGGGGTTGGGGGGGAGATGAGGCTGCACATTTCATTATTAATAAAAATAAAGGAGAGAGATAGTAAATAAAGGCTTGAACGGGAATGCCGCCCCGTCAGAGCCGAGCTCTTTACCTGCGTTTGAAAGACCTTCATTTCTTTCCCAAGCAGAATGATCTTTGGGGGACGAGAAGAGCCGACTGTGGATCTGGAAGATAAACAGAAACCTTCCCAGTTTTATATTTTTATTTGCCAGATATATAATCTTCAGTAATGTGCATTATTATTTTTAAAGAATCCAGAAACGTCTCTAGAATCTCTCCCATCACCCAAGAAAGAACTTGGGTTTTAATGAAGACTTATTTCCATTTTCTCCTGTGTTAACTCTGCAAATGAATAAAGGGTAGGTTTCTGATGATTTCAAAATGCACAAGGAGGAGGAGGGGAGGGAGAAAAACCATAATCAGTTAACACTGATTTTGCCATGGATTTTGCTAGTAGAGCAAAGAATCACATCTAATATTTCTTTTCCATCCCATCACAATGTTGAATGGGTGTTGAGCTAAAATTGGACATTCAATAAATATTGATAAATTGATTAACCACAAGCAATCAAATTTCAGGAATTAGCCTTCAAGGCCCAATGAAAATAAGATTAATATATACAAAAATGTTCTGCTTTCTGCAAGTACGATTATGATGCTGACTTTCTCTTCCAAAAGGCAAAGGTTTGTTTTGTACGTTAATTCTGAAAGCAGCTGGCTGTGGGTGAGAATTTTGGTTTGGATTTCTCAACTCCCAATCAGACTCCAGAGCACCTCGTTCCACCGTGGGTCTGCCCCCCGCCCACCAGTCCTTGCTTACCCCACGACTCTCCCCTAAAGCTGAGGAGTAACTTTGCTGACCCCCTGCTGAAGTGCAGCCTCCAATTCTGAACCTCAGTTAGCTTCTTAGTCCCAGGCTGAGTTAAGCCTTACAACATACAGCTCCCATGTCAGCCCCTCTCATCGCCAGCATCGGGGCCGCCAATCTGGGGACAGAGAAAGTGATGGGACCCAGAGCAGGGCGGGGCTGGGATCTGGGGAGTCAGGCATGGTTTTCTGACACTCCCTGGGCATCTCTGCTCTGGGCCCAACCCTGTGCCTGCCTAGGAGCGACAGGGACTATGAATTCTTATAATGGACATGTCATAGGGAACACTGGATAACCCATGAAAAGTTTTCAGGAAGGAAAGTGCAGCACCATTAGACGCCGGGATGAGAAATGATTTAAATCCCAAATTGAGCAGAGCAGAAGCAGCTTCTCCCTGTTGCTTCAAACATGACCGAGCAGGTGGGTCTGGAACCCGTCTTGGAAGAAGGGGCGGGGCGGGGGGGGGGCAGATGTATAGAAGAGGCCTCGGGCTGAGCAAAGATTTTAAGCTTCCCATTTCCTGGGCTGTTGGCTTGTCTGGCTCTTTTAAGAAAGATACTTATGCCTATTTTTTAAGGTAACGCTGTCAAATTCAGCAAGTTAATTACCCTGGGACGTGACAACACATGATTAATTTTTACCCAGCAAGTTCTGATGGACCACACAGTCCTAGTCGAGAGCTCCAACCCCACGGTGAAGTAACAAGTAACAAATACTGAAGCGCGCCGGTTTGGACTGAGGGTCGTCCTCCTTCTCTGGGGTCCCAGCACCCGGCAGTGGATGGCAAGATGACTAGGCCCCACGGCCCTCTGCGTCTTTGCCCGGAACCATCCTGTACAGGCCCCGGGTACCGCCGACCCAAGAATTCCCAGTGACGAGGGGATTCAGGAATCTCTGTCATCAACACGGGCCTCAATCCAATAGTGACATCCTGGGAAGACTTGGCTTTGACTCTACTTTCTGCTGGTTGTTCACTGTATTCCCTTCCTATAGAACAGCAATAGGCTTTGTCCTGAGGACAAAGTAACAAGAAGGCCCTGTGTGGTCTATTCTAGGGAATCTCTGTGGCATCACCAGACACTTCTCTCTAGACCACACACTCTGGAAGAGCTTCCCTTGGCCCCTTGAATACAAATTCTCTCCCTGACCACAGGGCCTTTGCACATGCTGTTTCAGCAGCAAAGCATGTTGTTTCCCTGGTCCTCTTCTGGATCTTGGCTCACATGACCTGATCATGGGAGTATCTGCAGACACTCATCTCAAAACCAGGTTCCTGATTTTTAAGATTTTAGAAGCACTCCTTTCCGTCCGCACAGTCCCCTTGGACTATAAATCTACACAGATTCATGTGAAACTATAATTGAGGTCTGCTTCTCCGCTCTGAGGATAAAATTATTTTGCCTTGTTTGCCAATGTATTCCTAGCTGCTAGTATGGGGCCAGACATATAGTAGGCTCTCAATAAATATTTATTGGAAAAAAAAGGATGGAAGAATGAATGAATGAGTGAATGAATGAATGAATGAAAGCACAGCCTCTTCTCCAGGATAAATTACACGCAGTGCCCTTTGGAAACTACTCTCCTGTCTTCTTGGAAGTCATGTCCCTCAAGGATCCTCGTTCTGTCCTCAGTCTTCAACTCTGCCTTCCTTACATTTCTAACAATGTCCAAACTTCTCTTAAAAAAAAAAAAAAAGCCAGGGGCACCTGGGTAGCTCAGTCGGTTAAGCATCCGACTGTTGACTTTGGCTCAGGTCATGACCTCAGGGTTGTGAGATCGAATCCCCCATCGGACTCACAGCGAGGCGTGGAGTCTGCTTAAGATTCTCTCTCTCTCCGCCTCTCCCTCTCCCTCTTCCCCAGCTCTCCCCTCAAAAACACAACACAACAAAACAAAAAACTAAAACCTCCCTTCCACATGCATTACCTTCCCCCCTTCGCCTTCTCACTCACAGCAAATCTTCGTGGAGGAGATGGCCACACTGTCTGTGCCCCATTTCCTCGCCCCCCATCAGTCCTCAGTTGACCACAGTCTAGACTGAGCCACTGTGATCTATGTCCCGAAACGCTTCTCTCTGTGCTCTCCAGTGGCTGTGTCTATCCACAACCCCTGTTGCTTACATTTCTGAAATGCCTCTCCATTCCATCTCCAGTCCCCTCTTCCCATCGCCTTCATGGCGCCCCGTCCTGAAGGCCCAGACCGCGGCGACCTCCCCATTCTCAGCCCAGCGGCCTCCTGCCTCTGCCTCATCACCAGCCACGTTTCCAAAAAGCAAATCTGGTCATCTCCCTCCCAGCTTAACATCCCTGGGTTTTTAACCATTCCAAATACAGTTAAAGTTCTATTCACAAAGACATTTTTGCAGCATGGTTCATAATGGCAAAGCGTCAGAGGTTCCAGAAATATCCAACACGAGGGAACAGCTCTGTAGGTCAGAGCACACATGTTAATGCATCCGTTAACATGATAACAAGATTCATGGTCCGAGCACAGTCTCCGCAGCTACAGACCATAACACCGTGTCATGGCCAGCCTTGAATGCTATGCTAACTTGGATATTATTTCCTAGGTGACGGGGAAGTTTCAGTGATTTCTGAACGAGGAGAGTGAGTGCTTAATGTTCAGTTAAAGTAAAGCAAGTGGAAGGACACCAGATTGGAAGTGAGGCAATCGAGAGAACTTGAGAACAGAACACTGTGATCAGGGTCAAGGACATTAAAAGAACCATGACATCTCACAATCGTAAGGAGCGTTCCAGCTTGCAAAGTTCTTTTATACCCATTACCTCCTTTTGACTCTCCCAAGTCCCTGAGAGGTGGCCAGAGCACGCAGAGTTCTTCTGTTATAAAGAAACAAAGGTCCAGAGAGCGTGAGAGACCTCAGTGCCCATGGACAAGAAAACGGGGCTCTGACACCCAGCACCAGCCCTCCTGGCCCCCGATGAGCATTCCTTCCACACCATCTCACCACCTGCTACCCTTACAGGGTCTAGCCTTACCAACACCACTACCAGCAGAAACTCTTGTGGGCAAGTCTGACACCATCTGGGACACTGATGACATTGACCACAAAATGATCTATGAATTCCGTCAGGAGTTAGAAGCTGAGCACTAGCGAGATCTGAACATCACGGGTACAATGATACTAGAACCATCCATTTACAGAAGACTGAACGTTGTACAAAGCAACTCTCATGTTCTCCCCCTTGATTCTCCCAAGTCGGGCCATAATAGCTAGGCCTTAATGAGCAAACATGCTATTGTTTTTGCTGGTTCTGTTGTTTACTGACTCTCCCTTCGAGATATCTGAGTCCTCATTATGGAGCCATAATCCCTTATCTGCAATTCTAAAATCCATAAAGCTCTGAACTCTGAGAGGTTTTTCTTCTCTGAGTTTGTAGGAAACTAATCTGACAGCCAAACCTTACCTGAACTAACCTGAGGCTATTTATAATATTAATTTATTCCATTTAATGTGAATATTCATACATTTTATTGCAAAAACATCAGTGAGCTTAATTACAGGGTGCTACCTCAAATCCCGCTAGAAATGTTGTGCAACGTTACCTGCAGAAATAAAATTAAGAAATCATTGTTGAATCACATTTGGCCCCAAGAGGTCTGGATGGAGAACTGTGGGTTGGTACAACAGACATTTAATAAACTTGCTGGTCCCTGGGTTCAGGTTCCATATCTAGCCCCTCATCCAGTTTCCACGAGACAGTCGGTATCTTTGCATTTTATGGATACGAACCCTGGAGCATGGAGACATTCAGTAATTTGCCCCAGGTCACAGAGCTACTAAATGCCAGAGCCAGGACCTTCTCCAACTAGAACACAGTGTTCTCAACATTCCCCATGTTAGCACATGTGTGTGCGTGTATGTGTGTATGCATGTGCATGGGTGTGCATCTCGTGTGTGTGGGGGGGGTATCGGGGTGGTCAGGGCTTTGTAAAGCATTGAGCAAGTAAAACAGAGACCAAGTGAAAAGAAAGGAAAGAAGAAAAAAGAGGAAACAGCCAGGAACTTCCAGTCTACCCAGAACCCTGCCTCCAATACCCCTTCACTCTGCCTCTTCTGGACACGAGCACGGTCTACAGAGAAAACAGAGGGGAGATTCCAAATCTGTTTATAGCCCAAGAATCAAAGACCAAGGGTGGAGTTTTGGCTGGGTCTTCTCTTTAGGATGATGGCAGACATTGTTGGGGTCCAAAAAAAAGAGGGCCATTTCTTTTCAGCATCCAGTGTTGGAGATCCCATTAGAAGGCAGATAGCACTTCACGGGGAAGGTTCCAGCATGGAGTGCCAATGGGTTAACGCAGCCTCTTGAGGACTGGAACACACTCTCTGTGGCTAATCTGGATACATGATTGATCTTTGCCAGCATTGCATGTTTGTATTCAATCTTCTGAATTCTCTTCTGCAACAATAATTAATGTCAGAGCAGTTTACAGATCAACCATGTATTTTCTGGTTAATGCAGCTTTGCACCTATAATAACTCAAAACTGAGATTTATCCCTCTGCCAGGATTCCCTCTTCATGCTTCATCTCTTCATGTTTACATCTGGTTTAACTTTTTCTAATCTAAAATAAATCAGCATGAAAAGCTTTAGATTTTTCATTTAGATTCTCAATTGCCTTTTATTATGGAGATAATATCCCTTATCTGATTGCAAATGGCAGGACTGTTCCCTTGTCAGGATCTGCGCGAAGATGCCTCCCTCTCTCCTTGCTTCTCCTTCACTTTTGTTGTCAAGGGTGGTGTCTGGTGGGGTTCTGGTTTGAAAATAAGGCAAATCAGGATGTAAGAAGGATGCATTATTTTGATCATTCCTCCTCTTGTGTGACTCATGGAAAGCAGCTTCCCCCGGATGCCTAATGAGAAGTGGTCCACGGAGAGTTCACTCTCTGTTTTCCCGCTAGGGTGACTTCAGCCCCTGTCTGTTTGCAGGGATAAATGAGAACAGCAATGACGAAGCACTTGGCTGGAGATTTCTATGCAAACATCAGGCGTGGGGGGAAAATAATGCCATAATATGGGCATGTTAATTACCCAGTTACAAAGTCAAATTTAGCTGAACTATTTTGTATATCAAAGAGGTAGATTTCCCCTGATTCCTTAAGTATTCCTTTCAGCATGTTCTATTATGTTTCCTATCATTTGCAACTTTCTCTCTTTACTTGAAAATGCGAGCTGATGAGTCCAGAAGCTGAATCCATTTCTTGTACCAGGTGGAAACTTCTTTCCCCAGGAATTGTTTGCTGTCTCTGACTACTCTCTCTCAGAGCCCCGAACTGCTTCGAGTGCTTCCCGAAGCTACCCCGACTCTCGGCCACCTCCGGAAGTTCTGAGGATCCGATTGCCCACTCCACCCTATGACTCTTAACTCAATCGCGGCCATTTTTCTTCTTTCAAAAGAACAGACACAAACAAACAAAAAAGGACTAGGGTATTTCCTGTTCTTTGGCTCCCCTGTTCACACAGAGCTCCTCCCTTGGGCCCGCGGGAGAAAGGCCTTACTATCTCACACCCGTGGCTGCTGTTTGCAACGGTGCTTTTCACCTGGACCGGCAGAAAGCGGTCTAAATGGGGCCCTTTCACACCGTCTCGCAATTAGAGAAGGTGGTGACTTTTACTTAGTGAGGAATAGCAGACCAGGGTCCTTAATGGCTACAGAATAGAATAATACCCACAGCTACTTGAGAGAGCGCTTACCACGTGCCAGGCACCGTACAAAATGCTTCACAGACATTAAGTAATCTCCATGGCAACACTAGAAGGAAGGTACCATGATACCGCCACGCTAGAGATGCGCGAACACCATTCTTAGGATTCTTGCTAATGATGGCATCAGTGATAGGATGATAAACAGCTAAGTGTTCCTGAACTATCGCTATGAGCCGAGCTCTGTCCTGAGCACTTCCCTTCCACCGCTTTCTTCAACCCCTGCAAATGCGCGGGATGAAGGAAGGGGACTATTATTAACTCCGCTATGTATAGGAAGCAATTGATCCTGGAGAAGGTGAGAGTTCACACAAAGTCAGAATTAAGAAAGGGCAGAGTTAGGATAAAAAATCTACGTGTACCTGCATCGGGGCCCGAGCCCTCACCTCTCTGCTGTCCCAATAGAACATGATCCATTTAATTAAGATGCCAAAAGTTGTAATGGAAACTTATTACAGTCACATACACACACACACACACAAAACTGCATACTGCATGATTTCAGTCAAAGACATTCCAGACCTGGCAAAAGTTAAGTGGCAGAAAGCAGATCTGTGGCAGCCGGGGGCGGAGCTGGGAGAAGGTATTGAGTACAAAGGGCACCAGGGAAGTTTCTGGGTCGTGGCTATGCCCTGCATCATGATTCGGCGCTGGTTACACGACTCTATGCATTTGTCAAAACAAAATGAACTGTACGCTTATAAAATGTATGAATATTAATGTATGTAAATTGTACATAAGGCTCCATTTTTTTAAATGTATCATAAACAAGATCCAATGTAGCTTAGAGTTTCAATTCAACACACTTAGTGAGAGAAATAAGACAGAGACCCTGACCCGAGAGATCTCATCATCTAGTGAAAGAGAATCGCCTTATGCGTTTACAAACACAAGTTAGTGCAGGACCAGCTTCACAAGTGCGAGACCCAGGCAGCGCACGGGAGTGTGTACTCAGAAGGGCCACACGCGGGGTTGAGGCTGCCATCTTGAATTCCTTCTAATTGTGGTAAAACATACGTAGCATAAAATTTAGCATTTTAAGTGCATAACTCAGTAAAACCAAGTACATTCATCATATTGCGTGACCATCACCACCGTCTGTCTCCAGAACTTTCCCATCCCCACAAACTGCAACTCTGTACCGTCACTCATTTCCCATTCTCCCCTCCCCCAAAGCCCCTGGCAGCACCAATGTTTTCCGTCTCAGTGAATTTCACTACTCCAGGTACTTCGTGAAAGTGGGGTCAACCAACACCCGTCCTTTTGGGACTGGCTTCTTTCACTCCACCTTACACCCTTTAGGTTCACCCATGTAGTAGGTGGGGTTTCCTTTCATTGTGTTGGTAATGTCCTCTGATGCACACGAGCTTTTCATGCTGATGAAGACCAATTTATGGACTTTGGTATCATCAGCTTGAATTTTACAATGATTTTATCTTTGAACTTGTGTTTTGTACATGAAATCCCAGAGGACGGTAGAGGACACCTGTGGGCAGAAGACAGGTGCAAAGTGTGTGCTTGCTGATTTCCTTGCTGTTCCAGTCACAGACGGTGCCCAGGTGCCCCTCGCTCACGGGATTCTGATGAGCCTACCATGCGTGGAAGTTCAGTAAAACTCAAAGGGAACAGGAGGTAAGCAAATCACATCTAGGATCGAAGAAGCTGAACGCTGACAGCCCCAAGAGGCCACACTCCCCACTGGAAACAGACTTACTTCAAATGCAGAAAGAAGGCAGTGGATCTCTGGGAAATTCCAGTGAACAAGCAACCCTATCGTAGCCTCTTACTCATGTTACATCCCTGTGTTAGCCACCCGCGTGTGCTGCAAACGACAGCTCAGAAGGAGAGGGAGAGAAGGGCCCCCATAGCTCCCTTTTCTCTCAGCCCTTCCTCACCCAGCAAGAAACTGAAGGTACAGAGTGTTGGTCAAATAAGATTCTATCACGGAACGAAATAAAAGTTTGAGTTGATTTTTGCAGTGTTCCCATTGTTCTAGTGAGAATGAGATGCATATGGGCACGTATGGGATTAGTGCCATAAAAACTATCATCTCAGTGATTCCACATATGAGTTGAATGCTTTTACATTGGTGCTAAAATGGCATCATACCGTTAAATTCGCGGTAATAATTTAAGATCTTAATTTTTCTTTACTTAAGCCAACATTAAAGAACACATTAAAAACCACCAGGACAAATCAGGAGAAGACAGTGGAAGGAAAGAAAAAGACACACTTTAGTACCTTGAGTGACTATTTCTCCCCGCCGTTCTAACATAAGGACCACATGTTCCTTTGGCACTGGGCCCCACGAACTACACAGTCAAAACTGAGAAAGTGGCCATTTATCATGGAACTCTTCCCCGGAAAGTCTTCCTACTATTGTTTCCTGGGCGTCTGGTAGCTAGCACACATGCCCTGGAGATAACACTGGAGCTCCCTTCCCGAACATCCCATCAGCGGCGACAAGCAAACAATGCCCACTGCAGCACGCTGCATCCCCCACATGCTCCTGGGCCCCTCTTTGCATATCCATCAGCGGGGAACCCCCTACACCGTCTGGCACACACGGCCCAGCTCGCCACCACCTGCAGAAGGTGTCCTCCGACTCCAGGGAGCAAAGCGAAGCCGCTGACCCAGAACCAGGTGCCTAGAAGCCAGCAGTGTCCGGAACTCATCAGTGAGGAGTTGAGCTCTTGTGCGGCCAAAATCACGGGTTTCACGAACTCTGTGTGACCAGAGGGCTGGATCGGAGGCATCTACGTCCCACCAGAGAGTAGGTGTTTGGGGCTGACATGCTCACCGCTGACTGCAGGCTGCTTTGCTGGGAAGAAGTTTCTTGTCTCCAATAGAAAATGGCAAGCAATTTGTTGTCTACTTTAAGAAAATAATTCCCTCATTTGTCTTCAGCCCTATTTGTTTCTCTTGACAAATTATTATTCCTAAACTCTGGATGTTTTCCAACGTACTTATTTTTGGAGCTGTCTTGAAGTCCTTTCTGGATGGAGAAGGGATATAAATCAGAACCCCAGAGAGAAAATGAAATAATGTCTTTATTTGGAATTTGATTAATGAAAAGGGTAATGAAACAAGGGACCTCTATTTTGGACCTTCACTTGGGCTACCTAAAGCCAAGGTCTGTGTGTTGATCACCGCAAATGAGGGAATCTGGAGGGAGGCTGATACAAGCATGTTCTCGAATCAGAGGCAGAACCCTTGCGTGCACAAGGTCAGCAACCATCACCCACCCTGGCCTCAGATTTTCACCTCAAACACACCTCACGCTTTTGTGTATCCATATTCATCCATGGATGCATCCATTCACACATGTGTCCCGCAAAGTTCCTGAAGGTCGCCTGGTGCTGGGGGCACAGTGGTAAGCTAGAGGAGATTAAAGGTACCTTTCCTCATGGACCTTCTAGACAGAGGCTCCAACCTATGTGCCTACAATTCCAAGGCCTCCTATTTCCTTTTCTGCACAGATACAAAAATTTAAAATATAGTGTAGGCAGAATGCTAAGATAGCCCCCAAGCTTCCCAACCCCTCGGTGCACACACCCCTTACATTCTCTCTCCTTTCAGTGTGAGCAGAGCCTTTGAGTGTAGTGGGCTCTCACTTCCACAATTAAGTTATATTCTCTGGCAAAATGGTTTTGCCTGTATAATTAAGGTTGCCAATCAGATGATGTTGAGTTAATCAAAGGGAGATTATGCCAGGTGGGCCTGACCTAATCAGGTATGTCTCCAAAAGACGTCAGAGAGATTCAAAGCAGCAGATTGTCCTTTTGGCCATGAAAAAAGCAAGCAAACCTGTTGCGAACTGCCTATGGCTGGAGTTGCATGGCAAGGACCTGAGGACAGTTTCCAGGAGCTGAGAGTGCCAGTTGACAGCCACCTACAAAATGGGGACTCCGTCCTCTGGCCACAAGGAACTGAGTTCGAACAATAACCAGTGACGTTGGAAGAGGCCCCTGAGCCTCACAGCCTCATCTGACACCTTGATTCAGCCTGGAGAGACTTGAGCAGAGGGGCCAGCTAACCCCCACCAGGATTTCTGACCTACAAAACTGTGAAATAATAAAGAGGTATCATCTTAAGCCAATTACATAATAATTTGTTTTATAGGAATAGAAAAATCATACAGACAGCATCTGCCAGATTGCTTTCCCCTTTTCTCCTAGTCCATCAGAGCTGAAACAATCCTACACTGAAATGATATTATCTCAGCCATAAATAAATAAGCAAACTGCCTCAGTTAATTATGCAGTGTGATCACAAAGAAACAAACTTATTCCCTGCACCAGAGAATGCTGATTGATAACCCTGTGACCACCACTGAGAAACATGGAAATATATACTACTTAACACAGCTGGGGCCAAGCTTGAACATCTGTGCTACATATGTGTACTTGACAAGCAATGCTTTGACATATGTCCCATTACATTTGGAAATTTTTCAGCCATTATTTCTCCAAATCATTTTCTACCCTCATCCCCTTCCCACTCTTTCCGAGATTCTAATTATACATATGTTGGATCCCTTAATATTGTTGTTGTCCTGTAAGTCACTCAGGCTCTGTTCTCTCTCTCTCTCTGACTCTCTCTCCCCCTCCCTTCCTCTCCTCTTTCTCCTTTTTCTCTTCCATTTAGAAATTTCACTGACCTTCTCTTCTGTAGCATCCAATTTCCTGTTAATCCCATCTCATAGAATTCCCACTTCAGATAGTGTCTTTTTTTTCCTTCTAAGTTCTATTTGGTTCATCTTTATATCAACCATATCTTTCCCCATCATGGTAATATCTTCCCTTAAACCCCTGCATTTAAAGAGAAAACCATAGTTTTATAACAGATTTTTAAAAAATCCTTGCTTTTTAATTCCATCATCACTGTATTTATAAATCTGTTCTTATTAATCATGATTTCTCCTGGTTAAGAATCCTACTTTCCTGTTCCTTTGTATGTCTAGAAACTTGGTCTGGATGTTAGATATTTTTTAATTTTACATGATCGCTTGCTGAATTTTGCTGTAATCCTCTGAAAAGTGTTGAACATTGTTTCGGCAGGTGGTTAAACTACTCGTGGAGGAGCCTGTTTCTTTCAAGAATTGTTTTTAAAATTCTTATGGGATGGATATAGAGTAGCCTTCACTCGAGAGCTAGTTTAGCATCTTTCCATGGAATGACCCTTCTAGAATCTCGACTGAATTTACCCTCTACTCAGTGAGGTCTTTCTATTCTGGATGGTGAGGAACTTAAATGATCCATGGCTCTGAGTGAGCTCCGAGAATTGTTCACCTTATTGCTTTCCAGCAGCTGTACTTGCCTTCTCAGCTGTTCTTTGTCTGGTCTCATGGTACAGATGAATATTTAGCCATAGACCCAACTTCCGAAACTCCTTCTCTGCCTGGCTCCCTCCTCTCAGGTACGGTGCCCTGCAAATGTTAGCTGCAGTTCTAGAGACCACTGGGTCCTACTTAGGTATGGCCTTCCCATGCCGCCACCCAGGAGCTGCCAATCCTTCTGCCTGGAATGCCTTCTCCTTCTCCACATGTGCCCCATATTCTCACGCTCCCTCTCAGTCACGGAAAACTCCCAATCTGCCAGATGACAAGCAGGGGCAGGAACCCTGCCTTGTGGACCTCTGTGTCCCCAGCACCTAGCACAGTTCCTGGCACAGAGTAGGTCCTTGACAGATTGTTTTTAAGTCAGCTTTAATCCATCTGCTCCACAAGAGAGGGAAGAGAACATGGGACAGCACAGACAGTGGGGAGCAAGGACGCGTGTGGGACCTAAGGCCAGAAGGAGGTGCTTGGCACAAGAACTACGGGAAGGAAATCTTTCTGAAGCAGACGGAGAGAGCTAGTCAGAGCAGGTGCACCATGGCCTCTCGCCGCCCGATCGTGGCATCGTTGGCCTTGATTACAGCCAACCCTGAAGAGCCCTGGGTCCTCAGCTACTGCTGTCGGAACAAGCGCTGCTCCCCCACCTCCCCAGCGCCAGCGCCACGCCGGAAGCACAACCTCAGAGTAGGACGTAACGGAGATGGCCCCTCCTTCTGCCGCTCCCGTGTCCCCGTGCAGCCTGCTCCAGCCATCCGGCCTCACGGAACTTTCTCTTCGGAAAAATAGGGCTCATGTGCCTCACACAGCTGTGGTGAGGATCAATGAGGCAATTCAGGGATCGAACAAGAGCCCCTTTTGTTCCATCTCTCTCTCAGCTCTGCGGGCACACAGTGGCCCGGCCACTCTCCTCTCTGACCATGCCTCCCCTCCCCCTCCCCCCCTCCCCCAGGTTAGAGCTTTCTCAATTCAGGCCAGTCGCTCGGGCTCCTCCTTGATTCGTGCATTTGGAAAATATCAATCTGGATGTTCCAGATCAGGGTTTTAGACCTGCATCAGAATGACCTGGGTGTCATGTTAAAAACAGAAATTTCTGGATCCCACCCTTCCCAGAGCCCAGGGCTCTATATTCTTAGTCCATTCTCCTGAGGATTCTAGAGGACTCTAAAGTGTGAGGGCCATTCGCACCTTCCTAGGGTGGTGAACTCCTTTCTATCCTTGTGGATCTTCGAAGGGAGGGGGCGTCTTACATGAAAAAATGCCCTGTTAATACTTCCTGCCTTCGCCCTGACTTTCTCCGGCAGGAACCAGATGTGGATAAGCTCACATTCTCAACAGTCCCTTCTCAATGGTGGAATTTGCAGCTGACCGCAGGAACTAGGTGGGTTCTGAGCGGAAACTGTGCATTCGGCTCAGGGCCAATTTGCTGACTAATGTCTGAGTTGCTTGGGGAATGGAGATTACCCCAAGCCAAGAGCATA
The DNA here is from genome assembly GCA_028534135.1 of Potos flavus. Classification (NCBI taxonomy): domain Eukaryota; kingdom Metazoa; phylum Chordata; class Mammalia; order Carnivora; family Procyonidae; genus Potos; species Potos flavus. Next base: position 4,379,498 of record CM052894.1, on the reverse strand, counting down.
GAGGGTCACAGGTCCCTGTCCCTTGGCACTCTGAGTGTGATGAAGGAGGAAGACGGATGTTCACCCCAATTTAAACAGGACTACATGCCCAGAAGCAGCATCCTTAAAGCCCCGGTTACAATTATCTGGTCCCAGGGGCCACGTCTCTGTGCCAGGCCTTGGGGCAGGGTTGGGGATGGCAGAAAAAGGCATATTGGAACTCAAACAGCAACAACTCACTTTTATGAGATGCTGTGACTCTGCCGGGCTTGAGGCCGAGCCCTTTTTAGAGATTCTCTTCCTCAATCCCCACAGCAAACCCAGGAGGTAGATACCATCATGGTTCACGTGAACACAGATGGGGAAACTGAGGCTCAACATGGTCAAGAAACTTTCCGAGGTCACTCACCTAGCAAGACCCCAGAAAGACTCAACCCAGCACCCTCACACTTAGCCACCATCCACCTGCCATCGCCCCTCCCTTGGTTTGACTAAAATGTGGACGCGGGTCCCCCCACCCGCATGCGCGACATTCTGATGGACGCTGGCTGCAACAGTGTCAGATTGATGTCAGGAGACTACAAGTGTTCTGGATTGAGCTGCAGGTCACCTACAACAAATCATTCATAGTGCAGCTCATCTGGAGACCTCAATCACCAGCTGTGTCTCCTGAGGCAACAAAACCAGTTTCAGCCCTCTGAGCCCCCTGCACCTCTTGAGAACCCTGCCCTCTGACGTCCAGCCTCCCACTGACCCAGGCAGGGAGGGGCTGGAAGAATGTGGCCAGTGAGCAGCACCGAGACCCAAGAGTGGTTGTTTCATCTTTCGCCTCCTGCGTTTCCCTCCTCCTGCATTTGCTCACTCCGACCGCAGGAAAACATTCGGCAAAGCCCAGAGTGGCATCTCTCGGGCCTGGTGGGACATGAAACCCACCCAGGGAGCGACTTCTCCTTCCAGCAACGATGGAGCAGACAGACGAAAGCTAGGAAGCCCTGGTGTCCAGATACCAGATAAAAAGCAACGGAGGTCTGCGATCCTGGAGGGAGGGGGCGTGAGAGAGGGAGCCCTAACTTGTCCCCACCGAGAGGCAGTGTCCAGGCTGCAGAGCACAAAGCAGAAGCTCAAGAGAGCCTGGCGTCTCACTGAGCAGAGGAGGCAGCGATCAGGACCCAGAGAAGCTGAGCCGGCTACAATTTGGGGCTAAACACTGAAGAGGAATGAACTGCAAGGAAAGAGAGTTCTAGCAACCAGCAACGGGTCCCTCCAGGCTTCGGCTGCATCCTGATTTTCGCATGCATAAGAGAAAACTGCATAAAACCAGAGAAAGAACTACCAGAAAGTGGTAGGGCAGACACATCTGAGACCCTACCCAGAGCTGGAAATAGCCCATGTTCCCACCGGCCCTGGTGGAAAGATCTCGCATACATGCGGCATTAAGTAGAGTCCTCGCAAGGGTCATACCTCTACGGTGGGGCTAAATTAGCCCTAGAGCAGGGCTTCTCAGCCTCTACACTCTGAACATTTCAGGCTGGGCAAGTTTTTGTTGGTGGGGGCAGAAGACTGCCCTGAACACGGCAGTATATTCCAGTATATTCCTCAGTATCCCGGGCCTCTCCTCACGAGGTACCAGCAGCGTCTTCCCCACGCTGTCACAACCAACGTGTCTCCAGACTTTACCAAACATCCCCTGGGGCCAAAATCTTCATTAATGGAGAACTAAGACCCTAGACTAAAGTGCTAAAAAGTCAGCCTCAAAAGGATCAGACTGTCTTCAAGTAACTTCACCTCCAAAGTTCAATGCTCTTTAAAGGAATACAAAAACTCACATCTGCTCTGGGTCACAGTGGCCTTGGCCGGGCTGTAGGCATACGTCGGTTTTGAAAGTTCACCGTAAGGAAACAACCCAAATGTCCATTGGCAGAGGAACAGATTTTTTTTAAATATAGTATATGCGCGCAATGGAATATTATTCAGGCTTAAAAACGAAGACACTCCTACCATTTGTGACCATATGGATAAAACTGGAGGACATTACATTCAGTGAAATAGGCCTATCATAAAAGGACGAATGGGGCATTGATTCACTTAAGAGGTAGCTAAACTAGTCAAAATCATAGAAGCAAAAAATAGACGGGTGGTTGCCAGGGGCTGGGGAAGGGGAAATGGGGAGGGGCTGCTCCGTGGGAGTAGGACTTCAGTTACGTGAGATAAACAAGTCCAGAGCTCTGACTACGACACAAATGCCCACAGTTAACACCGTGGGATTACACACTTGAAAGTATGTTAAGAGAACCGATCTCAGTTAAGTGTTCTTACCAACAAAAAATAAACAAAAAAGTAAGTAACATGCGCAGAACACAGGAAATGTTCAGCGGTAATGGATCTGTGTAGCACTGATTGTGGTGATAGTATCATGGGTGTGTGCATATGTCCAAGCTCATCAAAATGTATGCATTAAATGTGTGCAATTTTTGCATATCAAAAAATATAACCGTTGGCCATGATTCTTACAGTCAGCCAGAACTGAGCATCACTGCTAAATCCAAAAAAAAAAAAGACGAGTAGGATTATCGCATACAGAAACTTTCTCTGGCTCATCTGATGAGTAAATGTATTAGAAACTATCACCTAAGAGAAGACGGATGGATGAGACTTCACTTGCATGCCCCAGCCTGTGCCTCTCATTGGAAAGTTCTCAACAATCAATCAGGAGGTGCCAGCTCATATCCACACTCCGGGAGATGCAAGCACATCTCTCAGTTTCACGTGGTTTCCCTCCTGAAGGTGGAAACACGAGCCCTGCTCGGCTTCAGAAGGACTCTGGGGATGCGGCCATGCTTGCGATGTGGACAGCGGCCAGAACTCAAACAGAGCTCTGCCGCATTACTCAGTTCTGTCTATTTTTATGTCTGAAGTTTATCAGGTATCTACGAGGGAAGAGAAAGACCCTTAGCATACTGCGTTTTTAATAGTTTGGGGTCAGCAGGGATCAAGGCTTTGGAAACAAGAATCTTCAGCACCCTGGCCACCATCTGCCTCCCATCCTACTTATGTTTCAGACAACAGGTTCCATTAAAGGTCTGCCATTCGTACTAAAAGGCAATTGAAGTAAGGGAATGAGTGTGGTTGGACTGCCCCTGGGACAGAGTTGGGCCGAGTCACCTCTCACATCTGACGAGAGGCAGCATCTCCAAGCGGTAACACAGCCCAGGACTAAGGCTGTAGTTTTAGAGAAATGCCAGTTTTAGACATTAAACTCAACTCCTGTAGATTTGTAGGTCCTCATGGGAGGGACTCAAAATCCCTAGGGTTTTTACAGAAACAAAATTTCCAAAACTCACTTTTGCTGGAGAACCATCTAGTTTCTTTAACTAGTACCTTTGTGCATTGAGAGTTCGTTTAGTGACCTTGTTCATTTCTCACCCCATCGGGTACTTTATGGTCACAGCCCAGGGAGGTTAACCCATGGCCTGGGAGCTAGTGAGGGAGAAGGGATCACCGGGGCCAAGTCTAACAGGGCCCCGAGGCTGTTAATTGGGCTCTATCATCAGTTCAGCTTGGAAATTGAGCAGGGAAGTTAACGTCTTCCTGGAATTCCTAATGTAAATGGTGCTGACATGCCCCCATGGGAATAATATGAATAGCTTGATGGATATGGACTATTTTAAATTTTGAAATGTTTGCTTCTAAAAGAGCAGAGCTCAGAAGTAAGAGGGACAGGAGGCACAAGTAGATGTTGGTTTTCCAACTTGGCCTGCCCTTGAGCAAGGTGGGCTCTGTCTAGACCACTTCCCAAATCACGGACAAAGAGGACCACCCAGTTGAGGGCCTGATTGCCGTGGGAGGGTCTCAGACTCATTTTAACGTAAGAATTAAGATTCCAAGTTACTATCGAGCAGCAGGCACCCAACTTCCACTTGTTGACTGTAACTGGTAATTGGGGGGTGGGGGGCAGGGACACAAAAAAACCTGATAGCTGTGGCTATCAGCATACCTGAAGCTTTCTCCAATCTCCTGCAAAGATGCACTTTTCCACATTGCCACTTTCACTGTTGCTATGGGAATAAATGAAGTTTTATTCATTAAAAAAAATGGGGACACAAGAGCTGCTCTTTGTCACTTAAGGTTTAAATTGAAGCCATGAACACTCCTGTAAAATGCAGGATGGTATGATTCAACAAGTTTTTCTCTGAGGATCGAAAACTAACCTGAATGGAAATTATACAATGATAAAATTCTGTCCCCATCTGATTAATTACTTGTGAATAATAATATCTCTGGTTTCTTTCAATTATATTCTAATTGCACACCTTTTGCTCTGATTGATTGGGCAATGAACTAATGAACAATTATTACTGAATTTAATTAACACCATTATTTCTGTGGCCTTTATATCTCTGTTGTGAACATGGAAATTCACAATCCCAGGGCTGGAACTGGAAGAAGCCAGCCCTGAACCCTGCAGAACAGGTTCTCGCATTGCCCTGGAATAAGGAAGCCCAGGGCAGGAACAAAAGATCTGGAGTCTTTGCCAGCATTCATGCTGAAGGCTCTCCTAACAACAGCATCAACAATCAGAAAGGTTACCATTTCAAAAACATTAGTAATTCACATGTTACATTTTTCCAAAGAGATAGGTAAGTGAGCTATATAGGAGTCAATTACAATGACATTCATAATTTATTCCATGTACAACAAAGAGCTGATCAGATTTCATGCGTGTTTATTCTGAAAGATAACTGCTCGTGGCTAAGCCTAGTCGCAGCATACAAATATGTCTGAGTGATGTGTTTATCTCACTTTGACATTCTAAACTCCAAAGTTCTCCTCTTCCCTCCCCCCCCCCACAAAGTAGCTTCTGTTTAAAAATTAGAACTCACTCTAAAAAAGAAAAGGCCATTCTTACAGGCCTAGCTTACTTTAATTCGATCAAGGCAAGTCATAGATAATTTTTCTACATAACACGTCCGGAAACAAATGGGAATTTGTTTTTAAAGACAGATGATTACAAACTTACAGAGCTAGGAATATTTAACTCACAAGAAACATACTGCCGTTTCTAAATGGGGCTACAAATTAACTTGGTAGTCACTATTAAATGTTTGCAAATGCAGATGTGTGTCATGTGTAAATGACATTCATCTGACAGGCTTCCCCCTTCCCCTATTTCAAAAATGGAGAGAAGAGATGAAAACGTCCTTTCCAGGGGCGCCTGGGTGGCTCAGTGGGTTAAAGCCTCTGCCTTCCACTCAGGTCATGGTCTCACGGTCCTGGGATCGAGCCCCACATTGGGCTCTCTGCTCAGCGGGGAGCCTGCTTTCCCCTCTCTCTCTGCCTACCTCTCTGACTGCCTCTCTGCCTACTTGTGATCTCTCTCCCTCTCTGTCAAATAAATAAAAATAAAACCTTTAAAAAAAAAATAAGTCCTTTCCAAATTTGTTGAGGGAACACAACAAACAGATGATTAATTTATGGGACCAGATAAAACACCTGAATGGTGCGTCTGATGAGGAGCGCCTCCGTCTCCCTGAATGAGGCTGTGTGCCCCCTGCTCCCCGCCCAGGTTTGGCCATACCTCACAGCGGCTAGCTGTCTGCTCCGCTGTCTTCAGGCCTTGATACCTGTGGATGATGCAAACTTTGGCTCTTCTCTGGGAGGGGAACCAGTTAGTCTTCACGAAATCCATGACCATCACATGGTTTTTCAACTCGGTGCTAAATGTTTTTATCTGAAAAGTCCGGTGCACAGACAGTTCCGTGTGGCGCCCAGTGGACCCCTCCCGATGAGTTTTTGCAGGAATTCCAGAGTGCCGCATGATACTCGGAATCTTGTGACTTCAGCCAGTGAGCCTGGCAGACACAATTTTCTTTGTTGAATCCAGGTATTGAGTGCAGCAGGAGGGACTTGGGAAGGGCCCTAGCTAGGACCTCGCCGGGTGGCTTCCAAGTCCAGAGCTCGTTCTTCCCAGATCCCAGCTGCCGAGCGGGCAAGATGTGTGCGTGTGGAAACCTCAGGGATGACCTTTACGTGCCTTAAAAATACTCTGTCTGGCCGCTGTCCACCCGTCTCCAGCACTTCTACCTGTGTTCTCAGGTCATTCGAAGTCGTCTCTGATTTCAAAGACACATTTCTCTTTCCCACTGTATTCAAGTTCCGCATGCGGACTCTGCCCGTGACCGTGAGGTTCCATATACGTTCTCAGTGTCAGACCCCTCAAATCCAGATGAATTATTTACTGGGCTCTACAAAGAAGCCAGGACTGATCACTGCTGCTTTTTAGAATTCCTGCTTTTTCTTGCCAGGGCTGAAAAGAGCGAGTGCGGGCTCCCGCCGACACAAAGAGTGACCTCAGCCCTGGAGAAGATAAGAAACACATTCAAGGGAAGAAGAGAGCCCGACACAAAAGGAGTGATGGCTGCAAGCAGGCACGGAAAGCAGGGCTCTGTTAGGAAGCGCTGAGTCCTGAGGGTGGGGGTGCGGGGGACGCGCTAGCTTCGTGACTCTGGTGGCTCTGGTCCCAAGCCAAACATGCAAAGTCCTGTCACCAGGCTGAGCCTCTGTCTCCCATGAGGAAAACTGGAATAATCCTACCTGCCACTCACAGGGACGTCGGGAGGACCAGGTGAGCGAAATAGCGAGGAAAGAGCCGTGTGTCCTACGGTCACACAGGTGGCATTTCCAAAGCATGGTTGCGTGTCTCCCGCCCAAGTTACTTTGCACAGTCCACCCGACGCCTATGATGTCGCGGGGACGGACACGATGCTGAGAATACTGGCTTGTGAATCATTTGGAAATGCAGGTGCGTGATGTGCTCCTAGTCACTTCATTTCACGTTCTGGTACCATTTCTGTTAACCCAGTAATTTAGAGGGTGAAAATTACAAGCCTTGGATCAAGGGCTGGGCCAGGAAAAAGCTGCTGACAAGCACGGTGGCCGTGTTCCGAGTCCTCACACAGCACTCTCCTCTGCGGACGACTCCCCCTTGGCTCTCAGCACAGATGCCCCTTGAACAACGCTCCCGCCCCACTCGAAAGCTACTGCGGGGGAGTGGGGGGGAGGCTAAATGAGGAAGTGCCTCCGAATGCGTTTCCTGAAACAGAAGGACAGTCCCGGGGCCCGGAACCACACCCCCTCCTGCCGTAGGCAGCAGCTACGACCTGGACTGGGAATGCTGACCTTCCACCTTTTGAGGCAACGGGAACACTGAAGCTGAGAATGAACACGAAAGAGAGGGAAAGACTTCAGAGATAATCGAGACCAACATGCTCATTCGAGGGTTCGGACATGAGACCCATCGTCATTCGCTGTGATCCCCACAGTGAACTGGGGCTTCCTGTTCCTTAAGCAGAACACCGTCCGTTCTCCCTGTGGTTCTCCCAGGATGTCAAGGACATTGTCTAGACCCGACGGATGGCAGCATGGGTCCCACGGGAAGGGCGACACACCAGGATGCAAGCTCGAGAGCCAAGCTGGACACCCCCCCCCCCCCCAGTGAGTTACGCCACGGGGGCCATCTTCAATTTGGAAGCTCTGTGATAAAGACCGCCAGGGAAGAAATTTGAGCAATAAAGAAATAAAATTAAACAAGGACGCCAAGAGAAGAGGGTATCCACTTGGCTCTGGGGGCTGTCAAGGCCACTGCCAATGTCCAGACAGTCACCATTTGAACCAGCTCCTACTGATGCCTGTCTCCATCCAGCAGTTCCTTCAAGCCAGGAAGGGAGGGAGGGAGGGAGGGAGGTAGGAGGAAGGGAGGGAAGGAAGGAGGGAGGGAGGGAGGGAAACGAGGGTGGGTTTTTCCTATCAGCACAGCACATACCAAAGGATGCTGTGTAATGCAGGGGCTGTAGAACTGCCCATCCCACTGCATTGAGACCCGAACCCATGGCTGGCTTGGGACCAGAGCCGTCAGGAAGCTAGTGTGTCCCCCGCACCCCCAACCTCCACCCTATGGCTCACTGATCGTTGGGTGGCCGCCAGTGACAGCCACGTGCCACAGGCAGCGTCAGCCACGTGTCTGTGGAGACTCCAAAGACCACCAAGGCTGTAGGTGGCTCTTCTCTCTCCCGAGGCCACAGGCAGGATCTGGGCTCCAAGCATCCATTGCAGCCACAAGAGAAAGCAGTAGTGTGACCTTGCCTAGGTCCCCAGAATTCTTGGTCCTTGGCCCTGGAACGAAACCCCAGGACTGTCAGATCCAATCCCTCATCCTACGGAGCAGGAAGCAGAGGCCCGGGGGAAGGAAGGAGCACAGCTGGGGGGACGGACCCCCAAACTGGCATGTGATTACAGACAAGCCCCCTCCCGGCAGCCGTCAGTTCCTTTGCCACCACGCCCCTGGCAGCTCCGCGTCGGGCCTGTGATCCACGTTGTACGTGGACAGAGCGACAGCGGCTCCCCATCCAGGGCTGGCCTCCTGGGGCAACGTAGCAGATCCTTTGCAGATGGAGGCCTCCTCCTGCCTGGGCCGCCGCGGGGTGCTTGGGGGGCAGGGGGTAGGGCCGTGCAGCTCACACCCCCAGGCCAGCCTTGGAACCAGCGCTCCTCATTCTCAGCAGGGCCACGCCCCTCCCCCACAGTCCAGTCACGGCACCGCCCAAGTTCAGTCTCAAAGTCAGAAGCCCCTGCTCCCTCGGGCGCTCACGACGCTGGCCCTGCCACCTGGGACGAACTGCCAACCTCGCTCTGCCTCCGTGTACCCACCTGTGTGAGAGGGTGACAACAAGACCCCGCTCCTAGGGCTTCTGTGAAGATGGAAGGAGCTGAAACGCGTGAAGGGTGGGACAGCCTGGCGCTGGGCGCGTGCCCGACAACCACCAGCCACTGTCACCCTGAAAGGGCCAGCAGTCTAAAGTAGTGAACTCCCAGACACATCATTTTAATAAGGCAGGAACACCGGTCGGGGGAAACAGGGACTGGACTGGCGCCTGAGACCTCACGCCCAGGACTGCCTCCGCCGTGCGGTGGCGCCCAGAACGGGGGGCGGGGGCCGCCCTGCTGCATTCAGGTGCGGCACGGAGACGGCGCCCCCAGAGCGGCCCGGGATGGGCCCTGTGCGAGGAGGCCAGAGCATGGGAAACATTTATAAAGTATCTATTTTTTAAAACTATTCAAATGCAAGTTTTTCATGTGAGATACAAACAAAACAAGAGAAAAACACCCAGTGGAAGGAGGAAGTACCAGGCACAAAGCCACACTGAGCTAATCTCACCGAAGGACAGAAAGCCAGTCATGTCTACCCTCGAGAGAGAACAGCACTGGACACTGTGATGCCATCTCCTGGGCCCGTATCACCCAAGGACCCCGAACGCTGTTCTGTGACTTCTCCCCCCAACCTCCACCCCATGGAAGATGCGCTGTCTTATTAGAACACCTTGTCTCTGACCCCAGCTGGCTCGCTCAGGGGTGTGCACACAGCTGGAAAGGGGCCAGAGTCCTTCCTGGAGAATCTCACGTCCTGGGACTGAGCAAGAGTGCTGGCGGAGGCCACGAGACGGCGCATGCCGGCCACTGTTGGTGGAGGGGGCAGCGGTCACAGAGAGAGGCAGAAGCCAGAGTTGGGAGCATCCTGAGGGCTCTGAGCCCTGGTTCCTGCCTGTGGGTTCAACGAGAGACTCTAGTATCTTTCTAGTACTTTCTCCTGTAGGCTTAAGCTATTTGGATGGAGGTCCTATCACTTGCGACCAACAGAGTTGGGGCAAAGCCCTTGAAAATTAATTCATGTATTAAACAAACACATCCAAAGTCCTTGTGTGTACCAGGCATTGCCAGCAGCAGAGACACACAGATGAAACTCCCACTGTTTTCACAAGGAGCTCGCTGCTCAGAAGGGGGCAGATGGACACAAGCGGTTCCTCCCAGCCCAGGGAGTGCTTTCTAGGAGGGCAGTTTGCACCAAGCTGAGGACGACCTAGAGAGACCCTCGTGTAGGATAAGATAGGGCACGGAGTCTTGAAGGGTAAGGGCTGTGCTGCCTGCCCCCTGTGGCTGGACCAAAGTCACCTGCAGGGGGTCCCTTTTTCCTTTCTGTTCATACATTTTGTCATCAAGCACAGGACCAAAAATGGGGAAGCACTAACCAAAACCATATTTACTGCAAATAATCGTCACTCCACAGAAAACAACTTTCTGAATCCTTTGCTGTGTTTTTTTCTGAAACCAAATCACTCAGTCAACTATAAACATTAGATCTCTGACCTTATTAATGTCCTGCAGAAATTCTATTTAATTTCCCCAAATTGGTCCCTAAGGTGGCTGACTAAAACCGTAACATCATTAGCAATTGCTATCCAATGACACCACATCAACATAAACGAGGCTTGAACGTGTTTAGTGATGAAATATATGTGAAATTAATCTCTTATTTCTCCCTTGCCCCTGACACAACATGCAGGGCTGCATAGAATGCGCAGTGAAGTATTTAAATAACGAATTATTCAAAAAGAAAAGGAACTGCAGGTACCTGATGCCAGAAATTCACGCCTGTGAATTCTTAATCTGTTCTCCAATGGGATTAGCATTTACGACTATGAAAGATGTCCTAATTATGCAGAGTTTCAGAGTTTATTTTCTGCAGGGCCTACGCAGACCTAAAAAGCATTAGGCGACAATAAAACCAGATGACTATGAATTTCTGAATTCATAATTTGGTTTTCCTTTCGGGGGGGCGGCATTTTTATTTATGGGTGCTTCACTCATCAGGTGGGAGCTGAAGTTCTCTCTCTTCTCAAAGGCACCGTGCTCACTGTAAGTGCAGCTAAACCATCAGCCTCTCAAAACAGAAGTGTGGAATTCACAGGGCTGTTGGACATAGGACTAATGCAATGTATGTCTCCTCCTCTTTCTTCCCACCCGCTGGGGTTCTAGGACAAAACAGGAGGCTGAGAATGGCTGATTATGGGATCTTGTACCCTTTAACCCAGTTAGGAAGGGAATGCAAGTTTGCTCGATGAATGCCATTGCCTTGCAAGTCAAGTGCGAGTGTAAGCTGTGTGGGGCTAGTGCATTGGTTGTAGTGATGGAAAAGGCTTCATCATTTCCGTGATCAGTTACAGGCACTCAATAAATATTTGTTCGGTGGATGAATGAAATGAAAAGGTATCAGCTGTCTTTTCTTATAGGCATGCCTCTTCCTTATCTATCAGTGGAAAACTTCTTTTTCTACTTCTTTAGACAACGTTGGAAATTACAATGATTTTATATGTCCGCCAGCTTTCCAAGAGGAAGTAGCAAAACCAGGGAGAAAACTGGAGGTAGTGGCCCAGGCAATATTGCCAATTCACCCACACGGCTCATGTTCTTCCCCCTTCAGCAAGCGATCAATAATCATTCACTTAGCACCTACTGGGGGTTCGGTTCTGCGGCAACTACTACAATTACACATTCAAAGCCACTTCTAAAACCTAAGCAATACACCTTCAGGGAGAAATCCTATATCCCTCCTTAAGGCTCACTGAAAGGAGTGCATGATTTGAAGACAATGAATGGTATTTTCATATTTTCCTCCAATGAGTGAACAGATTTTGAATAAAGAAAATCAATGACTTTGTTAGAAACTATGCTTGATTCTAAAGCCATGTTTTAGTAAGCAAGAAGGGGGGTGAAGATTAGGTTGAAATTTTAAGGAAACATCAAACTCAGTTTGCCATTTACATCCCGGATCAGTTTTACCCAGAAGAAAACCCTGGTGTGTTGGCCACTGCCCTCCCACGAAAAAGGGATGCCAGGCGGGGCTGGGGACAGCAAGTAGCAGGGCCTACTGCTATGACCTGAGCATAGACGCTGCACTTTCTCCACGTGTACTTCTCGCAAATGCAATCATTGTCACTCCTGGCCATGTTTCCTTTCTGGTATGAATTTAATTTCTCAATGAAAGTTTTGAACAAATTCTTGAAATGCAGTATTTATCAATCACATACCCAAGCGCCATGGGAAACTGCAGAACTAGTGCCCTCCAATGGTGTAGCCTCCACTGACCTCCCAGATCTTGGGAGACCTTGCCCAGTCCAGATCCCTCCTTGCCCCTGGGGCAGCAAGTAGACGGCGGCTTGGGTGGCACCCAGACTCTCACGCTCAATGCAGAGTGGCCGGCCCCTGTGGGGACGAGGCCCAGATCCCAGGCCTCAGTTGGCATATATCGAAAGAGAAAGGCCTTCTACCTGCACACCCACCTGTCAGTCTAGCTCATGTCCCGGGCTAGGTGGCCCTGTCCCAGGCAGAGGAGGGCCTTTCTTTGAGCCCCCAGAGAATCCACTTACTTAGTACCAAGGTGGTTCCCTCCCTACCGCACGTGGCTAGTCGGGTCACCCTCAAACACCAATACCAACAGCCAGTATGGGCCGATTACTGATTTCCCAAACATTATAAAAATTGGTTCTGTTTCAATGATCGTCTGTGCATGTTCATGCATGCACACGCACATACACTCACACACACACACGAAGATGTGTAACCGTCTGTGTGTTTTCTAAAAGTAAAATAGGCCCAGTACAATCTGCCGTTTAAGTCATTTCATATTTATGTAAGAATGTTCAAGGCACGTCACCTGTCCCTCAATGCATATGAGGTCAGCAAACTTCGGCCTGTGAGCTAAATGCGGCCCTCAGTCAGCAGGTTCACCTGGCCAGTGGGGTCTGGGGACTGGCAGATCCCAGCGGACAGGCCTGAGATGCACTTCATAACGCTCCGTCAGCAGGGCCCGTGATGGAGCGCGAGTTGCCGGGGCTGGCCAGCCTCCCGGTGCTCCTGACCCGGCCTTTCCAGCTTCCCAGGTGCTTTCAGCCCGGGTCCTCACTCACTCCAACTCCTGGGGTACACCGTCCAGGTCGGCTGCCACTGCAAGTGGTTTCCCAGACTCTGCTCTCAGGAGAACCCAGACTGAGCCCAATTCCAACTTGCCTATTGCACCCCCTCACCGTGCCCCGGATGGCTCAGGGATCTCTTCATCGAGTGACCGTCCCTCCCTTGACTTTGAACTCTAGTGCCCCAGACCCTTCGGTGGTGCCCATTCTGCTCTCACTGGGATCAGTATCAGAATCTCCATTAGGTCCTTCTAAACATCCAGCTCAGTGCCTTGCTCATAACTGAATCCCAATAAATGTTCATTACATGCAATAGCACAATAACAAACGAGTCACATACGAGAATGAGGGATAAATCCTGTGTATAAGATTACTGCCAAGGTCCATGAATCAACCTTCATCACAGGACGTGAGTCACCACCATGTAAAGCACCTGGGTGACTTAGAAGTCCAGGAATGCTTTCCATGGCCCCACCTGAGGGTCTCTGTCTTTCCCCTGGAGGCACCCCAATGAAGGACCGTCCAACACTCTGGCAGATCACAAAGAGGCCGCTGCATGCCACCCTCTAGGCGTTCCTCTGATTCCAACCTGTCTTCAAGGGCATGTAAGTCTGACAAAATATCCCCAGGGGTTATTCTTAAACACACGCCAAAGGAGTAGAGGGCCATCTTCTGTTGTTCAAAGACAGGTGAAGGGAAAGGGTAAATACCGACCAAGTGGCATTTGCCTCCGTGGTCATCACTGCGCATCACCGGGCACGAGTACCAGGCATCACTGTTTGGACCTCATTGTTAGGCACCAGCAAAAACACGGACCCCCGAATGATGAGCTCCTCTCTCCCACCGTTTCTCCAGATCTTGCAAGCATGGGTACCTTGAGCCTTTTCTAGGCCCATCCCTACTATAAGAAGGGGCACAGTAAATGTTTGTTGAGTGGCTAACTGCTCTCCCGTTATAGGAGTCTCCTTACTGGGCTCTAGTCACAGGTTTGGATATAATGCAGCAAAATACCACCTCTTCAGAACAGGACTCCCTTTCTATGTTGCATTTGGAGGGATCTCGCCTGGTAGACCAACCTCTCCAGCCACCGCCAGCGACCGGCTGAGAGGCCTCCAACGAGACCTCCACGAGCCAAGGGGCACGAAAGAATTGCAGCACCCTCACTGGCAAGAGAGTGGGACCCGCCGGACCCATCTGTCCAGCACGTGCGTCCAGGGCACGCTGTCCACCTTGCCTGCTTCCTGTGCCCGGCACCTGGCAAGGGACGAGGCCAGGCCAGCTCACTGTGCAAATCGGCGCTCTCCCCTCTCACAGCCCCCCAGGCTCTCACCTGTGACTCTTCATTCTTGGCTGCTCTGCCCCGCCCCCGCCCCCAGCCAGCCACTTGACCAAAGGCAAACAGACCTCGGGTTCCATGTCTCTTCCCCACGGGCTGACCACAAAGCGCTCCCTCCTCAGGTTTCCTGCCTGCTTTCTCTCCCCTGGCTTCGGTTTCCCTCTGGGCTCCTCGCCCTGAAGTTAAAATTCGAATCGGATGACAGCCCTATTTTTAAGCAACGGGAAGGGCCTTCTTTTGGGGAACCAAAATGAAGGCGGAATAGGGCCTGACCAGGCCGGGACCCTCTTTGAAAAGAAGAAAATAGAAATTCTGAGAGTTTTTGTTTTTGTTTTTCACACGAAGAATTCATCCTGCCAGCCCACTGGAAGAGCTAAAATAGTTTTAAAAGTTCTAGCCTGGGTCCTCTAAAGAGGGGAGTGTCAGCCCTGCGGGGGTCCCAGCTAGAAAAGGCCTCATCCAGCGTCCAAGCCCAGGTCCCTCTGGACGGCTCTTGCTGTCCACAGTGTCCAGGCTCTCCCACTCCCGCTCCTGTCTCGGCCTGCACACCCTTGAGCCCACTGGAATTTCGGCGAGGCCGTGCTGCCTCTTGCTCGTGGATTCACGTGCGCCCAGATGGCAGGCACAGCTCTTGGCAGTAGGAATTCCAAGTCAAGCAAAACACAGTTCCTGATCCGCACACTGCAGGTGGGAAGGTAAAATGGCGCGACGACTATGGAAAACAATATGGCGGACCCTCAAAAAACAGAACATGCCACCACCATGTGACCCCGTAATTCCACTTTGAGAAACGCGCCCGGGAGAATGGAAAACAGGGTCTCGAAGACATCGTTGTACCCCCACATTCACAGCAGCATTACTCACAACAGCCAAAGAGCAGAAACAGCCCGCGTGTCCATTAACGGCTGAATGGATAGATGAAATGGGGTGGAATATTACTCAGCCCAAAAAGGAATGAGGTTCTGACACGTGGTATGACAAGGATGGATCGTGGAGACAGGATGCCAAGTGAAATGAGTCAGATACAAAACAAAAACCACACTAGGAGTCCACGTACCTGAGGCACCTGCAATAGTCACAGAGATGGAAGGTGGAATGGAGGTTTCCAGGGGCTGGGGAAGGCGGGAGAGGGCAGTTATGACCTAACGGTTATGGGTTTCAGCTTTGCAAAGTGAGAAGGTCCTGGAGATGGATAGAGGTGATGGTAGCACCCAGTGGGAACGTACTTACTGCTGCTGGCTTGTATACCTCAAAAGGGTTTTAAGACAGTACCTTTTGTTAGGTATATTTTACTGCAATTAAAAATAACTTGGGGGGCACCTGAGTGGCTCAGTCAGTTGAGCATCTGACTCTTGGTTTCGGCTCAGGTCATGATCTCAGGGTTGTGAGATCGAGCCCCACGTCGGACTCCACGCTCAGCCAGGAGTCTGCTTGAGAGTCGTTCCCTCTCCCTCCCCTTCTGCCCCGCCCCCGTTCCCTCTTGCACGTGCACGCGTGCGCGCACACTCTCTCACTCTCTCTCTCAAATAATCTTTTTAAAAATAGTAATAATAATAATATATTTTTTTAAAAATGGTCCCTGCTTTCGAGGAGGTTGAAATCCAGCAGTTCTGGGACAGTGGTCTCCCAAGCTGGTCTAGGCGCCTCCGCAGATACTATTCTCTGGTCCACGGGGGGGATGGAAGACAAGATGGCAACTTTAGGTATGCTTAGTTTTAACTCATCTTTTAAAATATCATATAGAACTGGTTCCATAAAGTACTATATTAGTACAATATAGTTCATGATCACACCCTATAGACAAAAATTGGGTCTATATCTGGAGTGAACTAAAACTTCCTTCCCGGCGAGGCAGACTGACTGGATGCTGTCTGAAGCCCACAGTCTTACAAGGATGGGCTTTCGCACCTCTGCAGAGGGCAGCTAGACCCTTCCCTAAATTGGAATAGTTTCTTCCTTGGGGCAGGGTAAGGGTCGGGGCAGGATAATAATCCAAGTTGTGCTGATAACCACAAGTGGCAGTGGGATGTGGCCCCCAGACCACCAAACCCAGTTGGGAAGGGCAGTGGAGGGTTTAAGAACAATGACCTTGTTCCCCTCCCCTTTCTGCAGGGGAGTCAAGGAGCGTTTGTGCATTATTCTCTCTGGGGGCTTCTGCTGCGGCTCCAAGGACTGCTTGTCACTCTGCAAAACTGTGGGCAGCTGAGCCTAGCAGAGCCATTGCCACATCATTACTGCCTCTGGTCCTGGCACCAGGCTTGAGCACTTACCCCGAAGTGATGGGACGGGCTCTCTCCCCACCCAGATTAGAACCTGCCCTTAGGTGTCCCACTGTGGTTGATCTTCTTGGAGCCCCTACTCTCAAGGAACATGTGACATGCTCCTCTGGGATGAGGTAGATGGCACTGCCCGGGGCTGCCTCCTGCTAGCCTCCAGCTAGCCCCCAACAGTGTCCTCGGCCATCTTCCATCTTGGGTGAATCCCGGGTCTACCCTGGAGGAATTTCTCAGGCTTCCAAGATCTGGGCTCTTGCTCATCCCTGATCTGGGCATGCTGGGAGACACTGGTTCCTTGTGCATGGAACAGGAGGGGGCCCTGAAGTCTGGACCTTCGATGGCCATCTCTCCCCTGGGGACCAAGCTGACAGCAGGGAAGTCAGCATGGACACACAGAAAGCAATGAGATCCTTGATGCCAGGGAGCTGCCAAATCGAAGTATCCCCAAAGCCCACCCTACGTTGGACTCGCCAGCCCCACATGCAGGTAAATCCCAGATACTACTTAACCTCACTTTGAATTCACTATTGGCACCCAAAAGCACGCTAATTGCATGATCTTTGATTTGGTTCCATTGCATTTTTATTGCTGGCCTTGGACGTCGCTCAGCCTCCTACTATTTCCAGTAAGAAAGAGTGGGGCAGGGAGAGAGATGCTGGCTTCCGCGCCCCATCCTCTGTCGGGAGCCGTCCTTCATCATGCAGTCATCGCCGACCCTTCCGATTCCAGCACCACTGCTCTCTACAAATGCACCCAAGGCCAGACGCAAAAGGCAACAGGAAGGAGAGACAAGACCGTGAGTATCTACTTGGAGCGGGGGCGGGGCTGAGCGCCAAGACTTCAAGCATCTCTGTTACTGTCACTCAGGTCCCCATAGCTGCCTCATTGTCTTCCTATCTCACCTGTCTGCCTATTAGGGGACGCAGGGCCATTTTTTATGTTTTCTTATATCTCAGCCAATTGTGTTCACAGGATGCTTCGTACCCAGTGATCTTTAATCTGATTAATAGGCTTAAGCCCCATTTTTATGTTATCTTGTCTTGTCCTGCTTTTGTTCTATCAATCACGGCACTGTGTAGAAAGAAACCAAACTATCATTAACAGAAGCTTATTCTTCCCCAACTCGTTTATCCTGGTCTCATTTATCTTGCTGTTCTCTTTCACCTGACTTCCTTCAAGGATTACATGAACACTCACATGTATTAAATTAGAAAAATATACAACCTCGTAACAAGGAGTTACATTTGCATAAAATACTGCCACCTGACAGCCCCTCACGCCACTGTTGACGAGGCAGGCTTGTACGTGAAGTTCAAGGCTGCTGTGCCATACACAGCAGGTGTCTTCCTTACCCATTGTAAACCAAGAATATCGTATCGTTCTTGAAATACATAAAAGGACCTGGCATTTTTTTTTTAAATAACTGATGGTGAGTTGTTTTCTACACTTAAGAATGTTTATGGTAGTATTAATTACCTACAACAGTTACTCTCAAGTTTGTCCTTGCTATGTTCTCTCCAGCAGATTCTAGCTGACTGACAGCTTCTCTTTCCAAAGAGAGCTCTTTAAGTCACATAATCCCACTGACTGCAGATAATGATTGGGTAAGGGATGAGGGCTTTATTCAAGCTTAGCCAATTAGGTTTCCTCAGAGAAGGTTTGTGATCGAGGACATAAAGCGACAGAGTCAACTGCTTAGGTATGACCCACTAGGAAGGCGATGGGATTGAGTGCCGCCATTTTGGGCCAGACAGAACCACGCACATGGGGATGACCAGAGAAGCTGGGCTTCACAGGGCAGAAAAAAGCAGACTAGCAACAAAGATGAAGGGGGAGGGGGAGAAAGAGATACCAGGACACTCTACTCAGGCTTGCCTGTCCTCATTGTGTTTAGGATCCAAGGAACACATTTTTATTCTAACCCTAAATCCCACCTTCTTGCTCCTTCATGAGTAGACTTCTGTATCTTGGAATCGGGCAATGATGCTGGCTAGGATGCTTTGGAGGATGCAGCCTGAGCATCTGGGGGCCTCTCATCAACTCCTCTTTCTCAATACCAGAGGCTTCTCCCAGGCAGTCAGCTTCACAAGCTCTGACTTTTTTCTTTCTTTCTAATTTACCAGCTGTTCATGAATGGCCTCTAGAGAGGATTTCAGGGACACACTGCCAATTACCTTCTGAGAAGAAGCCCAAGTCGTCATGATGGGAACTTCCAAGGCTTAGTGCACTCATGCTTTGGTTATAACTAATAGAATTTTCAAGTCGAAAGGAACTTTATATAAAAGAACCATATGGCCCAAATTTGCAAGATAATCCTGATTTCAAATATTCTGTTCAATGTTCAGCCAATCTACTCTTATTTTTGTTTCAGCAAATGTTCTCCTTCCTTCTTCTGCTGGAGATCAGAGACTAAGCAGGGCCCCAGTAGCTAATCTCGAGGAGGTCATAGTCTAGCGGAAGGTTAAACAAGGACAGTGTGGTAGGATTCCTTGGGACTACAAATGACACAAACCCTCTTACACGAGCCTCGACAAAGAGAGGAACACAATGGCTCAAGGAATCCAAGGATAGCTCAAAAAAATCAAACTGCCAGAAGGGTAAGGATTTACTGGGAATCAGGAACAACTGGATTCTCCATGTGGATTCCCCTGTTGCCTATACCATGGAGGCTTAGCTTACTCACCAAGAAAGTGGGAGGATAATGTCTCTCATACGGGGCTGGGGCAAAGATTAAATTTTAAAGACCTCAGGGAAATGCCTAGAATGATGTAAAGGAGGAGCTAATCAATTTCAATCAATCTCCCCACTTCCCCTTACAGGTGTCTCACGGCAATTATGAAACAGCGGGACCAAAATGGAGGAAAGCCCAAGAACATACACTTTGTTACCTGACATGCTTTGGGTGGGGTCTAATAGAAAATGCAAGACCGTAGGAAAGGGGGAGGGGAGAAACAGAGATGAAGGGACTTTTGAGCGACTGGAAAGAATCTTCCAGGCATCTTTGAGTCCAAGAGAGAAATTCTTTCCTCATAAAACCAGAGACTTCTCCCACACCCAGGACAGCTGCAGAAATTATCTTGAAGAAAGCGTTATCACAAAGGAAACCACGCCTCCTGAATTTCCAGCAAATGCACAGATACATAAAATATTAAAATGGAACATCTAGAGCTAGAAAAGCAAAAATGCACTTATAGTATGCATGGAACTGATTCAGAAAAATCTCTGTAGATTCAAGAATAAATTTGGACTCACTCAGAAAGACTGATAACTCTCTGGAATTAGCAGGTAAGTATTGATTTTAAAAATAAGTGAGCATTCTCAAATCAAATGGCACTGACTAACGCTGATTAGTAAGTTAGAGGTACCAAAACTAAAGGAGACAAAAGAAGATACAAAAGCACCCCAGACAGAACTGCCCCCGCCCTCCTCGCTAGGACTGTAGCAAGACCCTCCTGAGGAGAGATCCGAAGGAAATCATCTGAAATGAGGAAAAAGACTTCTGTTTTCAACAGAAAAGGTCCTAATTATAATATAAAAAAAGAAACAACTGGAACATCTAAGTAAAAAAAATAAAATTATAACTCATTTATCAAAACTATACACACGCAGAAAACGATATGAAGGGAATATGATGAAATATGAACCGTGGTCTGCTTGTGCAATGGGATCACAGTCTTTACTGCTTTTCCTCTCAGTAATGAATATTCATTCTTCTTCATGAAAACCAATTTTAGGAAAATTTTCAAAATAACTTCCCTCATTGCTGAAGAGAGTACCCCGACGGTCACACTGAAGTGTGAAGGAAAGCAGCTGCAGCATCAGTCAGATGGGGTCGCGCCAACAGCACGCACGGCTCACACTCACTGGGCGTGCTGGTGTGCCCGGGACCACACGGGGTGTGTAAAGCAGAGCAGTGGCTCCAACCCAAGGCCTTCCCCAACGCTTCCCCACGTTCGACAGCAAGGTAAAGTGAGGCAAGAAAGGGAGGGACCCGCTCTCGGTCACTCGCCAGGGCAGAGCCCCCGCCCAGAGGTGGAGGGGGATCTATCTGACCCAGAGCCCGCCCTCCAAGCCTCCCAGGGAGCAGGTCACCCCATCAAAGTCCGTCGTCTTCAGAGAAGATGCTCCACGAAAACGAACACAAAAGTTGCTCGTGGAGTTTTTGTAAGGGTCCTGCCCTGGGCGCAGAAACCAAATCTCATGAGAAGTCAGGCAATGAGGCCACGGCCACCCGCTGGTAAGAGGCAGAGGGCAGAATGCAGCCCTCCTTCCCTGACACCGTGGTCACACCCCTCAGCGCCAGGAGGGCTGGGATCCCAACCCGGCTCATCCCGCACCTCTGGTCTGGGTTTTTCCAGGAAACTCAACAGCATATCAAATATATATATAGTACATTCAACAGGTGCTCATTAAGTACTTCCTGGGACTCATCGCCAGGAGCTCAGAGACAACGTCCCTGCCTGCAGGAACACACATCCCACTGGGATGTAGGCAAGCACACAATCGCAGCTTGTGACAATGACTATAATGGTGGTAGGTAGAAGATTCAGAATCTTCCACGGATGACCCAGGAGGATGCCCGGGCAAGAAGCTAGTTAGGGTCTGCTACAGGCCTGCAAATGGAGACTAGTTCCCCTGTGGACCTGAGGCCAGGCACCCTCAAATCTGAGACGGGGGCCCAGGTGAGAAATTCAGCTCAACGCAGACTCCACAAGCACGTCCCACCGTGCTCCGCGTCCTGTCCTCCCTGAAAGCTGGTTAGCTCCTGCTGACCTGAGCTTCCGCCATCGGTCAGTGCATTGGAGGCCGCACATCATGTATCATGCTAAGCCGAGGCCCAGGCTGGGGAGTCACCTCTCTACTGCTGAGCAAACCCCTCTGACGTTGCTGAGCCTGGCATCAGGGGAGGGCTACCCACCGCCATCACTCAGTCTACGGAGTCGGAGTTACTGACGGCCCACGGCGAGCTGACAGGGACAGGCAGAGAGGAAAGAACCGTCCGAAGGGGAGCTGAGCCCTTAATTCCAAATTGTGTCAGTAACTGGCTTCTGTCCCCTCCCTCCCTATATCTTGTACCCTCTCTTTCACCATCAGTGGTCTTGAATATTAGCCTTACCTAATTTTGTAACTGGAATTAGCCTGAGGGCTGGCTTTTTTTTCTTGAAACCCAAGAAAAAGCCAAAGCATAAAGGAGTTAAGCAAGTTGCTCAAGGTCACAGCCAACTAGAGGTGCCCTTTCTATTTATGATAAATGGAAGCCACGAGAGGTCATCTTAAATACAAGGTAAAGGCTCCCCCCTGAGGATGAATTCCAGGAACAGAAGCAGAAACTGGTCAAAACTGGTTAAATCAGGAACTTAGGAAAGCCTGGTCACTGGGGAGACCCAGAGGTCAAAGAAGGATTTGTTTCCTCCCTCTCTCCACTCCCTGTCCTTTCTGTGATGGGTCCCTTTCCCCCTACACGGCTCCAATGGAGTTTCCGGGACACACGGAGAAAAATCAAGTACGGAAATTCAGATTTCTGGCTCGAAGGGCTAAGGCAGATTGTGTAGTCTTCAAAGCCAGAAAAAGTCAGGGCTTTCTGGCTCTAGACCCAGTACTGTCATGTGTCATCCACTGGGAGCTCAACACCAGGGGCCTCAGTTTCTCTTTCAGTAAAACAGGGGCCCTGTTTGCCTCCCTCACCTTAGACAGTAGCAGTTAAAGAAAGATTGTTCTGACACTTGTTACTACAGCAAGGAAGACTTCGTTCAAGACTACTGCAACAGGGAGAGATCAAGGTCACCTCTGAGCACAACAGGGACGAGTGGAGAATTACAGCAAAGGAGCAGGAAGAGGGGCTCAGTGGGTGGAAAATTCCTAAGATGAGACATCAAGAGTCAGGGGGATTTTTGCCAAAGGCAGGCCAAGGGGGTCAGATACTCGATAAGAGGTGCTGGGCAGGCCAAAGACAGGGCAGGGGCCAAGCAAGAGCTGGAGGAAAAGAGGCATCAGAGGAGCCTGAAGGTAGGTCAACGAGAGAGTTTTTTCAGGCCACAAGAATCAGACAAGATACTCTACAGCCTGTGCACTGGGGAGCCATAAAGAACGATTCACATTACTTTACGTTTCTAGCCCTGATAGTCATTTGCTATGAGAATTATTTAGAAATAACTTACGTTTAATAGATGGTTAAAAAACAAACAAACAAACAAAAAAACACAGTTGGCATTTCAAGTCTAATCAAACCAAGCATGCAAGCTTTAGGCTCTGGAAACTCTAAGAAACAAACAAAAATCATACAGGCCAGTGATGTTATGACCATCTGGCTGATCTTTTGTCACCATCGTCATAGCTACTGGCCAAGTAGCCACTGGACCACCAGGAGGCTGGTCCTACCAGGCGTCTGAGGGATGGGCCCCGCCAGTTGCCCGAGAGACGCGTGGGATGGTTCCCACTGCACAGCTGGGATGTGGCTCAGAGTTCAGCCCGTGGAGGGTTGTGCTAATCAATCCTGTACTTCCTGCCTGGGAGAAAACAAAAGTAGAAATGACTCAGAGAGGACCTTTCTCATCCTCTATCAAGTCTTCCTAGTCTTTTTAAAGACTGCTATTTACTGTGTGCAGGAGCTGGGGAGGGGACTTCAAATTGCTTCACAGATTTGAAAACATCGCTAGGAAAGAGACCACCTGGCTGAATGGCTAGCCTCCTGCCACGCACAGACTCCGTCCAGGAGGAGGAGCAGCACATGAACTCAGGGAACCTGGAAGCGAGGACCCCACAAAGCAAACTCAATCAGACCAAGGGCAGATCAATGAAGGCCCAACACAGACCCCGTGGAGGTGAACCAGCTCAGCCCCGGGCGCTTCCTCCTCTGCCCAATGAGCACATGGTTTCTTCCCTCCAAGGCTTCTACCTTCTGTTTCCTCAAACATGCACACCTAGCAGAAACAGGGCTCCCCGTTGGTGTGTCCCTGGGGAGTGAATCATTATCACAGACTCCGGAGCCCCTCGCGCTCATGGCAGACTACCCTTACACACACATGAGGTAGGAAATAAGGTCTTACCTTAAATGAAGCCCTCCATGATTCCTAAACTCAACGCTTGCCCTCGCTCACTCAAGCCTCCGATTCTGCAAGCCCTCTTTAAACTCGCTGCATTTGTTCAGTTCTGTCGCGATTTCTGTCCCACCTGCCATATGCTTCCACTTCCTTTGAGGACCTACTGAGACCTCTTGAGGCGATCAAGGCAGAGGATCTACTGACCCCGGACACAGCCTCACGATCCTCGATTACTCCCCCAGGCAGATGCTGCGGGTAGACCAGAAACAGCTCTGGCGCTCAGGTCTATTCGCTGCCCTTCTGAGTCTAGACCGAAGGGCAGAAGAGCCTCTCACTCACCCTGGTTTCTCCCACTCGCGCTGGAGTCAGTGTTTCAGCACTTTCTTTCCCTGACTTCACCTTCGGTTCTCACCCACATCCAAATAAAGTGAACAGCCAGACCCTCTCGCCCAAAGCAAATGGAGCTTGGCGATGCCCTAATCCGTGTGCCCTGACCTTTCTGAGAAGAGAGAATGTAGATGGATCTTGAAGGACCCACAGGCCGCTGCCCCCTTTCTCTCTCCGCCCCCGCGTGACCTGAGCATCTGCTCTCAGGAGGGTATGGAAGTCACGCCAGCCGCCCCAATCAACCCGTCAGTGCGGTCAACCTTTGGGAGGCTCCTGCCAGAACCCCACCCTTTGCAGACATCTGATGGTCCCTCAAAGCCTTCAGAAGTGAACAGGGAGGGCCCCTGCTTACCCTCGAGGCTAAAACTGGAGGTGTTCAAAGCCAGGCCTCAGCAGTACCTGCTAGCCTGCCCGCCTATCTCCTGGAAGGATGAAGGACCGGGCATTCCCCACTGGGGAAAGTCGTCTTCCTTCTGGATGTGACATAGCCAAAAGAGAAAATGTGCACCTGCCTTGAGGGGCAAGAATGAAATACTCCACGTAATCCACTGAAAGATGCGTGCTCTCTAGACTGAATAAACTGCCAGAGGCCAGGGGCCATTGGTCCCACAGCACCAGAGTCCCCTGGGGAGCTAGAGACCAGGACAAAAGACAGATATGGTTTTTTGGAATAGTTTGGAGCGCCGAAGGCTTTATTCCATTAATCTGCTGAGTCAAATAAAGAACCTCACTTCAAAAAGAGGCAACGCAAATATTTATAAAAAAGTGGGGAAAAAAAAAAAAGTGGGAAAAAAAACCTGTCCCTCGGGAAGCGGGCAGGAAACCCGGCCATGCTGTCGGGGAACGTATCAGACCCGGCACCACGCTCAGCCATGCGGGGAAAACCAGAGCATCGCGCGGCAGCTCCTGGGAGGAGCTCCTCGAGGTGGGTGGACTCCTCGAGGGCCCCATGCCTGGGGGTCTAGTGTCCCCCACGTTCCAGAAGCCTACGGATTAGAGTCCACCCACGACTGGTGAGGCCATCTGGCTGTCCCTCACAGTCAGAGGTGACCTGGTTGGAGTCCACGGCCAGGGAGCACCACACAGAGACTCCAACAGGCAGGGACAGAGTCCGAGCCACGTGGGCTTACCAACAGGAGCTGGGGGCTGAAGCAGAGGCGCTTACTGGCGGGGCCGCGGGACCTCCTGGGCTGGAACTTGGTTCAAGTCCCCATGACCTCTGTCTCCTGAGACCAGTGGCTCATGCCTGGGACCAGCCTGTCCTTCCAGCCCCTGGGGAAACCTTGGTGATGCCTGGAGACACTTGTGGCTGTCACAGTCAGGAGGACGTGCTGTGGCATGTGAGGGGGGGAGAGGCCAGGGACACAAGCAAACATCCTGCAACGCGCAGAACAGCCCCCACGTCTGAGGATTTTCCTGCCCCACAAGCCGGAAAGTCTCCTGACAATCAGCAAGTTTCCAGTGCCCGGGGGTGCTGCCCTTCTGCACGGTTTGCACACCGCCGGCGGCGTCTGCCTTCCTCGAGTGTCTACGGTGAATCTCAGGTCTGCTGGCCGAGCTTGCAAAGGTCCCGATCCTCCCTCACACCATGAACGAAGTGATCGAATCTCCAGAGGGCCCTGGGGATGGCTGTCCCCGTTCTACCCACCAGGCGGTTTTCTCAGAAGTGTCCCTTTGCAGGGGGGAAGCTCCCCTGAAGAAAACCAATTGAGGGAAAATGAATTGTTCCCTCCTCTGGCAATGAAACTGGAAAGCTGCCATTTGAATAAACAGGGGTCATTACCCTTTGAAAGATGTCTTTCCTTTTGTCTGATTCAAACTAGCCATTTTTCATGTAAAATAGAAGCTAACTGGGAAATTACATTTCGACTCTTTTATAATACAGATTAGAGAGATGAAGAAAACTCTGCCATAAACAATAGAAAAAGCCATTATTCAGCTCAAGAGCCGCCTGCAGGAGGCAGTTTGCCTGAGACGCAGGCCCTGAAGTCTGCACAGGGCTCCGGCCGGCCGTGAGTCTTAAACTTGGTGGCTCGTGGGAATCACCTGAGAAGTTCTGAAAACCTCCCCGCGGTCAGGCCATATCCCAGACCAAGGACACCAGAAACTCCATGAAATTCTCCACACTGTGCATCAGCATCACCTGGAGAGCTTATGAAAAGGCAGCCCCCCCCCCCCCACTGGGTTTCCAACCTGTAGGTCAGGGGCAGAGCCTAAGAATTCGCATTTCTAACAAGTTCCCCCGGTGATGCGGATGCTGCTCGTCTGGGGACCACACTGGGAGAACCACGGCTCTCAGGAAGGACCCAGGAAGCCCCAGGTGTGCAGCCAGCCTTGAGAATCGAGGCTGTGCCTCTACTCAGAGACTCACGTCACCAAGGAAGGGTCCTTTGTGCCTCCGCTTTACCCGATCGATGCAGTCCTGAAATTGAAACTCCTTTAACAAATAAACTATGGGAAGGGAAAACGGTGGGGGTAGAGTGAACACGCTGGCGGCCGCCGCCTCAACAGGAGGTCAAGGTTAGCACCACTCACGATGAGTCATGTGGTGTCACGTGCCCCCTCATGTGATGCGACAAGGAGGGCACATCACCTCTGTGGCGTTCGTCTCCCAAATCTGTAACTTCAATGGAATGAAGAGAAAACATCAGAGAAGCTCCAATTGAGGGACCTGCTGTAAGACGGCAGATCATTACTCCTCAAAAGTATGGAGATTGGGGCGCCTGGGGGGCTCAGTGGGTTAAAGCCCCTGCCTTCAGCTCAGGTCATGATCTCAGGGTCCTGGGATCGAGCCCCGCGTCGGGCTCTCCGCTCAGCGGGGAGTCTGCTTCCCCTTCTCTCTCTGCTTGCCTCTCTGCCTACTTGTGATCTCTCTCTCTCTCTCTGTCAAATAAATAAATAAAATCTTTAAAAAAAAAAAAAAGTATGGAGATTATGCAAGTCAAGATAAGACTGAGGAAGTTGCAGGTTGGAGGAGGCTGAGGAGACATTAGGGCTCCATGTCACGTGGGATTCTCGATGAGACCCCAGGACAGAAAGAGGACCCCAGTGGGAAATCTGAGGAGACCCGGAGAAGCCCGTAGATCACAGCATTGTACCAATGCTAACGTCTTAGCTTTGACAAATGTGGGGGACGTTTGGGTCAAGGGGATCCTCTACTATCTTCGCAACCCTTCTGTACATTTAAAATAAAAGGTTAAAAAATGAGAATCCTAGGACTGTATGATTTTCTCAACACATTTCATAATTTGGAATTTACGAAGAGACCCCTACAAGAGATTAAGAGAGTTGTAGAGACATCCTTCCCTAATTCAGGTCCCACTGGTTGCTGGGGACATGGACAAGGTAGGGTGCCTCACAGAACTGGGGACAGTACGTGAGCAAATGTTTTAATTTTAGTACAAGGCACTATTAAGAGAAGTGATTACTATGATATAAGATTCTGATAATGCTGAGAAAACAATATGAAAGTGGTATAATTTGTGCCGCACACATGACACAGTCCAGAGAGCCACACACTCCTGAGTCAGTGCCTCAGTTTACCCCGCTGCAAAATTAGGGGCTGACACAAGAGGTCCCTGAAAGTCGTTTTCCCTCTCGTGTTCAACAATTCACGTGTATGTTGGGATTTTTGAATAATCAGCTTTTTTAGAAAGTAAAGCATGCCAATTTCAAACACACCGGGAAATCCAAAGGAAACATGTAGTTATCCGTCCATGACATTATCGGGGATTTAAGTTTCTTCTTCATACTTTCATGTTATTTTCCCAATTTTGTAAAAAGTGATATGTCGGGCTTTTATAAGTCAGGGCAAAACAAACGAAAACACACAAACAAATATAGGAATATGAGTGTTTTCAAGACCTGCAGAAAACAAATCACACATGAGAAGATCACTGATGATTTGGAATTGCTAATGACGCTCTTCTCTGAGAGATACCACAAGTTGATAAAATGAGTAAATATCAATGCCTGAAGGCTCCGCGAGATGCTGAAAGAAATGTGCTTATTGTTTTTCACAATACAGAATTGATTCTCCTCTTGCCTTGAAGTCCCAAATTACGCTGTTTTGAATCTATTCCACCAACACGTTGCCAGGCTGGGGATGTGACCCAGAGTTAAAATATAGGATCATCCCATTTGAATGCAGTATTTCAAGGTGTTAAATAAAAACTGAACTGAGACTTTCGTGCCTGGCCGTGACAGAGCAACGGGTCTCAGATTTCCCTTCGTGGGAACAGCAGAGCTGTCTTGGACTGATGTTTGTGCCCCCCAAATTCATATGTTGAAGCCCCCCTCCAGTGATGGTTCTTGACGGCAGGGCCTTTGGGAGGTGATTAGGTCTAGTTGAGGTCATAGGAGTAGAGCCCCCATGATGGGATTAGTGTCCTTATAAGAAGAGGAAGGGACACCAGAGTCCATGCATGCAAAGAAGAGGTGACGTGTGCTCACACCAGCGCCCCAGAATCCGGGTACGACCAGCTGCCAGGAGAGGGCCATGAAGGCCCGGAGAGCAGGCAGAGAAGCTCTGGAAGGTGCCACCTCTGCCGTGGGTTGCTACTTGCCAACAAGGCCAGCAGTCGGGGGAAAGAGCTGGAACGGAGCAGGAGAGCAAAGAGCAGGCAGAATGGACCCCACACCCCCAGACCTGGTTCAGATGTCAAGACTGAAGATGCCCCGTCTACACCAAGGGGCCGTGGGAAGGCTGATGACTCGTGTCACCGAGGTCTCTAGGGGAGGTGGCGGACGTGGTTTGAGAGAACTCAGAAGGGAGGCCAACTCGGGCTTGAGGGGGGCTCCCGACCCCAGGCAAGCGCTTCTGTGGCTCGAATCTCCCACCAACACCACAAGGAGGGAGCACACGGCTTTCTCCTCCTCTCACCCAGACGTGCAGCAGAGGAACGAGGCCGGGATGAAGCTTAGAAACTGTGGCAGTCCAACATCAAAAAATAGAGTCGGATTCCTCACCGCAACCTTCCAATCTCACACAAATGTCCCTCAACCAAGCCTAACGCAGGATCACACAGCAGAGTGAGGAAAACCTAGCCCCATTCTGGCCAAGTGGACACCACGCAGAACGATCACTAACAGCACTGGGCATATTAGGACTAACTAGACCCAATTTTGTTAGATTAGCAACGTTTTTGTGACCCACAAAACTAAAATCCATGCTGAAGAGCAGACTAACACAAAAAGGGAGAAAAGCATCCTACTGCTTGGTTCTTGAAACGCAAGCTCTTCCTTTAATCGGCAACAGAATACAGAATCCCGTATTCCTCGTCCTGCCTGGGACACACATACTCTGACCTCTCTCTGTTCTCTGATTTGCAACGAGAGCACCATTTTCCATAACTGAGATCTGGGGGGAAATGCTGGAAGGAGAGGTTGAGGCAGCCCATCCACTCCTCAAGCTTTTCCAAGTTTTACTCCTATATCAAGTCAGGTGATCAGGGACCGCCATGCCTGGCCATTGTTTTGGCCACTTCCTCTTTGCTATTTCTCCCATCAAGAGGTGAAGTTGGTTTCCCATTCCCTGGAAGCTGGATTAGCCTGAGGGCCCGTGTTGACCAGTAGAATGTGGTCAAGTGACTTGAGAGGTCTGCGCACATTCCGAGATGTCTACAGCTTCCCCTTCCCTTTTAGCATGGTTCTCTTGGAATCCAGGTGCCATGTTATGAGAACGGGGGCATCCTAGTCAACAGCCCAGCTGAGCCTCCAGCGGACAGCCAGCACCACCAGCAGCCGTGTGAGGAAGCTACACTGGACATTCTGGCCCCAGCGAAGCTCACAGATGACGCGGCCCCAGCAAACACTCCATCGCCACTGCCCAGGGGAACCCGATCAACCCACCATATTGGGCGAGATAATAAATTGTGGTTGTTGTGTCAAGTCGCTGAGTTTGGGATATTTTAATGCAGCAAGAGATAACTGAAACACTCTCACCCCAGTCCCCACGTCCTTCCTGGTACCTCTCGCTGGCAGGTGCTTTGGTAATGGTCATCTGCTTGCATTAAGGGACATTGTGAGAAACAGGTGGTCATACAAAGGCTATTAC
This sequence comes from Potos flavus, assembly GCA_028534135.1. NCBI lineage: Eukaryota > Metazoa > Chordata > Mammalia > Carnivora > Procyonidae > Potos > Potos flavus. The sequence continues at coordinate 4,349,625 of CM052894.1, read as the reverse complement.
AGTGTCCATGAGAGCTTTCCCAAGAACGAAGTTTGCAACAAACACTACTACTGTTTGTGAGGACCTGCGGGAGAAATTCTTCTCAGCCACAGAAAAGGCTGGGCATCTGCTAAACAACTCACCTGCATTTATCTTCCTGCTAGGGTGACTGTTTCTTTCCTTGCTTTGTGGGCTAGGATGCGTGGGGCCAAATTCATGAACCACCTCCATCAGCAATGAACTAACTCCCTAGCTTCATTTTTTTCCTGCTTAAAATTTCCCCTTACCTGTTTCCCTCACTACTGATTCCAACATCTTGTATTACTCACATTTTTGGAAGTTACAGCAAATCCTCTGTGGACTAAAGCAAAATATGAATAAAATTTGGACAAAGCTCACATAAGTAAACATCACAGTGTAAACTTCTAGATTTCCCATTCCACATTTTTCTGTAAATGTCATACAGTGACATTAAAATGAGAATATATAAAAACAAATGATGTCTTGAGCAACATGAGGGGCAGAAAAAGGAATTCCGTGATCCTATTTGTAAACTTGCATCCAAGATCATCTTTCTCAAACTCTGACATGTTACTCTCAGTTTAAGAAACATCAGTGATTACAGTACATTGTCAGCAATGTCCTGGATTGATGGATGATGGCCTGGGGATGGTCACATATGGGTCCCCAGCACCGATGACTATGTTAAGTTACATGGCATTGGGAATTAATGTGGCAGATGGAATCAGTGTTGCTAATCAGCTAATCTTAAAATAGGGAACTTGTCCTAAATTACCGGGTAAGCCGAACATAATTACAAGAGTCCTTAAAAGTAGAAGAGAGATGAATAGAAGGAGCATGACGAGGTCCCACCACCATCACTGGCTTTGAACATGGAGGAGGGTGTCAGGAGGCAAGGAACGAGGGCAGTCCCTGGAAGCTGGGATAGGCAAGAAAATAGTCTTCCCCGGAGCCTCCAGAAGGAAGGTAGCCCTGCCCACTCCAGTCCAGTGAAACCCACTTTGGATTCTGACATCCAGAACTGTTAGGATAATAAAATGTATCGCTTAAGCCACTAAGTGGTGGTCATTTGTTACAGGAGTCATAGAGATCTAATGCACAGGCTAATGAACGCTGCCTAAGAATGTGGCCAGGGCTCTATAACCTTCCTACTCTTCCCATGTCATTGACAGCACCCAACCCCTTCCCCCTCCAACTCTCCATCACCCCATTTCACATCTCCCTCTCCCCATTCAACGTCCACTGACCCACTTGGCCTGGAGTCCTCAAGCTTCAGGCACTGGCATGCCTGCCCTGGGCTTGCCATGCCCTGGACCTCCCCACTCCTCTCCCAACCTGTCTATCTGCTGATCTCCTATTCACCAAGCAAGGCCCAGCTCAATGATCACCTCCTCCTTAGGGCCCTCAATTCCACTCCCGTCCCCCCCTGCTCCACGCCACAGAGAAAGGGCCCCTGGCTGAAAACACTCATGCGTTGTGTTGTTACTTCAGCACTGTGGGTTTGTTTGTGGAGAGCCCTCCAGAACCAACACTTTGAAGAAAAGACAGCATCTTGGCCACCTTTCCCTCCCCGGGGTCCTAAAAGAATGGTGTAAACGGTAAACGGTGTCCTAAAAGAATGGAATTGAACAAAAACACAAAGACACGACTCCACCGGCCACACTAGCAGATCTTTCACCATCTGGAAAAGTTCTGTGTCAACAAATTGGGGGCAACACAGGGTCAAGAGGCCGGCTCTGCCGCCAGCTTCCCTGGACTCCCTCTAGCTCTTTCGCCACCAGCTGCCTGGCCGGGGGCAGCTTTGGGGATGTCCCTGTGCCTCCCTTTCCTGACCTATAAACCCAGGAGCAGGTTAGAAACCATCTACGTTTCAGAGCTGCCAGGATAAAATGCAAAGATGAAGCACTCCATAAAGGCTATGTATTATTTATTTATTACCCATTAAAAGACGTCTCTGCTTTTCTTACAGTCCAAAAATGACACGGGACTCTCAGCTTTTGCCGTTCATGGAGAAAAACGTGTTTGCACCCTCCAGGCCCGCCCGACGGCTTGTCAGAGGGCATGGGCCCAATTTAGGTCCTCCTCTCCCCATCACACCTCCCAGCCTCCACGGCTCCTTTTCTTTGGATGCGGTTCACTTCACACGTGAAGATTCCTGGAATGTGACTCTTACGGCCAGAGGATACCCCGCACGCCGCTCTCAAGATCAGAAAGCTTGAAAGGCACGCTGAGTCCCAGACAAAGTTTGTAGAAGATGCCCAGGGAACGCACCGGCTTGCTCTCTGAGCCCACCTACCCCTGCTCCCACGGGACCGACAAGCTCCCTGTGCCCCGCTGATGCCTGCATCCAGGGACCTCTCCTGCACCTCGGGAGACCCCCGGATCATGATCCTTCTGTCCTCTCTCACTGGATGTCTTGATAGAAGTCACACAGGAGGGCTGCACGAGCTCCCGACCAAAGGCTGAAGAATTTCTGAGTCGCAGTCACACCCTGCCGAGACGTCCTGACCCACCCTTCCCCTCCTGCTGCAGGAGCAGCTGCACTTGACCTTCGGGCGTCCCCTCCGACCCGGGCTGCGTGAAGGTGGGACTGCCGGTCAAGGCTCCCAGCCCCGCGGCCCGGCAGCCAGCACGGGCCCTGAATCTCCCTGCAGAGACCGTCCGTTCACTTCTGCTCTCCGGCTGGGCACCGCAGCCCCTCTGAGGCAGGTTCTTCGGCTTTCTAATGGTCTGTGAGCCGCCCCGCCCCCCCTTCCAGCAAATTCCATCCTTGGTTTTATGCCAACTGATGTCAGTTTCCATTGCTCGCAGACAAACACGTGAACCGCTGCTCCGGGACCTGGTCCCGAGCTCCGGCACCGTGGACACGAGTGTGACAGGTGTGTGCTGAGAGGGCCTCCCCGTAAGGACTGCCCTCGAAATAGAAATGGGGAAAAACAAACAAACCAAAAAACCCTGTGTCATGTTCTCGGTTTCTACAACGACAGCTATCAATATTCACGCTGCTTCCCGATGATTTAACCTGAAAGAGCGACCCTCGAAGGCAAAGACCTGCCCCTTGTGAGCAGCATCTGAAGAGGATGAAAAGGACCCAGGGAGGCTGAGTGACGATGGGCACAAGTGCCGGTAAGAGAACGAGGAGAAAACAGAGCAGACAGCTGCTGGCTGTGGCTCCGCGGGCCAGCTCTTCCGCCGGCAGTCGGCATGAGAGAACCGAGGACCCGCGCGGGGGTGAGACCTCGCGTCCAGCAGGTGGATGGCAGCTTGGCGACTGCAGGACGGGACCCAGGACGGAGGAGACACCCTGGCTGGAGACCCCAGTAAGAGCTACCCCCATCCAAGGGAGCCAGGGGTGGGCTTCCAGAGCACTGTGGGCAAGAGGGGAGGAGGGTGGCTGTCCTCAGAGTCCCCCCCACTATTCAGAGTCCAACGGAGCACGAGGTGGCCTTTCTCGGACCAAGTGAGGGGAACAATGAATTTGTTCCTTAGGCAGATCCTTCCTGAGGTCCTGGTACCTGCCTGACTGTGTCCTGGGACCTGGGGATGCCACCGTGAACCGGCCCATTGCCCCATTAGGATACCTATAATTTTCTTTATAAAGCGTGCTGATAAGAATTGACAGGGATGTCCAGAAACGGGAACCCTCGTCCACCGCTGAGAGGATTGGGAAGTGGCACAGCCGCTGTGGAAAACAGTCGAGGATTCCTCCCAAAGTTGGACACAGAATGACCCTTCATCACAGCAGTTCTACTCCTGCGAATACGCCCAAAAGGATGGAAACCGGTGTTCAAGCACAAACTTACACAGGAATAAGCCATAGTCACCAGAGCCAAAAGGGGGAAACAACGCAGATGCCCACGAACAGGTGAGTAGAGAAATGATACGTATGCCTGCGACGGAAAATTATTTGGCCATAAAAAGAAACAAAGTCCCGATACAGGGTACAGCACAGAGGGACCCTGGTGATACGCTGAAGTGAAGGAAGCCAGACCCAAAAGGCCACATACCGCATGATTCAATTTCTACGGAATGTCCAGAATAGGCAAATCCATATGGACAGAAAGTAGGTTAGTGGTTGCCAAGGGCTGGGGCAGGCGGGTGAGAGAAGGAGGGGAGCACCTGCTTCATACGTACAGAGTTTCCTTCTGGGGTGATGGGAACGTCCTGTGGCTCGAGGTGGTGGTTGTACAACATTACGAATATCCTAAAAGCCAGTGATTGTATGCTTTAAAATGGTTTAAATGCTATTATGCATATTTTAATAAATAGAAAAGGAAGAGCCCTACCGGCAAGAGTTTATGGTTTAAAGAGAGAAACGAACGAGAAGCTAGCAATGACAACCCATGTGATAAAGGCATCGAAAGGGGAAGGCCAGATACTATGGCCACAGAAAAGGGGTTTTGTAACTTGGATGAGGGGAGGGTGTCAACAAGGAAGACTTCCTGGAGGCAGTGATATCTCAAAGGGGAAAGGCCTTGTCGGCATTAGCCAGACTGGGACTCGGGGATGAGGGTGGAGATGTGAGCAGAGAGTGGGGGACATCCCAGCAGGTGCAGAGGTCCAGGGGCACAAGCATCTTGGCATCTTTGAGGGGATTTGGAGGGGCAGAGTGTAAGGTGGGGAATGGTGAGGAACGAGTCTCTTGAGCAGAGGTCAGGGTGCACATGCCCTCTGGATGGGATTATACCCGTCCACACTTGGCCATCCTGTCCCCGCTGACCTTGAGGCAGAGAACGAGGGGGAGAGTCGCTCGGCTCCCTCTTCAGCAAGAGCTCAAGGAAAAACCATCAGAGAAAGGTGTGCAGAAACCAGAACATTCTAATCTTCCCAGCACCTCTGCAGCTGCCATAGCCACCTGCTCAGCCCATCTCTGTGCCTGGGCCCTTGTCTTAGAGGACAGAGGACAGAAACAGGAGTAATGGAGCCCTCCCGGAATAAATTACGATGACACTCAAACCTTGGTTCATGCTGGCTCTCCTCTGGAGTACCTTCTCCACTTTACGAGAAGGAAACTGAGGCTCGGGAATGTTACACAGTTTTCTCAGATGGCGCAGGGGCAAACCCAAACAGCCTGAGCTCAGTCCTGGGCACCTAAGTCCACGGCCAGTGGGAAAAGGGCAGGGGAGACGAGACTCAGCCTCGGAAGCAGACAGAGCCCAAGACGGAGAAGGCGCCTCGGGCTTTCTGTGTGTTCCTCCTGTGCGTCCTTCCTGAGAGCCTCTCCCCTGTGCTCGCTCCGTCCCTGCTGCCATCGCCCCAGGCTCCCGGAGCAGATGGCCGAGACCTTCCCCTTTGATCCCACTCGTCCAGAAGTCATCCCTGGGTGTCCACGTGCTTGAACCTCTAGTACCGGTTCAAGTTCCAACTTCCCCGGTGCCCCCGGCCAGCTGCTGCCCTCAGCCAGCACTCGGTATCTGGCAGGACCTGGCCCGGGGCTGTCATCACCCCTGCTCTCCCGCCAGCACCCCGCCGGGCTGCCCACCCCCCACGCCTGCTGGCAGGTGCGTCTCCTCATACACTTGTCGAGGGAGTGCACCCTCCCCTTGGGGCCCTGGGGCCCTGGGGCCCTGGAGTGAAGGACCTTGCTTCTGAGCTCAGGCAGGAATTTCCAGGTCCCCCGTGATTTCCTGCTGCTCTGGGCACAGTCTGCTTAGCTTAGAGCAGCCAAACCCCTCCACTTTGGAAGCATCTGCTGTGCTGGGGTCCCCGAGACCGGGCATTCTGCAGAGCTGTCCCCCGGCCTTCACACCAGATGGCCTCAGAGCGTTAACAGAGTTTCTGAAGGTCACGGAGAATTTCCCTCTCTCCTGCCTGAGGCAGCTCCTGACCTTCCGGGCTTCCCCCCAGACATACACTCTCCGCGCAGCCTGGATACACTATCGTCATAAACCAGGAGATGTTGGGAATCCGCAGAGGTGTGAATGGAGTTAAAATCAGGGAAGCTGCAATCACGCCATAATTATTTAATTAGAGAAACGGAAAGTTAAGATCTTTTATCTGATACTTGAAAACACGAGCCAGAAATCCACCCCCAACATCGGGCAATTCAGAACGCCCCCTGCCCCACGCTCACATGCGAGGCTCCAGCGGCCCCAATGGCTCGGCGCTCCTGAAACAAAGCCCTTCTGTCCCCTTGCACACATTGTTTTCTCCTCCAATTCTCCATCTCCACCTGCCCCCATATCCAGCTGGGAAAATTCCATTCAGCTATCAAGGGCCAGCTCAGATGGCCTCTCCTCTAGGAAGCCCACCTGGGTTTCTCCCGGCCGAAGGGGTAGCTCCCTTCCCTGAGCTGCCTCGGGACCACGAACACATCCTGTTACCGTGTTGGCTGAGCTTTCTTACTGATATTCACCTCTCTGGCTCTCCACGGAAATAAGCCCTTTTGAAATAGAGACCTGCTCATCTTCACTTCTCCTGTGCCCTGGGCACAGCCTGGATAAAGGCCCCACCCACGACTGTTGGGATGAATGAAGCCAGGCCTTCTGAAGAAGAGAGCACAGATGCTCCAGCTCCAAGGGGAGCAATTACGGAGCCAAACACTGAGCCCAAATGTGTGACTCTGCTTCAAAGCTCTGCCTTGACTCTCCTACGCAGAATGGCCAGACTTGATGATGAAGGCTGAGGAGCTCCGTGGGTCTAGCTAACCAGGAGGCGAAGCAGGCTCCTGCCTTCAAAGAGCTTCCATTCAGTGGGAAAACAGGCAGGCATTTCCATGAGATGGGTGGTTCAGCTGGTTAATATTGTTTTTTTCACACTTGAACTTGATTTCTAAAATTCTAATCATTAGTGGTGGGAATTTGACTTTAGATTGTTCAGGGTAAGCCCCGTCAACTAAGGCTCCTCCTTCTTCCTTCTTTGTAGGGCAGCCTTTAAATTGGGAAGGGGAGTTTATCTTACATCAAGCAAAAAAGTGGAGAGAGGTCCTCGGTACCGCCCAGGAAAAGAGCTTTCCTCCTCCACAGCAAGGACACTGATTCTTTAGGTCCTTCACTAAATCTTCTCTTTCAGCTACATCTCAACTTCTGAAATAAAATAAAATTGCCTCTCTTCATTTCCTTGCATTTTGGCTAAACTAACCTTACCAACCTTACCCTAAAGACAACACATTTAGGGAGAGTAGGAAAAAAATGCTGATTTAAAAAAAAGCACAGATGAATAAGTCAAAACATTACTGACACACCTGCTTTCAAATGGGCTGGGGTAACAGGTGACTGACCTGTGCTTGCTCCTGGAATAGCCACAAGCTGATAAAATCCAGAAACGACCTGGGTGAATCCAAGTCCTCCCAAAGGAAGGTACCAGATGAGACTGTGGAATGACTTCGTTAGGAAAAGATGCTTTCTAAGAGGAAATCCAGGGGAGCTGGGAAAAGGCAGGAAGAGTCATCAGACTGTGATGGAAGTCGAGGCAATGGAAGGAAAAAGAGAGGGAAGGAGATGGCCCAGGCTGTGCAGCACTCAGAGGAAGGCTGGGCCAAGTCCTCAGGGAGCCCTCAAGCCAAAGTCTTGGAGTAGAGCCGTCTTGTGCCTCCCAGGAATGGGTCTGCCTTGGAACCCTTAGTACCCTGGATCCCTGGCGGAGAGCAGCCACGGGGGGGTACAGCCCCAGCACGGAAACAGTGATGGGTCTCAGAGCTCAGCAGCTGGGCTCATGGTCACATGTGCTCCTCGAAACCGCAGGTGTGTGAGGCTCACTCCGCGTCACCACATCCCCTGTTTGGAAGCAGGAGCAAGCTGCTAGGACAATGAGAATTCAAAACAGATTCTAGGGAAGGAAGAATTTTAGAGACAAAAGCTTTCCGTCACTGGCTGCTGTTACTCTGGGATGTTTCCCAGTTCTGAGTATAAAGAGGAGGCTAAACATCTTGTGTAATACCAGTGAAAAACTAGGCAGAGGGCCCCTGCGAGGGAGATCAAAAAAAAATCCCCAGCAGAGTTCTGGCATGCCTTTGGGCGTTCTCAAGAATGTGGGCCTGGTTCCTTAGAACATTCGCTGAATTTCAGAGCTAGGCAGAACGTAAACCAGGTATTTAGGTGGAAACTTCTGAAAAGCACAGTTCCATGAGACAAAGATTTCGCACTCAGAACTTTCCCGAACCTTACTAACGCTGCAACCCATCGTTGACTCCATCAGACCCTGACTGCACTGGGTCACTGCTCTATGCTCCCAGCAGAGGAAAGGGTTAAGTCGTATCTGGAGGAAAATAAAACCACTTGGGGCCTCTAAATTGAAAAATTACTAGGTCAAAAGACAGAATCACATGATCATATAGCAAGAGGGGGAAAAAAACCCTTCAGAAAACCTAAACAAGAGAATCATACCCACAAGGATCTAGACTGACAACCTCTATAAAAATAACCATAATTAACAAGCTTATGATAATAAAAATGGATACCAAGCATGATAAGATAGATCATTTTAACATTGAGCTACAGTCGGTAAGAAAATAAATGGGACATTCTTCAACTGAAATAGATGGTGTTTGAAATAAGGAACTTGTTAGTTGGATTTAACATGGCAGAATACAATATTGTTGACCTATACTGGAAGACAGATCAATAGAAAATATCCAAACTAAAGCACGGGAAGGAAACAGAGATGGAATAAAAACAGAAAGACACATTTAAGTATGTGGGTTGGTCACAATCAAAATATCTCATTATGCGTATAATTAGTGACCTAGAAGGAGAGGAGAGAAAAAATGCGAGAGAAGCAATAGCTGAAACAATGGCAGAGAATTTTTTAAAAGTGATGAAAGATACCAACTCCAGTATCCAAGATGTTCTACATAAATATTAAAAAACTCTGAATAATGTATATCATGATAACACTAATAAAAATCAAAGATATAGAGAACATCATTCAAGCAACTGAGAAGGGTAAACAATTTTTCTTCAAAAGACCAACAGAAAACTTAACAGCTGAGTTATGAACAGAAACCATGGATTCTAGTGCCAATGGAAAAAATATTTAATATTCTGCAAGAAAATACTGCCAATCTAGAATTTAAAACTCAGGGGAAAAAATTCCTTCAAAGACAAAGGGGAAATAATGAAAATTTAAGACAAATAAAACCTGACAAACGTCACTTAAAGCAGTATTAAAGAGATTCCTTCAGGCAGAAGGACAATGACTTCCAGAGAGAAACACACAATTGCAAAGGAACACCAAGAAAAATGGAAAATGGAAGCATGCAGATAAATATAAAGAATGCCGATTGAAAATGTAGTGTACAAAACAACTATAGTAATTTCTTGTGGGTTTCAAAACATATGAAGAATAAAAATATGTGTAGGGGTGCCTGGGTGGCTCAGTTGGTTAAGTGCCTGACTCTGTTTCGGCTCTGGTCGTGATCTCAGGGTCGTGAGATCGAGCCTCGTGTCAGGCTCCATACTGAGCAGGGTCTGCTTGAGATTATCTCTCCTTCTGCCCTTCCCACTTATGTGTGCTATGTGTGCACTTTCTCTCTCTCTCTCTCTTTCTCTGTCTCTAAAATAAATCTTAAAAAAAAAATATGTGTAGAGGCAGCTGGGTGGCTCAGTCGGTTAAGCACCTGGCTTCGGCTCAGGTAGTGATCCTGGAGTCCCAAGATTGAGCCCCACATCGGGCTCTGCACTCAGCAGGGAGCCTGCTTCTCCCTCTCCCTCTCCCTCTGCCCCTCCCTACTCATTCTCTCTCTCTCTCAAATAATAAATAAAATCTTTTTAAAAATTAAAAAAAATAAAATACCTGTAGTGTTGTATGACAATCGCTAGTGCAAAAGATGGAGGGGGTAATTGGAGTTAAGGTGTTCTAAATTTTCACCACTATTGGAGAAATAATAAAAGTAAAAATCTGTTTTAGATTGGAATAAGATTCATGTTGTGATCTTTAAGAGAACTACTAAAAGAACAGAAGAATGTATAATTAATAAGAGGAAAAATGAAATGATAAAAATATTTTATTAATCCAAAAAAATGATAAAAAATATTTTATTAATCCAAAAGAGGGCAAGAAAGGTGAGAAAAAGTAACATAAAACAGGTGGGTTTTGTTTATGTTAGTATAAATATAAAACAATAGGTATAAACCCTATATTCAATAATTAAATTAAATATAAATGAATAAAATTTTCAATTAAAAAAATAAAAGACAAATTTTGTTAGGATGAATTTTTTAAAAATAACTCTACTGTTTACAAGAGCCACAAGTAAAATATAAGTAGGAAGGTTAAAAGAAAAGTTGGGAAAAGATAAATCATACAAACAATAACCAGAAAAAAAGATGATATAGTTATACTATATCAAAATACACTTTAAGTCATGAAACCTACAGACAAAGAGGGACATTTCATAATGAAAAACAATGTCACAATTCTAAATATATATGCACTCAGTAACATACTTTCAAAATATATAAAGCAAAAAACTTAAAGAACTAATAGAGAAGTAGATAAATCTAAACTTATAATGGGGGATTTGAACACATTGCTCTTAAAGTTTATAGAGGAAGAAAAGAAAAAAAATATACTGAAGACCCTGTATATATGATGTGAACAACAACACAATCAACGTGTCCTAACTGACATATAAAAAACATTACGGTATATCCTGTTGGGGAAGGAGTGTGGGGTAGGGTTAAACAAAGGAATGAAACAATGAATTTAAATGCTTTGAAAAATGGCTTTGGCTGCTGTTCAATGAATGGATGGGAACATAAGAAAGGGGAAAAGATTGGGAATAAGAAAAGCAGCTAGGAAATCATTGCAGAAGTCTTGGCAAAAGATAAAAGTAACAATGGGGAAGAGAATGAGAAATAGTCCAAAGGGGAATGCATTCTGAAGTTAAAGCTGACAGAATATACTAATGGATCAGGTCAGGATTCTTGTATTTTTTTGAGATTGATTTATTTGAGAGAGAGGGTGAGGGGTGGAGGGAGAGAATCTTTCAAGCAGACTCCTCACTGAGTATGGAGCCTGATGCGGGTCTCAATGCCATGACCCATGGGATCATGACCTGAGCCAAAACCAAGAGTCAGATGCTCAACTGACCAAGCCACCCAGACGCCCCAGGATCAGGTCAGGATTCTGAGGTAAAAGCAAAATCAAGCGTGACTCCGAATGACCAACAGATACATGACGAGGTTTTCAACATCACTAATCATCAGGGAAATGCAAATCAAAACCACAACGAGGCACTGCAGCTATTAGAATAATTATTCTCAAAAAGACAAGATAACAAGGGTTGGTGAGGATGTGGAGAAAGGGAAGCTGGTGCACTATTAGCAGGAATGTAAATTGGTTCAGCCACTTGGGAAAACTGTACAGAGGCACCTCAAAAAATTAAAATTAGAATTACCATATGAGCCAACAATTCCACTCCTCAGTATATACTTAAAGGGAATGAAAACAAGATATTGAAAAGGTATCTGCTCTCCCATATTCACTGTAGCCTGATTCATAATAGCCAAGATACAGAAGCAACTTAAGCATCTGACAATGGATGAATGGATAAAGAAGATGTGAAATGCACACACACACCGAGGAATATTATTCAGCCATGAGAACGAATAAAATCCTGCCATTTGCAACAACAGGGATGAACCTTGAGGGAATTATGCAAGTAAAATAAGCCAGACAAAGGAAGACAGATAACGCATGTTATCACTTATGTGCGGAATCTAAGAGCGAAATTCATAGACACAGAGTAGAAACAAGAGTGGTCACCAGGGGCTGAGAAGAGGAGGGGTTGGAGAGATGCTGTCCAAGGACACAGACTTGCAACTAGAAGATGAATAAGTTTGGGAGATTTAATGTAGAGTACAGTGATTATAGTCAACAGTATTGTATTATACACTTCAAAGTTGCTAAGTGACCAGATCTCAAATGTTCCCATCACAAAAAAGAAGTGATAGTTACGTGACATGATGGAGATGTTAGCTAACAATATGGTGGTAATCATATTTCAGTAGGTATTAAATCAACAGGTCGTATACCTTAAACTTACTGTTCTGTCAATTACATCCCATTAAAAAAAAAGAATGATCCCATCACGCATTTGATCTGAGCAAGAGGAAGATGAATCACACCATTTACTGATATTTAAATAAAATAAGGCACAAAAAGTACTTAGCACAGTGGCTGCCATCTAAGCACTTGTGGGCTCTTACTGTTGCTCATCGTAATTATTATTTATTTTTATGACAACCAAACAGGGAACCAATTATATAGGTGCTTGGGCTGGGAGAGCTGCTGGAGTCTGGAACCTCTATGCAGTGGCCACAACCCCCCAGCCCTGCCCTGGCCCATTGGTGCCCTTGACCTCACTCCCCAGCACCTTGGCAAACCCATTTGCTCTCTGCAGCAAGGCTTCTTTCGCACTTGAATCTGCAAGGAGCAGGAAGACAGGCTCTTTGGCCATACCTGGAGGGCATCACCTATTGGTATCTGGTAAATCTTGCCGCTCACTCCTCACTATCTGGGCAGACTTCTTTGTCTCACAGCCCAAAGTCCAAGCTTCCCTCTCTTGCCAGGCTTCAGCCATCTGTGGGGTCAGCCTGAATAAGGGACAGGTAAGGCTAGGTAGAGAGAGACAGGTAGGGGACTATGTGACCAGGCTCATGCGGGAGGCTACATAACTAGGCTCACAGAAATCCCAGATGTGGGGAAATATTGTAGATGAGATTAACCAGAGAGAAGGGAACATAACAAATCCACCTTGTTTGTTCTAAATATAGACGAGATATTTTCCTAATATTTACCAATCAGCCTTCTCTGTCTTAAATGTTAGAGACAGGATATTTACCAAGTTCCCTGGTCAGTTTTCTATAAAAGACAGACCAGAAAAGCCCTCAGTGGCAACCCATGTGGGACTCCTCTCACTCTAGAGAGCTCCTTTCCTTTCTGTTCTCAAATTCCCTTAATAAACTTTCACGTTGGGATGCCTGGGTGGCTCAGTCCTTTGCCTGCCTTTGGCTCAGGTCATGATCCCAGGGTCCTGCGATCGAGTCCTACAGCAGGATCCCTACTCAGCGGGAAGTCTGCTTCTACCTCTCCCTCTGCCTGCTGCTCCCCCTGCTTGTGTTCTCTTGCCCTCTCTCTCTCTCTCTCTCTCTCTGGTAAATAAATAAATAAAATCTTTAAAATAAACTTTCAGGTCCCTTCACCTTTTTGTCTGGGAGATTCATTCTTTGGCTCTGTGAGACAAGAACCCCCCCCAAGCCTGCAAGCAGCTCAGAGACCCTCCCTGTCCACAGCCCCCGGTGCAGGTGGGCCCAGCTCTGCTTTCAACTCAGCTGTCTCCAAAGCCCAGGTGTGCCTGAGATGTTACCCTTCTCAGCTCAGAGTTCCCTTCCTGCCTCCACTTGAGAGTCACCCAGAGAACTTTTAGAACACACTGATGCCTGCGCCATTTTGGGGGATGACTTCAATCGGCATCTCTGGGGAATGGGACCCATTCATCCATGTTGTAGTTCTTAAGCTTTCCAGAGGATTCTAATGAACAGTCAGAGTCGAGATGCTTCCAGACTGTAGCTTTGTCTTTGAGATGCTGAGGTTCTAAACATTCCCTGAAAGGGGAAGTGGAATTCCCACCAGGGAAACGGATTTCCACAGGGTCCTCAAGTCGACATGCTTGTTCAACTCAGCACTGGCAACGGTATGAGTGATGAGGACAAAAGCAAAGCAGATGACTCTTTAGGTAAATATCTCAGTACATTTGGCTAAACTGCAAAGATGCTAAAAGGACCATAAAAGTTAAAAGATATCAAACTATCATCAACGCCGTCCAGACCGGAATCCTCAGCAGATGATGGGTACTGGTAAGTACCCATGACCACGTCCACATACCCTCACAGACATGCAAAAACTTGTGTCAGAGGTTTAGAGGGTTAATGGGTCACCGAGCCTATGGGTCCCTGGTTACAAAGCTGTGGAAAAGATGTGAACCCTAGAAAGCAGGAGCCACGAACTTCAAATCCTATGACATCTACACCACGCACATGCCAGGCTCGCTGAATGAAAGAAGGAAGTCCACACCCACCAACCCTTTGACTTTCTGCCAAGTGATTAGGATTTCCACAGTTGTGGCGACTCAGCTGAGGTCCTGTTATGTTTCTGAGGGACATCGATTGAGAAACAACCTGTATTCTAGATAAGCTCTACAGGTAAGAGAACATGGTCCAGGGAGCTGATGGTGAGCTCTTAAACACTTAGCAGCGTCTGTACCTGGAGAGCCAGCACATATCTGGGGAACATTTTCAGGCTCGTACCTATGAATCAAGGACCTCTTTCCCCTGGGGAATCCAGTCGAAGCCTCTCCTTCAGAGCGAAAGAAAGGGAGAAGGAAGGCTGGTTTCTTGGCACAGTACCATACTCTTTATGAAGGGTCTTCTGCGTGCTTCCCATAAGCCATCTCATAAGGCAGTTAAGGAGGATGTCACCTAGCCCCCCTTCAATCAAAGTCTCAGCAGCAGGAAGGGGTCGCCCATGTGCAGCGACAGCCAGGAGGCCCAAGGTGCTTGGGGCAGAGGCCAGGGCTCCCTCAATACCACGTAGTATTCTGCAGGGCAATTTAAAAAATGATTAAGATGTTTCTCAGTTAAAGCAATGTCCTCTGTCCTCTCCTTGTCCATGTCCTTCCCTTCTTGTTTTTGCTTTAGTCTCCTTTTCTAGTCTACTCTTCCAACAGTGAAATACTTGGTCTCAATATCCACTGAATTATCTAAGTTTCTTTTTTTTTTTAAGATTTTATTTATTTATTTGACAGAGAGAGAGAGATCACAAGTAGGCATAGAGGCAGGCAGAAAGGGGGGGGGGGGAAAGCAGGCTCCCCGCCGAGCAGAGAGCCCAATGCGGGACTCGATCCCAGGACCCTGGGATCATGACCCGAGCCGAAGACAGAGGCTTTAACCCACTGAGCCACCCAGGTGCCCTCTAAGTTTCTTTTTTTTTTCCCCTTTATAGCTTCTCTACTGCATTGAATAGTGTCCCCTCCCCCCAAATTCAAGGAAGAGGGAAGTACAAAGTGGAATGATGATTCTACAAGGCAAAGAACCCCAAGGATCACTAGCGACCACCAGAAGATTCTTCCCTTGAGCCTCTGGAGGGAGCATGGCCCTTCCATCACCTTGATTTCAGACTTCTGACCCCAGAACTATGATAGACTAAATCTCTGTTATATTAATCCACCCTGATTGTGGCAATTGGTCATGGCAACCCCGGAAATTAACACTGAATGGCTGAAGGAATGGCGAGGTCTCATTCATTCATTCATTCTACCATTCAGTTAGTCAGTCATAATCCTTACCTAAGAAGGTCACAGTCCTAAGGATAAAACGGGCATTTAGGAAATAATTACACACTAGGAAATCTGGTTAATTTCAACTATAATGAGCACTAGGGGGAAAAAAGTACAAGGTTTCACCCAACTCTGAACAGGGACACCTGAGATAGTTGTGGACTTTTGGGTTAAATACCAGGCATCAAGTAGCTCTCACGCTCCTTTGAGGATATCCAAACCCAGGCATGTGCTTGCTTCCTCTAGGGCCATTTCTGAAGCATGAGTGAATGGCAGAATAGCACAAAGCTCAGATATTCTAAACCTTTTGTATTTCAGGCTGCAGCATTCACTCTATCAAAAAACCAAGAATTCCCACAATGAGGCTACTGGCACTAAAGCCCCAGCCATCTACTATCTCCGCTAACAGTAGAAACAATATTACTATAGAGAGAAATTCCCCTGAAACACTCCCCGCCACCCTCCTCCCCAGATGTAAACACGGCTAACAACTGCCGGCTAACTGTCTCCCTAGCACTTGCAAACATAAATCTCTACACATGAAAATACATAGAATTCTTTTTTATGTAAACACTATATTATTTGTTGCCTTTTGTTTTCCTCTTCACAATACACCTGCAAGACCTTCCATGTCAGTATATACAGGATAAGATCTAAGAAGCAACTGCATGGTCAAAGTCTGTGCATATTTTAATTCTGAAAGACAATATCAACTTGACCTCCAAAAATCCCACAGAAGTAACAAATAGCATTCAACTCTGGTAAGCAACTCAAACGTCCTGTGCCTCAGTTTCCTGACTTGCAAAAGTCAGGGTTATTAGTAATTAGTAAAGGGCTAATTAGTAATCCATCTCCTGCCCACCTCCCAGGATGCTGGTGAGGACCAACTTGGACGAGTAAGGGTCCACACTGCTAACCACGTGGGGCACAATGCTGGGGATGACGCAACAAGGAACTTCAAAGGCAGCTGGGCCGGGGGCCAGAGCCGCAGCCCACCTGCTCCCATTGCCTGCCTGAGCTTGGACGTCACCGTGCTGTCTGTCACCAGTATTGTTAAATAAGCACCAACCAATCCTCCTCGATTGCAGAGAGAACAAGCATAGGCTCAGCCAGGCATACAAATTACGGGGCCTCCTTAATATATTCAGAGCATGTACACTTGGCATTAATTTAAAATCATTCATTGCTGTTCTTATCGGGGTAAAGGACATTGGTGCATTTTAGTGTTATCTTGAAGTTAATTTGAGGCTTTAAATATTTAAGCGTTTGATAACTTGTAGTCTGGAAGGATGAAACACAGAGAACCACAGACTGGATTTATTTATCTGCAGGTGAAAGACAGGACACCTTCCCCTCTTGAAATAACACTGACTTTTAAAAAGGTCTTTTTAAAAATTCATTTTCGGGCTATTGATTCTTTCAAAATGAAGATGCTGTATGCAAGAGGACATGAAATAATTTCTGGATAGCATCTCATTCTACAGAATATTTGGGCTAGAATACTCAATGATCTATGCAAATGGACAAGGATATCCATTTGTAATGTGAGCTATTAGCACCTTAGAACCCAGCCCTGTGACCTCTGTCCCATGTCAGCAGCCCTCACCCACCACAGCATTACTGCCATGCCACCAAAACATTACCAGAGAGATTCTCCTTCCATTAGGAGGCATATCTTTTGCTGTTTCCTAGGACGAATGATGATTTTCATCAAACACTCTCCATTTCCCAGTCAGGTACCCTTTGTACCATTCATCCATTCATTCGTTCCTTCAGGAAGTCTACAACAAAGACCTCATAGTATATGGCATGGTGGGTAAAAGCTCCCCACCAAGGTTCAATCCCAACTCTGCTGCTCACCAAATGTTTCACCTTGGGCAAGGATCTCCTCCATTTAAAGCAAAATAGGGGTTTTTAAAAAGCACCGTCTTTGGACACTCTTTGAAGACTAATTATATAATGCACGAAGCAATGAGCACAGCACCGGGTCAATTAACAGCACTGCCGTTAATTCTCGGAGCTGAGTGCAAGGTTGGGCAAGGCATGGGGGGGGGGGGGCAAGATAAAGGAGGACAAAACTACACCTATAGCTTGGGGCCCAGATAACAGATGCAATGTGAGAAAGCCATAACAGCCGGCAGAGGGGTTCCAGAACGTAGAATAGGATGTGGAATTTGGGGACCCCAACACCCAAGGATGCATCATGTGAAAAGAAGTAACACCAAGAGCTGAGACCATGGAGGATATGTCCCCAAGGCTTCCTGGGCCAGAAATAAGCTCAGAGTAGCTTGAACCTCGGGTAAGGGATAGGGATTTGTGGAAGAGAATACATGCTTTTGAAACATGAACAGACACGACTTGGGGCACTTTCACAAACACTGCCCCATTCCACAGAACGATCCACTGGGACCAGGGATGACAGCACCATGAATGCTGACCAAGACATGAGGACTTGATTTGGTTAGAAGTAGGACCACCGACGACTTTTGAGCAAAAAAGGGCAGTGATGTGATCAGAGCTGGGCTCCAGGAAGGGTAATCTGGCAGCAGTGTGAAGAACAGGTGAGAAAGCAAAAATCTAGAAGAAGGGAGACCAGGTGGGGCCTCATGAGATGCTCGCCGCTACAAGACTAGAATGGGGCTGGTTCCATAAATCATGATCTCTTGCTCCTCTGTCTGCAGGACCATTTCCAGCAGCCTTCAAACATGCTATCTATGTCTCCAGTCTCGGGGTAGGGTGGGAAGAGGTCCATTGGGGTCAAAGGAAATAAATTTTTAAAGATCATTTAGACAACAAACAGAAAAATATGAAAATGCACCTTTTTACCGGGCAACCTGACACCAGTAAGTCAGTTTCAGGAAAACAACATCATCCATCATAATGCTCTTGTGCTTTGAACTTGGTCGGTACTGTACCTGGACATTTTAGTGTCTAGAAACTGGCCAGGCAAACAATAGGTCCTCAAATACGCTCTAGAATGGTTAAGATCAAGTGAGAGTTAACACAAGCCTGAACCCAGAAGGCATGCAGAGGGCAGGACAGTGGGATAACTAAAGATACCGGCAGCACCAAGAGTATGTGATACACACAGGAGGCCTTAGGGACAAAGGAAGAGGAAGTGGCAGGGATGTGATCATTTATTAGCAGACATGTTTGAGTGCTGAGTTCATGGCAGACAGCACCCAGGTGTCCGGGGACAAGGAGTTGAACAATGCATGGTGCAACTGGACCCTGAGGGTGTCAGTGCCTGGAGTGGAAGCATAGAGCCCTGGAGGAGACCAGAGCTTGGGAAGGAAAGCAAGAAGCCCCCTTGTGAAGTATTCCTCTTGCAGAGAAGCTCCGAATCACACACCTGGTACCAACACCCAGCTGGACTCTACATGTTTGGCTTCATGTGCCCTCCCCACTCTTAAGCCCTTACTCGCCAGGACTCACTGCTTATACTTAGCATCGACAAAGTGACCACCATATTGAATCCCAATTTAGGGTACAAGACCATTAACTTGAAAATGTCTATCTTCTCAGCCTAGTAATGTAGCATGAGAAATGGACGGAATAAGATCTGGACAATGATGTCTTTCTTCTTGGGAAATCGAACTTGTCCTGGGTCCCTGATGATACCCTATTACACACACCATTATCTACACATTCAATCTAAGAGACGTTTATCTTCTATTTTAAGGAATCATAATAACTCATTATGGAAAAGAAAGAAAAAAGATCAGGCACACTTCATTATGTGTTTTCCCTCAATTAGGTAGGGATCTCAGCGGATTAATATTCAAAAAGATGGAGGTCTTTCTTCTGACCTAGATTTTCACTGGGTTTTCTCAATGTTAGACAGCAGATAGCAAGATAAAATCAATGACGTGCAATAAACACATGCATTACTGCATTTTAAAGTTTCCCCAAGACAATTGTTTTAGCCATAATAACTTGATAAAAATAATGAACTTCCCTGTACTGGATTTTTTTAAGATTTTATTTTTAAGTAATCTCTACACCCCACATGGGTCTTGAACTCACAACCCCAAGATCAAGAGTCACATGCTCTTCCAACTGATCTAGCCAGGCACCCCCATCCCCATACTGGTTTTTAATGATTTTCTTTCAAGAAATGTGATGGGTATGATAGAAAAAGTCTTAAGATTGGTATAACAAGCTTGCTTCTTCAACAATCAAGTCATTTGACCTCTATTACTCATATTCTCATCTGCAAAAATGGTTAGAATGATAATCACTTCCCATGCTGTCATGAAGGTTAATAATGTACTTTACAAAATCATCATGACATTCCAGCAAGAGCAATTACTACTTGTATTCATTTGTTAAGTAAAAGGATTTTCATTGTATAGATGTATTATTAAAAATAATTGTCTTAAGCTTGTTGTAACTACTGATTACAGACATTTTCCCAAAACTCCTGCTAAACAACTTGCTTATTTAAAAAAAAAAAAACAGGCAAAGTATATTTATTTTCCCAAATGACCTTAGCCAATCATTATCACCACTGCTCCCAAAATTTTGTCAGTGCCTCCATCCATTATGGGAACATCCGTTACATGACTCTCATATTTACTACATGCATGATCGGTATTTGAGTATTTGATATTCTTTGGGGAGAAAGAATACATAAATAAAATGCAAAGGCAAGAACCTATCAAGCAAAAGCATAGAAGTCTACTCGTGAACAAAGTTTCCATGGGTTACTTGGTGAGTAACTGAAGCTGGTTTAAGAACTCGGATTCCACAGAAATGTGTTTTCTTTCACCCTGAGCAAAGGATTTTTATTCATCCAATTTGTTCTTAAAGCAGAATGTGGACAAAGCAGGTAATAAGGCTGAGTGAAGAGACGCTTCGGGCCATACCGTGTCATCAGTACTTGGGGCCAGAAGGACAATAGCCCAAGGATTTTTGACCACTTAACTCCCATTCCCTTTTTTGGAGGAATGAGCTTTATGCCCCACAGACATGTGCCTCTTTTTCTCCCCATTCATTTCTCCCATACTTCCCTTTTTGCATCTCATTCTCTCCCCCTTCCAAAATGTTTATCTTCCAAAATGCCAGTGGTCCAAAGAAGACTTGCAGGTTGGTAGGGAGAGACACAAGGGGAAGAGCAGGAAAATGCTGTAGAATTTTGAGTTGTTCCCATCATTCCAACATTTTTATTTCATTGCTTTGCTTATCCTCTGATGTTATCCGTGTCCCCACTGAGCTCTCGGCTCATACCTGCATTTCTCTTCTCAAAAGGTGGCCGTGCATTTGCGTTTAAATTATCTACACTTTAGCGAAATGTTCGTCTTTTAAAGTGACCCTCTTGTCCTTGGCCTTCATACTAAATGAAGGTGAGGATTAAAATTCAACTCTTTCTGCCACTGCTTTCTTTAATGAGAAAAACAAAATTGGGTTTGAAGTAGATTAAATAACTCACTTGATGTCAATCGAAGTGAGGCTGAAACATGATGCATTCGGTAGAAACAAATACACATTTTTCACCATTTAAATGTGAAAAAAACCTGAGGGTTCGAATCATGCAGCCTTTGGTGACACGCTGACCCCGTGTCTCTGTCCATCAGACTGGACACTGAGTACTTCGAACTTCCTATTAGTTTATCATTCCCACAATGTACAGCATCACACCACGCAGAACCTTTGGAAGTATCCACAGATTCCCAAACTTTAACATACTTGAGAATCATCTGAGGTATTTGCTACATATGCACTACAGATGCAAATCCCCCAGTTCTTCCCCAGAAGACTCCTTCATCAGGTCTGGGGACAGGAGGTGGACACCAGAATCTAAATATTTAACAAGGTCTACATGTTATGCTGATGTGGATGTCCCACAGAAAACACTTTGGACAATACTGAATAATGGGGGGCGGGGGGTTCCAGTTAGGGATGCCCTTCACCCACTCTGCCACCTCTGACATGATCAGTGCCT
Organism: Potos flavus; assembly: GCA_028534135.1. Taxonomy (NCBI): domain Eukaryota; kingdom Metazoa; phylum Chordata; class Mammalia; order Carnivora; family Procyonidae; genus Potos; species Potos flavus. The sequence continues at coordinate 4,328,404 of CM052894.1, read as the reverse complement.
GAGAAACGTTTTATACTTAGGATCGATCTATAAAGAAAACAAACCCAACTGAGAAAGAACTCAGTAGAGTGAGCTCTTCCCAGGTTTTGAGCATTGTGTGATCTTCCTCGCCCCATACTTCATTACACAGGACTTGACATATGAGATTAATATCATACACGTCTATTTATTTCATCCCCCTACAAATTCCTTATCAGCACGCAGAACAGACGTGAACTAATTTTAGTAAATCACTCACGTTGTGGCTAAATCGTAACTTTTGTCTCCCAGTTTGGCTTCTTTAAGGAGACTCAGGAGGTTTGAGAAAGTCTGAAGAAGAGTGACAACCAGCAGCTCCAAAACACATCCAAGGTGAAGCTGAATTTGGGGAACAATCACATCTGCAACTCTGGGGATTCGTGGCTCAAAAGAGGAGAAATTTCTTGTGTAGTAAGGGCTGGAAAATTTCCGAAGTCGATGTGATCAGCCACTACATCAAATATTAAGCAGTGACATAATATAATTGCAGAAAAGTTTATTTAAAATATATTGAGTTTGACAAACCCTTTAGTTGTGCTTTGTCGTTTGTTAGTATTTCCTGAGCATATTAATGAAAGGCATTTCTGTTGGGGGCCCAGAGAGACTTGCACTCCAATCTTTGCCTTGTCGGCGACTCGCTACTGGGACGCCCAAGGCTGTGGATTCCCATCACCAGCCTTTAAATCTCTTTCCCATAGTGGCTCCGGTTCCTGACACTTTCTAAAATGAAACTAATGTCCAGGTGGAATGGTTGGTTGCAGTAGAGTTACTAAAAGAAGGGCTTGCAGCTTTGGAAGGCCCATCAAAGTTGCCTCTAGCCTGAAACTTTCTTGGTGTTATTGACAAAGGATCTAAAAGGAGAAATTAACCTACTAGCTCCTAACCTGATACCTCTCCAGATGGAGACTGGCACACACTAAAACTGGCTTCTGCTCCAGCTACTCTTTTGTGCAAACATTCTGTCTTTCCCTCTGTCTTAACAAAAAGGAATCCCTACTGCTCTTTTTGAATGCCAGGACCACCTTGATCTAGGGCTCCATGTTCTTGTTCCTCTTATGAGAATGACAATCGTCCTTTAAACAACACACCGAAAGATCAAAGATCTGTGTAGCACTCCGCTAAAATCAGAGTGTCAACTCCTGGGGGCATGAAATACACTTTTCATAATTCCTACTGACAACATTCCGACTAGATGATTTCGTCCTTGTCATCCTGGTGGATTTGCTGTAGGAGAAGCTCCTGGAAGCAGAACGGCTGGGCCATCTGCCATCTGCTCAGTGGAGACAACCCCCATTAAGGGTATTGGGCTTGAATGCATTTGCCTGCAAGACGAGCCTCTCAAAGTAGGATTTCACTAAATCAGTGCTAATCCCACTTATGTAATCTACTACTCGCGGCTTTCTTCTTTTTTTTTTTTAGATTTTATTTATTTATTTGACAGACAGAGTGATCACAAGTAGACAGAGAGACAGGCAGAGAGAGAGGGGGAAGCAGGCTCCCCGCTGAGCAGAGAGCCCGATGCGGGGCTCGATGCGGAGCTCGATCCCAGGACCCTGAGATCATAACTTGAGCCGAAGGCAGAGGCTTTAACCCACTGAGCCACCCAGGCACCCCATACTTGGGGCTTTCTAAAAACAGTGTGGTTCAGCAAGAACCTATTCTGGGGTACTGAATGGGACTCCAGTACAAGGGAACTGCCGATGTCAGTCTCAGCAGTGGCACCTAAGAACCTGTCCCTGCAGGTAATGAATCTTCTGTCTATGGACTCCTAGCAGGGTGTCAGCTAAGCAGGCTACTAGGAGATTCACTCGACTGTAAGGTACATACTTGAAACCTACAAGGAACAGAAGTAAAGAAATGAGGGAAGCTGACCCGTCTGGGACGACAGTAAACTTGGAAGGGCAACTCCTCTCCGAAAGGATTCACAGCTATGGAGTTCCATCCAAAGTTCCCATGCACCATGACAGCCCTGAGCTGCCAGATTTACTGGTTTTTCCAAAGATTTACGTTTTTTTTAGGTGACAGTCGCTGAATTTCTCTCAATCAATTTAATGCATGCATATCATTAGAAAATCAAAGACTGAAAAACTTTGGAGACAGTGAAAAAGATTGGTTGCCAGGGGATGGGGGTGGGAGAGGAACAGGCAGGAGCACAGAGGCTCTGCCTGGCGAGAAGCTACTTTGTACGATAGCGTCATGGTGGATACACAGCAGTACACATTTGTCCAGACCTCAGAATGCACAACACCGGAGGGGAGCCTAATGCCGCTCATGGGCCGTGGGTGACGAGGACGGGTCCACGCAGCTTCGCCAGTTGTAACGTATGTACCACCTGGTGGGGGACACAGATTGTGGAGGAAGCTGTGCCTTTGTGAGGGCAGAGGGTACAGAGGAAATCTCTGAGCCTTCTGCTTAATTTTGCCATGAACCTAAAACTGCTCTAAATCATTGAAAGATAAGGGGCACCTGGGTGGCTCAGTCGGCGAAGCGCCCGACTCTTGATTTCAGCTCAGGTTATGATCTCGGGACTGTGAGATCAAGCCTGGCATCGGGCTCCATGCTGAGCGTGGAACCTGCTTAAGATTCTCTCCCTCTGCCCTGCCTCCCACTTGTGTGCCCATGCACTCTCTCTCACCCTGATAAAATAAAATAAAATAAGATAAAATAAGATAAAATAAAACAAAATATAAAATATAAAAAAAAATCAAAAGAAAAGAAAAACTTAAACAAAGCAAAGGCTTATAACAACAGCGCTCCCTTGTCCTAACCCCTCTAACCACTAGTCCCATTCAGTAAGCACCGCTTGTAACTCCTTATTTCTTCTGGTATTTTCTTCTGTATTACTGAAAAGTATGCCTATTCAGCTCTTTGTTAGTTTAGTTACCTATTTATTTCCTGCATTCACAGAGGTTGAGGGTTGTTTTTTTTTTTAGCTCTCACTGCTAATCCCTCCCTCTGCCCTCAGCCACAGCCTTTGTCTCCCCCCTCCCCTGCCCGCCCCCAGGCACCCCCCAGACCCCCTCCTGAGCTGGGTTCCTTATTTGCTGGATTCCATGTTTTTCCTCATCGCTGTTTTGTTGACACAGTTCTGGTAGCTTCCTAAAAAGGTTGCTGGAGAGAGAAATTGTTTGAGGCCTCACCTGTTGGAAATGTCCATCTTCTACTCTCCCACTTGCTTGGGAATTCGGCTGGTACAGATTTCTGCCTTGAAAACCATTTTCCTTCAGAATTTTGAAGGCATCTCGCCATGGTCTTCCCATTTCCAGGGTTGCGTTAGATAAACCCGTAATCTCCAACTCACATGCCTCCAGCTGTGTCATGCTTCCCTCTTTTTGCAACCTTTAGGGTCTTCTCTTCGTGCATGGTGCTCTGACATGTTACCTTGACAGAAGATGTCAGAACATCTGCATCTAAAACCCCATGAAGCCATTTATGAAGTGTGCCATCTGGGGCACGTAACTTAAGAGTGTGCCTCCATGAAACAGACATGAGCACCCTTCTTGTGGGGGGGGTGCAGATTAACAAGATAATACATCAGAGCCCTCAGAACGGGGCCTGGCACCAAGCGCATAGTCAATGAATATCAGGTTTTATGACTATTGATACTATCATCCTCATCCTTTGTTCTGCTTCTGCTTTCAGTAGAGTGGTTTGTGTCCTTCGGACTTGTTTCTTGAGTTAGATTTTCAGTAACTCCCTCTCTTCACGTCCTCTCTTGTTTCCTGGAATTCCTATCAGTCAGATATTGGACTCCAAGACTCACCCTCTCCTCTCCCACTTTTTCATATTTTCCATTACTCTTTTAATAGTAGTATTCTACTTTCTGATATTTCCTGGACCTATATGGTCCGATTCCTCCAAGCTTATTGATGGCTACTACATTTTCCATTTCCATGAGCTCATTCTATTTCCCTGGTGGTTTCTTTCCCATCAGCATCCTGCTCTTGGTTTTTGGATGCGCTGTGTCCTCCAATCTCTCTGAAAATAATAAGTAAACTTGGAAATTAGTTACTGTTTCCTACAATCACATTTCTTTCTGGGATTTCTTTCTTCTACTTGTTTATTTCCCTCACTTTGACGGGGCAGGATTTCCTCCTCATGCTCTGGTCCTCCTTGGCTGTTTGCTCATATCCAAGAGGAAGGTCTGAGAAAGCTCTGCCTAGGGGTTGGGATCGTTGACTGATGGGCTTCAGCCCAGGGGATCAGGGGCTTTTCTCCAGTGCTCTTCCTGTGCCCCTGGAGTAGAATCTTCCAGGGGCCTCTCTGGGGACACAGCCTGGCTGCAACATTCTGGAGAAAAGGCAGAGCATGGGAGCTGGCTATCCAGGCCGTGGACACAGACTTTCACACCATCTGCGATGTCCAGCTCTACGCACTTTGACTGTCTCTCTCAGTCACTTTCCACCCCTCATCCATCTTCAGACTCCAGGAAGACAAAATCCTGATTTTTTAACGTGGTAGCGAATTCAAATTCTACTATATTCTTCAGCAGTTTAGGGAGGAAGGATGTGGAGGTCACAAGCAGCCCCCTGGCCAGTTGCTAACCTGGGACACCCCCGCTACACGCCACCTATGATGAGAATGACCTGAGATGTTGTCAAAGACACAGACTCCTAGACTCCGCCCCAGACCCACCGAATCAGAAGCCCTGTGGGTCAGGCCCAGGAATCTGCATGTTTAACAAGCTATCCTGGGAGGTTTGGACGCATGTGCCCTGGGGTTTGTCACCTCTGGGTGAACGCTGTGCAGAGCAGCCAAGCCCGGAGGCCGCCAGAGGCCGGCAACTGCTCACCTGTATGTGCAACTTGGCTTCCTGGTTAGTCCTTGCTAGTCTGTGCCCACCTGACATTAGCCTGACTGGGCGGTTCTCACACACTCTCAACTTGACCTCAGCCCAGGGATGCCGTGATTCCGCTGGGGCAGGCAGCTGGGGTCTAGCCAACGTTCTGCCTGGCCCCGCACCGGGAGACGTTCTCGCCAGATGCAAAGACAAGCACCATCTCCCAAGGTGCTCCCTGTACCGGCGAAGGCGCGGATGGCCGGGGAGAGCTGGGTGGACACCGCGCAGCTAGAGGAACGTGTTGTACCACAGTGGGGTATCTGTCTGCTCTGAGGACACAGACTGTCTTCATGTCTGCCCACCCAGCACTTCACCCTGTGGGGCCCTTACCAGGTGCCCGATCAATGGTTTTATTGACATATTCATCAGTCTTTGCCAGATACAATTTAAACTGACTGCTCTCCGTTCAACTTTTCCTGTTGGTGTCATGGCATTGGAAGGTGCCATCTCGGGAAGCCATTTTAGCTCACCGGAAGTGTGGCATCCGCAGTTCTTACAATTACAAAAATGCGGAAATGTGAGATCCCTTGGGCCTTTTATTAGGGACGAGACAGGATGCTGGATGCTGACTGTTTACTGGAAGAAGAAAGAAAACAAGTGGCTATTTTAAAGACGTGGAGTGCATGTTCGGTAGAAATTCATAAGAGCAAAGTGTGGTTTGAAAAGTATCATCGTTGATTCGAAATGACAGAACAAGAGTGTATGGAGGACATTGGGAGAAGGAAAGGAAGGGTGAATTGGGGGAAATCGGAGGGGAGATGAAGCATGAGAGGCTGTGGACTCTGAGAAACAAACTGAGGGTTTGGGAGGGGAGCAGGATGGGGGGATGGGCGGGCCTGGTGGTGGGTATTGAGGAGGGCACGTATTGCATGGAGCACGGGGTGTGGTGCATAAACAATGAATCTTGGAACACTGAAAAAATGAAAATTAAAAAAAAAAGTATGTGCGTGTACATGTCTGGTGTGTGTGTGGGGGGGGGGGGGGTTGTGCAAGAGACTGCACCAAGGAAGGACAGAAATAATATCCTTCTCTACATGAACTGACCTTTTTCACATCAGTGGGGGTGAACAAGCCTCCCTACCTTGCTACCACTCCCTTGTATAGAATCTGAGTTCTACGAACATGGGAAGAGGAATTTTAATTTATTTATTTATTTTTATTTAGGTGAGAGAGAGAGAAAGAGCGCACTTCAGCAGGGGGAAGGGGAAAGGGAGAGGGACAAGCAGATTCCCTGCTGAGCAGAGAGCCCCACGCTGGGCTCAATCCCAGGACCCTGAGATCATGACCTGAGCTGAAGTCGGATGCTTAACTGACTGAGCCACCCAGGAGCCCCAGGAAGGGGGATTTTAGATGCTGCATATTCCTAATGAATCTTTTTCAATCAAAGCGCTAGATGATGGGTGTGTGGGTGTGTAATGTTTTCCGTCATAAGCAAAGGGAGCAAAGTGCAGAGTCCATCGTCGCGGTTGAACAAACGACCTTTCCCTAGGCCTGCACAGGATGAGCACCCCCTCGTCACCTCCCTTGTCACCAGGACCGGCCTCCCCCAATCTAGGCACTCGGCAACCCCAATCCCACTGTCTCATGGTCATTTTTCTCAGCATTAAAACTTTTCCTCTTCAAAATCCCTTTATTGAAAATAAACCGGGACTGTTTCTTTGAGACCTAGTAAGATTGACACCATGCAGTCAAGGCTATTTGTGAGAAGGTGTTAACTACAGTCTTGTTTATAATGGCAAAAATTTGGAGACCTTTTAAAAGCCCACCAATAAAAAAATCGGTCCATAGACTATGATACCCCCATGCTATGGAACTCTATGCAGCAGTTGCATTGAACAAGGTAGCTATTTGTCTCACTTGGATGGGTACCCATGCCTGATTGATTATTGGGGGATTCCTATAGAGCATATAGACACAACCCTGTTAAAAAAGAAAAAGTAAAAGAGTATGTACCAGTGTATAATGGATATTTCCACGTGAACAGAAAAAGTTCTAGAGGAATATAGACTAAACTATGAATAGTGATCGATCATACCTGGAGAATACAGTTGATAGATAGGGAAGGATAAAGAAGGAGATTTTCATTCTTTTATTAGAATGGACTAATTTTGTAATTTTTAAAAGTCCTCAATCCCCTATTAAAATGCAGATCTCTACAGAAAAGGTTATTCCATGCTGCCGGTCCAGCATCTTGACTGGAAGCTGGGTGAGCCATGGGAAGGAGCATTTATCATACAATCTGCTGAGAACTAGCCTAAAGATTTTCCTAGAGAAGGGGGTGGCAGAGCCCAGGCAGAAGCCACATGGTGAGGGTGCCCTATCCGGGGCAATTCCGCACCTACAGACCAGGGCAGAGCACATGTCAACAGCAGGATTTGTGGCATGTTGCCCAACAGCATCGCCTGCCTTTTTGGATGGACAATGATACAGCACTGGCCAGCGTCGGTCATCTTGTGTCCTGTCTCTGCCAAGGATTTCCCTTCTCAAAGATGCTGCCCATGCACAGGCTGTGAAAACCAATGGACCAAACTGTAAGCGCGCTGGCCCATTACCTATCTCATCTTCCTTTCCATAACGTTCAAGTCAGATTATATTTCTACACATCAGAGTCTCCACTTGGCCAGAAGAATTTAAGCCAGTTACATATGGGCTGCTTGAAATGAGAAATATCTATAGTTTGCATTACATAAAGGAATCTTCGCTTTCCCCATCCTGAGCTCTAACTCCCCTTCTGGTTGACTGAGCTTCTGACTGACACCTGAACATGGCATTTAACTAAAATCAACAAGGGCCAGGATGGCCTACGATTTTGCTTCTGATCCCAAGTAATCTGCTGATCTTTCCCTGACACCACTTATTATATTTTAGTGTTGAAGTCAATTGAATGGTGGGTTCTAAAGAGTGCCACTGAATACATTTGTGCTTTGGGAAAAAGCAGCCTCAGCCACCCTCATCCATCATTGTTAGGTGGAAGGGAAAATGCGTCAAAGTGGCTCGTTTTCTTTCAACTGCAATATACCAGCAGAGCACATAAGGATTCTATAACATGCAGCAACCACTGTGATTTATCCTCATAAGGCACTGTCTGAGCCAAAAGAGAATGTAAATCTCAGAGAAATCACCTTCTTCTGTTGGGAAAGTGGCTGGGGCCATTTGTCCTCCAGGTACCAACCGCTAAAGGTCACAGTGCCCTCTGGTGGTGGTTGCTTTTCCCTGCACTGCACAATGGCCGACTTCCCTAATTGGCCCCACCCAAGACAAAGGCAACTCCATTCTGTGGAAGGTGCTAGGGAATGGGAGGCCCAAAGGAAGCGGATCTGAAATTGAAAGTAAAGTAACCAGCATGTAGAAATGGGAATGACTAGTAGGTGCAGGTCTGACTCCTGTGTGTCATACTCAGCGTTGGCACCTTAGACAAGGCAATTGGCTCTATAAGTTCTGGTGGCCTCTCCAGATCTGTTGGGGAAATGCCCCGCCATGAAGAGGAACAGCACTGCCCAGTGGAAGAACAGAGATTTGGGGGTCAAAGAAGCTGGGTGTGGGATCCTACTTGTCACTTGCTGGTTGAGTGACTTAGGGCAAGTCATTGAGCTTCTACAGTTTGCTTATCAGTTCTCTGTGAAATGGGGAGAAGAAATCCTACTCCACGAGGTCATTGTCCAAGCAAACAAGACAGTGTGCCCCATGGATTACGTCGCAGCGTGGTCCCTCCATGGCAAGTGTCACTAAAGCATGGTGTAATTCCACGCGTTGTCTGAGGTTCTTCACGCAACTTGAGGAGCATGCAGGAGACAAGGGACATTTCTAAATCACAGATGTTGCAATGAAGTTGTGGCCTCTTTTCTCTAAAGATAGGGTCAAAAAATATGAAGAATCTGATACGAACAATCACGCATATTCTCTACTTTTCCCTCCTCAGTCTCTCTACTCTTCTTATCTCTCGTTCTAAAATTAACAGACCTCAACAGATCTTTAAAAACTCTTACAAATTACTTCCAAGTCAGAGAATTCTAATTTTAAACAACACTACTTGCTCAAGTCAATCCAAAGTATCTCAAGGAATAAAGATCATGAAAAATGTGCCCACTAATTTTATTTTAAATCGCAAATAGGTACCTGGCATCTCTGGTCACAACATTTTCATTAATCGATCAATATATAACCTCGCTTTATGTGTGTTTCTGTTTAAAGACACCTTATTTAATCTATTTTATTAACTCACTAACATTGAACTCCTAGCCAACAGCACTGTAATTCATGCCTGAACAAAGCTTATCATCTAACACACATATTTTCTCCAAAAAGCACATCGCAGCCTTCTTGCGCTCAGAAACCCTAGACCACACTTCAGCACTACCCTTGGGGGCCATTTTAAATAGTGAAATTACCAACAAAAAGCACAAAACTAAAGCTAAAAGGGTGGAACTAAATTAACTACATAAAGGACACCTGTTTATAGTATGAGGGCCAAAACAAGAAGGCAGAGTGTCACCTTGCTCCAACCCAGCTGGGAAGGTACACTTTGAGCTGCTCAAATTTAAGCTACTATGTGCATGTGCTTACCCACAAACAGCTCCAAACATGCAGTGAGTATTGGGGAAGCTAAATCTTCATAAGTAGATGAACTCACAATACGGAATCCGTGAATACTGAAGACTGACTCTACGAGCAGCTCCCCAGTGGGGTCTGTGGGCCCGGAGCATGTCAAGGCTCTTTCAGAGAGTCTGTGAGATCAAAACAACTTCCAAAGTACCACCAAAAGGTCATTTGGCTTTTCCTCTGTATTGACATTTGCACCGATGGTGCCAACAGTGGTGGTAAAACATCCTGGTATGTCAGCAACCGGTGAGGGGTGGCGCCAAACGCCACCACTCGTCACCGTGTTTGTCACCACTAGCACTCAGAGACAAAATAAGCCAGTTTCACCCAAAAATGTTCCCGAAGCAGTAAAAATTATTACTTTTATTTTGGCTCTACCTATAAGAACAGGTAGAGACATCTTTAGTCTTTAAATGTGTCCCAATGGGGACAAATTGGGACCTGCGCATAGAGTAATTCTGCTGCATCCTGTAAGACAACAGTTGTCTCAAATAAAAGTTCTGGAGCAATGATTTGAGTCTCACACTGAACTAGCCAGTTTTTCATGGAACACTGTTTCTGCTTGAAAGAACTTCTAACAAACTGGTCATTCAAAGTTGAGTAACTGGCAACATTTTCTCCCCGTGAAGGAAATGAATCTGTCACTTCAAGGAAAACAACTGATACTATTTGTTGCCAATAGTAACATTCAAGCTTTCAAGTGAAAATTACATTTTGGAAAACTTGCCTATGCCACCATGAGGGGGAGAGCCTTCCAATATATTTAAACACTTTTCTGATGCGATTGGTGCTGATATTAACATGTAATTCTTGATAGCGGCTAATGAAATACATCAACCTTCAATAGAGTTGTCTAACTAGGTGAGCCAACATTTTCCAAGTGACCAGTGCACGATGTTACAAAATCATGCATGGGAAAAAAGATCCATTTAAAGTACAAGATAGAAAAGTGGATTTGATTATAACAGAGAATGAAAAGTTCATTGATATCATTCCACGTTCCTCACTGCAGCTAGCTCTTGAGAAATTACCTTCAAGTTTTGATATTGTATAGAAGAAGAATATTCAGAATTACTTGAAAAGACTTAGAATAGTCATCCTTTTTCCAAATACACATCTGTATGAGGCCAGGTTTTCCTCGTATGCTTCGACCAAACCTATCCCAAGATGTTTCATGAAGAAGCAGATACAAGAATGTCGCTGACTTCTAGGAAGCCAGACATTAAAGAGATTTCCAAAAATATAAAACAATGCCACTCTTCTCATTGTCTTTTTCTTGGGAAATGCAATTCTTTTCAATGTTATTTATGTTAACATATAACGGGTCTATTCTTATTTTTTAACTAATTAATAAGTAATTTCTAATGTCTGTTAAGTTCTAACGTGGATAATCTCAACACACGCAACCCAAATTAACAAAAGTTCAGGGTTCTCAACAATTGCTAAGAGTGTCTGAGACACACTGCAATGCCACACTCAGCTCGGCCAGGCCTGCCACCACTTCAGACACACAGATGCTGGTTCTCATGTAGGTTTCAAGACAAAGGTTCTAGCTCTCACTCCCCAGCCACAAAAGAGAGCAGAAAGAAGCTGGGTGCTGGAAGAACTTGAGACCCAGAAAACAAGTTGGTAGCCTTAGAGATTTCATGCCAAATGGGCTTCCCTTTTCTGAGTCAGTGGAGAACACTAGAAGTTATATATCAAAGAACTTTGATCAAGCCATGGAGAAAACAATGATCTTCCCAAAGACGCAGCATCTAAGAGGGGATCCCCCCTCAGAGGGGGATGGGGCAGGCTGAAAATACTGAAGGGCAAATGGTGTTGTACAAATCACTTTCTTTCCTAACAGGCAAATGGCACACAGTTTCGAAGTCTTTTATTTTTATAGGACTAAGAGTTACCCATGAAATGTGTTTCTAAATTTGGAGTTCTTAAACTAAAATCAGCCCTGTATTAGAATTTACTGAGGATTTTGCCTGACAGTAGTGCTTCTCTCCTACTTCCTGTGCAAATAAGCCCTTGGAATTTTCAGGGATAATGCATTGTCATTAATCCATTGTCAACACTGCTGTGAGTTGTTGTGGTTGGTACTTGCTGCTATTATTCCATTTTAATTAGAAATCTTTATTAGTTTGACTTCATCATTATCACTTTAATTTCTTGCAAGCTATTTGGTTTGCTATATAATGAGATGCCTATTAGCATCCACAGCATCTTTGGCCCATAATTTCCCAGTGCCCAGATTTAGGACAATGTGTAAGGGTACAAATATGAACCCTTCAGATGCCTATTGCCAAGATTTGTGAGATGTTATTATAGATAATTACATAATCATAAATATGCTATGTGATTTTGTTGTTATATAAATAATCTCAGAGTATCTTTAGACAGTGAAATTTTGTGATTATTAAAAAAGTGTTTCTTCAACTGGAAAGGTGGAATGGGGCATTTTGAGGCCACAATGTCTGTGTTTCAAATAACTAATGTCAAAAGCATTAAAGATGCAGTGGTTTGTAGCAACTGCTGATAATTCCCAAATCAGAATCTCCAGCCCCTATTTTTTCCTAAGCTCTGGTTCTATACATTCAACCAGGTTTCACAAACAAACTTGTCATTTCCAAAATAGAAAGTATCTCTCCCCTCGCACACCAAGCTTGCTCCTTGTAACGAGATGCTGTAGCGAGATGCTATTCCAGGCTCGGAAAATGGCATCACTATTTATTCACTCCATCCACAAACCTGGCTCCCCTCTCTCTCCCAGTCCAATTTCCAAGTACCATCAGTTCTGCCTTCTGGATACTTCTTAAATCTGTCCTTTTCTCCCCATCCCCACAACTTCCACTCCAAGGCACTACCATCTCTCATCTGGATTTTTTGCTGCTTTATTCCCCAGCCTTTAAATCATTCCTGGCACATAGTAGGAGCTTGTGTTCAATAGCTTGTATTTGCCTCTTTAGAGCCACCCTCGTTCTGTGCCCAGCCTCCCTGTCCTGGGCCCAGGAAGTTGGCCTGAGGGATCATCTCCTCAGAACGGCTTGCTCTACACCCTTTTCGGCAGTGCTGTCCAACAGAAATGAAAGCCAAGCCACTGATGTGAGCCACGTGTCATTTCAATTTTTCTGGTAGCCACATTTTTACAAGCAAAAATTAATGGCCAAAGGTCATTTTAACAATACATCTTATTTAACATGACGTATCTAAAGCATTACTGTATCAATTTGCAATCAATATTAAAAAATTATTAATGAAATGTTTTATAATCTTTTTTCAGAGTCTTCAGGACCCCGTGTGTACATCACACAGCACATCTCAGTTGCCACTGACCAGATTTCAAGTGCCTGTGGTGATGGCCGCCATCTTGAATAGCTCCAACCAGTGCGGGGGAAGGGAGTAAGATCAGAGTGTTTATGCCCCTAACTCCGTTTCCCAATAAAGCACCCCACACGGAGTGGCTTATAACCACAGACATCTGGTCTCCCACAGTTCTGGAAGCAACAAACCTGAAATCAAAGTGCTGGCAGGACCACGCTCTCTCTGAAGGCTCTAGGTAAGAACCCTTCCTTGCCTCTTCCAGCTTCTGGTGGTTGCTGGCCATCCTCGGGTTCCCTGGTTTGCATACATGTCACCCAATCTCGGCCCCCACTGTCACATGGCTTTCTCTCCCATGTGTGTCGCATTTCTTCATATCAAGATACCAGTCATGTTCAGTCCAGGGTCCACTCTACTCCATATGACCTCATCTCAACAAATTACAACTGCAATGACTATTTCTAAATAACATTCCATTCTGAGGTTTGGGGAAGGACAAGAATTTGGGGGAACAGTATCCAACCTAAAACACTCCATAACTGCAAACTCTTCTGACCAAAGCATGAGTAAGTCCTCACTGAGGACTATGGCTTGAGATCTCAACTCTATCAAGCACTGAATTTCCATATGCTAGTGGGTCTATTTCCAGATTTTTCTACTCTGCTTCATTGGTCTATGAATGTGCCAATCCCACTCTAGTTTCGTTATAGAAGCTTTATATCATCTTTTAATATTTCAATTCTAGAAACTTCATAGTGTGTTTAACTTCTTCTGCTCCTCACCCCTATAACTCACCTTCCACCAGTTCTCCTAGTGAATGTTCCTTGTTTGTTCTTCTAAATAAACTTCACAAGTGACCTGTCTAGGCCCAGTTTAAAAAAATAATCACTGATTTTTCTGAGACTGCTTTTACCTTACAAACTGACCTGTGAGGAATTGACATATTTGTGAAAATAAGTTTCTCCATCCGAAACATCAGATGTTTTCCCATTTGCTCATGGCCCCTTTGGTATCATGCAGGGTTGTTTACATTTTCCATGTAGGTCTTAGACATTTCTCTCTAGATTCATACCTACATATTTCACTGTCTTTCTTGCTGTTGTAAATGCAGTCTTGTCTTCCATTATGCTGAGCTGGTTTTTGTTTATATATAGGACATCTACTGATTTGTGTGTTGATGTTATCACTTGTTAATTTCCTAAAGATTCTTACTATTATAACAGCTTCTCCTTGATTCTTTGGGTTGTCACATAACCATATTATCCATAAATAGAAATATTTTTCTATTCCTTTCTAATATCTACTCTGTAAGTGCTTTACTTTATCTGGTTGCATTGGCTAATAACACAAAATTAGACAGTAACAAAGAGAGTGGACATTATGTCTTGTTCCTTTTGTAATCGTGAAAAGAAACCCAGTCTGGGATGAAGCCCATCAATGAAGACAAAATGTGGAGACGGGGTTGGAACTTTTTTTTTTTTTTTTGAGCCATGTCTAAAGGTACCCCTGACTTTTCCCTTAAGTGAAACAATAGGTTTCTTTTATCTTTAGTTGACTGGTATGGATTTTGTCAATTCCAAACAAGAGTCTTAAGTGACACATGATCTGATCTTGCTTTTCATGATTTTACCTTCCTCTATGTGTGCTTCATAATATTCCAGGTACTTGGCTTTGTTTAAACTAGTCCCTCTCTCTGCAATACCCTTTCGCCCACCCCAGATATCCAAAGGGTTTTCATTTTTCAAGATATAGGTCAAATGCTGCCTTCTTTATAAAAAATTCCCTGAAGTATTCAGGGAAGAGGAATATCAACTCAGCAACTTATCCTCAAATGGTCCAGGAAACCAACGTTCTCTGTATTCCACTTGCAACTCCTCCATAAGTTTGTAATAACTTTTAATTTTTTTTTAAATCAAAAATTTTAAATGTCTAAGCTCTTTGGTGGGCTTGTCCTCAAAAAAGGCAACTTGACAATGGTATTATTAGTAAGGTTCTTCTTGTTGGGGTTGATAGCCCTAAATGTGTCCAATCTCCTCAACATAGATGGGCCCCTTGTCAAATGGGTCAAAGTACCCAGGAGTCATCCCAATTCCTGGCACATGGCAGGTACTCTGCAGAAGTTTCTGGAATGAATGAATGGATAGGGATGGATCCTGCACATAGGCATCTAAGTGTTGACTGTACAGAAAATCCATAGAAAATTTTCCTCAATATTTTATGTGATGTTAGAAAAGATTATTATGTTCTAGGGTCTGATCCCTATCTAAATAGGAGAATAAAAAGGAGATTTTCCATCAACTGCAATAACTTTGCTTCCTGCAGACTGGGTGGCGGGATAATTGAAGATTCATGCAAGACTAATGGATTCTTTATGAAACGAATGGAGGCATGAAGGGAACCTGATATCACTGCTCGATGACAAAGGAGCAGTTATTTTTCAGAAAAATAAATTGGGTTTATTCGGCTTGTGGCACTGCCCCTATTGTAATGCTAAGTACACATCTGGCACAATTTACCTCCTCCTTCCCAACCTCCCTCTGCTTTGCCTTCCCCATATTTGTTGGGGCTTCTTGCATCAGATGGTCCATCCGCATGACCCTCTGTATGAATACAATCGTGTATACGGTCAAAAAGCCTGCCCGACACCAGCAAGACTGGAACACCTCCAGAAACAGAAGTCCCACTCTTTGGAGTAATCAGTAAGAGACCATACTCAGCAGGGCTGCTGCAGGCCTGACCCCAAGCCCCACCCTCACACTGAAGGCCTAGACTCTGCCGTCTCAAAGCAGAGCGTCGCAGATGTCAAGTGCCCGCTGGGAAAGTCTAATCCCATGTGCCATGTTATAGAGTCCCCTCCTGGTCCCACCTCAGTCGATGTGTGACCGCAGTCAGTCACCCAGCCTCCAAGGCTCGGGCTGCTGGTCAGACCAGTAGAAACCAGTAACTACCCTGACCGCACAGTCACAACGAGGAGCAAATGCATGGGGAAGAACTATGAACGTAAAACAGTCTCCAATACACAAAAAATATCAATATTTAGATGCTAAGGCAGTGGTTATAGAGACATGAAGCAGCAGGGCAAAAAGAAGGTAGAATGGATTAAGGAAATTTGCCCAATCTGCAGGCGGAATGCAATGCCCGACTTCCCCCGAGGTGATGCTGGCCTTCCGCCATCCCCGCGGCTGATGGCATCACCAGGCAGGTCTGATGGTTGGACAAAGCCATACACGGCAAAGTCTTACCATGGCAGCACCCGTTAACGCAACCCACATCTCCAAGAGATCACGTCCATGGCCTTTGTATGGCAAAGAGAAGAGCGTTGACTCAAATACCCATTCACAGAGACCTGGCCTCCTCGCAGGCATCTTTTCCCACCTGCTCTTCCTCCCCGCTCCTCCGTGGCTCTCCAGCTCACACGGGTTGTTTTCTACTAGCTCTGAGCCACAGAAGCGCTCAGACCTCCCCGAGCAGAAAATACTTCCTCCTACCGTGTGGTCTTCCAAGCAGAAGGGTTTTCTTCTCTCCATCCTCCCCTGCCCCACGCCTCCTAAGTGAAGACCCATCTCTTGGCCCAAGTCTTTCCCATCTCCCACGTCCTCTTTCCTTACCCTTGTCCACCCACCTGCAGCTAACCCCTCCCTGAGACCCCAGAGCTTCCCTCTCCCAGGTTCTAGGCCCACACTGTCACTGCCTATGGGGGATCCTCACCTGAATGTCCCAGCAGACCCTCATGCTCACTCCAGGCCCAACTAAATCTTCACCGTCCTCCTCAGACTACCTCCTACTTCAAAATCCTGTAATTCAACCGGTTGGGCCCACGTTATTCCGGTCATCCAGACTCAAAACCTTGGCGTCACTCTTGAGTGCTCCCCCCTCCTCCCTACCAGCCCTATTAACTCCCCCACCCAATTCTTTCTGCTGCCACCTTTGCTCAGGTCATTACTGCACCCTGCCTGGACACTAGCCTTCCTGCCACCCGGCCCCGGACCCCACATCTCTTCTTCCTGACCCAGGTGCCCAGCAGGTCTCCCTAAGTTACGGCTGCAACCCCGAAATTTAGGAGCCTCCGGTTCTCACAGCCACCTCTCACCTTGCTCTCTGTAGAGTTGAATCCCCTCAGTGTGGCCTTCGAGTCCCTTTCTGGCTTCGTCCTGGCCGACATTGGCAGCTTTACATCCTCCTCCTCCTCCCTCGTACCTACTACACTTTCCCCCATAACCAGAATATCTTCCACTGGCCAAGCACAGCCTGGGCTTTCTCCGCTCTGGGCCTTTGCTCAATAGCATTTGAGCCCCAGCTCTAATCCACCTGCCAGCAAAGCTTCCTGGAACCCTGCCTTCCTGCTGCCTTTATCAGAACCATGGGCATACATGCCCATTCTCTCCCCTTAAGATCATAAATTCCTTTAGAGAGCAGGCTGTGTCGTGCTCCTTGGTGACTGCCACTCAGCGTCTCTCCCTCAGTAGCACGCCATACTTCTTTGCCGTGATAAATCCATTTGTTAAAATAAATTCCCCAGGAGTGGATTCAATATCTCCTTTGAAAGGAACCTTGTTGCCTCCTGATGTTTTCATCCTCTTGAAATGTTCAGAACCCTGCCCCTAGACTTGAGGTTTCTATTCTGAATCATCAGGATGGATTGGCTTAGTTGGCAACCACAACACTCATCTTGAAACTTTGTGAAAGAGTAATAATCCAATTCGTACGGAATAATAGAACAACGCTAAATAAGGGTTTATGTTTGTGAACTACAAAATGCCCAAAGAAGAAAGAAATGCCACCTGAATATTGATTAGTAGTGATCTACAGAAACCGAAGCCAATACAAGGAGAGCCACGCCTGATTTCTCAATTCCCGGAAAGCTTGGGGGGGGGGTGTACTGTTTCCATGGCCAGGAGAGGAGAGGATTTTGTTTCCAGAGTTGAAATAGATTTGGGGAGGTAAAGTAGATTTGGCAAGTCTGAACAGGTCGACAGGATAGAGGGCCAAACAAGGTCTGAATGTTCCGGCTCCAAGGGGGTGTGACCCAGGCAGCCACACGGAGCCCCGGGTCCAGAACCCTGAACTTGCCCCGAGGCTCTGCTAGAGCCAACTTGCAATTACTAATATTTGAATAAGAAGCCCCACAAATTACATAACTGGTCTCGGCCTGGGGCCTCTGAGGTCAGAGGAGCAGAAGACAGAGAAACGCCAAGAAGGTGGCATCGTCAGCGAGACGCCGCAGGCCGAAAGTCACGTGGTGGGCAGAGAGGGGAACGCGTCCTCTCCCGGAAAAAGTCTCGCTTTTGCTAGGAAAGATGACACGAGACACTTTTCTCTTTTGTAAGCCAGTCTCTGAAGGCATTTTTGGAAATTTTTTCTTCTATCCCGAGGAACGGGAAGTAGAATTTCCCATGAAAATTTTCAACTGAAAGTTTCCATGTGGAATCACCAGACCAATTAAAAATTATAATATGCGAATGTCTCTGGTATATATGCTAATAAGTAGGCTTACAAATACTCCAGGGTAGCATGTCTTCACTGCAAATTATGCAGCTGCTGGTTTTCTGAAGTATGTTTCTAATTCCCTTTTAGAAAATGATATTACATGACCATAAATAGTTTATATCCACAACTTGAGAGTTTTCTTAAATGGAGTATCTTGGGGAGGGATCATATTTCTAGCTCACCTAAGAACGAACCCCTCTGTTAATTAGAAGAACTCAGAAACCTGTATTTTGTAGGCAATTGCCTACGCTGGAGGAACTGGAGGGTTTAACTACAATATTTGTCTTGTGGTTCATTTTGGCTTTGCTTTGATGGCTTGACTACAGTAATTATTGCTTTCTCAGGAAATATTTAATGAAGATAATAAGATAATCCGGTGCACTACAGCACTTTCTCATTGAATCTTTTTAATCCATTATTTTAATTATAGAAAAAACATTAATTTTTTACTAACCTTAATGTGAGGTTGAATTTTCATATATGTTACAAAAAATGCAGTTTGTTATATCTGATTTTAAAGTGCAGATATCGGTATTTATTTCTATAGAAAGGTTTTTAAAATTACCTTAATGGAAACACCAACATTCTTTTAGGGAGATTGGTCATTCTGTTTATTTAGGAAGATACCCTGATGATCCACTGATGGGGGTTCAACGTCCACTGGGCTGGAAATAAGTCAATGAAAGATATGGTCAAGCTGCTCTGCATTTGGGGGCCCAGGAGAGGAGACAGGTTGAAACAGAGGGTCCCCGAAGCTTTTAAGAACATAGCAGTTGGGGTGCCTGGATGGCTCAATGGGTTGAGTACCTGACTCTTGGTTTCAGCTCCAGTAATGATCTCGTAGGTCCTAAGACGGAGCCCCACACAGGGCCCTGTGCTCAGTGGGGAGTCTGCTGGGGCTTCTCAATCTCTCCCTCTCTCTCCCTCTGTTCCTCCCCCCCGCTTGCATGCGCTTGCTCTCTGGCTCTCTCAAAATAAATAAATAAATACAATCTTTAAAACAAAGAACACAACGGTTAACACTTAACTGTGAGCTGCAGATCAGTGCCCACCCCTAACCTCCCTCCAAGTTCACTGCCCACACAAATGCCTCCTGTGCCGACAGCTAGGGAAGGGGCAGATGGGCGCAGAGCAGAGAGACCACGGGTCTGACGGAGACAGAAGCTGAACGCACCCGGGGACTTACTCCAACCGTGAGTGGACTTCTGGGTGGCGCTTGGGGATCCCCTGCACTTACAAGTCTCCATAGGAAACAACTGAGGGGTGCTGGAGAGGTGGTGGGTGAGGGAACAGGGTAACTGGGTGATGGGCATTCAGGAGGCCACTTGATGAGCACTGGGTGTTACACGCAACTGATGACCCACTAAATTCTACCCCTGAAACTAATAATGCACTATATGTTCATTAAACTGAATTTAAATATAAATAAATAAATAGTCTCTTTTTGGGGAGCGCCTGGCTGGCTCAGTCGGTTGAGCCTCTCACTCTTGATTTCGGCTCAGGTCATGGTCTCAGGGTCTTGGGACTGAGCCCCAAGTCTGGCTCTGTGCTCAGTGCATAG
>CM052894.1:4256988-4308490 GCA_028534135.1 Potos flavus | reverse complement strand
AACGGGAACCAGTGGCATCTTTGCTGGAGTAATGAGTCCTTAGGGCTCTGCCTTCCCTTCCCTCTTCTCCCCAAACCACACGCCGGAAATCTTACAACATACTGACTCCTCTTCCTGCCTTCCCCTCTCAACCGTCATCCACTTCAAATGCGTTTTCTAAGCATCAGCTCTGTGTCACGTACCAATCCATAGTCAGCCTTGCTTAAAAGCGATTATTTCCCTCTTTAGCAAGAAATCAAGAAATGTCTGTAAGAAGGCGAAAATAATGGGAAAATGCACCCAGTGGAGTAGTGAAACCACATAACTAACCACCAGTCACACACTTGTCACTTGCAGCCGAGGCCAAGGTCCCTGCTCTGTAAACCCAAGATTTACCCTCGCCCGCCATCCCTCCCCCCCGCCCCCCCCCGCCTGTCAATTCCAAAACCACTTCCTCTTTGTTTCTGGAGGATTCCTTGCTCTAGGATCTAGAAGACCACGACCAAGTTCATTTCACTCCAGAACTGCACAGCATCACAGCCCGATGTGAGATGAGTCACTGAAGTTTTTTGAACCCAGATGAAGAGAAATCAGGAAAACTTATGTACATTCGTGAGCAGCTTCCTTTCTAAGCAGGAGTTGCTTGAATTTGCATACTGATGTAGTCTGTTCCTTAGCTGCAGGGAAACCAGCCAAGGGCCTTCAGTATTTGCAAAGCAAAAAGACTCTTACCAGTAAGGGGTTTGAGAAAACGTGGCTTTGGCTATCATGCCCCTCTGCATAGCCCTCCAAGATGATGTTATTTTTTTTGTGGACAGACATAGCTGCTGGCTCTGAAGGGTGGTAGTGATAGAAAATGCTTCTTTCCTAAGTGAGGATTTTACCCCTCCTTCGTCCATATACTCTTATGCTTTCTTACAGAGTGGTGGGGGGACGCCCACAGCGGTCTGGGAGGCATGGAAGGGGTGTCAAGGTCTGCAGGAAGGACATGCAGGCATATGCATGACTGCCCTCCAAGAGAGGCTCAGAAGAACATGGGGCTCACCTCAGCCCAGCCTGAATGGCAGGTAAGATTTAAGAACTGGTAGCCCAGCTTGGAGAAAGGTACTCCTGTCCCGTGGCTGATGAAATCAAACCTGGATGGACTTTTTTTTTTTTTTTTAAGATTTTATTTATTTATTTGACAGAGAGAGCACAAGTAGGCAGAGAGGCAGGCAGAGAGAGAGGGGGAAGCAGGCTTCCTGCTGAGCAGAGAGCCCAATGCGGGGCTCGATGCCAGGACCCTGAGATCATGACCTAGGCTGAAGGCAGAGGCTTTAACCCACTGAGCCACCCAGGCGCCCCTTGGATGGACTTCTTATTCTTACCAGGGTAAAAGGGGAAAATATCCTCTTAGCCTCGGGGTCTGCGGCCAGTTAGCCGTGGCTGTGCACCGGTGGCAAGGCGACACAAGCTTTGAACCCAGGTAGGGAGGGGGCTGGTAGAGGGCTCTCTGCAGGAGGATTCTTTCACCTCCTAGGATCATGGACCCACTATTACTATTTTCCTAAAAGTTGGAACTTGGCCTTTGCTGTGCTGTTGGGGCCCCGGGGAGCCAAGGAGAATGCCAGCTCATCCCTGGTATTAGTTTCCTTTTGCTGCTGTAACAAACGATCACAGACTTAGTACCTTGAAACAAGGCAAAGCCATTCTTTCATTTATGCAGGTCAGAACTCCAGAATGGGTCTCAGGGAACTGAAACCAAGGCTGGTGCTTCTTCCAGAGGCTCAGTTTCCTCACCTCTTCTACCTTCTGGAGGGCTCCCACATCCCTTGGCTCATGGTGGCATCAGTACAACCTCACCTCTATCCTCACATCTGCTTTTCTGACTCTGACCTTCTTGCTTTCCTTTCTGAGGTCTCTAGTGAGTACACTGAGCCCACCCGGTCTTTCCAGGAGAAGCTCCCCATGGCCAGAATCTTAATCACATCAGCAAAGTCCCTTTTGGCATGTAGGATAACATATTCACGGGGTCCAGGGACTAAGGCAGCACCACCCTTGGGGACATGATTCAGGCTACCCCAGCCTTCCTCCCCAGGGCCCCAGGGAGCATTCACAGCTGTGCCCTGCTTGGGAGCCCACTTGAGGGGACAGTCCTGCCAGGGGCAGAAGCAGCAGAGCCCCAAGCTACAGGAGACCAGGGTGAAAAATCAGGGGGAGATCCCCGACATTCTTTGTTTCAGATTAACAACAAATCCCTTTTAGTAAGAGCAAAACCCCAATGCTACTCGGAACATACTGAGACTAAAGATTACTCACTGCTGATATTCACATTTAACTAGATGTCCTGTATTTCTATTTGTTAAATCTAAAAGCCACTGGGGAACTCACAGAAGTAGTTTCACGGCATCTGGAAGGGAAGAACATCAAGGGAGCTAATGTCCTACGATGAAGCCCTCGGAGAGGTTTGCTATCGCAATTACAATACATACAAAACTCACCGATTTTATAAATTACAATCAGAACTCCCTTAATACGTTCTTATTTCCACATTAATACTTCCCTGATCTTAATCTCACTGTCTTTTCTAATGTAGGTCTTCTACATTTTGGAAACTTGGCCAGTTTTTCCCAGGTACTGAATATGTATTTCAAAAAATGTTCTTCTAACCAATGAATCAAATTCAGGTTTTTATTTTCATAAAGCAGAGACACTACCTGTTGCCATTAGTAATTAATTATTAATAATAATTAATAATTATTATATATTTATATATTATAGTTATAGTATATAAATATATAATTAATAATTAAAATAATTAATTAATAATTGCTAATTAATTATTATTGTTAATCATTAATAATGAGACATGTGGCTCATTCAAAGTCATGATTGACTATCAAAGTCCCCCTTAGACATGTAGAAGGTCAAGCTAACACTATAACCAGTTATATTCTTTATGCACCAGAAAATTCCCAGAGGTCTTTTGTAAAATGCTAGAACTCTTCAAACAGCATTATAGGCTGGGTGTTAAAAAGAGTTTCAAGTCAACTGTCACGTCATGGAAACTTTCCCACGCAGTGGACAACCAGAATCTGAGAAAGCCCAAGGAAGAGTGCATATTCTTGCTTGAATTGAACCATAATCTGAATGGTCTAGACTATCCCTGTCCAACAGAAGTAATCTCAGCCATATAAATTTCCGAATAGCCACATCTGAAAATAAAAAGAAGCAGGTAAAGTTAATTCTAATGGTATACTATACTTCACCCATCATATCCAAAGTATTATTCTTATAGCACGTAATCGATATAAACCATCTTAATGACATATTTTTATATTCTTCTCCTACTAAGTCTTTCAAGTCCTGAGTGTATTTCACACTTACAGCCCAGCTCAACCGGGAGTAGCCTCATTTCCAGGGCCCACTGCCACACATGGCTGCTGGGTTCCATATTGGATAGGGCAGCCCGATAGTGTGCCAGCCGACCAGTCACAGTGAGTTTTCTAAGTATAGAAACCCAAGCAGTCAGTGATTGTCTGCGCTGATGGGCACTGATGGGTACTGCTGGATCCTCCCAGCATCGAGGAAAGTTTTTTTTTTTTAAATCCCCAATAGCCACCCCATTTGTTTTCACCGTCATTCCTTCG
This sequence comes from Potos flavus, assembly GCA_028534135.1. NCBI lineage: Eukaryota > Metazoa > Chordata > Mammalia > Carnivora > Procyonidae > Potos > Potos flavus. The sequence goes on along the minus strand of CM052894.1, from coordinate 4,304,882 downwards.
AACATAAAAGATAGCACTCAGACACACAAAGGCAATTAATTGGAATCAAGCAATTAGGAGAGAGCTGTATGCTAATTTATTCCTTACACCTACAGGAAAAGAGAAGCAATAAATTTAACAGCTCAAGGCTGGGGACGAGAAGAGTCACCCACTTTCTAAAACAGAACAAGTTTCTGAACCTGACTCAAACATAAAAAGATCTTCAATCCTGTGGAGAAGAACTGCTGCATTTTAAAGCTTCTAGAGCAAACTGAAATCTGGGGTCCTGGGGGCCCATGGACCCCAAGGTAGAGGGGTTCCGGTGAATCTTAATCGTCCTTGGCAAAAGCATTTGGAACCCGGAGTCCTGCAGGCTCTTGGGAAAGATGAAGTGACTTTTAGACCCTACGTGACTGTGGGCCTGATCCGGTCCTCCCAGACAGAAACGAGACACTCGGAGGGGACTCCAGGCTGCAGGTGGGAAGTGGAGTCCGGGACATGGAAGGTATCCTGGAGCTCCATGGAAACTTATCCCAGAAATACATTATCCCAGAAAACCAGTGGTCCCAGTCAGCCCCGCCCCTGGATTCCTCTGTACGGCTTGTGTCATGATGTCTAGCCGGCCATGGGCAGTGGGGGTAGGGGGGCGGAAGCTGGCCCCCAGCTGGAGCGAGTAGGAAGTTTCGTTCACGGATGTAAGTGTATATAAAAACTCACTGACGTGTCTCACAAATGCCCTGAGTCTACAGGTCACATATTCCATTTTTGAGGTTAATAAAATATATGTTACAAGTTGTAATTGCTTCTTTAGAGCATAAGATCTTAGGGCGTGAAGGTTCTCACCATTTACAAGACCACTGTGAACACACTGAGAATTGTGGCTGTTGGAACATTCATACAGTGACCACGGAAACAAAACTCCAAGGTCTGCACTTGAGGGAATGGCCATATTGGACAGAGTGGAGGCTGGTCTAATTTTCTGAATGCATTTTCGGTCTCAGTGACTTGTGATCCTGGTCTGAATTCCTCTCGCCAACACTTGTGATATTTTAGCCTCTCACCCAGGAAAGAAACCTGATGGAACTACCAGCACTTTTCTCGAATATTAAGTCTCCCAAGCCCGACTGCGTCCACACCGGGGGCGAAAAGCCGTGGAGAGCTGACCCCACAGCGGCCAGCTCACCTCCTGCTCTACGGAGTCTACAAGTATCAGCTGTCTGATGACAACAGCCTGCCTTTGACTTAAATAATCACTTCCGGGAACTGGAACTTGCCACCCAAAAGACTCTTCAAGAGGCAATGCCGTCTCCAGGTCCCTGTCTGCATCAGGAAGAGAGGCGGATAACAAACCACTGGGATCGATAATCTAAAATACACATCTTCCTTTTGGAACATTTACTGCGGAGGGAGATTTTTGGAAGAAGAGGAGTAAAAATGTGACGCACTGACTCCAGGCTGCTTCTTATGACAACGTAGCTTCCCAAGTTCATGGAGTGCAGGTCCCTTTGCTGGTCCCTTCGGGGCACGGAGAGAGTAACAGCCTCACAGATGTCATCCTCTGGCTTTACACTGCCCTGATCTTGGGGAGACCTCTGACTCACAGTGTACGCCCCATCAGGCGTGCCAGCCACTTATATTTGTGGTTTCAATAACCTCTCATAGGGTCTAAGGAATCCGCTGCAGCCCAATGGGGGGATACATGCTTAATTCTGCTGCCATTCCAGCCGCAGGGCACATGCACCTGGGAAAGCCTGACGACTAGACACGGGACGGCGGCTGCACCCAGGAAACCACCCGACTCTTAAGGGCATTCAATACAAAGCCAGAGAATGGGCTGAGAGCCACACCAAGGGCAGTCCCAGGGTATGGAGCATGGGTATCCCCTGGGCAGTGGTTAGAGCACGCCAATGTTTATAGCAGCCATGTCCACAACAGCCACACTGTGAAAAGAGCCTAAATGTCCATCGACAGATGAATGGATAAAGAAGATGTGGTCTATACATACAATGGAATATTATGCAGCCATCAAAAAATGAAGTCTTGCCATTTGCAACGACGTGGATGTACTTGAGGGTATTGTGCTAAGCGAAATAAGTCAATCAGAGAAAGACAATTACCATAAGAAATTGCTGATATGTGGAATTTGAGAAACAAGGCAGAGGATCATAGGGGAAGAGAGGAAAAAATGAAATGGGATGAAACCAGAGAGGGAGACAAACCATAAGAGACTCTTAGTGTCAGGGAACGAAGTGAGGGTTGCTGGAGTAGAGGAGGGTGGGAGGGATGGGGTGGCTAGGGGATGGACATTCGGGAGGGTATGTGCATTGGTGAGTGTTGTGAATTGTGTAAGACTAATGAATCACAGACCTGCACCCCTGAAACAAATAATACATTATATGTTAATTTAAAAAAAGAGACAGAATGAAAAGAAAAAAGAAAATCTCAGAATCCAGTCCAGACATGTGCACAGTTTTAACAATTCCAAGGACTCTGATGCTCGATGAAGTTTGAGACCCCCTAGGCTAAGTTATAAGGTTCATAGCTCTAGTCCTGAAAAAGGTTAAAGCCAAATATCAGCCAAAAAAAAAAAACAAAACAGATGTTGCTTCTTTCCATTTATTCACTCAAGACTCAATTGGTTACCAACCTATGCTGGGCTCTGCTGGGCCTGGAGATGCGGTGCCGAGCCCATCCCGCAGATTCCTGCCTCGTTTATGTCACCTTCTTCATGCATCCTGCACCTGCCCACCCTGTTCACGCCCAGCGATGGTCACACGACACTGTGAATGCATGGAATGCCCGTGAACTGTACACTTTAAAATGATTCACTTTCATCTTAAAAATCACAAAGGAAAACAACAGCAACAACAAAACACAATCTGAAAGAGGAAAAGTAAGTATCAGAACCAGACTCAGGTATAAGACAGGTGTTGGAGTTACCAGCTAAAGAGTGTAAAATAATTATCATTCATGCTTAAGTGTTCTAATGGGAAAAAATGAACAACATACAAGCAGCAGATGGGAAATGTAAGCAGAGAAATAGAAATTCTAAGAAAAATTAAAAGGAAGTGCAAGAAATCAAAAAACTGTAACAAAAATGTAGAATGGCTTTGATGGGTTCATCCCCAGAATAGATGTGGCCAAGTAAAGAATCAATGAGCTTAAAAACAGGTCAAAAGAAGCTTTCCAAACTAAAATGCGCAGAATGAGAAAAGCAGAATATCTTAAGAGTGATAGCGCAATTTAAAAAGGTGTAACAAATGTGTAATTAAAATATCCAGACGAGGGGCCCTGGGTGGCTCAGTTGGCTAAGCCTCCAACTCTTGATTTCTGCTCAGGTCATCTCATGGTCATGAGATCAAGCCCCGAGTTGAGCTCCGAGCTCACACTCTCTGCCTCTCTCTCCCCCCCAACATGCACACTCTTTTTCTCTCTCAAAAAATAAACAAATATACATAAATATATAAATAATACCTAGAGGACCACATTCTGGGCCACCAAACACATTTTAATAAATTTAAAAGAATACAAAAATCACAGACCATAAAGGAATTAAACTAGCTGAAATATAGCTGGAAATTCTCAAAACTCTGAAATTTAAGCAATGCACTGCTAAACAATACATGGGTCCCAGAGGACGTATCGAGAGAAATGTAAAAATATTTTAAACTAAACTGAGAATACAACTTATCAAAATTTGTGGGATATAGTGAAGTTAATGCTTAGAGGAAAATACAAAGCGTTGAACTGCACTTGTTAAAAGAGAAGAAAACTATATTTTCAATAATCTATCTAACCATTCATCTTAAAAAACTAGAGAAGGAAGAACAAGCTAATCCTAGAGGAGGAAAGGAGAAGAAATAATAAAAATTAGAGCAGAAATCAATAAAATTGACAACAGAAAAATAAAAGAGAAAAATCTATAAGCCCAAAGATCAATAAAACTGATAAAGCTCTAGGCAAGCTAACCAAGGAAAAAAGAGAAAACACAAATCATCAATATCATGAATACTTTATGGATACTATATTATGTGGATATTTTATATTATACATATGGATATTACAACAAAGGAAGATACAAACAACTCTATGCCCACAAATTTGATAATTTAGATAAAATGTGATAATCCCTTGTAAAACACAAAACTCACAGAAGGAGATACAGACAAGCTGAATAGCCTTATATCTTTTTTAAAAATTGAATTAATAGTTAATGCCCTTTCAAAGAAGAAGCACTAGATCCACATAGCTTCATGGGTGAACTTTGCCAAACATTTAAGTAAGAAATAATGCCACTTCTCCACAATATCTTCCAGAAAATAAAAGCAGGGGAAACATTTCCTAATTCATTTTACAAGGTCAGCATTGCCCTAATAACAAAATTAAAGACATTACAAGAAAGGAAAGTTACAGATCAATACCTTTCTTAAACATAGACTCAAAAAAAACTAGAAAATTGGATCCAACAATGCATAAATTCCACAACCCAGTAGCATTTACCCCAGAAATGCAAAGATAGTTCAACATTTAAAATTCAATCAATGTAATCCACATTAAAAAAAACTAAAGAAAAATCACACTGTCTTATCAGTTGACACCAAAAAAGCATCTGACAAAATCCAACACACATTCATGATTAAAAAAAAAAAAACTCAGCAAACTAGGAGTAGAAGGGAAGTTCCTTAATCTGGTAAAGAACATCTACGAAAAGCCTACAGTTAATATCATACTTAATGGTGTGAAACTGAACAATTTCTCTCTAAACCAGGAACGAGGCAAGAATATTCTCTCTCACCATTCCTATTTAACATCATACTACAAGTATAAACTAGCAAAACAAAATAAGAAAAGGAAGTAAAAGGTATGCAGATTGGAAAGGAAATAAAACGTCTTTGTTCTTAGTAGAAAATGCGAAACAATTAAAAAATCCAAAAAAAAACAAAAAAATAACTCTTTGAACTAATAAAAGAATATAGCAACATTGCAAGTTTCATAGACCAAAGTCAACAGCTCTCCTTATAACAGCAATGAACAAGAGGAATTTGAGATGAAAAGGAAATAATTTATAATAGCATGCAAAAAATGAAATACATAGGTAAAAATCTGACAAAATATATGTAGGAGCGACATGTGGAAAATTATACAACACTGATGAAAATCAAAGATCTGTAGAGAGAGAGATTCTATATTCATGGAATGGAAGATTCGGTATTGTTAAGATGTAAATTCTTCCCAACGTGATGTATAGATTTGACTTAATCCCAATTAAAATATCAGCAAGGTATTTTGTAGATCTCAGTAATTCTAAAGTTTATAGAAAAAAGCAAAAGACCTAGAATAGCATACACAATACTGAAGGAGCACAAAGCTCAATGAGTCACACTATCTGATTTCAAGAGTTACTATAAGGCTACAGTAATCAAGACAGCATGATCCTGGTGACAAAACAGGCATGTATGATCAGTAGAACAAAATAAAAAGCCCAGAGAGACCCACGCAAGTAAGGCAACTGATCCTTGACAAAGAAGCAAAGACAATTCAGTGAAAAAAGACAGTCTTTTCAAAAACAGTACTATATGCAAAAGTAATAACCCAGACACAGACCTTACATTTTACACCAATATTAACTAAAAATGGATCATGGACCTGACCATAAAATGCAAAACTAATACAACTTCTTGAAGAACACATAGGAGAAAATCTATATGACTTTGGGTTTGGTGCTGTTTTTAAATATACCACCAGTGGAATGATCGATTAAGGAAAAAAATTGGTAAGTTGGCCTTTATTATAACTAAAACATGCTCTGAAGAGGACACTGTTAAGAGAGTGAAAAGATCAAGCCACAGAGTAGAAGGAAATATTTTCAAAATACATACATGATAAAGGATTTGTATCCAAATATACAAAGAACGGTGAAACTCAGCAGTAAGAAAACAAACAGCCCAATTAAAAAATGGGCCAAAGACCTGAATAGACACCTCAACAAAAATTATATACAGATGGCAAATAAGCATACAAAAGAGTGCTCAATATCATCTATCCTTAGGGAATTGCAAGATAAAACAACAAAGGGATACCAGTGCACACCTATCTGAATGGCTAAAATCCAAAAAACCCTGACAATACCAACTGCTGGAAAGAATTCAAAACAACAGTAACTCTTACTCATTGTTGGAAATGCAAAATGATACAGCACCTTTGGAAGGCAGTTTCTTACAAACACTGTCTTGCTGTAAGATCTAACAATTGCACCCATAAGCATTTACGAAAATGATCTGAAAACCTATGTTCTCTCTCACACACACACACACACACACACACACACACACACAAGCTGTGGACACACACTTAGGACAGCTTCATTCGGAATTGCCAAAAACTGAAAGTAACCAAAATGTCCACCAATAGGTGAATATATAAACAAATTGTGGTATATCCACAGAATGGAATATTATTCAGAGCCATCAAATCATGAGAAGACAGAATTAATCCTACATGCTTATTGCTAAGTGAGAGAATCCAATCTGAAAAGGCTACATCCTATGTGATTCCAATTATATGATATACTGGAAAGGCAAACTATAAAGACAGTAAAACCCTATTTACTATCTCTTTGGTTGCCAGGAGTTCCAGGTGGGGGTGGGAAGGTTGACTAGATAGGACACAGGATTTTTAGGACAGCATAACTACTCTGTTTGATATTGTAATGGTGAGTACAAGACAATAGGCATTTGTCAAAACCCATAAACTTGACAGCACAAAAAGTAAATCTTAATGGATGTAATTGGACAAAATTATCAAAAAAATCATTGGAGGATCCCCAGATGGAAGACAGAATGTGACAGAAGAATCTAAATGCATTCAAACACATATGAAACAAGCTCACTGAATAGGGTGAGCAATGAGGTACAAACCTAGAAGATTCTGGAAATGAGTACAGGCTATACGACCAAATGCAAAAGCAACAATACACAAGCAACTTAGCTGATAAAATTGTTTGCCATGGAGATATGTGTTAACAATTCCAGTATAGATTTATATGAGCAGTTAACAAATGATAGGAGCCAGGTTTCCCAAGTTGGAGTGGGGCATACAGATAAGCAAGGAGAGTAGGCCAAACAAGCCACGTGAGAATGCTTAGGGCTGAAGACCTGAGTACGCTAAAGTCATGTTCAGCTTGATGCAGACACAGATGGTTACACACAGGAATATTTGCAGCTGTGTGTCTAGACATGGTTTAGCACACACACACATATATACTGTTGCTCTGTCAGCTAAGAGAACCCAAAAGAAATGACAGCCCGAGTGCACCTAGCACCCAGATGTTGGTTTCTAATACCATTCTCCAATGAAAGGAAACCGGGCTCCTTAGAGAAATGGTGGATCCTTGGGCTGGGACAGGAAAAACACAGGATGAGCCCGGAAAATACAGTAGTGCAAGGCAGTGCTTAGAAGAGAAAGGATGGGGCATAGCCAAGAACACAGGAGCCAACTGAAAGCGCTCCCAATGGCCAACACCGGAAAAACGTGAGTGACAAAATAAAGTACTCTTAGGTTATAACCCGAAGTATAAAATAAAGATGTGGAGTTCATATGGTGAAAATAAATTCGTAAATAAGTAAAAAATAAAAAAGTGTAGACAAATCTTCCATGCAAAAGAATTCCAAATAATTCATGTAACTCTTCCACCTTTAAGAAAGGGGAGTACAGCCCCTCACCCCCAAGTGTGGGCTGCCTATGGTGACTTTCTTCCCAAGAGTGCAGTAGGGAAAAGGAAAAACAGAGCCTAACTTTCAGTGGGGAGACGCACAGAATGACCTCAGCCATGTGGTCAAGTTCACCATCGACAAGTTCTGTTGATAGTATGTACCCTTGATAGGACATGATGAGAATAGCACTTCACCTCTGCTGTCTTCCTCCCCACAACCCATAACCCCATTCAAATCATAAGAAAAATATCAGACAAATCCCAATTGAAGGGCATTCTCAGAAATACAGGACAACTGTCAAGGTCATCAAAAACAAGGAAAGTCTGAGAAACTATCAGGGCCAAGAGGAGTCTGAGGAGATAGAACAAATCAATGTGATGTGGGATCATAGATGGAATCCTGGAGCAGAAAAAAGGGCATTAGGTAAAAACTAAGGAAATCTAATAAACAATGAGCTTTAACCAATAATAATACAGCAACATTGGTGCATGAATGTGACAAACATGCTGTATTAACCCAAGATATCAACAACAGAGGGTACTGATATGGGTATTTGGGGAGTCTGCACTATTCTGGTACTAATTCTGTCAATCTATTTATTTATTTACTTTTTTTTTAAGTAGGCTCCACACAGGGCTTGAACTCAGGACCCTGAGATCAAGAACTGAGCTGAGACCAAGACACTTAATTGACTGAGCTACCCAGGTGCCCCAATAATTCTGTAACCTAAAACTGTTATTATTAAAAGTTGATTTAAAAAAAAAAAATCAAAGGGTTAGGAAGCAGAGGTCGAAATTGAAAGAACTCACAGAATTCTGAAATCCAGGCACCCATTTGAAAAAAAAAATAGTAATTCAAAGCGTACCAGTATGTCCACCATAACAATATCCTTGATTGATATAACTTGGTTCTCGGCTAAACTAACTGAATTACATCCAATTATAGGCAAGATCCAGATACATATGAAACTATTCAAGAGTCAGATGGGCTGGGGATAATATCTTAATAGAATGAGTGGCTTATTTCTTAAAATACTAAATCAGAGCAAGAAAATCCAGCCCTGCATGCTGGCTAAATCCATACAGAGCCGGGCAAATGGAATTTCAAACACCGTGCTAATTTGTGGCATCCTTATAACTAAATCGGGCAGTTTGAAGAACACCAGGGAAGAAAGACAAATAAGAAAAATGGCCCTAAGGAGATTATAAACAGAGCCAGAAAATAAGGAAATGAGATTCCAGCTGGATAAATGCCAGGTAAAGCATCTGGGAAAAATAATCCCAAACACAGATAAAGTCACAAGAAAGGAGATGCTTAAAAATGCCAAAAGAAATCAAGCAGTGAAAGATGAAATATTAGGAGTACACAATAGGAACACAGCGAGCTAAACAGAGACCGTGTGCCTTTCCTGGGTCTGCAGGTGTGACAAAGAAGCCAGGGGAGCACTTCCCGTGTAAGGTCAAAATCTCTGCGCTTCCAGGATGCTGGGGAGCCACGGGTGTGGTGCTGGCTCTTCCCAAAGAACAAGGAGCTGAGGAATCCCATGCTCCTGAAATGCTTGACAAATGAGAAGGTGGTTTTCAGAACCTAGCGCACTCTAAGCACAGAAGATGAGAGCTGGAGAGTCTTAAGAAACCCAACGTCTGAAAAAGTTACGACTCATGACAATGGACGCGTTAGAGGTCAGTGGTAGATGACATCGCTTAACACCGTTATTTTCAAAATAAATAAATAAATAAAAATAACAAACAGCACTTCTTCAGTGCTTACCCCGTGCCAGCCACGGAGCGAAGCATCTTTCAGGTGGTCTCATTTTACCCTCACAAGGCCCTCTAAGGGAGGAATCGGTATTACGGACCCCCGCTTTACAGTGAGGAAGGGGGGGCCCCCGGAGCAGTTGATGGCAAAGGTAGGACTATAACCAGAGCCGCCCGGCTCCCAAGTCTGTGCTCCCAACCACCCGAGGAGGTTGCCCCTTGTTGAGTAAGCATTCCAAAGCACTAAACACATAGCCCCGTGTGGACGGGTCTAAAGACCCGAGTTGTGCTGCAGCCGGCGAGTTCCAGGAGCCCAAAGCCTTTGGGACACAGGAGAGGAAGCGCGCCCTTCCGATCTCTTGCGCTCTGCTCTCTCAAGAAGTCAGGGCCACAAGGCCTCTAGCGCTGGGGTGGGGAGAGGGCAGGACGCTTTCGTGGGGAGCTCCGTGTGGCCACACACCTCACCCCGTCCTCGTACTGAGTATCATCAGGAAACGAGACATTTGGATTTCCATTCACCTGAGTCTCCCCGTGAAGAGTCTTTCCCTCTCTTCTGAATTGGGTCAGATAACTGGGCACTTACAGCCCAGTGAATGCTGTACCCCCCCCCTCCTGCTTAGCTGCTCTATGCTCCAGAGAGGGGGGATGCCAAGGCCTTGGGGATTCTGCCAGTCGGGAGACATTCCTGACACAAGACAGGGCTCTGCCCCAAACCCGTGGCTCAACCTTTCCCTGAGCCTTACATTGTCCACCACCTACAAAGGGACATCAGAAAAGCCGGGAGTTGCCAGGTCTGGCGCGCACACCCATCCACCCAAGGCTGGTCGAGGACCCTTGCCAAGTACCCAGAAGTGGGCTCTGCTCGGGAGCAGCCTTTCAGCGGTACACGGGTCATCAGGATGGGCCACAAGTGTCGGGTCACCACCAGGAAAGCTAGGAAGTAACGTCCCCAGCCTTCAGGGCCAACTGTGCAAGAGAACCTATCCAAAAATCGGAGCAGAATCATTCCGGCCGGGGCCGCACTTTACATGTGATTCTTCGAGGAGTCATAGAATCTGCCTGGAGGGGGCGTGAAACGCATCTAATCCAGCCACACAGCTGCTTCTGCAGAAGGGGGGATGTTCGTGACAGTCACAGAAATCGAGGAACAGAAAGAGAAGGGAGTGACGGGTCTAAGCTCTCAGGCACATTACCTACCCGGTGCCAGGTATTTGGGGCTGCTAAGGATGGACACGTGAATAAAAGAGACAAAAATCCACACCCTCACAATGTTTATATTTCAGTGGCCTCTAAAAACTGTGGGTAACACATACACCTCCTGTACGGAGTTAGGGGAAGTCAGAATAAGGTTCTGTATTGCACACAAGGCTTTTATGATGAAAGGAAAATTCCCTGAGCTTGGCACGGCATCCCTGGAGCTGGAACTCAAGAGGTCACAGACAGGGGGTTGGACCCTCCCTGCCATGTCCCAGGATGTCCCCCAGGGCTGAAGAGGCAAGAACCTCTCCGAGGCTGCAAGCAGGATCTCCAGCAACCTCTGACCCCACAGTGTGAGCTGCCACCACGACCACCCATTGGGTCCCGAGGCTCCGCTCCAAAGGCACCCCGAGGCATTCCAGAAAACTCACAACTACATTCTCAGCCAGCTTGCAACCAAAAGCACCCCTGAAATATTTCTTGGCCAACCAAAACGAAAGGAAATCAGTTTTTTGCCCCCAACGTGTGATTTTTTTTAGTCTTCCTCCACAGATGCTTCTATTTATAGGTTTTATTCAAAACCTATTTGTAGGTTTTAAGCAAAGATAATTAAATGGATCTTTCAAGGCAAATACCAACCGGTGGGACTGAATTGTGGTTAAGCACATGCTTCTAACTGAAACCTGCAACTTACCAAGCGAACCAAGCGTTTCCACCTGACCTGCGCCCAAGCCGGCAGCTGCCAGTTCGATTTTCACGCTCAAACGCGGTAACCAGCTAGCTGAAGGACTCCACGACAGCCGAGAAGGTGATCCCATCTACCAAATGTTTGGGCTTTTGTCCGAGTCCTTACTTTGCTCGGTGCGTCCAAGCAAAGCGGCTCCCAAGCCTTGAGCCTCTAGCCTGGGGAAGCAGCCAACGCCAAGGCCAAGCAAGTTGTCTGGGGCCGGGACGCGGAGCACCTGCTGGCGTCCCCTGGTTCCTCAGCTGTGCCTTCCCGCTTGGTTCTTGGAGAATGCTGGGCCTGGGACCCACCGTTCTGCAGAGAAGAGCTCCTGACCGTAGAGGTCCAGCCATCGAAGCCACCGACATGGGTGACAAGGACAGCAAGACCACAGCACCCCCCGACGCTCTGCCGCTCGCCCGGTGCGTGGTGGGCTACGTCCTCCAGCCCCGGTTCTCAGCCTGCCCCTCCCGCTGCCGCCCTCTGCTGCTCCTTCTGTGTCTGCTCACCGTGGAATGTTCTCGAGTCACGCGCTCTGCACCGCTCTGCACAGAGACAGGGAAGGTAACGTCCTGCCCCAAGTGACCCTTTTGTATTAGGGGAGTGGCTTCCTGCAGAGAACCTTCCCATGGGGCTTGATAAAAAGCCTGTTAACCTTCAAAATAAAACTGCAGGTTATTTTACCAGCAAAAATGGGTTTGTTCAGGAAGAGCAAGAGAATTGCAGTCTGGAACAAGCAAAACCATAAGCAAGTTCCCACAACAAAGAGGAGCGAAAAGAGACGTTGGGAGGGCGCTCCCTCAACCGACAGTCGCTGGGAGTAAAGCGGCAGTTCCAAGTATGGTGGCTTTTCATTGGCTGCGTTGTGAGCCTCTCTCATTGGCTGGGCTGTTGGGGGGCGGAGGGGGCAGGCGAAGAAACCCTTTCTTTCCCGCAGGGATAGTAAACTTGTATCCAAGTGCAAGGTCCCTCTCTTCCTGTTGGATTTGCAATTGAGGACAAGTGGTGGGACGTGAGCACTCCCTCTGCCAGCTCCTGGCTCCATTGTAGTAAGGGCTCCCCTTAAAAATATTCGCAATTCATACTGCGATTCATATTGGGAGGCTGGTTGGGCGGCTGCCTTCAGCTCCAGTCATGATCTCCAGGTCCTGGGATCCAGCCCCACGTAGCAGGGCTCCCAGCTCAGCGAGGAGTCTACTTCTCGATCTCCCTCTGCCTCTCCCCCACTTGTGTGCTCTCTCTCTAATGAATAAATAAAATCTTTTAAAAAATAATAATAAAATTAATGTTCGCAATTCCCAGATGACCCCATTACCTACAATAAAGCCAATGCTGACCTCTTCCCAGCAAATTCCCATTCAATGTCTCCTAAGTGATTGGCTGAACTATTTGTCTCGTGGTCCAATCTGGACAAAACACCGCTAATGGGACTTGACCAAACTCCCATCAGGGTCTCCCTTTCCCCAGGCTCTTGGGTTTGTCTGGGAGCATTGGAACAAGGAACAGCTACACGGCGGCCCGTCCTGAGAATCAGCTGACCTCAAGGGAAAATATTCCCCGATCTACCATCCAGCCATCCTCTCCTCTGACTCCCCCACACCTATTCCTTCCAGCCTGTTTACACCTTCCTCTGAAAAGAAAATCTTTGCGGGTGGACCTTTGGGAGATCGCGCATCTCAGGGTGGAGTATGTTTTGGGTTTTTTTGTTTTTTGGTTGTTTTTTTTTGTTTGTTTTAAGAACCTTTCAGTGAAGTCCCTTTATTTTCTATTTGCAGTAACACTAAGAATGATCAAATATTATCTATATTTTTTTCAGACCTCTGGCAATGAGTTATCTTTTTTTTATGTTCAGTTAACCACTGTATAGTACATAATTCGTTTTTGATGTCGTGTTCAGTGATTCATTAGTTAAGCATAAGTGCTCATCATAGCAGGTGCTCTCCTCAATACCCATCACCCCGTTACCCCCTGCCCCCACCCTCTTTCCCTCCGAAATCCCCAGACTGTTTCTCTGGGTCCATAGTCTCTCATGGTTCATCTTCTGCTCTGATTTCTCCCCCTACCAGGGGAGTGTTCTTATCCCAGTAGTCCCCTCCCCCTATCGCGGTGATCCTTTCAAGCAAAGTTCCCCCAAACCTACGTCCAGATTCATGTTTATCCAACACTGCCAACTCCGGCTTCATTCATGCCCACTCAGTCTCCCGCTTTCTCCTTGATCACCCGGGAAAGTCTGACCAGCCTCGCACACCTCCGCTCACCTCCTCCAGGGAGCCCTCCCTGACTCTGACCACATTTCAGCCCACTGGAAATCGAATGGCGTCTGCCAACCTGGCTTCTGATCATTGTATTTCTGCAATGACCACATAGCCCCAAGCAAGTTCCTTCACCTTTCAGAGCTGAATTTATCACTCTACAAAAGCTGGCTTTCCTCCCAAGAGGAAGAAGGAGGGTTGGGAGCACAGTGACCATGTAGCACTCAGCCCCTGGAAGCCAAGGCCAGCTAACATGCCCCGGGTGTGCCATGATGTCGCTCTAACTCCCAAGGTAAACGTCACAGGCCAGGCCCAGCCCTCTTGCCTGCTGAGCGTGGACAGGGCAGAACCGCCTGTGAGACACTAGTTACTGCTAAAGAGAGGAAACCAGCCAGGGCAGCTCCAAGAAGCCAGGCTCCATAATGCCACCAAATTCCAAGCCACAGACACCTTTGGGTGCCCTTGCTTCCCATGTAGTGGTTCCCACTGGGACAGAGTCTGAAAAGGTAGCCACGGGGGTCTGGTCTCTGTTTCCTACGCACTTCTCTTGCTAAGGCTACAGATGCTCATTAAAATACTCATTTTTAAAATTGCTTTGGTTGGCTTCATAGCACATCATTGCAGTAGCACTGACCTGCTATTTGATAAATGTGCTTTGTATGCAAAGTCTTTCCCAGAATGAGATCTGGGGGGAGGAAAGTTCTGGAAGATGTCTTGTGGCTGAGAATGGGTGGGGGGCACATTCACGGCACAAGAAGCAAGGTCACAGATCTGCCTCTCACATGGTTTTCTCGGCCAGCACACAAATCTTGGTTTGGTTTGGTTTTCAGTTTCGGTGTGCTGGCCATTCACAAATGCATTTGTCTACCTTCTGATCGCTACCCACGGACTCATCTCCACCCTATTCCCTCAGTCGTCGGCAGGATCCTGTGGACACTTCCATGTCTACAATTAGGCCTCCTGTCTCCTTGACCAGTGTCTTCTCTATGACACAGTGGCGGTGGCCAACTGGGGACTTCGGCCATTTCTCATGAGGGGTCTTGACCCCAAGTCTGCCTCCCAGGTCAAGACAACCCATCAGGTGCTCAAGAGATGCATTAAAGAGTCCGAGACTCAGAAACTTCATTTATGTAACTGTGAAAATACAATTTTCCTCTCTGACCTAACTTTTCTATTTCTAGAAACATATCCCAAGAAAATGTGGTCCAAAATAATACGTATGATGATATTCACCAAAGCACTGATTGAACACCAAAAACTTGACCACAATACAAATGTCTGGCAATCGAGCATTAATACATAATTTATAGCCAGTAAGAAACTATACAGCCATTTAAAAATTATGTGTATGTTCGAGTCAGATATTTGTTTAATAACAATGGCATATCGTCTAATGAGAAAATTATACATTATCTGGGTAATGGACCCAGTTTGCTTGCTCCCCTGATCCCCCCACACACCTGGGGCCTTGGCTGCTGTCACCATGACTTCTCCTGAGCCTGCCCGCCTCAGTCTCCCCAGCAGGGCTGGGTATGAGCTTGGGCTCAGGCCCCATTGCTCTAGCAGCAGGTCCTCATCAAAACCCCGCGTGGGCCGGCCCTGAGCTTTTGGGGGGGCCCAGCTCTCTCCTTTACCTCTACAGGTAGAGGCTGATAGCACAAAGCACAGAAATGCCAGGAAGGTGATGTCCCATGTGGCAAAATTTGCCCCGTGAGGGGCAAGAGAAGGAGCCCTCAGATAAGTAGTTCTCCTTTCCGAACCCAACAGCCTGCTCTGAGACGTGGAAGACAGGCCACTGGTTTCTCGTGAAGCTTTTGATAGCTCAATAATACACTCCTTGATATTTGGGTTTTCTCCTTCTCTATCTCCTTCCCTCTCCCTCATTGCTGCTGCCCTGGGATTGCAATTCCCTGCAAAGCCTTAGAAAATAAGCCAGGTACCTGGGCTAACAGAAATAACTATCTAATAATCTCTGTATGTGTGCACGCACGTGCATGCATGCGAGAGAGAATGGTGCACAGTTTCCTGGGACTGGCTGATCGCTGTTGGAGCTGAGTGGTCACCAGCCCCTCCAGAGATCAACTGATGCCACCCTAAGTCCCCACCCTGCGTCAAATTGTTATGATCCTGCTTGGCCCAAGACCCCCAGGAAAACAAAGAAGCCAGACCTCTTTGGGGACAGGGTTAAATGCTATACTGCACAACCCTATGGAATTTCTCAGTGGTCCTCCACGGCCCTGATGGTAGAGCATACCTTTGCGGACCTCTCGAAGATCTGGCTGCATTCCTACTTCCGTCCTCCCAGCGTGGCAGGTGCGCATGCGTGTTGTCTTCTGCTCCAGGCCCTCGCCCTGTCGATCTCCCCTGCCCAGAACACCTGGGTAACCCCGCCCCCCCCCGCCCCCCCAGAGCTTAGACGCACTGAGCATCTGCATCGGAAGCCTGTGATTTTTCCACCCACAAAGCTTTCTTCTTCACTATGGGCCGTCTCTCAGGCAGCAGCTCTCCAAAAGTCATCCCTTTCTAATGTTGTTTCTTTGGGGAAAATAACACAAGAAGGAAAACCGGCACCGGTGACGGAAGTAAAACATCTAAGAAATGATGGTTCTTGGTCAGAAAATGGAGGTTTGGGATGGATTAGAGAGCGAAATGTCAAAAATGGCAGAGCTTCGTATCTATGCCTGTCACGATTTCATTCTGTCTGGAAAAGCAATTCAGGAGTTGATTCAACGAGCAGTCCTACCACTGCAAAAGTTATGCACTGAGCAAAAGGTACAACTTCAGTGATATTTGGAAGGACACTTAGACATCCTGTGTTGACATGCAGAGAAAGCACGTAGCTATCCATTAAGTAATTTATTTACTTCATACCTTCTTCCGTCAAGTATGTCCCAAGCCTTTACTAATAACTATTGAATCCTCTTAACAATCCTATGAAGTCAGTACTATTATTGTCCTCCATTTACCTGGGAGGAAACAGATACACAGAGAGGCTAAGTAGCTGACTCAGAGCCACACAGCTCATCAGTGGTGGAGCCAGGCTGGGAATCTGAGTTCTGATTCTACAGTAATGCTGTAATACCCTCGGGTAGAAACCCCAAGGCACCAGGAGCTGAGATCAATTTGCTCACCGCTATATTCCCTGTTATTAGCACAATTCTCCACACCTAATAGATATGCAACAAGGGTTTATTGTTAATTGATTAATTAAGAGGACTAAATATGTTTAAATGTCCATTAATTCATTAGTCACAATGACAGTCTAATATGTGGATCATTTAATGGAGATTTGAAGACATTAAATGATCTGCCCAGGCAGAAGGATGATACTTTAGGGAACGTTCTACGGATGTGCGAGAGAGAGCAAAGGAGTTAAAGACTTGGGGGAGGGATCCATGGAAAGAAAAAGTTTGAGAGCCCTCTCCCAGCAAATAAGAGCTGGCAGATGACTTTCCAGGGTGGATGAAGCTAAGATACAATTAAATACATTTCTTGTTGAGTTCCTGAGTATACTGTCAGGTTCATTAATCAGTGCCCATAAGGCTTAGGTCAAGAGAATCACAGAATTTCAAAGATGGAAATGACCTTACAGGTCATCAAATTTCACTTTCTCATTCTGCCTATGATTTTCATAAAAAGGAACCAAGGCCCAGAGTATTCAAGTGGTTTGCTTATGATCATCACTCCCTTTACATAGACATCCCCTCCCTCCCCTCCTGGAATGTCCTCATTTGATACATCCTTCAGGGTTCTTCTCAACTCACATGGTCTTTCTTGTGCTCTCAAAGCCATCGGAAGCCAGTTTATCTCCTTCTAACTCCCGCAGCACCCAGTCTGTAGTACTCTCAAATGCTTAGCGTTTACAGCAACTGAGTACATGCTTAAATTCCCAGATAGGCATAGAGCTCAACAATTACTCGTCGAATGAATGGATGAATCCACCAAGCTCCATATTGGCTGGCACGGCAGCCCGCACCTGGCAGGTCCACATGCCAGCCCAGGGGCCTGCCCAGAGAGGGGCCCAGGCAACACCTGTGTGCCAACATACTTCCGCCATCTAGGAGGTCGGTCCCTGGAGTGGCTGGGGTCGTAAGCTTCAGAACCTGGGTTTGCTTCCATTCTCCATCGCTAATGAGCTGAACTATCTAGGCATTTACTTAACTTCTCTGCCCTCCTTGTCTAGAAAATGAGGATAAAAATAAACCACACGTCACAGCATTTTCAAGAGGATTAAAGGATAACGTTATGTAAAGCATTTAGAACAGTGTTTAGCACATAGCAAGTGCTCAATAGGTGTTAGCAAATGTTGATTTCTTATTATTGTGCTCAGAACAAAGCCTGGCATTTAGTAAGTGCGTAATAGATGGTAACGGCCAGCCGCACCCTCGGCATCTAGAACCTTTGTTGCTGCCTCTAACCATGCTTCAGAAGAGAACATTTCACGTTATCAGAAGAACAAAGAACTTGGAGGAGACGTACACTGTACCCCAAGCAGTAGTCGAATACCCATGGCATGGTGTGGCAGAAAATCATAGAAAAGCTTATCTGTGCAGGAAGAAATGTGTGTAACTACTGCAGACTCTTAAAAATTCCATAAAGTTGCATGAGCAATTAAAACACGTTAGGGACCAATTCAGCATGTGCTCCCAGAACCAAATAGGGTAATTGTGTTACTGCACTAATATCATCATTTCCATTTAGCGGAAAGAGTTCTCAGATCATAAACACAAGTATTTGCATTCCACCATAGCTGACTTCCATGAGCGTAACAGAGACCAGATGACCCGGCCAGCTTACAAGCAAGAAACCTTCCCTCTAGAAGCTTTTGTTGCTCACATCGTAGGACCTAAACTCAACAATTACAGCCTGGGGGCACCTGGGTAGCTCAGTTGGTTAAGCATCCAACTCCTGATTTGGGCTCAGGTCATGATCTCAGGCTCGTGAGGTCGAGCTCCATGTTGGGCTCCACGCTGGGCGTGGAGCCTACTTAAGATTCTCTCTCTCCCTCTGCCCCTCCCCCCACTCTCTCTCTAAAAAAATTAGAAATTAAATATAAATAAATAAATAAAAATTATGGCACAGCCTAAACAGAAGACAATACTCGTTCATCTTTATGAAGCTCTTAGCTCAGAAGATTTAAAATATACTGAGCCAAGTCCTTTGAATTCAGGGGGGAAAAGAAATGTCTCCTCAGAGTTCAGTCACGGGGTGATAATAATTATAAGGCATTATTAATTAACCTTTCCTGCCCTAGAACCACATTGCCCGGGTGATGAAGAGGGATTTTGCTTTCCGTTCTCGACATCGGTCTTTCCTCTGATTTTAAATATTAGTCCCAGGTTCTCGTGGCCTGGGGTACTATGGCAGCGTACCCAAATTGCATCCTATTTTCTTAACGTGATTATATATTTCCCACATCTGGGCAAAGAGTCGAAATAGCCAGCCTCGGCCAGAGCAATAGTGGTTTGGGCGCGTCGGGCAGCTCAGACTGCCACGGTCCTGTTGTCCCCCCCTCCATCAGCCTTGGCAGAACAGGTGAATCTGTGACTTTAAGAAGGTCTCCGTGTCCACGTTCTTAGGTCTGCTTGACATGTGAGCAGTGCTTACCGCCGGAAGATAGAAACAGAAGCCCTTGTCGGAAATAGCTTCTGCGGCTGGGCACTTTGTGAAAAGAAATGAGACCATTTAATCCCATTGTTAAGCTGCACTGTGACAGTCACTGCCTCCCTGTTCTTGCGGGGAAGTTTCCTTGTGAGGGACGTTCTTGATGTATTTCTGCCGACGTTTTATTTGAAGATAATTCTTTTGCGCTTGCAGAAAGTTTCTTTTTTCTTCATTGAAAGAAGAGCAGCCCTGCCATGGTGTGCCGTTCTTTCTAAATGGAGGGGTGTCATCGAGTGTTTTGGACTTTCACGGAGACCTGACACTCTGGCGAATAAGATAATTAGAAGGACACAGCTGAATGGTGAATGAATCGAAATGTTGGAAGGATGCATCAGCCCAAAGTGGTTGAATAAATGACGGTATTTGTACAGTGGAATATTATAAAGCTACTTAAAAGAAGGAGGCAGTTCTCTTGTTGATACAGAATGTTCTCCAGTACAACTGTGATGAAGTGAAAGATGCAAGACCTAGGGCGCCTGGGTGGCTGAGTCAGTGAGGCGTCTGCCTTCGGCTCAAGTCATGATCCCAGGGTCCTGGGATGGAGCCCCACATCCAGGCTCCCTGCTCAGTAGGGAGCCTGCTTCTCCCTCTCCCTCTGCCTGCTGTACCCCTGCTTGTGTGCTCTCTCTCTCTGTATCAAATAAATTAATTAAATCTTTTTTAAAAAAAGATGCAAGACCATGAAGAGTGGGTAGAATATGCAGCAGTGAGTGGGGGCTTTTTTTTAAAGGAGATATATAGCCTTATACTTAAAGACGCACACTATTTCACAGGAAGAACCCATTAGAAATATGTAACAAGTGTTTTCTCTAGGGAGATAACTAGTATACTATAGTGAAAGAGATGTACTTTTTTACTCTACACTCCCTATATTTTTATTGAGCTATAATATCCTGTTTAGAGAGAGAGAGATTTACATTTAAAAAAAAAAGGATGTTCCTACAAATGATGTTAGAACAATTATCATCCATATGCAAAAAAAAAAACTTGACCTACATAAAGATAAACTCAAAATAGATCAGAGATGAAAATATAAACAGATGGTAACATTTTTTAGAGGAAAACCACCAAATCCTGCATTAGACAGATTTCCTAGAAATAACCCAAATCATGATCTGTTAAAAAGCAATAGATAGGACAGGAGCAGATGGTGGAATTGGAGGTCTCACACCCTTATGACCCTGAGCAACAATAATTTGGCAGGAATCCACAAAGAAAAATAAAAAATAATTAGCAAATTGGATTTCATTAAAAACTTAAGACTGGTGCTCATGCAAAGATACTATCAAGAGAATAAAGAGGTGCGCCTGGGTGGCTCAGTGGGTTAAAGCCTCTGCCTTCGGCTCAGGTCACGATCTCAGGGTCCTGGGATCGAGCCCCGCATCGGGCTCTCTGCTCAGCAGGGAGCCTGCTTCCCCCTCTCTCTCTGCCTGCCTCTCTGCCTACTTGTGATCTCTCTCTCTGTCAAATAAATAAATAAAATCTTAAAAAAAAAAAAAGAATTTAAAAGAGAATAAAGAGACAAGCCGTAAACTAGAAGAAAATATTCACAAATCACATATTTGATAAAGGACTTGTATCCGGAATATATAAAGAGCTCTCGAAACTCAACAATAAGAAAGCAAACAACTCAATTAGTCAAATGGGAAAAGTTTTTGAACAGACACTTCACCAGAGACGATATGAGGATGGTAAATAAGCACGTGAACAGATATCTAACATTGTTAGCCATTAGGGAGATGCAAATTAAAACCGTGATAAAATATCACAATATGCCTATTAGTATAAGAGAAATTTTTTTTAAATGCTGATAATACTAATGCTGGTGAAGATGCAGAACAACTCAAATTCTCATACATTGACAATAGGAATACAAAATGGTATGGCCACTTTGGAAACCAGATAGTCAGTTTGTTATAAAGTTAAGTATGCATTTACCCTATGGCCCAGCAATCCCATCCCTGGGTTTTTGTCCTAGAAAAAAATGAAAACTTACATTTACAGAAAAACCTGTACACAAATATTCATAATGGCTTTCTTTGTGACAGCCAAAAACTGGAAATAGTCCAAATATTGTCCAAGAGGTGAACCGATAATAAAGTTTGGTATATCCATACAATAGACTATACTCAGCAATAAAAAAGAAGAAAAGGAACAAATTATTGATGCATGGAACAGCTTAGATGGATGACAGAGACAGATTGAGTGAGAAAAGCTAGCTTCAAAGGCTAATGTACAATTCCATTTCTCTGACATTCTCAAAAAGACAAAACTATAGCTATAGAAAACAGATCAGTGGTTGCCAGGAAATACAGGTGAGGGGAAGGTGTCCCTGGGGAAGGATAGCATTAGGGCATTTGGGAGGTAATGAAACTGTTCTGTATCCTGATTGTGATACTGATCATTGTGATTGTGATCATGATCCCAGGGTCCTGGGATCGAGTCCCACATCCAGCTCCCGGCTCAGTGGGGAGTCTCCCTCTCCCTCTACCTCTCCTGCTTGCTCGTGTCTTTTTTTAAAAAGTAAAATACTTTTTAAAAAGGAGATATGATTTAAAAATAAATAAATGAAGTAGAGATAACAGAAAAAGCCTAAAGAACCAAAAGAAATATACTAACTCACAAGAAAGCAAAAAAGGAGAAACAGAAACAAAAGGCAAATGAGACAACCCAGAAGACAATAGCAAAATTGCATACCTAAATCCAATTCTATCAATAATTATTAAATTGATACCAAATTGATTATTAAGTGGATTTAAAACTCTAATCCAGAAACAGAGATTTTTAGACTGGATAAAAAAAATTGAGATCCCAGTATATGCTGTCTACGAAGGATACAGTTAACATTTTCAAAAAGATACAAATAGGTTGAAAATAAAAAGAAGAAAAAGGATATACCATGCAAACACTAATCATAACAAAACTAGAGTGGCTACAGTAATATCCAGCAAAATAGATTTTAAGGCAAAAAGCATTACTGAAGGTAGAGCAGAGCCTTTTATAATGATAAAAAAGAGTCAACATAGCAGAGAGGCATAACATATTTATAACTGTGTCCTTAATAATAGAGTTTCAAAATACGTGAGGCAAAAACTAATAGAAACAAAGGTGAATGCACAGAACCACAGAGTTGGAGATTTTAATGCCCCTCTCTAAGTAATGGACAGAATAATTAGAAAAAATTAGCAATGACATAGAAGAACTGCATGACACTATAAAGCCTCTAAGCTAATAGATATTTACAGAACACTGCAGCTCATAGCTACAGGACGTGCATTCTTTCTAGATGTACATGGAATGCTCATGACATAGGCCATATGCTGGGCTATAAAACAAGTCTCAATAAGCGTTAAGAGAAAAGAGAGAAATCTTAGAGAGTATGTATCCCACCCAAAATTAAAGTAAACTACAAATCAATAGGATATGTAGAAAAGTCCCAAGTATTGGAAATTAAACAATAAACTTCTAAATAAACTATTAATCAGATAATAAACCAAAATACCTATACCAGTATTTGAGTTTTCCCTTACATATCTAGAGAAAAGATGACTAACCTCAAAGTACATAGAGGAAGGACATAAAGAAGAAATGAAAAGTAAAATCCAATAAAAAACAAACAATGGAGAAAATTTTAAATGGCAAAAGGTGATTCTTAGGAGAGATAAATCAGGTTCATAAATCCCTAGTGAGAATAATGAGAGACAAAAAGAGAAAAAAAACAATCATGAGCAACAAGAATAAAGGCAATGATGTCACTGTGACTCCCACAAACATCAAAAGGACAAGCAGTTGTGAACAAATTATGTCGATAAATTTAACAGCTTAGAAGAAATGGAAAAATCCCGTGAAAAACACAATTGATTTAAACTGAAATTACATAAAATGTAAAATGTGATTTATGTTTATCTAGTCCAGAAAATTAAATTTGTTCCTAAAAAAAATTCAGCAGGGGCACCTGGGTGGCTCAGTCATTTAGGCATCTGTCTTCGGTGCAGGTTGTGATCCCAGGGTCCTGGGATCGAACCCCATGTGAGGCTCCCTGTTCAGCTGGCAATCTGCTTCTCGCTCTCCCTCTCCCTCTGCTCCTCTTCCCCCACTCACTCACATCCTCTCTCTCTGTCTCAAATAAATAACATAAAAAATCTCTAAAAAAAAATGCAGCAAAAAGAAAATGCTCACCAAGATGTTCTCGCTGGTGAATTCTGCCAAACATTAAGGATGAAATAATACCAATTTTATCTCTGCTCTTTCAGAAAATACAAAAATGAGGCATACTTTCCAACTCACTTAATAAGATGAGCATAACTTTGACTCTGAACCTTAACAAAGACATTGTAAGGGAAGAAATTTATAGCATAATTTCCCTCACAGACATAGGGGCAAGAATTCTTAACAAAATATTAGAAAATAAAAAATAAACATATATATCATTATATATTGCTATAAAACATAGCATGTAATATGATTATATGTAATTACAAGTATAAATATAGAATATATAGCTATTATAATATATAATATGTTGTAATTCGTGTGTAATATACTTATATGTTATGTTGTTATATATAGTTATATAATATAGTAATGTTAATAATTACTATATTATATAATAATTATAAATGTAATAATTTAATAAACAAGATCATTGTGTGTATACATATTAAATTATTATATATTATATTATGGTGGTTTATTCATATTATGGGATACTATTCATCAATAAAGAAGAACAAACTACTGACATACAATAATGAGGGTGAATCTGTCCTATATTATGGTGACAGAAGAAGCTAGGTACAAGAGAGTGCGTACATGAGTCCATTTTTAAGAAGTTGTAAAACAGGCAAAAGTAATTTAAGGTGAAAAATAAATCAAAACACGGCCGTCTCTGGGGGCGGGGGAGGAACTGACTGGGAAGGGACCTGAGGGAATTTTCTGGGCGGACAGAAATATTCTACATCATGAGAGGTACGCTGGCATTATTGGTACATCCCTTGGTCAAATCCCACAGCGAAGATTTGCGTGCTGCAAAGTTTGTAAATATTACCTTGAAAGAAAACTGTAAAAATAAATAAGAGGAGAATGGAGTGAAGGAGAGTGAGTGGAACCACTAACGAATAAAAAAACTGCGGAGAAAAGTTCATAATTATTGGAATCGGTGATGGGTACGTGGGTGGTTCACCGTACATTTCTGTTTACTCTGTGTGCGTTTGAAATTCTGCATCATGAAAGCTAGAATTTAAGTTTAGGTCAGGATATATGGTCTTTCATGGATGGTTATTATACTTCACACACACACACACACACACACACACACACACACACACACACACAGAGGCAGCACCGTCTCGGATGGCGGTGCCCCAGCAATGCCACCGTCTCGGAGGGCGGTGCCCCAGCAATGCCACCGTCTCGGAGGGCGGTGCCCCACCAATGCCACCGTCTCGGAGGGCGGTGCCCCACCAATGGCACCGTCTCCGATGACGGTGCCCCACCAATGGCATGCCCATGAACAGTGGCACCCACCTGGTCCCTTACTGCTCCCGTGAGTCTCTTCAGACCTTCCCACTCTCTCTGCACACCCAGGGCCCGGCAACGTCATATCATTCCCCCAATTTCCGCTCCTCCTTCTCCCCAGGCTTGAGCCCTGCTGTAGCTAACTCAATCTTACTGCCCCCTGGAGTCTTCTCCACCCACTCTTTAACTTCCTTTCATTAAATGCAATAGTTCAAAAAATGGACATAAACTTCAAAAATTGTCAGAACGTCCACATTGCGGCTAGAAAGCTGGCGTTCTGATTTGGCAAACACATTGGGGCGAGCAAACCCCAAGGCAAAGAGAGCTCCCTCCCACCCAAGCTGGAGAGGGGCGGTCACAGTACAGGAGGTGAACTAGGAACGGGAAGCTGCCGTCTCCCCCACAGTGGCCCCCACTCTGTGGTGACAATGCACACAGCACCGTAGCAGGTGGAGGGGGCCCCCTTGCTGGCTGTGAGGGTGGGAGGAGCAGGCAAGAGACAATCAAGACACGTCTCCGAGTTCCGGTTCTTCCAGGTCAGAGTTTCTCCCTTCTGCTTTCTGTGACAGCTAAGCTTTGGTTAAAACAGTTTGAAGTCTCCCTTTCTCTTCTGATAATACAAATCAGTCCCCATCGGAGGGCAATATCGATCACTCTGACTTCTGAAACTGACTCAGGCGAGAAGCCTATCCAAACATACGTGGAGAGCACCCTTTGAGCTCAGGCATAGTACCAAGGGAAAGAAAGAGATGGTTTTTTTAAAGATTTATTTATTTGAGAGAGAGAGAGAGAGAGAACACGAGCGGGGGAAGGGGCAGAGGGAAAGAATCTCCAGCAGACTCCCTGCTGAGCGCAGAATCCAACTCAGGGCTCAGTCTCACGACCCATGAGATCAAGACCTGAGCCAAAACCAAGAATCACACATCCAACCGACTAAGCCCATCTCGGCACCCCCGAAACATTTTTGTTGTGATCCCTTCATGCCTTAAAAAAAGATATAGTAAAATTTAAGGGAAAATATGAAATACATGACCATGTTTGTTTCTTAAAACATCCTGGAACATTATCAGAATGGGCAGTCCTCACTTTGCCTGGCGCCGCGTGACTGAATGCAAGCACATTGGGACCGTGCAAAATCCAGGATGTCTGTGTTCTTGCTGAGTAATTTACCACTCCTTAGAATTAGGAACCCTGGTCACTTTCTGATTAAATATATTTGAGTAAACCTACTTCTCTCATGCCTTCCAAAGCCACGCCAAACCACAGGAAAATGGCAGGAAAATCTCATTCTCAGAGAGCCAGGAAGAGAACCCCAAAGTATGAGAGGACACACACCTGGCCAGTGATGTGAAGTGTGGTCTAAGAGAGAGAAACTGCCAAGAGAGAAGACAGGTCCTTAGATTATTCACAAACGTCCATAATAGTGTCATGGTCATGAAAGGCTACTCTAGTCATCGGCTTTCAATTAGATCTGTGAGCAGGGCAGGCCTATGCAGGAAGCAAGCTCGATCGATGGTCAGAGAGGTCAGTAAAGGGGAAAGGATGATGAGTCACCCCTTTCATTATTGGGGAGATAACATCCGAACTGAGGGCAATTGCCTGAGAAAAAAGAAGAAAGGGAAGGAGCAGAAGCTATCACTAAGGACTTTATAAAACTCTGTTGATTTTCTGGTTGCTGACAACTTAGACATTACTTCTCCTTCATCTCAAACATATCACAGCTGTAGTGAACCAAATATTTATGTCTCCCCCACCCCAAATTCACATGTTGAAATCTAATCCCTATAATAATGGTATTAGCAGGTAGCGCCTTTGTGACATGCTCGGGTCATGAGGGTGGAGCCCTCCCAAGGGGGATTAATGCTGCCAGGTTCCTTCCGCCATGCAGGGACACTTCAGCCGTGTGGGGACACTTCCGCCATGTGGGGACACTTCCGCCATGCGGGGACACTTCCGCCATTCAGGGACACTTCCACCATGCGAGGACACTTCCGCCATGCGGGGACACTTCCGCCATTCGGGGACACTTCCGCCATGCGAGGACACTTATGCCATGCGGGGACACTTCCGCCATTCGGGGACACTTCCACCATGCGAGGACACTTATGCCATGTGGGGACACTTATGCCATGTGGGGACACTTCCACCATGCGGGAACACAGGGGAAGACGCTGGCTATGAACCAGAAAGCGGCTTCTCACCCTCACCGAATCCGCCCCACCGTGATCTTGGATTCCCAGCCTCCAGAACTGTGAGAAATACATGTGTGTTGTCTATGAGCCACCCAGTTTATGGTATTTTTGTAATAACAGCACAGATGGACTAGAACAATAGGTGACCTGATTCTCTGACAAAAGAGATCCAAAAAGAGGTACAAAGATTCAAAACAGATATTACAAGGCAGCAGCAGAAGATAAGCAAATTGACCTAAGGAAAAGAAAAACATTGAATCATTCAGACATATTGGAAACAGCCAAAATCATGGCTCAGGAGCACAGCAGGGGCAAAACAAAATGCCACAAGTCAAGCCGTGAACTTGTAAGAGTTCTGCCTTTCTGGTAGAACAGAGCCGCTCGTGTCAAACCAAGCCTCGTGTTGGTGATAGGAATTATGAACTCTGGACAAAATCTTTAAAAAATAATGTCTGAGGGCATGGGAGCACAACCAAATTCAAGCAGAAACTGGAGGTAATTCAACCCTTGAAAGAAAGGAATCACTAGGTTTAATCCCTGCTTAATTGCTTTTCCTTCGAGAACACTCCGCTCTGCGTGGTGAGAGTCACGTAGATCTCAAGGGGAGGCACGGTCCTATTGGCAGAAGGAATCAGAGGCGAAATTGGGGGCTGCCAGGGGGACTAGAAATTAAGGAGAAAATCTAATAGAGGAGGGAGTTACAAAAAAGGAGCCCCGGCATCTGAGACTAATCTCCCCCACCCCCACCCCAAATCACTGAATGACCCTGAACCGCTCAGGCCACGAGATGCCAAGTTGAGAGGAATGACAGGAGGCTAAGGAGTAGAGCAGAGATTTCAGCCGCCAACGTCCCACAGGGAAACAGTTTGTAATTTGAGTTACCAAGTTAAGAGGACTTTGTAATCACCTGGCTTTCCACTGTCACCCCAGAAAGACCACCCCTTGGGGGTGAAGTCCTTATCCCAGGACTGAGAGACTTGCCCTAAGATTAAGTGCAAAACTGGAACAATTTGCCCTAACAAAATCTAACATCAAGCCTGAACAAGTTCAAGGTGGTCTGTCAGAAATCGAATCCTTGCTGTCACAAAAGTCAGCCCCCTTTTTTTTTCTTTTTTTTTCTTTAAGATTTTTATGTATTATTTGAGGCAGAGGAGAGAGAGAAAACAAGTGGGAGGAGGGGGAGAGGGAGAAGCAGACCAGAGCAGGGAGCCTGAGGAGGGGCTCGATCCCAGGACCCTAGGATCATGACCTGAGCTGAAGGCAGCTGCTTAACTGACTGAGCCACCCAGGCGCCCCAAGCCAGCACCCTTCTGAGAAAGATAAAAGAATCCAGCCTCTCTGCAACATGTAAATCACAGTAACCAATGTTAATAAAAATTTAGTCAACCTGTGGGGTGCCTGGGTAGCTCAGTCAGTTAAGCGACCTCCAGCTAGTGGTTTTAGATCAGATCATGGTCTCAGATCAAGTCCCACCTTGTACTCTGAGCTCAGCTGGGAGCCTGCTTGAGATTCTCTCTCTCTCTCTCTCTCTCTCCCTGCTCCTCCCCCTGCTCATGTGCGAGTGTATGCGCATGTGTATGAGCGTGTGCATGCGTACACGCTCTCTATTTCAAATATTAATTCTTTAAAAGAAATTTAGTAGACATGAGAAGATACAAGAAATATGACTCACAGTCAAAAGAAAACAAAATCAGTGAATGGAAACAGCACAAAAACTCAGTTTGGAATTAGCAGAAAAGAGCCCCCCCAAAAGCTGTGATAAATATGTTTACATAGTATTTATATTTTATATACATATAAACAGGATTTTTTATATATAAACATTACATAACAGTGTGTGTGTATATGTATATATTATATATATGGTATATATAAATTTAATAAATATATAAATAAATAAATTTAGTAAATTTAAATATGGTGAATAAAATCAGCTAACCTAAAACACACAGAGAAAAAAGTTGCACGAAACAACAAGAACTTCAGTGACCTATCAGTTACCACCATGCAGCCCGATATATCTGTAATTGGAGTCCCCGAAGATGAGGAAGCAGAGAAGGGGGCAGAAAAATAACCTGGAGAAGCAGCCACTGAAATTTTTCCAGATTTGATCAAAAAGAGCAATTTGCCAATCCAGGAAATTCAATGAATCCCAAACAGGGTGACTACAAAGAAAACTACACTTAAACAAAATCACAAACTACTGAAAACCATAAATGAATTTTTTTCAAATCTTAAGAGAAGGCAAAGAGAAGACATATTATATGCAGGGCAATAATGATAACAATGAAGTTTGCAGAAATAATGGAGACCAGAATATGTTGGAACATCTTTAAAGAGCTGAGAGGAAACGGGCGCCCAAGTAGCTCAGTCCCTTCAGCCTTGTACTCTTGATTTCAGCTCAGGTCATGATCTCGAAGTCGTGAAATCAAGCCCCAAGTCAGGCTCCTCGCTCATCAAGGAGTCTGCTTGTCCCTCTCTCTCTCCCCTGCATTTTCTCTCTCTCTCTCTGGCTCAAATAAATAAATAAAATCATTTAATAAAATCAAAATAAAGAGCTGAGAGGAAAAAAATCTCTCAAACTAGAATTCTTTTATTTATTTATTTGATAGAGAGAGAGACAGCAAGAGAGGGAACACAAGCGGGGTGTGGGGAGGTAGAAGCAGGCTCCCCGCTGAGCAGGGAGCCTGATGTGGGGCTCGATTCCAGGACCCTGGGACCATGACCCGAGCCAAAGGCAGACAACTGACTTTAACGACTGAGTTAACAACTAAGTTAACGACTTAGCCACCCAGGCACCCCTCTCAAACTAGAATTCTATGTCCAGTGGAAATATCCTCCTAAACTAAAGGTTAAAGACTTTCTCAGATGAAGAAAACTTGAGAAAACTGGTCAATAGCATACCTACAAGAAATACTAAAGAACATTTTTTTCAGACTGAAGAGAAATGAAACCAGATAGAAATTCAGAACTTCAGGTAGGAATATAGACTACTAGAGGTAGTAATTACATGGGTAAATATAAAAGACTCCTTCTGTATTTTTCTTAAATTATTTAAGAGTTAATTCACTGTTTATAGCAAAATTGAAATAATGTATTGTGGGATTTTTAACGCAGGTAGAGGTAAAATAAATGACCGTATTATCACAGTAAATGAAAGATTAATACTGTTACATAATGATACTGTTTGGGGATTCTTCCATTATATCTGAAGTAGTGTGGTAAGTTAACATTGCATATGGTATTTCCTACCACCACCACCACCACAACAAAAAAAAAAAACCACAACAGTTTTCTAGGTAAAGGAAGAGCTAAAAAGCCAATAGAAGGAGGTAGAATAGGGCGCCTGAGTCGCTCAGTCAGTTAAACCTCTGACTCTTGATTTTGGCTGAGGTCATGATCTCAGGGTCTTGGGATTGAGCCCTGTGTCAGGCCCTGCACTCCGTGCATGGGGTCTGCTTATCTCTCTCCCCTGCTCCTCCCCCAGCTCTCTCTTTCTCTCTCTCGAATAAATAAATAAAATCTTTTAAAAAGGAGGTAGAATATTAACAAATACTCTATAAACACAGGCACCGAAAATAGATGGAAAAGAGGAACAAAAGTGTAAAGAAGAGAATCAATAAATAGAAAATAAATAGCTATTGTAGATTTAAACTCAACCATATCAATTAGTACATTCAATACAAATTAATTAAGAGCTCTAATTAAAAGGCAGATTGTCAGACTGGATCTCAAAGCAAGACTCCACAATATTTTACAAGAGACCAACTTTAGTTTCCTTTGCCTTTGGAGACACGTCTTGAAAGAAGTTGCTGTGGCCAATGTCGAAGAGGTTACTGCTTATGTTCTCCTCTAGGATTTTGATAGATTTCTGTCTCAGGTTGAGGTCTTTCATCCATTTTGAGTTTATCTTTGTGTAAGGGGTGGTGCATAAACAATGAATCTTGGAACACTGAAAAAATTAAATTAAAAAAAAAGAGAGAGAGACCAATTTTAAATATAAAAACACAGAGATTGAAAGTAAAATGATGGGAAAAAACTCCAGGCACAAACTTACACATAAGAAAGGTGGTATAGCTCTATTAATGGCGGACTTCAAATCAAGAAGGATAACTAGAGACAGAGAGACATTTCAAAATAACAAAGGAGTAAAAAAAATAAAATAAAATAAAAAAATAACAAAGGAGTCAGGGATGCCTGGGTGGTTCAGTCGGTTAAGCATCTGCCTTCAGCTCAGATCCTAATCCCAGAGTCCTGGGATCGGAGCCCCATGTCTGGCTCTCTGCTCAGCGGGGAGCCTGTTTCTCCCTCTCCCTCTGCCTGCTACTCTGCCTGTTTGTGCTCTATCTCTCTCTCCCTCGGTCAAATAA
Organism: Potos flavus; assembly: GCA_028534135.1. Lineage (NCBI taxonomy): Eukaryota > Metazoa > Chordata > Mammalia > Carnivora > Procyonidae > Potos > Potos flavus. Next base: position 4,273,518 of record CM052894.1, on the reverse strand, counting down.
ATATATAAAATCTAAAAAAAAATCCAAAATAACAAAGGAGTCAATTCATCAAAAAGCCATAACAACCCTAGAAAACGTATGCACTTAAAAACGAAGCTTAAACCATATGAAGCAAAATGGACAGATTTAAATGGAGACAGGACAAAGCCACTTTTAAATTTTCCTTGCTCAGCCCTTCACTTTAACCGCATCCTATAATAAGCAATAAGGAATGGTACTGAAAGCTTTCTTTGTGCAGAGGGCCTTCTGCAAATTTTCTCCTCCTCTTCACTAGGGTGCTTAATGGGCAGTAACCCTGCTCACAATCTTTCTAATATCACCTAATTCAGCCCATTTGCTCACATACTTATTGGCTAAACACTAGGCATTGGCCATCATGACACAACTTTTCAATTACATAGATTCTTATATTTCCCCTACTAGTACGCAAGTCAAGATCCCCAAAGCTGAAGACCTATTCCCCCCCAAAATCGTTCATCTTTTTACCCATCATAGAGTTTAATGCACCACTGGGCACATATTAGCCCCTTGAGGGTATGTGATCATTGAGTATCACGGCCTCCAACCAGCCTCTAGGGAATAATCTAATTCCAACCCAATTTAAGGAAAGGAGCTTCAGTAGCTTTCAGATTATAAATTATCATTCACTGGGCCTGACCAGCAATGACCCGAGTGGAACACAGTAGATGATAGGCTGACTTTGGTGCAGGGGACTTGAGGACACCAGCCTGCAGTGGGAGGCGGGGAGAAGAGACAGGAGCGGGTGAGGAGGGCTTTCCTGAGATGGCCTTCCACCCTCCCTCGCTGCCCATGCACAGCTTTGGTGGAGCCCAAAGCAATAAGCAGTGTGTCTAAAAGCTCTGCGGAACCTCCACGGAGAGGACGGCGAGGACAGCCTACACATGCAGAATCAGCCCCGGAAGCCAGCCTACGGATACACCCGCAGCTGCAGAGATGAATGCAGAGGGGTAGTCGCTGAAGCACGGAAGTAATTAAAACAAAACTAGACATCACTTTATCAATCGGAGAATGGTTAAATTATGAAACAGACATAAAATGGAAGGCGGTGCAAAGATCGCCAAAATATCGACTGAAGAAAAGCAAAGCAGAGGTCATTTTTAGAATAGAATCGTCCTTCAGTAAAAAAGAAAAGATATACATGTAAATAACTAAGATAGATAGATGATTATATAAAATATATCATGTTTGCATCTTCTGGAATATATAAAATGACTTCCTATGTCTAGACAGCCACACATATATGATATATTCCAGAAGGACATATGGGAAAGTATATCTGTAACAGAATGGTTACTTCGGAGGTAGGGGGCTAGAATCAGGGTAGAATAGAGACTTCTCATTATAAACTTCTTTTTATTGTTTTTTTATTACTCAATTTATGTTCTCTTTCCATGATTTAAAAAAATGGAGTGAACTTTGTCACAGAGTTTAGCTGGAAGACCTTACAGAATATTCTAGAACAAACCCATTGATTTAGGATAATGAATAAGGCCGTAGGAACTGAGGGATTTAAGTAATCTGTCTCACATCCCAGAGGCAGTTAGAGCAGAGCTGGGCTGAGAACCCACACCTTGCTCTGCAGCCCTATAGTTCAACCTTCAAATATCTACATGACCCGCTGAGGTCCTACTCTGAGAGTTACATTCATTAAGTGTCGACGGGGTCCATGGGATTTCTTTAAAAAACAAAATATCGGGGCACCTGGGTGGCTCAGTGGGTTAAAGCCTCTGCCTTCAGCTCAGGTCATAATCTCGGGGTCCTGAGATCGGGCCCCGCTTCGGGCTCTCTGCTCGGCGGGGAGCCTGCTTCCCCCTCTTTCTCTCTGCCTGCCTCTCTGCCTACTTGTGATCTCTCTCTCTGTCAAATAAATAAACAAAATCTTTAAAAAAATAAAATAAAATAAAAAACCAAATATCAGTGTGAATGTAAAATGGTACGACTATTTTAAGTTTTTATTGAAGTAATCTCTACACCTAATGTGGGGCTCAAACTCTTGACCCCGTGATCAAGAGTCACAGGCTCTGGGTGCCTGGGTGGCTCAGGCGGGTAACCGTCTAACTCTTGACATCAGCTCAGGTCCTGATCTCAGGGTTGTGAGCAGGAGCCTCCCATCAGGCTCTGCGCTGGGCGTGGAGCCTGCTTGAGATTCTCTCCCCCTCCCCCACCCCAGCCCACCCTGCTTCTGAGCATGCGCACACACTCACTCTGTCTAAAAAAAGAAGAGTCTTATGCTCTTTCAACTGAGCCAGCCAGGCGCCCCAAAATGGTATAGCTATACTTAAAATAGCGGCAGGCTTAAAAATGCATCTACGATATGATCCAGCAAGCCCACTCCTAGGATTACACTATAGAGAAATGAAAACATGTGTCCACACAAAAACGTGCACATGAATTAGCAGCCTTATAGTAGCCAAAAAGTGGAAACAGTGCAGATATCCGTCAGATGATAAATGGACAAACACAATGTGCCATATCCATGTGTTGGACTATTATTCAGCCATAGAATGGAACCAAGCACAAACATGCTACAATATGGAGGAACCTGGAAAACAGCATGCTGGGCAAAGGAAACCAGACCCAAAAGATCACATTCCATATGATCCCGTTCATAAGAAAGTTCCAGAACAGGCAAATCCAAAGAGACAGAAGACAGATTCGTGGTCGCCAGGGGCTGCGGGAGTGAGGGGATTGCAGGGGAGGGTGACGGCAAATGGCATGGAGTTTTCTTTGTCGAGTGTTGGGAGTGTTCTAAACGGACGCTGGCGAGGGCGGCACAGGGGGGATACACTGACAGCCCCCGAATTATACGAGGGCTTTGAATGCGTGAACTGTGTGGTGTGCGAAGTAAATTGCAGTAAAGCGATTAAAATAAAAGTCTTGGTTCTCTAATTTCCCGTGGGCCCAGAAGAAAGGGAGGCACGTGGGGGTTCTACCAGAAGGGCTCAGACCAAGGCCCCGAGACTTTGGGGAGCAGCCCCACCTGCCTTTCTTTCTGCCCTGGGGGATGGGAAATGGACTGAGTGGGAGAGGAACAGTGTGGATGGGCCCCCAGGAGACCTACCGGCCGCTGGGAAGGTGGACCCCTGGGGGCTCTAGGTCCAGGCCATCGATGCAGCCACAGGAGTCAAGGGACAAGGCTGAGGCCAGGTCAGAAGGGAAACAGGCAGCCTCCAGCCATGGGAGCCTCCAGCTCCCTGTGCTTGTGTCAGAGGAGGGTCTAGGTAGACCACGAAGCCCCACATTCATTCTGGAATCTTCCTCCTCCAGATGCATGCGCTTGCCTTTTCTGAAATGCAGTCTCCTTCTATAATCTCTAAAACCCAACCACTTTGCTCATCACCTTTCCAGAATTTCTGAGTGGCCTCCTGTGCCAGGCCCTGTGCTGACTGCTGAGTTTCTTTCTTTCTTTTTTTTACAGATTTTATTTATTTATTTGACGGAGAGAGAGAGATCACAAGTAGGTAGAGAGGCAGGCAGAGAGAGAGGAGGAAGCAGGCTCCCTGCTGAGCAGAGAGCCCGATGCGGGGCTCGATCCCAGGACTCTGAGATCATGACCCGAGCCGAAGGCAGAGGCTTTAACCCACTGAGCCACCCAGGCACCCCTGACTGCTGAATTTCTTCCAGCTGGTTCTTTTTAGCTCCAAGCTTTCATTTTGGATCCCCCACCCTACCCCTCCCCTTCTAACAAGACACTGTCCTCCCTTGGCTTCTCAGTGATAAGTCCTTAGGTGCGGCCTGAATTCTTGAGAAGAGCAAAGCCAGACTTTCAAGTATGCGGTGGAGGTTTGTGGGGCATGATTTCCCGGTGACACGGGTAAATCGGCATCATGACAAGTAGTGCTCCATAATGGATGGGTCTGCTCCTCCCTGGGGATTTGCCCGCATTGTTATTTGCTCCCACATACACACCTTCCCCGTTAAATCCCCACCAACTGGGGATCTTTCCATGAATGATAACACCATTTTTAAAATATCTTTTTCAGTAACGAGTACAAAGAATGGAAGGCCTCTTTGGAGGTTTCTGAGATCCAGCTGATCTCATGACTTTCAAATGTGTCTACAGGGCCTCTCTTCGAAGAATCAGAAAAATGTATTTTTCTGAAGGAAACTTGACTCATTCATTAACTCAAATAGCCATGCTCTGTCCACAAGAGCTTGATCCAAAATGCTACAAGACAAATACTGAGCTCTGTGACCTCGTGTAAGCCCGGTGTCTTCTATAAAATGGGAATAATAATGTCACATATTCGATAGAGGTGTTTAAAAAAAAAAACAAAACGAAGAACATGTGGGAGGCTTTCGCCCATGACTGGCACAGGGGAACCACTCAGTGGAAGCTGGCTGTCGTTTATGGTTAGGGTTAGTGCAGGACAGAGTGGAGAGGGCTAGGGATTTGAACACAAGGCCACGCAACCTCAGCGCTCAGAACTTTGTCACACTTCCCGCAGCACAGAAAGCCCGCAGCCCAAGGCTTCGTGCTCAGGAAACACCGGAAACATGCAATACCTCATAATGAGGACGGTTATAAACCAAGGTCTGCTCTCACCAGGGTTCACGACTGGGCCTAAACCAATCTGCAGAGGCACAAAGACCCAAACGCAAAGGAAAAAAACTGTTTTAGAATAATGAGTTAGGGGCGCCTGGGTGGCTCAGTGGGCTCATTATAAGTGGAGACAGGGCCTTCTGGAAGGCATGAGCATTCCTAGAGACCATCATAGAACAGCAATGTCCCAAAGGAAGCTAAAGGGAAGCTCGGGTATTTGGTTCAAGTCCAAACCGTCGTGATTCTAATAGGTGACCTCTCTTTAGAGAAGTGAACACACAAAATAATAAAAAAAAGAAAAACCTCACAATTTCTGCCCACTTTTTTTTTTTTTTTGAGAGGTTGAGAAATGTACCAGTTTGGAGGCAACAATCATAAAGAATTAAAGATCATTTTCCATTTTTTTACTGACTTGCTATGTGAGTAGCCAGCTCTCACTCTCAGTGGACAAGAAGGAAGACTTGTAAGAAAAATAAAATGGAAAAAAAAAAAGAAAAGAAAAAAGAAAATGGATTAATAGCTTAAAAAAAATAGTTTAGCTCTCTCAATGGTCAAAGCCAACAGGTTCCTGAAACTGAGGACCTCAACAGCACAGGCCATGTCCTTCCCTGTCCCCCAATACCCCAAAATGCTTCCCATTTTTTAACACATGTCTAGCATTACACGGTTACTCTTCACTAGAAGCTTCCTGGGTGCTAAGTAGGTACTGGGCACAGTGCTTCTCTGAATGCCTTTTAGCACCCAGTCCCAATGATTATTAATGCCAGAGCCCGGATCCAGATCCCACACGGGCACACTCACCTCTACCTCAGGCTACGGAGCCGCTGGTGAGCCTCGTTTCCTGTTACCACGAATCACTCCCTGGCAGTGTCCCATGCTTTCCTGCCCCTATGTCTTTGCTTCTGTTGTTCTCTCTGCAAAAATGCCACCCCACCCAGTCTGTTGAAAGCCAATCCTCCTTCCAAATAACCCTCCCAGGCCACATATCCCTCCCCGGAGAGACTGTTGCACTCCCGCCCCATGCCCCTACCCCCCAGGCTCCCCAGCTCTGCCCCTACCTGCCTTTCCACACGTATGACACCTGGTACCTCTCTTAATGAAACCAGAGGGTATGTGGAGGTTCATGGTGTCCTGGAAAGTGCTTGTGTTTCCCACCAGATTTTGAATCCCGGCTCTGCTTCGCATTCACTACGTGATCTTAGATAAGCTCCTTGGATCTCCCATCTGTAAAACAGAGGCATCAACTCCCACTTGGAAGAGTTTCCATGAGGGTTTGGTGGCATGACCCATGATAAGCCCCCCCTTTCTCTCCCTCCCCATTGACAGCAGCCCTCCTAGCTGCCTCCCCTGGTGGCAAGCTGGTATTTCTCTTGCTACTGGTTAAGTTGTATGAGACACACCATGGACCCTGTGTTATTCATCGCGTGTTTCCCGCTCAGCCCAGTACAAGTAGGACCTCTATGACTCCCAGTCACATGAACTTAATGCACGTCTCCCCCAGAACATAGAGTAAACACTTACGCCACCCCAGTCTCTTCAGTCTGGGTCTCCTAATACACAGTTTAAATGCAATAAGAATTATTCAGAGTTATTAACTTTTAGTAACAGTCTTTGCAAAGAACATCTAAATCTTTAGTAGGAGCCGCATTTACATAAATATTTATTGGTTTTAAGGATTTCAGTGTATATTGTAAACAGTACTTCCAGGCATAGTTCCTATTATTGCTCAGAATAGACTGAATTTAATTTTTCATATTCTGGTCTTAGTCATTAAGGACACGTCAGCCTGCCCTGGTGTCTCTGGAGCTACCAGCATAAAGAAGCAAAAGCAGAGAAAGGACAGAATAATTCCAGGATCCTCGGTCGGCATTATCATTCACCAGCTGAGGGATTGTAGATGACTCAATAAATCCATCTCAGCCTCTATTTCTCCTCTGTAAAGTGGGGGTAATGTTAGTATCACCCTTGCAGTAATGTTGTGAGAATGCAGTCAGAGAGTGTATGCAAAAGATGAAATGCTGAGATTGCTCATCTCATTGCTGAGATGAAAGAAACACAATGTTAGTAATAATTATTGTTACCGCACTATTGCAGTTGTTGCCCCCAAACTTAGCTCTGAGCTTCCTGGATATCCGGTCACGAGGGAAAACCACAATTTATATATTTAGTAAGGGGAAGCTGAACGTTTCTTTAGGAAAGAAACTATGCTCAGGGGAATATGCCATGCTGATGCACACAGAAGACCCGCAATTTCCTAATGAACGCTATGTTGGGGGCCATCTTGGAAAGAACAAAGACCTTTTTCTTGGGAGCGTTTCTCACAGTGACACTCGAGAGACGTCGAGAACATAGTATCGGCTTGTCACTAAGTGAAGGAGTTTCTGGCAGCCGGATTTCCTGCTCCTCGCAAAGCCTTTCTTGGACTGGAGAATTTCTCAATATCAGAGAATGACTTCATTATCTATAGATCCTCCACATGGCACAAAGCAGAGAGAGAAAGAGAGAAAGAGAACATTCTTCATCAGGTGTCAGCTTCGCCTACGCAAAGGGCAGAGAACCTAGGCTCCCTGATTTCCTATAATCATCTCATTGGACAGCTAGAAAGAGATGAACGTCTCTTACTAGGACATAGTAGTTCACTAAGAGAAAAATCCCTAACTAAAACACTTTCTGATCCCAAAGTAAATCATTAAGCCACAATTTATAACAATTACCCTCATTTAGGTAATGTTCAAATATTCAGCAAATGTGTATTGGGCACCTCTTATAGGACTAACAATATTATTGATAAATGCACGTAATAAACATAATAGCAAACACTTACTGAGTGCTTTCTAGGAGCCAAGGAACATTTGTGGACATTCATGGTCTTAAAGGATGCAGGCCTTTCCTCTTCCCCTCCCAGGACCTAGAGAGCGGGGTCCTTGTCTGCATCCCTGGAGAGGGAGCAAGGAGAGTACTGAAGGCTGGAAGGTTACCTTGAGGACGTGAGAGTACATCTTATAGCAAAGAACAGGGAGACCCAGTCTGCGGGGCGAAAAATCCCTGCGTGTGAGGCAAACACGTTCAAGAAGGAAGGGTGAAGGATTGTTCATACTGGGTGGATGGAGGTTCCAGTACTGACCCCAATCCCTGCAAAGAGCAAGTCTGCAGTTGAGTGTTTCACTGAAGTCGAACATCGCAAATATGTGCTTGCATGTCTGGAATCTTCTATCTGGCCTGCCCCCACCCTGCTCAAGCCATCGTCCTCTCCTCCTGGACAGTCATGCCCATTTCCTAACTGTCCCCTCCCACCATGCTCTGTGCAGCAGCCGGAATGAGCATTCTGGGTTACGGATCTGACTTTGTCACCGCTCCCACTTGAAATAAGTCTGCAGTGGCCCCCATTCCCTCAGCAAAATGGCAGACTCTTCACAAGGGCTCTGAAGGCCCTTCTTGACCTGTTCCCACCAACCTCCCCAGGCTCTGCTTCCCAGAGTTCTTCTGTCACCTCAGACCCGCTCAGTCCTCTGAGGTTTCCTTCTGGACCCTCACCTGCCGGCCTGGCTCAAGACTCATCCACTTCCCTCCTCCCACTCTGCCCGGCTGGCTCCTCATGCTCCTGGGTCACGTTCATGAAACATCTCCCCATCCCAGTGCTCCTCTCATGGTGAGGCCACCACACTAATGACCGTTGCCCAAATGCCCTGCCCAACTGATGTTGACAGTAACAGCCCAGCAGCAAGCTCGGGGTGGACGTTCGGGAACGTTGACGGAAGGAGCATATCAAAGAAGAGGATGCAGAAGAACACCTACGAAGCCAGCTCCTGTCCCAGGCTCAACCAAACCAGAGCAGGTGGAAGGGCCATGTTAGACCAACCAGCTCCCGGACTCTGTGATGACAAACCAACCATAGGCGCTTTCTATGAAAGGCCAGAGTTCCTCTTTTGTCCACTACAGTGTTGTTCCTCTAATCTACACAACCATCAGTCAACACGAACATCGGTCTTCCTCCCTGGTACCATTCCTTCCTTGGAGATGGGTACCATTCCTTCCTTGGAGATGGGTACCGCCCTCATAGTTTAAATGTAGGTACCCTGTGTATTTCAGAGCATCTTCCCTTGTGAGCTCTGAAATAACCATCCACAGAATGATACAATACATATTCTAGGCCCCCAGGGTGTGAGGGTTGTTGTTGTTGTTTTTTTTTTTGCCACATTTATGAAATTGAATGATTTTCCCTTCAGTGACATATAGCTGAGTACAATCTCCCACTTATACTGCAAAACATGGACTTCTCGGAATTTTGATGTTGAGCCTACACTGTAAGTGTAAGTAATGGAATTGAAGGGCCATCGCTTTACCTGCAATCACCTGAAAGGACCTCTCCTTCTCCACGAGCCCACCACGGGCTGCAGGGATCTGAAACCTCCAGAGAAGGGTTCAATGCCAAGTTTAGTGAACCTCCCAGAACTCACTGGGGATCCGAAGGAAAATAGATAGACTCACCCTCTGAATATGATCAGAAAGTCTGAACAGAAAAACACCAACAATGTTTTGTTTCCACACAAAACGTAGCCCCTTGGGAAATTACACTTGAGTGATTTATGGAATGTGGGTCTTTAGCTGTCTTAAACTTTGTGTTGCCGACAAAGATAACAATAATATATAATTGATTCCACTTGGATCTCAGCGAGTCAATAAAGAACTTTGTTTATACATAATTTTGTTGGGCAAATCTCCCAGATGGTACTGAAATGTTGCATTTTTAAGAAGTTGCGTTTGGTCCAGGAGGATCATAAATTATAAAGATAATGTGTCTTTTGTATCATTACAGTCATATAATTGTAATCACAATTAGAGTCACTATGAGATCTAACTACATTCTATTTGAGCATTACTCTCAACATTTTTAAAGCTTCATTTTTTTTTAAGAGCCAAAAGTCAAAAGAAGGGCTCCAGAACCCCAGAGCTCCACCTGCTAATGCAAGGGCATTTTTACAAATTAAAACCGATTGTGAAAATAAAAATTTGCTATTCTTCTAATAGGAACCAGCAGTACACATATAAACTTCAGTGGGTTTAAGTTAACTTTCTCTATAGAAAGAGGCTTTTCAGCTAGGTTCCTAGAAAAACTAACACTTTATCTCTGCAATAATTTTCTACTCACCAAAACATGTAATCTGAGCTTTTATTAAAGATAAAATTATGTTTCTCTCTTATTGCTGCATCACAGAAAAATGCTTGCAGAGATTATCATGAAATTGGGAGGAGAGGTTTGGGACGGCATAACTTAAAATCTAAGGTTCCTGCTTATGAAACTAGGGGCCCCTGGTGGGTGTACCTCAAAGAGCCTGGCTGGTGTCCCAGCCCACCCCATGTGACCCCTCCCCAGGGACCCACAGAGCCCTGCATACTAAGGCGATGTAGACCGAGAAAGCAAGCAGCAGTTTCAAAAATGAGCCCCCGAATGGAAAATTACCCGGGCAGAGGCTCCAGATTGTAGACATTGGTTTATAATCCGGCTGCTTCTCCCGAAGGCGACATCAGGTCACCCGCTCCAGGTGAGAGGCCTCCGGAATCTAGGTATCCGAGGATAGTTAATGATTCTCACAGGTAATGGCAGGAAGCCCTGCCGCCTTCTGCACAGACGGGAGGAGATTCCGGGCAAGGGGAGAAGGGGAGGAGAAAGGGACTAGAACCGCCGATCTCCGACTTGAGGGAGCAGCCCAATCACCAGCGGGACACACTCATCGCTGATGGCAGGGCTGCACCCCCCGGAGATTCTGATCTGAGCCCTAACGAGTCCCCAGATGCTGCCGCTGGTCCCGAAACCCCACGGCGAGAACCCAGCACTGGAGCCCCGCGGCTCGGGGGGTGGTCCGCAGCCCCAGCTGCACCCGGGGGCCTGTTAGAAATGCAGACGCTCAGAGCCATCCCAGGCCTCTTGATTCACATCCACAGTCTAACGAGATTCTCCAGGTGGCTCGTGCACACACTGAAGTTTGAAAAGCTCCATACTGCGTGATATTTAAGGCACTTTCGGTCCCTGGGATTCAACTAATCCTGTCGCCAGATGGCTCCGATGCGGTGGTGTGCGCGTGCGCGTGCGCAGGCACAGGTGTTGGCCGCGGGAAAGAGAGGGCGTGGTCCCTCCCAGATAACACGTGGATGCGCATGCCCCGAGCTGACTGCATGGGTCGTAGCACGGTTACCCTCGCTGTGCTTCCTTGAGATGCACCCTGACCCCATGTCCTGAGAGCAGGGTGGCGATGCTCCTGACTCCGTGGTCCCGCTACAGCTGCGTCTAGGCCAATGGATGCTGGAGGCTTGACAGAAGGGCTGCTGGTCAAGGACAGGTAATGAGACACACAGCACCTGCTTCTGCGGCGATACCCCCAAGCCCTCCCCAGCCCTGCCCGCCACCTTCACACTCACCTTCCCTCATCCCCAATGCCTAAACTGAGCACGGCCCACTGGCCCCGGACTCTCCCGATTCACGGCTCCTCTCTGGAAATGACTTGGTCCTGATGGGCTTAGCCCCTGGACCCTGGATGTTGGGGTCACCATGCAGAGAAGGAATGGACAAGCTTTTTTCTTTCTTTTCTCTCTCTCTTTTTTTTTAAGATTGTATTCATTTATTTGGCACAGAGAGAGACACACACACACAGCGAGAGAGGGAACACAAGCAGGGGGAGTGGGAGAGGGAGAGGCAGGCTTCCTGCTGAGCAGGGAGCCCAACACAGGGCTCAATCCCAGGGCCCTGGGATCATGACCTGAGCTGAAGGCAGATGCTTAACCGACTGAGCCACCTAGGCTCCCCTAGGCTTTTTCTGTAAAGGGCCAAATGGTTACTATTTTAGACTCTGTAAGCCACAGTCTCAGTTGTGCAACTTCTTAACTCAGCCTTAAAACCAGCCATAGACAATATGTAAGCCAACAGGCATGGCCACATTCCAACAAAACTTTATTTAGGGACACTGAAAATTGAATTTCATTTAGTTTTCATGTATTACAAAATATTATTCCTCTTTTGAATTTTTTCCAACTATCTAAAAATGTAAAAGTTCTTATCACGTAAGCCATACAAAAAAACAGGAAACAGGCAGCAAGCTGGATTTGGCTCATGGGCCATAGTCTGACCTCATCTAGAGGGCAAGTAAAACGGTAAGGCTGGTTGTCTGACTATGTGGCCTTAACTCACTCACTTAACCTCTTCCTCGCACCTGCTTCAGAGGGCTGCTGCCAGGGGAAATGAGAGGACCTCAAGTCTGTGCCTTAGTAAGTGACCAATAAATGGCAGTAGTTACTGTGTTGTCACAGCTAATGGAGGGGCGCCTGGCTGGCTCAGGCAGCAGAGCATGCGACTCTTGATCTCAGGGTCATGAATTCAAGCCCCATGTTGGGTGTGGAGCCTACGAAATTAGTTAATTAAGCCAATGAAAACCAGGTTCAGGAAAGACCAGGATGCTTCAATCAAGAAAGAGGCCCCCATTTATTAAACACCAATGGGAATATGACCCTTCAGAGGAGAATGGGGTCTCTCCACGGGGCCCCAACTGCAGGGGCTTTGTGGCTGGTGAGGTGCCAACGCAGTGGTCACCAGGAAGCCACACTAACACACCCAGCAGCTACCGGGGACAGGCCAGAAAGTAGGGCAAGTGAAGACATGGGCTCCAGTGGCCAGGACAAGCCCTAACCCAAACTTGACCCAAGGTGAGAGAGCCAAGGGGTCCCTGAAGAGGCCAAGAATGGGTCTGGCTCTCCCCACTGTGAGCCCGATGACAACCTGCTAATTCAGCGTCTCTGAACCTTAGCTGCGTCATCTATCCTGTACTTGCTAATTGGTTTGACAAATATTTACTAACTACCCACTCTGTGCCAGGTACTGCTCTTAGGACTACAGAAACAAATGTAGTAGACATAAAAAAATAGATGATGGATCTATAGAAAGATGACAGTTGGATAGATAGATAATAAATGGATGGATGGATGGGTGGATGGATGGATGGTAGACATTAACGTAGCTGCCATCAGCACCTGCCTGGGCTCAGGGGACCAGTTTGATGAACCTACTGGGTTGTGCCAGGTGAGGCCCAGAGGCCTCAGGGTCGGCCTGCACGGGGCTTCTCCAGCTGACTGCTCTAAGGTCGTAGGGGTGGCAGGACTCCGGCCAGCTGGACAGCACGGACCTCCCTTCAAGGGACAGACTGATTCGCACAGGAAGAGGTCCCCATTTTGCCCGATTGTCCAAATTTTCAAAAGAAACTAAAATTTTGGCAGTGCACCGAGGGTTAACTATTGGCCCCTGTATCGAAAGTTTTTAAACGCTATGGCCCAAGCAAAGCACAGCTGTGAGCTGAACGTATCCGGCCCGGAGGCCACCAGTTTGTGATCTCGGATTTAGAAAGAGGCAGCAGAACAGAGAAACTGCCAGGCCGCGCCACAGAAGAGCAGATCGGAGATCAGACCGATGGGGCGCGAGCCAGGAGGACAGAGAAGGGAGGCTAGTGGGGCGTGTCCAGGGCGCCGTGGGCAGCAGGCTCTGAAGGACAAAGAGGTCTCGTGTCCATGCTGCGCCGTTCCCTTTGTGCCACCAACTCTCTCGTCCCCGGCAGACCTTGGGTAGATCCGCCTTGCGTGAGTTTTGCGGAAGGAGAGGGAGGAAGGGGGCGGGGTGCCCGGCAAGAGCAGGAACCCCGAAGCCCCTTGGAAATGACAAAAATAGCCTGGATGTGGAATAGGAGATTGGGGTCCACGTAAGTCTCAAGGCCAGGGTGGCGCCAGCCTGAGCGGGGTTAAACAGAGGAATGCAAAGCCTGGCCCCGTCCTCGAGGGGTCCCCCTGGGGAAACGGGCACTGTCCCTGCTGACCGCATGGATGGAACAAGCTGATTTACCCCCGAGGAGGTGCTTTCCCGGGCAGCTGCTGCCTGCCCAGAAGTTGCGCCTCAGAACGTTTGGTCCTCGGGGCACTCTGGGGGCGGGGGCTTTACTCCCATGAGGAGCGCACAAGTGGACTGTGTGCCCACAGTCGCCGAGTATTCTGGAATCCTCCCCAGGTCTGCCTGCTGCTTCCCTCGAGGGTGATGTTGTTTCTTGCCGTGTTTTTGTGCCGTTGTTGAAGCCCAGCACCGTCTAGAGGAGAGAGACACTAGCAAAGTAACCAAAGGGAAGAGCGACCACACAACCGCTCCCGAGTAAGCATCTCCCAGCCCCACGTGTCCTCTCTGTGCCCTGTCGCCTTTGCTAAAGGCTTGCTGGCTCGGGCAGGACTGTTGCGTGACCGCAGACATGTCTCTTCACCTCTTGGAGCCTCGTTTGTGAAACGGGAATAATGGTGTTCCTATCTCTTTTGTGAAAGATGTTTTGTGCTTGGGTTGGGTTGGGTTTCGTTACCGGTGTTGGGGTGACCTTGTGCAGCCTTCTGCCCGCCCGGCCACGGGAAGGAAACCCCGAGTCAGCCAGAGTCGTGAACCACCTCGCGTGGCCCAACCCCGAATCTACGGTGTGACTTGTCAGGTCCCCTCCCTGGGGGACTCCTCTTTGGCCTTCAGTTTGACCCAAAAGGTCTCTGGGCTGTGGTGACCCACCGCAGTGGGTGGGGGCTCTCAGGGTCCCAAGGGAACTGGAACCACTTGGAGGACCAGGCATCCAAGGTTCAGGTCACTCAGTGTTCCTGCTTCTGCTGCAGCATCTGCCCCCCCGCCCCATCTCATCCCACCTTGCTTCCAGGTGACAGCTTCTGCTGTCCTGGCCATAATGACCCGCGCCTTCCCCATCACACGCTACCTGTCCAGTGTGCTGGCTTTCCCACCCTGCTGGAGCGCCAGCGGGACCCCGCACAGCCCCCCATCACTGCAGACGGCCTCCCAGAGGGTGGGATGGCGTTTACCAGTAGGGCCTCTGCTGTGTGAATTCAGACACTAGAGCCCCAGGAATAAGGGCCATGGGGCTTGTTCTTTGGGGGCTCTGCTTACAAGTAGGGTTCCCTCCAAGAGTGCGGGTTCTGCAGCCCTCGTTCTAACTCTGAGCAGGATTCCCACTGCAGCTCCAAGTAGGCTACACACATAGATGCTCACCACCGTAATTCCATAAGGACTGCTGGGAAACACACTTTTTTTTTTTTTTTTAACAATTCCTCATTTTGTTTTTACTTTAGTAGATTCACTGGCTCTGGGCTTCACGACACACGGCAGTCCCTCTCGTCTCCCGCTGTGTCCTGGACAGCAGAGGGGTGACCAGGGCCGAGCTCAGTGACTCTAGTGTTCAGAATTTCTCTCGAACCCAAAATAGGGGGACCAGGGGAAAAGCGTCTGGGCTGCTCATCCTGTTTGGAGTCGGCCTTGCCAGGACCAGCCAGCTCTCTGCCACCAGCAGGAAAAGAAAAGGGATTTGTCTTCATACCACCTAAAAGCATTGCTTCTTCCACTAATTTTGTAATTTAATTTAAAAAAAAGCAATTAACTTTGCTTGATATGATCCATCCTTTATATACCAAAGGGATAGGCATTACTGCTTTAAATTAAATATAATTTTGAAATGTGCCACCTGGATGCCACCATCTCTTAAGCCCTTTAAACTATATTTTCCTGGAAACAACATGACATTTTAGCTGAACACAGTGTCTTTTTTCCCAATCGTGAATAAGTGTTTTATGTCCTACAAAAATCAAAAGGATATTTTTGCTGTTATGATTTTATTATGCTTCTTTATAGTGTCGTTTGCTTTTGTGAAGTTAAAGAAAGCAGTGGAGTGGAAACCAGTAACAAATAGGGCATATTGAAATTGGGCTCCATAGTTTAAAGTTTCCATTCATTTAATTGGGGAGAAAAGTGTGTGTTTGTTTGGATATCTAATTATTGAGAAAGGAGAGGTTCATTTGTCTGAGTTAATATCCCTTAACCAAGTTAAAAATTAGCATACATCTCTTTAATTACACCTTGGAGTGACGGCATTATGCATCAGCCACACGCATGGGCCCATTTGCCAGCGTTCCCGTTGGTCTAATCTCCGAACAAGGCTGGGAGGGGATGTTCTGACCACCTGCTCCCCCGCCCCCCTCCCTTCTCTGCCCCCGCACCCTCAGAGCTTTTCGTGACTCAGTGCGTAGAGGTGCACGATCACCGTGGAATGAATGAATGACATTTTAGCAAATGCTTGTGAGCTCTCCTCTATGGCATCAGAAGGCACGTGGATTAATATTTGAGCTCTGAAGCCAGGTCGTAATCTGTAATCGGGCCCCTAGAAAGCCATCCCGGCTCTGGGACCGCGCCCCCTGGAGGCCAAGAAGAGAAGGCGCCTTTCCTGCCGCAGGTTAGGCGTTAATTTCTTGAGCACATCATCTAGGGGTTCTGTTCATTGCCTGGCTTATTAGTGCCCAAAAGAAATGACCTGTAACTTAAGTGTCCAACAACCGAGAGATGGTTGTGGAAAGAATAGAACTGTCGTGCATTAAGTTACTATTTAAAATGATGTTTATACAGCACTCATAATAACATGAAAAATTGTTTATGATCTACTAGCAATAGGAAACGAAATGGTCTGTGCCATATCATGTTGTATGAAGACTATTATGGCAAATGCATTTTTTTTAAAAATCAGAGAATTCTAATATGATACCAGGAGAAAGTAGCAAGAATGCTGTCTTTGGATGATGAGTTTAAGATGATTATTCTCTTTTCTGCTTCTCATACTTAACGGATTTTCTATAGTGAGCATGTAATACTATTGTTGTATAAAGAAATCATAAGGCTCTTTTATTCTAAGAAAAGGGGATCTCTAGTCACCTCTATGCACACAGCCAGCTTAGGTTACTATTTTTGGTTTTCCTGACATCTGTGTGGCCAGGAGGCTTTCCCGTCCCTGCCGGGTCTGTGCCGCAGGGCAGTCCAAGCCCCCAAGCCCCCTGGCAGCCACTCTTTCCAGGGACTGAGGACTGAGTTTCCAGATAACAGGATCGGTGGAAGAATGGGGCCCGAGCTCCTA
>CM052894.1:4226215-4256888 GCA_028534135.1 Potos flavus | reverse complement strand
CCTGAGCTCCCACTAGGAAATTTCTCACTGTGCCACGGTGTGAATTCACTTTCGGGATTTTGTAACCGGTGATAATTGTACGCAGAAGCGTGTGTAGGAAGGATTTTTCAGGAGTCCTGTTAGAAGTGCCGACGGCATGTGGTTATTGCTGCTAATGTGCCCCCCACGTGGACATGTCCTCTGCATCGTCTGCCCAGGGAGAGAGGCATATATTCACATACTTTCCATAATGGCTCATTTGTATATAAAAATCGTTAAGATTTTATTTAACAGCACCTAAAGCATTGCTGTCATGGGGACAAAATCCCTTTTTAAATCGCTTATTGAAACATTAGTCACTTGAGTTCACAAAGATATGACAAAAATTTTTATCACAGTATCATTTAGTTCTAAAGGCACTGGAATCCATCAACCCCCAAATTTCCAGGGCACATTCCTTTGATCCATTGGTATTTCTGAAATCCAGCAATCAAACGTGCTTTAACCAGTGGCCACGTACATGGTCTAGGTCGCCGAATCTTCTCTCTCCCGAAATCCCACCTTCCTGTACTCTCAGCTCTGGTGGTCCCTCCCTTGTGCCCCACATGATGCCGGCGGCCATGTCCTCTGGACAACTTGGTTCTCTGTCTTCTTCTCGGACCTTCTGCCTCCCAAGATTCCTGGTTCAGACCCACCACATCACCATTCCTCCACTGGGGTTGTAAGGCAAGGCCATCCCCACGCCAGTTTCTAGAAAGAGGAGAGAGAGGGAACAGTAATGTTCAGGAAATAGTGAGACCATGAGGTGGGGGAGTAAAAGGTAGGAGGGAGAGGATGTGAAGTCATTCCACAAAGGGAGAAGGGGGTCACTTTTGAACACCCTCAAATGCATTGTGAAGGCACTTATACTTCATTCTGTGGGTAATAGGGAGCCATTGATGGTTTCCAAACACAGGAGTGAGGTGATTAGAGATGCGGTCTTTGAAGGTCTTGCAAAAAAGATTAGAGCTGAAAAAAAAAAAACACCCCACCCCTCCAGCCGGAAGTCAGATTGCCCCTCCTCATTTGAGACCCCTCCTCATGTCTTCTATTCTGTGTTTTGAGGAAGGTTCCTTTTAAATTTCTGGCTCAGCATCTCTGTCCTCCTGTGTCTCACCTTCCCGCTATCTGTCAGCATCTTGCAGGCAGGTTTTATGCCAGATGTACCTTCCCCAACTGCATCTGGGGCAGTACTGAGTACCACCCCCACCACCTGTCTCTCTGCCTTATTTCAAACCTGTCTTATTTCAAAAGAGATTCTGGATGAATCGTTGGTGGTAAAGCAATTAGATGAATGTATGGATATATGGACAAATGAAGGCACAAACGAACACTTGAGGGAATGCCAGCTTTCACTATCCCAGAGACCTCTGCTGCTCCTGCAGCCCGTCAGGACCACGGCTGGCCATTCAAAGCAAATGAGATGAGGGAGACTCTGGGACTCCTGCTCACATGCAGGCCAGCCTCATGTACCCAGACCCCCAGCCTTCGCCCTGTCACTGTTCTCCTTGGTGACTCTCTTCATCCTCCTCATCTTATTCCTAAGGATAGAGGCCTTCTCTAATGCTAACTTTTGCAAAGATCATTAGAGCACAAGGCCCTAGTCACGTTAAACCTTCCTTAATCACTCATCCTTGACCACGCTCCTTTAGATAAATAGAAACCCATATTGCTTTGGCTAATCATACCGGGGTCCAAGAAATGCTCAGATCTCTGCCAGCCAAGCCTCCGTACTCTGAGTCCGCCCCAGATCTGCCCTCTTCCCGGTGAACTAGACCCCTGGGTAAGGGAGCTTTTTTTTTTTTTTTTTTTAAACGTAGGCTCCATGCCCAGCGTGGAGCCCAATGTAGAGTATGAACTCACCTTGAGACCTAAGCTGAGATCAAGAGTCAGATACATAACCGACTGAGCCCCCCAGGTGCCCCCAAGAGCATTTTTTAAATTCCACCTTCATACAAATATTATTGAAGGAACTAGACTGAGAAGAAATACAATGGATATTGGAAAGATAAGTAGATCCTGAGTCTCCACGTTATGCATATTTTTTTTTTAAATAGCCGTTACCCAAGGATCTTTATTTATGATTTTGAATAGCAAACTGTTTGGAAAGCTGTAATAACTTTAACTACAGCATAAAGGAAGGTACTATGTAGCATGATTTGCTTGCCATTATGTTATTTGTACTGTATAGATACAAATTTTCGGAATCAGATGTTTTATGGGAAATCATTACAATTCTGAAAATGTGACTGAACTTTCCCTAAATATATCAAAACCGGAACAGCTTGTGAGCATACATAATTGAAAACAAAGTTTATGAGGCAGTAGATGTCTACAAATATCAATAGAAATTTAACAGAATTGTGTGAAAATTTGTGTTTTGTATATTACACTCAGAAAAAAATGTTCCCCTGCATACATCCACCATTCATGTAGTTGGTGGTAATGAGCCCATTCACAGATGAGTAAAATTATTCGATGAGGTCTATGGGGCTTGAGACTGATGGGGCTGCCATGGACAACCGTGCAGGTTGTGTACTGAACAACTGCAAGAGACCTCTTTGACATAAGGAATGATGTAAAAGGCCCTTCTGGAGCTGCATAGTGCACAGCCCGCACAGCTGCAGAGTTCCTGAATCACGTTGCAGGAGAAGCAGAATCCACCCATGTGCCCCCAGAAGAACAAAACCAAGAGGGAAAGCAAACTTGAACTCTTACTTAAAAAAAACAAAACAAAACAAAAAACCCTAAACACTTGTGCACCATTGGCGAGGATGTAAATTGGCACAGCCTCTATAGAAAACAGTATGGAGGTTCCTCAAAAAATTAAAAATAAGACTATCATATGATCCAGCATCCTATTTCTGGGTATATATATCCGAGGAAAACAAAAACACTGACTCTAAGAGGCATATGGGCCCCATGCTCACTGCAGCATTATTCATAATGCTAAGACATGGAAACAGCCTAAGTGTCCACTGATGGATGAATGGATAAAGAAATTGTATATATGCAAACACGTAAATATACCCACACACAATTGGATATTACTCGGTTATGAAAAAGAATAAAATCTCACTCTGCAACAACATGAACGAGGCTCGAGGTATTATGCTGCATAAAATAAGTCAGACAGAGAAAGACAAATACCATATGATCTCACTTGGGTATAGAATCTTACAAAAAAAAATACCAAGCTCGGAGATACAGAGAACAGATTGATGGTTGCCAGAGGTGGGGGGAGGGGGGATGAAATGAGAGTCAAAGACACAAACTTTCAATTATTAAAAAAAAGAAAAGGACTCCTTAGCAATCAGAACCATCTCCAATGTATTCATTCACTCATTCACTTGTTCATTCATTCAGCTCTTAAATATGTGCATACACACACACACACACACACACACACACACACACACACACACACACAGATGCAGGTGGATTCCTGCATCTACGAGAGAGCACGACTCCTCGGTCTGCCCTCACTCTGGGATCCACGATCTCACCAGCAAGCCAGGGGGATTTCATCCCGTGTTCCTGCCCCCGGGTGCATCTTTCTTTGCCCCCGGGGTTTGTGAGTTGGAACCTGTTGCCTTCTAACAACCAGGAAAGCTATTTATGCCAGTTTCGGGTTGGCGTCCGTGATGGGTCGCTAACTCTACTCAGCAGAACATGAAATGGTTTCTCGAGCATTGCTCATGCTAATAACCTAGAACAACTCCGGGAAACGTGCTCCCACTTTAGGCCCAGCAAAACCAATTGCATTTCAACAAATGATTTAGAGCTGATCCAAAAAAATCTCTCATAAATAACATAAAAATGAATAAGAAATGAGTTCGCATCTGTTACAGCTTTTAAAGATGTCCCGTTGAGGGCCACCTGGGTGGCTCAGTCATGGTTAAGCGGCTGCTTTCAGCTCAGGTCATGATCCCAGGGTCCTGGGATCGAGTCCCGAATTGGGCTCCCTGTTCAGCGGAGAGTCTGCTTCTCCCTCTGCCTCTCTCTCTCTCATGAATAAATAAATAAAATCTTAAAAAACAAATGTCCAGTTGGGTATGAATAGACTCTGGAGTACTTAGAACATCGCCTCAAGGATCACTTCCCCTCGCTCTGGAATTGGGTTTATTTAGCCCTGGAAATTTCTTCGCTGATTCTTTCCCACCTAACTAGTATTTAATACTATCCTACACATCAATACGCATTGAATAAAAGAAGCTCAGGTAAATCAGGAGTTAGAAAATAAGACCAAAGAGGAATTCAGCTGATGGAATTGGGACAATTTCACCCAGGGAAGAAACAGACTACACGATGGGTCACTAATTCTGGCACGTTTATTAAAAGTTGTTTCATGTGGGATAGTGACCATCTGCTTTCCCTTTCCTGAGCACAGAGAGGAAATGACTTGCAATTGCATCAGGAAGGATTTCGGTTGGAAAATAAGGAAGGATTTCCAGATGCTTAAGGTTATTAAATCCTAACTGCTGACAGGGTATAGCATCACCTTCTGGAAATGATTCAGGGATGACAACTGGCTGTCAGCCCAGGCCGTTTTAGGAGCAGTCTGAGCGGAGGACGCAGGACGAGGGAGGTGATCTCTCTGAAATACCTTCCAGAGAGCTCTTCGTTGGACTAAAAGTGCCTCTTGCAGGAGCATATATAATGTCCAGGCTTCCAAAACATTCTTGCTGCCTGGATTGCAGAGACCCTCCCTGGGGGCAGAAAGGGGGAGTTATCTGGCCCTGGCCCCACATCTCTTGTGGGTGAGTCGTGGGACCTGTGACATGTCAGGGTCTCTAAGCCCCAGTTGCTTGTCCAGGGTTCTTAGCGGGGGGAAGCCCTCCAGTGAGCCGCCTGCTGTATGCGTCAGCCGCCATGTTCGTCCCCCTGGCATGCCCCCCGCCCCCGCCCCTGGATCTGGAGTCTGCTTCCCTAATTGTGGGGGGAGGGGGGCACCCAGTCCAGGTTGCCGGCCCCTGTCCCCTGTCCCCCATCCCCTGTGACTGGTCTAGAGTTGGGTGTGTAGCCCGGCGCAGGCCCATCAGAGCTTTGCCCAATGTTCTACCTGAGGGTGCTGTTTCTTTGTGGAGACTCGGACGGGGCTCCGTGGTGCCTGAAGCCATGTCTCCAGTATCTGAAGAAAGCTGTTTTCGTAAGAATCCCAGGAGCTGGGAGGCGGAGAGGATGAATATGGAGAAAACTTTGCTTCAAGCCTCCAGGTCAGCCCGCAGACCAGCCTCCCCCGTTATTTCCCCTTGGGTTTTGTGAATCAAGAGAATACTCTTTTTTTTTTTTCCCCCTGAAGCTAATTTGAATTGGGTTTCTGTTATTTGCAACCCCCAAGTGCTGATGAGGCTGGAGAAGGAACGAGGTCCCCAGGACGTGGGTGCTGGCAAGAGCCAAGGGCACCGAAGACTGGGCCAAGCTGCTCCGTATTAGAAATACCCATTAGCAATATCTAGTCACACTCCGAGGAGGAGAGGGCAGGAAAGGACAGCAAGAGGAGGGAGAAGAGGGGAGTCAGGAAGAGGGCAGAAGGCAGGGTTCCAGTGTGTTCTCAAAAACCGCAGGACACGACCCAGGCAAGTAAATCCTCCCTGTGACCCACAAACTTTCGGAGAAAATTCTACCATGGGGAAGCAGCCTATATTCACGGTAGTTGGAAGGTGGGTGGTGAATCCAGAGGAAGGGATGTAGGGTCACAGTTGGGCTCACCATAACGTGGAAATAAAAAACAACCACAAGAGGCAGAATCTGGAAGGAAAATTCTTTAAGGCAGGAAAGCAAGAATTCTGGTCTGACTTCCTCCTAAGAAGGTGACCCAAGGTCCATTTGCAGAAATCTAAGGATAGGCACAGAGTAGGTGTTTGAGTCACTGTTATTGAGATGGCCTGGGACCTAGAGGCCCCACAAGTAAATAAAATGTTTTCCTCTGATAATAATGTTGCAGTGATCCAGGATCTATCTGTACTTGAGCACCAATTAAGCCAGACCCTGTCCCATTTGCATGGGGCATTTTATAGGCAAAGGATGGACGGAGAGCAATAAAGAAAGTTTCTCCAAGTCTTTTGGGGAGCTGAGCAGGAACCAACATCAAACAGAAATTGTGAAAAATTGGCATCCGTAGAGCCAACACAATTTTTGCCCCTAAATTGTGAAGTGGAAGGAAATAACTTTCAGAATGAAATTGATCTGGGAGAGAATTACCAAGAACACTGTTCTAGGGAACAAGCTATCCTTTTCAACATCTAAGCTTATTCTGAAATTATTTTACCATTACATTTTAACAAAGAAGATTTAATGTGAGAGAAGCTAAACTTCCATTAAGTCGTTTCAAACACCCTAGATTCATATTTACTAATAATGATGATTTCCAAAAGCTCATTCCTGCAACCAAGAGCGGGCAGAACAGCAGGCAAACAGTGTGCGTGGAGTAATCTCCATGAATAATTGCCTGTCAGCCTAGCATATTAAAGAGAAAACAGCAAGCTTACGAGACAATGCTTTGGTCTGATTTCTAACTTGAAGACACAAAGCAGAACACTAGGCTTGAGGAAAATGCTTTTAGACTTTCAAGTTCACATGAAATTTGGGAGTCTCAATCTCGACCCATAGGAAGGGGCTTAGACTGATCAATGGATGCCCTGAAAATTGGCACCAGCTTAAAAAAAAAAAAAATTGGCACCAGATTATTTTCTGTATGTCTGCATTGTGAGCCTTTTCTAGGAGGAGGGTTGATAGAAGGAATATGATCCCCAGACATTTAAGAACCACTGAATAAATGGACCTTTACTGGTACTACCCAGTAGAATCTTCTGGAGCGATGGGAATATTTTCTATCTGCACTGTTCAAAATGGTAGCCCTTAGCCACATGTTTTTGAGGACATGGAAATGTGGCTGGTGCAACTGACCAACTGAACCTTTTATTTTGTTTAATTTTAATTAATTCAAATTCTAAAAGGCAAAATTATAGAAATCAAAACAGGTCAGAGGTTACCAGGGACTAGGGGTTTGGAGAAGGTGACCCCAAAGGAGCAGCCCAAGGGGATATTTTAAAGTGAACGACCTCTTCTGGGTCTTGTTTGTGGTGGTGGTTACGTGACTTTATACAATTGTCAAAGCGAAGGAAACATACATGAAAAATATTGTATTGCATTTAGTGAATTTATTTATATAAATTGAGAATAAAATTTTAAAGATTTAATTGGCTGCAGTGGTTAGTGGCTACCAAATCAGATGTGCAGCTCTAGACTATCACTTAAAAAGGCCTACATGTACTGCCTTCAGCCCGGAACATGATCCCAGGGTCCTGGGATCCAGCCCTGCATCAGGATCCCTGCTCAGTGGGGAGTCCCCTTCTCCCTCTCCCTCTGCCTGCTTGTACGGTCTCTCAATCTCTCTCTCTGGCTACCACAAAGTCAGGCCAAGCGATCTCGCCATACATCTACTGCCATTGTCCCAAGTTCCAGTCTCCGGTCTTGGGGCTGAGCTCCTGCCTTTGCACCATCCACAGAGTCCCCGCAGGCAGAGAACAAGGCCCAGGGCCTTGCACACGCAGTGAGAGCCTGGGTAGCCTCCCCTGCCAATGACACGCTTCTTACTCAGAAGCAATCCCAGCCCACAGGCTCGTGCTGACCCTGAAAGGCCCAGCCCTGGCTCTTTCCCGTATGACCTTGCATTTGTTTCCGAGAGCTGCCCTGACCAAGGACTTCGAATCAGTGGGCTTAAACAACAGAAACAGTTTCTCTTTGGAGGCCAGCAGTTTAAAATCAAGGTGTCGTCAAGGTCAGCATCTTCCTAGTGGTCAGAGGGAAAATCTACGCCATGCCTCTCTTCTAGCTTCTGGTGGCTTCTAGGACACCCTCTGTGTCCCTGGCTTGTGGCAGCAGCAGTCCCATCTCCGCCTCCGCTGGCCACCCTCCATGGCATTCTCCCAGCTGTGGCTCTCTGAGTCCCTGTCCCAAGTTCTCTTTTCTTATAAGACACTAGAAATTGGTTTTGGGTCCACCCTAATTCATATACTCTCAACTTAATGACATCTGCAAAGATCCTTTTTCCAAAAAAGGTCATATTCCCAGGTAATAGGACTTCAATGTATCTTTTGGAGGGGGGGGCACATCTGAACCCATAGGAGATCCCAACTATCATTGGGACAGAATCCCTTTCCCAGAGTGGAACATTGCAGACCGAGTATGGTTTCACCTCTGACTATCTTTAATTTCGCGCGCGCGTGTGTGTGTGTGTGTGTGTGTGTGTGTGTGTGTGTGTGTATTTTCCATTGCAATATTTTTGCCATAATGTGAGCGTCCTGGGCAAAGGGGGGTAGGGCCAGGCCAGTGTCTGCCCTTAATGTTCAGGAGAAACTTCCCTTCGTTCACCAAAGGGCAGGCCCCCGAGGCATAGATGTGGCCTGTCTTAGGTCAGTGGCCCTTGAGGTGGTTGGCCGAACTCTGGGCACGTGAGCAAATGTGATGCCATAGACCAGAAAAACTGGAACTGATTCTAAAACATGCTTCTTACTGCAGGTGACATTGAGTTATTGCACTTTTTGAGCCTTCGCTTCCTCATTAGTCATGTGTAAATGTAATGCCTTCTTCTTGGGTTGTTTCCATCGTTGGATAATATACATACTGGGCCCTTAGTGGCTAACTGATCAACGTTGCCTTTCTGACTTTTTTCCTTTCCCTTTTCCACACACATGGGGGCCTTCTAAAAATAATTTTTACTTAATATAAAAATGAAGACAAATATAAAGAGTAAATTAAAATATCTGTAATTCCCTCACCCGGATATAATTATTTAAATGTTCATGTATTTTCCTTACAGTCTTTGTTAATGCATATGTTTACACGCACTATTTTCTGCAAACTTGGTGTCTTTCTGTACATATTTGTTTTGTAACCACTCCCACTTAACAAGATAGCACATTTTCATATTTAATTAAGTGGTCTTCAAAAGCATGGTTTATAATGGCTGTAGCGTAATCCACTGTGGCTATAACATATTTCTTCAATGAACAACCTTCTGTCAGCCACGTTGGCTGTTCCCAATTTTTCACTATTTTAAACAATATCGTCAGAGACATTTTTACAGGTAAACTGTTGGGCACCTCACTGTTTATTCCTTTTAGAAAAGTTATAAGGAGTAGAAGTACGTCTTAAGTCCACTCTGTAAATGATCATTTCCTAATTTTTCCTTTCTTCTTCCTTTTCTTCCTCTTCACCTCAGCCAGTAACCTGCCCTCTGTGTTCCACTGAGCGAGCAAAAGCCGCTAGAAAAGGCGAAGTTCAGCCCTTCCGCTCAGGCCCTGGAGCCTGACCTCCCTCCTCCCCAGGAAGCTGCTCCTAGAACCCCCTTCCTCTCCTGCATCCGCAGATCCCTCCTGGATCTGGATCATCCCCAACACCATGCAAACATGCTGATGGAACTCTTGGACTCCTGTTCTGTGCCTGCTGTAGCAAATTACCACAGACGCAGTGCCTTAAAGCCACGCCAATTTACTATCGTCCAGTTCTGTAGGTCGGAAGTCCAAAATGGGTTTTAGTGGGTGAAACCCAAGCTGTCAGGGGCTGCATTCCTATGGAGGCTCCAGGGAAGAGTCTATTTCCTTCCCTTTTTCAGCTTCAACAGGCTGCTCATATTCCTTGGCTCCTGGTCCTTTCTTCCATCTTCAAAGCCAGCAATGAATCATGTTCAAATCTCTCTCTGGCTGATCCTTCTGCCTCCTCCATCTTTTTTTAGCTTTTATTTTTTTTAATTTTTTTAAATATATTTTTTATTGTGTTATGTTAGTCACCATAAAATACATCATTAGTTTTTGATGCAGTGTTCCAAGATTCATTGTTTATGTACAACACCCAGTGCTCTGTGCAATATGCGCCCTCCTCAATACCCACCACCAGGCTCACCCATCCCCCCACATCCCTCCCCTCCAAAACCCTCAGTTTGTTTCTCAGAGTCCACAGTCTCTCACGGTTCGTCTCCCCCTCCGATTTGCCCCAATTCACTTTTCCTTTCCTTCTCCTAATGTCCTTGCATGTTATTCCTTATGCTCCACAAGTAAGTGAAACCATATGATAATTGACTTTCTCTGCTTGACTTATTTCACTCAGCATAACCTCCTCCAGATCCGTCCATGTTGATACAAAAGTTGGGTATTCATCCTTTCTGATGGCTGCGTAATATTCCATTGTATTTATGGACCATATCTTTATCCATTTGTCTGTTGAAGGGCATCTTGGCTCTTTCCACAGTTTGGCTACTGTGGATATTGCTGCTATGAACATTGGTGGCCCTTCTTTTCACTATATCTGTATCTTTGGGGTAAATACCCAGTAGTACAATTGCTGGGTCATAGCTCTATTTCTAATTTTCTGAGGAATCTCCATACTGTTTTCCAAACTGGCTGCACCAATTTGCAGTCCCACCAATAGTGTAAGAAGGTTCCCCTTTCTCCACATCCTCTCCAACATTTGCTGTTGCCTCCCCCTTATAAAGACCCTGTGATTACATTGGGCCCACCCAAATCATCCAGGATAATTTCCTCATCTCAAAATCCTTTCTTAATGATATCTGCAATGGCACCTGTTGCGATGTAAGGTCACATACTCTCATATATGGACATCTTTGGGAGATCAGCATCCTGCCAACATCTTCCATCTTTCTCCCAGAACCCGCTCCAGTTGGACCTTTTTCTCACAACTGTCCTGCTCCTGCCAGCTCCCCTGTGGTCTCCATAACTCCCCATCCAGTGGTCAAGTCTCAGTCCTGCTGCGCCCTGATGTCTCTGCTACATTTGATCAACTGATCGTTCTCTCCTTTGTGGGACTTCTTTAGCTTTTAGGATGCCAAGATTTCTTGGCTTTCCCTAGATTTCCTTTTATTTGGCTCCTTCTCAATCTCTCCAACTCAATCCCGCCTTTCCTCTTGACTACTGTGTAGCTCAGGACACAAGTCTTTATCTGCACTGACTCCTGGGGTGACCTCATTTGGTCCTATGATGGGGAACATTACCTATCTACTGATGAGGCCCAAATCCATTTTCACATTCTTACCTCTCCTCCGAGCTTGCAGACTCAGAACATTCCCTTTGGATTCTAATAAGCTTCTCCAACTTGACATGTCCAAGACGGCACTCAAGGTCCATCTGCTTCCTCCTGTCCAACATGCTAGTCTCATGCCAGCAAATGGCACAGTACACCCAGAGGCTAAGGCAAAAAGCTCAGCTTCATCCTGATTCTATTCTTTCCCACAAAACCAACATCTGGTCCATCAGCAGTCCTGATGGTGCTACCTTTCCCACACACCCCTAGATGACCCCTTCTCTTCCTGTAACACTCGTCACACTGCCCCCTCTTTCCTGGGTTCCTGCAGGGACCTCCAAGTTACCCGGATTACTAGTCCCTCTGCTGCTAGGCCTGCCTTACACTCGGTTTCCCATGCAGAAGCTGGAATGATCTTTAGAATTTTACATCAAATCATGTCATTCTTGTGCTCACACCCTCCAACAAGGCTGTGCACAAGACTGGGATGGCAACAGTGGCCCGTGGATCTCAGCCATGTAACAAAGGGAGTAAGGACTTTGTTGCTGACCATTGGACAAGCAGAAGACCCCGGCATCATTACTCCTGGTGGGTATTGGAGGTGCTGCAGGAAGTGAGCTAGAAACAGGTGGGGAAATGGTGAGATCACAGTCCAGAAGAGCCGCACATCAAAATTTAACATTTCTGAAAAAAATCCTACCCAATGACAAAATTAAGAGACGTTTAAAAATACATGTATTTTAAATATGCTTTAATATATGTATATATGCATTTAGAAGAGTTCCAGCAAGTGGGCCGGGCAATGGCTCTGGAACCTGTGTAGCAGAAGCAGCTCAAGAGAGTTTTGACAATATCAACGCCTGGATCCTCCCCCGATTATTGATCAGAACCTCTGGGCATGAGGTGTCAGCATCAGTTCATTTTAAAAGCTCTCCAAACAGTTCTGCTGTCAGGACTGAGAACCACTGCTCACAGGCATGGACATGGGAGGGAGTGGATAAGGTGAGAAGGAGGAGATATGAAGCCACCAGGCCAAGCTGCCCAGTGATTATTTATGTGGATACTGAAGTCTGCACACAGCTACAGAGCAAAGAAATCCAGTTCTAAGTACAGATGCTTTCTTGAGCTAGTCTCCTGGGCATTTGGCTGAGATAAGATGGACAGCTCGTGGTGGTAGCCGGGAGTGTGGTCTTATCAGGGGCATGTGAGCCTCTTAGGGTTTCCCTCAAATTCTTCTGTGGGTGGTGTGGAGGCCCAGGAGTGGGATGATCTAAATAAGATCACTCTGAACTTGGGGGCCTCTCTCACATCTGTGGCAGGCAGAGTAATGGCCCCCTGTTGTGAATTAAATGATGTTTCCCCCTAAATCTATGTCTGCCCTGAAACTCAGAATGAGACTCTTTGGCAACAGGGTCTTTGCAGATGAAATCAAGACAAGATCGTACTGGGTCAGGATGGTCTTTAACTCCAGTGACTGGTGTCTTTAAGATAAGAAGAAAGGGGGGCGCCTGGGTGGCTCAGTCGTTAAGCGTCTGCCTTCGGCTCAAGTCATGATCCCAGGGTTCTGGGATCGAGCCCCACATCGGGACTCCCTGCTCGGCGGGAAGCCTACTTCTCCTTCTCCCACTCCCCCTGCTTGTGTTCCCTCTCTCGCTGTGTTTCTCTCTATCAAATAAATAAAATCTTTAAAAAAAAAAAAAGATAAGAAGAAAGGACACGGGAGAGAGGGTAGCCATGTGAAGATGCTGGCCAAGTTTGAAGTGATAAATCTATAAGCGAGGAACACCAAAGATTGTTGTAGCCACCCCAAACTGGAAGAAACAGGAAAGGTTTCTTCCCTAGAACCTCCAGAGGGCACAGAGCCATAGGGACACCCTCTAGTCTCTAGGACTGTGAGAAAATAAATTTCTGTTGTTTTAAGCCTCCCAGTGTTTGGTACTTTCTTATGAAAGCCCTAGTACCCCCAAAAATGTCCACGTCTGAATCCCCACATCCTATAAATGCATTCGTTTCATGGCAAGGGGGAATTAAGTTTGCAGATGGAATTAAGGCTGCTAATCAGCTGACTTCAAAACAGGGAGATTATTCTGGATTATCCAGGTGTTCTCACTGTAGTCATAGAGATTTTATAAGTGGCAGAGGAAGGCAGAAGAGTCAGTATCAGAAAAATGTGATGTTGGAAAGACTCAAGTGGTCATTGGCTTCCAAGATGAAGATCTCATGAGAGGTATAGATGCCCCACCACCAAAGAACATAAACACATATGAGCCAAAATTTGCCATTATTATGAACCTGCTGCAGCGGTAAGCCTACTGCCATTTCTTCTGGAGGATGGCACGAAGCAGAGACCTTATGTCCAAAAGGATTTCTTGCCCCACTAACATGTCCCATAAAAAAAAATTCAAATATACAATGGAAGGCTTTTATTCCCTCAGGCTGAGGATTTCACCTCTGGAAAAGAAGAGAAGAGATCTCTTTTTAAAAAATGGATCTAGGCATATTCCTAAAACGATTGAATGCAAGGACTCAGTTTCGCACACCAGTGTTCATGGCCTGATTCACCATAGCCAAATGCTTACAAGGAAACAATTGAAATGTCCATTGACAGATGAAGAGATCAACAAATAGTGGTCCTTCCACACGACAGAATATTATTCAGCCTTAAACAGGAATGAAATTCTGACACAGGCTACAGCAAGGTTGGACCTTAAAAACATGCTAAGTAACACATAAACCAGACACAGAAGAATAAATATGACATGATTCCACTTACACACTGTGTCTGAAACAAGCAAATGTATAGGGACAAAGAGTAGAACAGAGAAGCTCTCAGGGGCTGGGAGAAAGAGAAAATGAAGAGTAATCGTTTCCTGGGTGCAGAGTATTACCTGGGGATGAGAAAGTTCCGACCAGGGGCAGTGGGCCAGCTGGACAACAATGTGAACGTGATCAAAGCCACTTAACTATACAGGTAAACAGGTAAAGGAGGATTTTATGCCGTGTGTACTTTACCATCATAATAAAAAGTAGTACTTCTCCCAGGACTGTCCCGGGAATTTCTAGGGGGAGAGACTAGCAAAGACCTAGAGTTAACTGTCCACATTGATATGTAACTTTTTCTTAAAAAGAGAACAAAAGCAATGGGACTAAAAAAATTGTTTGCAAATAAAAACACAAAATGACGACTGCAGCTCAGGGGCTCTGGGCTGCTCATTTGGGGATTTGCTCACTCACGAACAACTATTTACTCAGGGCTCCCCACCTGGAGGCCGCCGCCGAGCTAGGGTAGGCAAATGAGCTTGAGCAGACCTCCTTCCTCCCTGCCGGTGGCTGAGACCAGAGACTGGATGACAGGTACGCCGCCCAGGCCTCCGTCAGAACCGCGTCACTCTTTGTCCCAACTGCTGGGAGTTGGCAGATGGTGGCTCTCAGCAGAGTCACCAGGTATCACAAAGGCCGTCACCAGGCAAAGATGCTGCATCCCACCTGGAGACAGCTGCATCCAATGGCCAGTCTGTGATGGGTGATGGGGTATGAAGGTCGAGCCCAGGGGGTCGCCCAGCTCCGGCGCCCTCTGTGATGGACAGAGGCCAAAGTCAAGACCGTATCACCCGTCGGTGCCTTCCGTTGTCAAATCCTGCTTCCTCCGGGCTGTCCCCCTCCACCCTCTAGGAGGCTGATCTGAAGGATTCTGCCGCAAAACTTTCTGCACACAAATCTCCTTCATAGGACCTGTTTCTCAGAATTCGCCTAAGACAGAGGGGAGGCCACACAAGTTGGTAAACAAGAAGATTAAACATCAATGATCCTCACTAAAAGGAGAGAGAAAAATGTCTTCCTCGATGGTCAGGTTGGTCTTGTTGGGAGGGGTAGGGATGGCAGGGGGAGGAAATTTTATCTAAAATGTGAGCGCTGGAAAGGGCTTCTGGTGGCCACAGGTGGGAAGGCATCGCACCGGAAGGGACACACTTGAGCGAAGAAGGCAGGGAAGGCAGGGTGCGTCCCAAAGATGGCAAGAGCCTGCTGTGGCCAGGCCAGGGTCTATGGCCCGCAGCAGCATGAGCCTCACTGACCTGCTCCTGACCTTCCCTGACCTCACCTCAGTTCAGGCCCAGAGGCCCCTCCCTGATGAGTCGTGAAGACCTTCTCCCGCAGACAAGTCAAGGAGGATGTTAGAACCAGTGCAAGAGGGGGCACCTGGGTGGCTCAGCCGGTTAAGCGTCTGCCTTCTGCTCAGGTCACGATCCTAGGATCCTGGAATAGAGTCCCACATTGGCCTCCCTGCTCAGTGGGGAGTCTGCTTCTCCCTCTCCTCACAAAAAAAATCCAAAAGACAAAAACACACAGAGGAAGATCAAAAACTTGTGATAAGAGAGCTCAGAAAAATTATATGCACTGAATATGGATGTCCGAGAGGTGGGGAAAAACTCCGATAAGATAAATCGTGAAAGGAACATCTGACTTGGAATGCTTCCTTTCATCTGTTCCCGATGACCTGCAGGAAAAAATGGCAGGTATTATTTCTAACACCTCTTTTTACAGATGATGACTCAGACAAAGACAGAGAGAGAGATTAAGCAAGTTGTCTAAGGTCAATGATTTGTAGAATCCTCTTCTTGCAGGGCTGTGGGGGAGCCGAGCAGCATACTTAACACTAACATTAGCAGAATTTACAAATGCATAGACTTCTGGGAGCCTTAAGGGTTCTTAAAAGTCCTCCGTACCATTCATGTAACAAACAAGAACAGTGAGATCCAGGGGGGTCAACTAGCTCATCCAAGACCACGGAGCTCTTAGAATTAGACTGAATCCCAATTCGTGGGAGTCCTTAGGACTGAGTGGCTATGGAAAGTTTTGCCAACAATATAGTGGGATTTGGGGTTGAATCCTCCTTTGGCTTCAGACCAGCTTTGTAAACAACCCAACAGAGAGTGCACTTGGTTAGGTCCCTATGACCGGTGAGCAGGAGCTCTAGAAATTATTACTTTTCTGTGCTCCACTGAGATCTAGAAAACTTTTAATGTGTTCCACTCCTGAGTCAGATGCCATCAAAGTACAGCTTTCACAATGTGATATCTTGTGGCTAGGGGCCCTTTCTATAGCATGTGCACCTGTCATGATCCCAGTTCACTCAGCTGTCCAGCCTTATGTCGCCTTATCCTATTCAACCTGCCTGGGCCCCAGCAACATAGATGCCCCACACCATCCCAGAGCCACCATGTCGTCATGATCTGGGGCCTTTGCACATGCTCAGCATGACCTGGTCTCTGCTTTCCCCCGCTATCCCAGGGAGATCTTACTTCTTCAAGACTCATTTTTAGGGGCGCCTGGGTGGCTCAGCCGGTGAAGCATCTGCCTTTGGCTCAGGTGGTGATCCCAGGGTCCTGGGATCGAGCCCCGCATCGGCTCCCTGCTCATGGGGAGTTTGCTTCTCCCTCTCCCTCTGCCTCTCCATCCCCCACTCATGCTTGCTCTTTCTCTCTCTCTCTCTCTCTCTCTCTCAAATGGATAAATAAAATCTTAAAAAAAATTTTTTTTTGCACTCACGTTTATAGCAGTGATATTCACTATAGCCAAGAGCAGGAAATAATCCACATGCCCATCCAGGGATGAATGGATAAACAAAATGTGGTCGATGTCTATGATGGAATATTATTCTGCCTTTAAAAGGAAGGGAATTGATATATGCTATAACGTGGATGAACTTTGAAGATATTATGTTAAGTGAAATAAGTCAGACAGTAAAGACCAAGAGCGTGTGATTCCACATCTATGAGGTCCCTAGGGTCATCAATCCACAGAGACAGAAGGCAGAATGGTTGCCAGGGACTGGGGGGAGGGGAGAATAGTGAGTTAGTGTTTCATGAGTGCAGCTTAGGAGGATGAAAAGGTTCTGCGGATTGCTTGATTGCACAACAATGTGAATATACATAACAATACTGACCTGTACACTCAGAAATGGCTAAAATGGTCATTTTCATGGTATGTGTATTTTAACCACAATTTGGAAAAAAAAAAAAAAAAGCCCATCCTCTTGCAAAGTCTTCCTTGAGCCCCACATGGGTGATCCACTCCCACCCAGATCTGTCGAAGGTCCTCTGGACACACTTCCTCTGATGCAGGGGAACGGTCACCATGTAATTACTTAGTGAGGTGCTTTCTTCTGCAAATAGGGAGCTTTTAAGAAAAGGGTGGCCCGATTCCTTTGGTCTCTGTAGCCACAGCCCCTAAGTTGCGTGCCCATGGCCAGGGCTCAGCCAGTGTTTGCGGATCAATTAGGACCCTAAGTAGGATGTTACCATGACATGTCAAGCCTGCCCAGCTCTTTGATATGATCACAGGTCCGTGGAGACTCAACCTGATACCTCTACAGCTGACAAGTCATTTGTAAAGAATTGGCTTGACAGATTGAACACTTTCCCCTTGAAAAATGGAGATGCATAAGAAAATATTGAGCATCCTGAAGCAATTGGATGATTTACAGAGACATTAACGAGAGCTGAGCCCTGCCCAGCTCAACTTTGCATTGTTGGCATCTAAGGCTCCTCCCTGGCCTTCCTCCCCTGATCGGGATCTGCAATCCACAAGCCTATAAATATTGCAGGAGCATATGACCGGGGTGTCAGGGATGTCAGCCGCGGTGATAAAAGTGTCTATTGAAGAAGCTTGAGGGCGCATCTCGGTGAAGAATGGACTGGAGACAGGCCATGGCGAATGTTAATTGCGGGGCTGGGTTGGGCATCCAGGCACAAAGGCGGCTGTGGAGGGCAGGAGGAAGGAGGGGGCTGGGCCAAGGGCCATCCCTGGGTTGTTCTTCCACCTCCTGAATGGTTTGCTGCTCTCAGTGCTCATGCTTCGGGCCCCGTATTGAGCTATTGTTGGGTCTCAACCAGGTCCCGCATGTTTTCATAGTTCCCCAGTCCTTATGCCGCCTCCCCCCTACCCCCACAGTCAGCCTCTGGCCTTGGCTAGGGATGTAGAGAGGAACCAGCTGGCTGGGGCAGGTGCCCCTCAGATGGGTGAGGAGTAAACCCAGAGATTTGGGAGGAGAGGGGTCACCAGTGGGAACTGGGTGAAGGGGTGGGAGCTGATTGGAAATGTGTCTCAGAGCCAAGGTCACCCAGATGGTCCACAACGATTCATGCAAGACCGTGAAAGGGGTCCGAAAGCAAACAGCAATGCCTGCACACAACTGAATGGCTTCGCTGACAGCAAAGACAGTGATAACTTACATTGGCTCAGTGGTGAGCCCTGTGCTACGCATTTTTAAATGGACTATCTCCTTTGATCCTCCAGTAACTCCATAGAGTACATTCCATTATCTCCACTTTCCTGTTAAGGAAATGGAGGCACTGAGCAGTCAGGGGACCTGCTCTAGGACCTGTGTGATGCCTGGGTAGGGACAAACACGGGGAGGCTGGACGGCACCATCATACATCAAGATAAAGAGCTGCGACCCCGGGGCTGGGTCGCTGTGAAAACACATGTTGAAGACATGCCAGTGATTGCAGGCAGATGGTCAGAAGCTGGGACTAAACTACCATCCAGGTGCCAAGCATTCGTATTAATCAGAGGGTAGGTTGATATTTCAATAATGGGGCTATAGAGAAAGTGGCCACGGAGACAGCCCCTACCCCGAGACAGTGAGTTCCAAGCCGCGAGGCCACCTGGCTGCCAGAGAATGCCCGAGAGACGCCGAGCAGCTGTGCCGGCAGGGAAGGCGGGCTCTCGCCCCTGGGGTTCACCCACACGCACTCCTGCAAGACCTTGGCTGCGCACAGAGGGTGTCCCGATCTGGCGATCCATAGACATCCACGTCCTCAGAGAAAAGGAGAAGGCAGCTGCCTGGCAAGGATCCTCCACCTGCCCCTTCTTCAGAATCTGTAATGAAATCTGCCTGAAATTGCAGACTTAATTTTTAATGATCCCTCAGTAGAACGCGCCGTGAGAGAGACCAAGCGCGTCCCCCAGTGGGCAGCGGGGGAGCGTGGTTCACTCGGATGATTTTCGCCCTGGAGGTGTGCCACGGGAGTGGAACCCATACCACATTCCACGCTCGGCACGTACGTTGCTGGGCTTCCGTGGGCCAGGAGCTGTGCTGGACCCGGGGGCTCTACCCTCGAGGAAGACGTGGGCTCAGCCCGCAAGGTGCGCACCGTTGCAGGGGCAATGACAGGTCGGTCCGCTGCAAGGTTGCAGGAAGCCCTATGTCGGGAGGTGGTGGGAACGCCCGTGGGGCTCTGCGGGAGCACAGCAGAGAGTGGCCCCTTGGTTTGGATGCACCTGGAAGCCAACCTCGAGGCTCGAATCGGAATGCCAGGAGCTACTTGGGAGGTGCGAAGTCTGCTGGCAGGGGAGTGGGGAATGAGACAGGGAGGAAAGCCCGAGGGATCCTGCCTTCTTGAGCCAGCTTCCCTGTGGGAGGAAGGTGCTTCATCATGGGGGGGGGCGGGGGGCAGTGTGGAATGCCTGCCTCTGAGCCATCCCAGTGAGGACGAGACAGCGGGGGCATTTAGGCGTCAACTCCCAGCATTCATCTGCTAAGCCTGCTCCCCAGGGCTTTAATTCTCTGGCCCTTCTGACCTGCACACAGGTGACAGCTTGACTGGCAAGGAGAACCCCTCGGGGGCTGTGGGGGAAGAGCTCCTGCTGGCGCTGGGACTCCAGCCAGTCTGCCCTGGAGCGGTAAAGGGGAGGGGACATGACCGTGTCCATTCAAGGGTCACACCCCTCCCAGTGGTTATTTTTAAGGGGTTGATCTTGCCTCTCAAACTAAAACATAAACCTGTCCAAAGACAAAGGCCGCTCCCCTGCCTTTTGGCATCCAGCCACACAATATTGCCACATACCTGGCCAACACCCTGTGCCCTGCAACAGACCAGGAGGGTGGAATTCATAATTCCCCCCAAGGACTCTATGAGGTCATCAGCTGTTTCACGGAGAAGGAAACAGTCCGGGCCGCTGCCTGCGGGCTGTGGGTGTTGTGCACAACACACCCATGGGGTGCTATTCATGCAGACTTTTATATGAATGGAGCCTTCTAGAGTTGTGCAGTGTGCAGCCTGTGCAACATATTCAGGAGCCCTGTCTAAGAAAGGTTAAGCTACTTGCCAAGCATCCCACTACGAGGAATAGGCATTGAGGAACTCTCACAGGTCTGCTCCGAAGCCCCAGCTCCTAGTCCCTGCCTCTTCCCCTCCACAGCCCAGGGAAGGCAGTCATAAATGGCTCACAACAGCACGGGGCTCCTAGAGAAAATCCATCTTAACTCTTGGAGTCCCTCCAGATGCCGCTGGGTCATCCAGCTTCATGGCCTAAAGAATTGGAGCACATAAACAAGAAATCGGGCCCCACCAAAGGGTGGCATGAGTCGTGATAGCAAAAAGAAAGAAAGAGAAGCAAGAAATTAGAGAAGGGGATGGAGCAGAATCGGCAGAGTTCTTTAGAAGACAGTGAAGCAGCTTCAAGAGGCAAATGGATATAGGAAGACATGAGGGAGCTTTAGACGAAGGGACCCCCACCGGTCCTGAAGAACTCGGAGCCCAGTCGCTACATGGGGATTCTGCCACCCAGCTCCCGGGGCTCATTCCTCCGGTGCGGCCGGCGCCGGGATGCGGGCGGTGGGCAGAGGCCTCCCCCCATCGTGCTTATGAGGAACGTCTTCCAGCTGGACGTCAGGGCTCCCTGGGAGGCACGCAGACCAACACGGTTTCCTCCTTCTTGTAATCCACGGGGAACTACCCAAGTGAGCCACTTCCGCTCCCTCGTCAGCTGGGAGCTCGGTGGCCCTGGAAGGAGCTGGATCACCAGAAGTAACATGGAAACAAGTCATGGGGGCCCTGCAGACAGAACCCTGCAGGAGAGCGTGTGCCCAGGCTGGGCGGTGTCGTACTGGATCCCAGGTGATCTTCCCAGGCTTCCTGAACCATCTCCCTTCAACCATCCAATCCTGCCTGCCGCTGAGCCCACAGCCACACCTCCTTCCTGCTCCCGCTCTGCTCCTGGCTTCTGGGAGCCACATCCTCGGGCGGGGGCGGGGCGGGGGAGGGGTTCCTCCCAATTCAGTGAGAGTCCCAGTGCCCTGGCCCCCAGCCCCCTGGTTACGGTAAGGGCTGGGCTCCCGCACCCATTCCCCTGCTCCGTTGCTTTCTTCCCTCTCAGCCTGCAGACCTGCACTTGAAATAAATGTCTCTGCTCTGTCTCCCGGTCCTGACCTCACTGCAAACAGGCCTCGCGACTCCGGTAATGGTACTGGTATCCAGGTCAGGCAGGAGATCCATGGCCACACGAATGGGCTCTCCTTTGTTTGCACACCAGCTTCTCAGCGACGCTCGCTGGGCTGCTCCTTCCTGCTGAAACGCCACCTTCCTCTGCCTTCTGGGAGCCCACTGTTTCTGAGGTTCCCTCCTGATCTTTCAGGGGCACTCCTTCCCAGCTCCCTTTGCTAACTCCTCCTCCTTCTCAGCCTAACTGACGGCATAGCCAGGGTCTGCTCTGGGCCCCCTTCCTCGTTCTTTCTGCACATTCCCCCAGGTAACACCATCTCGTCTCCAGGCTCTACAGGCTGGGTGTTTGACATCCCTCTCTCCCCCTGCACCTCCACCATAGTCCATATCTCCTGCTCTCAGCTCCTCCAGGAATTCTAGATCCCTAGATCCAACTGCCTAATGGCATGGCTCTCGGATGCCTAGGAATTATCTCAGACTTAACAGGGCAAGCACAATGCTTGATTTCCTTCCCTTACCCATAGCTGGTTCCTTCCTGCATCCCCTCCATCTCTATAACCTGACCCACCGCACCCAGATTTTCAAGCCGAACATCTAGAAATCCTCATGGGGGTCCCCTCTGTTCCTCACTCACTCTCCACTTGCAGCCCATTAGTGGGTTCTGCCGTACCCCCACTACCAGCGCGAACCAGGACACCCTGATCCCCAGAGATCTGTAGCAGCTTCTAGGGGGCTTTCTGCCTCTTCAATCTACTCACAGTAGAGCAGCTGGCAGATTTTTTAAAAAACATTAGATCCGTCACTACTTTCAGCCTAAACACGCGAGGCTGGCTACCTCGTTCAGAATAAAACCCATCCCTGCCTCCTTCTCAGGCCGGATCTGCTCCGTCGTCCATTGTGCACACTTACCCAGGCACGCAGCTCTGCCTGTTCCCTAAACACACCAAGCCCACCCTTCCTGCTAGCTCTTGGCTCTCCCCAGTCCCTCCCTCAAAACATGCACCCCCCCCCCCCCGCCCGCTGGCACGTCTTACAGGTCCTCCCGGTCTCTCTTACCTCCCTCGTGTTGTAGCTCTCTGCAGAGCCCTTAACCCGTCTCCTTGTTTTCTTGTTTATACGTGTTTGTTTATTGTCTATCCCCCCCGCCCCCACAGTCAGGCCCATGCTTGGGGCCGTGACGGAGCGTGGTGGGAAGTGCTCGAGTGGTTAAGATTGAACGGATGTTTGAATTGATCCAAAAGGAGGCGAAACAGGCTGAGAAGTCTCTTTCACAAATAGGCATCCCCAAGAGTCTCCTGAGAATTAAACCACCTACAAGCCCAATGAGATCACTGTTCTTCTAATCGCCAAAGACCAAAAATAAATGAAAGTCATGCCCACGAGTCCAGACAAGGACACTTCCTTCTAATTCCTCCTCGAAATCAATCTCATCATTGCAATGAGCACATTTTACATTACGGTCAACTTGAGCTTGATGGCAAATCAATGACACCGGAAACAACAGAGAAGAAACAGGCCCGTTGTACCATCCGCAGGCTCAAAACTTCAAAGAAATGTTACTTCTCCTTTCACCCTTGACCCTTGGAGCTGGTCGCTCAGTGCTATGCGGTGAGTAACAGCTTTATAATCGTGCCGTGGGTCAACTGCCTGGGTTTTCTTTCACTGGGATTTGGATCCTCATCTGTCATTTTTCTATAATTATATGTCAGGATTATATTTCAGGAAGAAAGCCTGTTTGAAGCCAAAAGTATAGATGTTAAGTTTAGATGTTAAAAAAAATTCGCCAACACAAGAAAGGCTTTGTGAGCCTCTATTGGATGATAATCTGGAAGCCAGAGTGGCCCACAGCTGGGCAAAGTCAAAACTTAATGCTATTACTATTCAATGGGCAAAGTCTTTGGATGTTGTTTGTGAAAGGGAGGTATATGCAAAAAGATCTCTGAAGGCGGAAGCGGCCGTATGATTGAAGGAAAAGGCCAAGAAGTCCAGCTTGACAAGAAATGGTCTATGAAGGGGACACGCAGATGTCAGAAGCATGTCGTGCGCTGTCTCAAGACAGTAACTTGCGGGGCCCCCCACCTTGGGGAAGACCCGATTTATCACCCTGAAGGATGGTGAATACCCACTCTTAGTCCTATCTTCAGAGCAGATCAGAATGTTAGGCCCAGGGTGTCCTTAAGGGGTAGGGGGATTAGACCAAAGGAGAGAATAAGGGGAGGGGTCCGTGATCCAGAAGGCTCCAAGACATAGAGTGGTCATCGTGGCGGATTTTTCCACAGTGGCCCCAGTCTGGGTCACGTGGATGTGAAAAGAAGGCAGCATAATAAGAAGGACTAGGCTTCATAAAATGAAAATATGCAGGACTCCACCCCACCCCCAGAGGTAAGTTTTGCCCTTTGGCACAGGTGGCACTCTCAGACCCCATATGACATATAGCTATAGACTTTCATCTTAAAATTCTGATTTTAAAATCTTTTGGGGGAGAGGGGATGGCACCTGGGTGGTTCAGTCGGTTAAGCATCTGACTTCGGCTCAGGACATGATCTCAGGATCCTGGGATCGAGCCCCATAGGTTCTGCTGCCTGCTCTGAGGGAAGTCTGCTTCTCCCTCTGCCTCCGCTCTCCTCCCTGCTCATGCTCTCTCTCTCAAAAAAATAAATAAATAAAATCTTCCCCTAAAAATCTTTTTTTTTTTTTTTTAAGTAGGCTTGAACTCAGCACGGTGAGATCAAGACCTGAGTCAAGATCAAGAGTGGGACATTTAACCCACTAAGCCACCAAGGCTCTCCTGATTTTAAAATCTTAATGCATTTTATAGTACATATTGTCTTAAAGCCTGAAGAAAATAGCATTATTCATGTTGTAGTAAGTTTAATAAGCAATTTCTCAATATCGTTGTGTTCTAGATATTCATTCTGTGACTTAAGATGCGGGTTGAATGGAGCCACCCCTCCTTACTTGCCCTGTGAATCCTGCTCAAGGATCCGTCCAACAGCCAGAGATCTGTGTAGAGGATCTTAGCTTTTTTGTGGTCTCTTATCTTATCTGCCATCTGTTCTAACAACATCTGTCCTTCCTCCCTGTCTGGGGTCAGGCCCTCAGCACTTCTCACCTGGTGAGACTCACCTGCTTCACTGCCCAGACTCCTCATCCTCCAGATGGGCATCTTCAGTCCAGCCTTCCCACCGTAGCCCCCACCTCTGTTCTGTGTGCCTGGGTGCCTCAGTTGTTAAGTGTCTGCCTGTGGCTGAGGTCATGATCCCAGAGTTCTGGGATCGAGCCCCACATCGGGCTCCTTTCTCAGCGGGGAGTCTTCTTCTCCCTCTCCCTCTGCTCCTCCCCCCGGCAATGCTCTCTCTCTCTCTCAAATAAATAAAATCTTTAAAAAATAATAAAGTACAAATGTGGGGGCACCCGTGTGGCTCAGTTGATTGAGCATCCTACTCTTCATTTTGGCTCAGGTCATGATCTCAGGGTTGTAAGATCTAACCCCACGTCCGGCTCCATGCTGGGTGTGGAGCTTGCTTAAGATTCTCTCTCTGCCCCCTATGCCCTTCCTCTCTAAAAAAAATAAAGTACAAACTGCAGTGCAGCTCCCTGGAGCAGGCATCCACTGCCGGGAGCCCAGGGGGGTGTGGACTTCCCTCTGGAGGAGTGACAGGAGGAAGCTCCATCCATCTAGTTTGCCTTAGTGCCATGCTGGGGATCAACAAATCCCTGACATCTCAAAGATCCTGCTGCAATAGCAAAGACAACCCAGGGCTATCGTCTACGAAGCCTCTAACTGTGCCCACTACACGCGGCAGCGGCACGAGCCAGATGTGTTCTGGCAGAGCTCCCCATGCACCAGGCACTGGACATCAATGACGCAGGTCCCGAAACTGACTCCAGGGCTGATCAGACATAGGAACACATTCATGTTAACAAAATTTCCGAGAAGTGAATGTATAGATCAGAACAACCTAAGAAATAAAGTACTAAGTAGCCCATAATACTCATACCTACAGATCTGTGCGTGCTCCCCCTGAAGGGAGATCTGCAAGGGAAGTCACACCGTCAAGTGAAGTGTACTGGGGAATACAAGAGTCCAGCAAAAGCGGCTGGTTTGGTGAGCCTACGCCTAAAGCCAGGGGACTCTGCCAGCCAATGCCCTTGTCTCCACCGTAAGGTGGGGTCTCACTTACTCATCAGAAACTTGCACTTGGGGGCACCTGCATGGCTCAGTCAGCTAAATGTCTGACTCTTGATTTTGGCTCAGGTCATGATCTCAGGGTCGTGAGATCCAGCCCTGCATCAGGCTCCACACTGAGCATGGGGCCTGCTTGGGATTTGCTCTCTCCCTCTCCCTTCTCCCCTCCACCTCCATGCTTGCACGTGCTCTCTCTCCCTCCCTCTCTAAAAAAGAAAGGAGAAAAGAAACTTGCATTTGAATGGATCTTATTTTTTGCTTTCTGCCTGCACGTCTTCTGGCCCCCCTTCCTCAGAACGGACATAGGGGATCAGGTTTAAGACTTTTGGAAATAATACCGAAATTAGTTGATGTCATGGTTTGAAGCTCCTGAAAGCAGATACCATGACAAAGACTTGAGCGAAGATAGTTTTTTGGAAGTTGATCCCAGAAAGCATAAGGGAGGACATGAGGAAAATGAGCCAAGGAAGGGAGAAAAGTCAATGCACGTTCATTAGTGTCAGGGTGTTTCCGTTCCCCACTAGGGGCTGTCTGAGATACCATGGGAAGAAAGCCCAGTAGAGCATATTCCCACCAATTCCATTCTCCATTGTTTATTTACTATCCACCACACCTCCAAGCTGTGCTTTAAGTGTCAAAGAAAGCCTTCAAGCAGAGAGGAAGAGAGAGAAACCAGAGTCCAAGGTGGGGAGTCGTCAGGGTGCCGGGAATTGTCTGCAGGGGCCCACGAACTCATGGGTGTCCACACGGACTATGCCGTAGCTGAGAAGTCCCAGATCCCTCCAGCCACACAGTCACAATCAGATAAATTGCTCCACAAATGACTAATTGTCCGATACTCAATTCTTTTTTATTCCCCTTGAGAAGTAATCTCCCAGTGACCTCTGTTCAAGCCACTGCCCTGGGTTCGTGGTCCCAGATCATTCAGCCCAGGAATTCAAGCCCAAGAATAAGAATGATACCCCATGAAAAAGATTGTTCTTTTTTCCCCAATGTTTCCATGTACCACGAACTGTAAATGATTCATAATTTGATTTTCCTCACTTGTCACAAAATATGAGTTTTCAGTTCATTTTAAAGATTAATTTTTCAACCTAAACCAGCCCCTAAAAAGGTAGTGATATTTAAAATCGTCTTTCAGTTCATTTCTATTTCAATATAGAGATTAACAGACCGACTCAAGATTTAAGATTTTGTCTTTGTACTCAATTAATATCTTAGAATTAAATATTTATTATTGATATTAAGGAAAACTAAAAAAAATTAATTGTGCCTAAATTACAATCAAGTCAAAATTTTCCAAATGAAGATGTAATGCTAAAACAAACACTTAACACTCCCTTCGGCTCGTGATATAATTACAGAGACAGTCAACCTGCTGTTTATCTACAGTATTTATTGAACCACATTACAAGCCATTAATTTTTAGAGAAAGTTCAGTTGCCAAACACTCTTGGCTTATGCCTGAGCATCTAGAGTATAATCTTTGTTTTTTCCTCCGACTGTGATAGCATATGGCAGTGACAGAATTTCTGGTATCTTCCACTTGTAGCTGAAGTACTATGATGAAAGAAGTGGACCATGATTCAAAGCCATCAAAAAGGAAAGGGATAGAGGAATTCCAAGAACGGCATTTGAAACCCGGAGGGGTTTTTCCGCTTCCAACAGCTAGTGACTGCAGGGGTCCCAGGGGAAGAAGGTCAGAAGGGGCTATACGGGCTCAGGCCCTGTGAAGGATTGGCTTCTAGAACAAGGCACACACAGAGGAAAACCTCAGGAAATGAATCAAAATTGTCCAGGGCAGGGGCAGTAGATACATAGGTAAGAGAAGACCCAGAGCATGGTGGGGACGGCGACCGGGTCCAGGAAATTTTGCTCAGAAAGCGAGGCACCGTAGGTTTGAACAATACACAAAAACAACAGAGAGGGGAGTTCTGTGGAGTTAGAAAAGCTTTTCTGAATGCTGCTTTAATTGGAAAGTTCAGAAGAACTAATTCCACTTAAAAACAAGTGACAGACGTGCTCATTTTAGCAGCACATATACTAAAATTGGAATGATACAGAGAAGATTAGCATGGCCTATGTTCAAGGAAGACATGCAAATCTGTCAAGCATTCCATATTAAAAAAAAAGCGTAACAGAAAATATCAAGGTCAAATCCCATACGAAATGACCATAAGAGAATAAGAAGCAGAATAAACATCCATACAGATAATCAAAGCATGCCAAAAAGATGTGGCAACAGAACAGATCGGAATTAACCTATTATCTCAAAATAAGCTAAACTGATATAACATATGGGTAAACAACATTTAGGAAAACTCAGAAATGAGGTAACAGAACTCAAAACCGAAGTCAAAGAAAAGTTTATATCAAAATGAAGTCTAAATTAAAAGGAACACAGTAGTGAATAGACAAAAATCATGCCTGAGAAGAAATAGCTGATTAAAAAAAGAAGAAGAATTTTAAATCAGAAAGAAACTAGAAAGGGACACCTGGGTGGCTCAGTT
This sequence comes from Potos flavus, assembly GCA_028534135.1. NCBI lineage: Eukaryota > Metazoa > Chordata > Mammalia > Carnivora > Procyonidae > Potos > Potos flavus. The sequence goes on along the minus strand of CM052894.1, from coordinate 4,228,905 downwards.
GGTTGGGTGTTCGACTCTTGATTTTGGCTCAGGTCATGATCTCAGGGTCGTGAGATGGAACCCCACCTTGGGCTCTGCACTTAGTGTGGCGTCTGCTAGTGATTCTTCCTCTCTCTCTGCCCCTTGCCAGCTTGCACTCATGCTCTGTCTCTAGAAGAATGAGTAAATAAATATTTTTTTTTTTAAATTTAAAAAAAAAGTTTGAGAAAAAATAACAAGTATTGAAAATAGGCAAAGAAGATTAAACATATTGATATTAGGAGTCTACTAAGAAGACAACAGAAGCAAGGGAATAAAAATATTAAAAACATAACTCAAGGAAAATTCCCAGAAATTAAAAAAAGGATATGAGAGCCCATATTGAAAGAGCATAAGGCACACCCGAGACTACTGAGTTAGAATAACCAATACCAAGATACTGTTTAGTAAAATTACTGAGTTTGAAAAATAAAAACCAAAAACCCCACCTTGGGCTTTTAAAAAAAAGGACATGGGACTTGTAAGGAAAAGGAAATGAGATCACCTTCAGACTTTTTAACTGGAATTCTTCCTGCCAGAAGAAAATGGAGCTCATATTTAAGAAATTCAAGGAAAGGGACTGTAAGTCAAGATTTTTATATCCAGCAAAACCGACTCTCAGATATAAACACAAATTATTATGGACAAGCAAGAAATCCAGGAATCTCAGTCATCAGCTATAAGGACAGGTGGTGAGCATGGAATGTATAATTAACTGTAGAACCAAGCAAGGGAGATGAGCGAGAGGTCAGAGTAAGTCACAAGGGTGTGTTGTGACAACGCAGATAAAGACAATTGTTTTTGTAACTGGGGGAAAAGAGAATACGGTGAACGTTCGCTCAAAAAATATTTTAAATATATTTGTGGTAGTATTGGTACTTTTATTCTGAGGCTGCTGTGTGCTTAATATGGGAGAAAACAAATGTGTGATTATGAGCTCTATTAATTCTATCATCTCTTGTGTCCTTGAGAACAGGGAATCTTGGTATTGAAGAAGTACAGATATATTAGAATAGAACTATAGGAGAAGTTCTATCAAAGCTCTGGACTCTTAAATTTGAGTTAGAAATCAATGTGAATTTGGGAAAATTTTTTTCATATATACATATATACATATCTATACTCAAACATACATCCATATGATCAAAAGCCATAAACTTCCAGTTATAAGTACCAGGGATGAACAATTTGATGACTGTAGTTACCACTGCTGCATGATATGTAGGAAAGGTGTTAAGGAAGTCAATCCTAAGAGTTCTCACCACAAGAAATATTCTTTTTCATATTCTTTTATTATGTTTGTATGAGATGATGTGTATTGTGGTAATCAATCACGACATGTGTTAATCACACCTTTATTCTGTGCACCTTAAACTCATACAGTAATATGTGTCAATTAAATCTCAAAAAAACCGGAAAAATATTTTAAACAAAAAGAAAAAAATTGAAATTGTTGCTTCATATATGAAATACACATTGCTGAAAAGGCTGAGAAATAAGAACTAATTCAATAGGAGAGAGCATCTCTAGAGTTCAAATTGTCGTCTAAAATAGTTTCTCGCTGAAAGAAACTAGCGCTTCTTAGAGAAATGACTGATTCCAGGCCTGGAGCAGAAAACATATAGATGACCTACAATATCTAACACCAGATAGAGGCTATCACAGTCCACTAGGGTCATGTCAAAAAGACCCAGGAGGTAATGTGAAATACCTCCCTCAGGCCAAAGATGGGACAATGAGCTTCAATAATGCTAACAAATGCCATTGAGTGAAACACCGACCCCCAGGATGTTTAAATCTTCAGCTTCAAAAATTATTACCGAAAAAGGATTGCATTTGGAAGATGACAGAGAGAGAAATCATTATCTTGAAAATAGGTGACTATAGAAGAGTCAAGCATTATTCTGCCTGTTTCACACGAATCATCCCACTGGGGAACCAAATAGTGGATGAAGGGAAGCGTCTCTTTAAAATTGTATTCCAGCTCATAAATGAAAAGTAAAATGGTAGAATTAGAATATCACCATTTAGCAATCCCCAATAATTTAACGGATAAAGATATGAAGCATCAAAGCCTGCTAAGAGACAAAGAAAAAGAGACAGCGAATTAAGTGCCTCCTATAATCTGGCCAAAGATTCTAACCTGAATCTGATCCAGTTTCTGGAGCCAGCTGCAAATTTTCAGGACACACAGGACAAAGGCACATGTTAAACTATACATAAGTGTGCAATCCTCAAAGGACAGACTGTGGGAAATTTTACAGGTCGAAGGTCCCTCAACAGGTTAAACTGTAAGAAATCAAAAGGATGGAAAAGGAATCAAGAGATTAAAAGAGCCTTGAAAGAGAAATATTTTTTTACGTAAGCTCTACGCCCAACATGGGACTCAAGTTCACAACTCCAAGATCAAGAGTTGCATGCTCCGTCGACTGAGCCAGCCAGGTGCCCCCAAGATAAACACTTTTAATGTAAGACAGTAGTTGTGACATAACATGAAATATGGATCTGGTCTCTGCCCATTCTGGGTACAGAGCTTCTAAGACCCTTGGAATCTCCTGAGTCCTAGGAGTGTCTTTGGTACGCTAATGAGATGACTCTAGGCTTGGGGGGTCTCTAGTTAGTGTGTAGGGGCTGGTTGCCAAGGGAACCAGCCCTCTGATTACAGGGTTGGA
>CM052894.1:4206351-4225715 GCA_028534135.1 Potos flavus | reverse complement strand
CGATACTCTGGGCAAACATTGGCACAACAATAAATTTAAAATTTTTATGTTTTCAAAGTAAAATAAGGTTTGTAGAAATATAATATGCCCTAATTTGGTTTTTCTGCAACTCCAGTGAATGAAAATGTCCGCATTTCTATTTACTTACAATCAAATCTAATTTTTCTTCCCCAAAGTAGCAGCTTGCTTGCTACTCTAGATAACAAAAGAGATCTTTCTGCAACTCCCACACTCTCAAATTTATTTGGATATTACACTACTCCTAGCAGTTATCATCACTCAGAACTAATCTAAATACACACAAGTCATGCTCCCCAACACCAAGCAAATGAGACTTTCCCCCAATAGAGGGGCAAAACACATCATTAAGAAATCACCTGTTGGAGAAAAGTAATCTTGCAGCGACTATGCCTGTCAAATGCACAAAATCACTTCTGAGCTGCACTTTATTAAATAAAAAATTAATAAAAGCAACACTCCATCCAGTGCCTGGCTGATCTCAAACATGACACCCTCCCCCACTCTGCCAACATTATCTCAATGCATCGTCCTTGGTCTTTGCAGTAGCCAGGCTTAGCTCTGCCTTCCAGATGGGGAAACCAAGGCTCAGGAAGCTGAGTAATTTGCTTATGGGCCACATAAGGAGTAAGAGCCAGGAGTTAAAGGTGTCCGCAGCATCAACACCTGCATCCCGTTTGAGCTCTGCGTAGAAAAAGCCAGAAGGAAGCACCCACACTTGGGTCCACTGGTGTTCAACCTCCTCCATAGCAAAGTTGAAGGCTTGCAAGAGAACCTTACTCTCCCAAACTGCTCTCAGCACCACTGGTTAGGTTTCTCTTGCTGCCTTAACAAACGGCCGCACCCTGAGCAACAAGGGTCCACAGGGATAATCTCACAGCTCCCCAGGTTAGACACTCAGTGGCTCTGGGTCTCAAAGTCCGGCTGTTAGCCAGATGGGCTCTCGTGGGAAGCTCAGGAAGGGATCTATTTCCAGGCTCATTCAGGATGCTGGCAGTCCAGTTGTGCCTGTAGGGCTAAGGTTCCTGTTCCCTTGCTGGGTGCAGCTGGGGGCTGCCCTGAGCTCCCTGAGCTTTCTCTGGCCCTTGCAAGGGGGCTCCTACGTCTCAAGGCCAGCGACTGTGCCTGGGACCCTGCCGAGGCTCGGAACCTCTGACTCCACTCTTCTGTGACCAGCCAGAGAAAGTTCTCTGCTTTGGGGGCCCGTGTAGATAATGCAAGATCATCTCTCCAACTCTAAGTCTCACTACATTAACCACATCTGCAAAGCCCTTCCTACCATGTCATGTAACGTAGTAACAGGTTCTGAGGATTAGGGCATGGACATTTTGGGAAGGAGGCCATTATTCTACCTCTCACACCAATGAGAGAGGTGAGCACACCATCCTTGGGTGTGACTCTAGAACACACTGCATCTTTTTACCTCATCTTAGGAACAGGATCCATAATAATTTTATTGGCACTGAGACCTCAGCCTCTGCCTAGCTGGGGGATGATGGAAAAGTTCACCCCCTCCAAGACCTCCAAGCCCTCCGTGGGACAGGTAGGTCAAAATTCACCCCTGTGTTAATTAACCAAATCCATAAACACCGACCCACCCAATTCAACCCCAGGGGGAGACATTAACAGGCTGGTAAATCTCCTGCGGGCAACCCCAACCCCACTGGAATCAAGGGGGCAGGGGAGGGGGGGACCAGTGTTTCCTGCCTTGCTGAGGAAGCAACAGATCAGCTGTTTACTCCTTTCCCCAATTTACAAAATAAATAAATAACTGAAGTGGCTCATTTACAAACAATGCTTCTAACAGATTCCAAGTACTTGCAAACAATGAGCTGTGATTCATGTTTCCAAATGAGATGGAGTTTTATCATTTTCTTTCCCCTCGTGATTCATTCATCCCGCCAAGTCAGTGGTCGGAGTGGAAGCAAGGCCCACCCACGACCCGCCACAGCCCTCCAAGGAAACACAGCCCTGTTGTTAGGCTCCCCCCAAAAAAGCTGTGGTTGGTAAGGGGGATGGCCAGTAATTTTCCCTTGGGCGGAAACAGCCTATTAGCTAATGGGCAAGAATCCCTGCCCCCCAGCACTTCTGTCTTCTGTTCGGAGACCCTCCAGTGCCAACTCCTGGAACGGTGGGGAGTTTGGGCTGACCGGATGTGAGCATCCTCCCCTGCCCTCTGCCCAGAATCCAGAGCTGCCCGACAGGCCTCCCATGGATGCTGAGCAAGCTCTGCTGTCCCCTCCCTTCTACCCCGTTCTGTGGCCTCGGCTCCTTCCTGGTGAAACCAAGGGGAGCACAAACTCTCTCCTCCACCTGGCAGCCATTCACACTGTTCCTAGAACTGCCCGGCAAAACCATCCAGGGCACATCCTTTGGAAACTTCCCAACAGACTTTTCTTAAAACCACAGTATTAGCCAAAGGTGTGATGTTGGAAGTCACCACAGTGAGTGCTAGGTAAGCTTCTGGAATGCGTGTGTGACGTAATGGAGAGGGACACAGTCATGTTCTTGCCCACAGTCACCTCCCCAGCAAGGAGACGTCCCTCACTCTGTCATGAATGCTCCCTTTGGTCTTCTCTAGAGAGGACAGTCAAACAACTCAACAGGGGCCACACCTGGTGTCCTCGCTGACACCATCAGGTCACAGGTCACGCTGGGAGCCAACAAGAGGTGTCAATGTATCTTAAAATGCAGTGGTCCAAGGAGAAGCCACTCCCCACCTCCTGGCTCTCAATGGGATGGTGTAAACTTCAGAGCCAGGGTTCCAATCCCAGATGTGGCACTTATTAGTGCTATGAACAATGTATTTTCTCTCCGCCTCGGTCAACTGGGAGTGACAGGAGTCCCACCCCACAGGACTGGGAGGGGAGAGGCAAGCCCTGAGCCAGAGCTAGAGCTGCTCCCTGCCTCCTCCCCAGAGCTGTTGGTGGTCCTCCTCCTCTGCTGGCCTCAGGCCTCTCCCTTCTGTCTCTCCAGAATATTCCAGGCCCTCCTCCATCATCTGTCCCTGCTGTGTTCCGGTCCTCAGCTCACTCCACACACACACACACACACACACACACACACACACACCCCAGCAGGCTCTCCACAGCCCGGACCCCTACTGTCACACCTGAAGCAGTCCCGACACTGAACGTGTCCCCCACACCTCTCCCACCAGCTGCAGATGGATGGCGAGGTTTCTATCAGGATGGCCGGGATGAGACCATACGGAGGCACCCAGGGTCTCCTGGTCTTACACACTCAAGTCTCCCACCGCTGTCGCTGACCTCCATGCCCATGGCTGGGCCTCTCCTCCTCATCTCTAGAAATGGGGTGGGAAGAGAGCTCAGCATAGCGGTCCTGGAGCAAGAAGCCCCCCTCCCCCCAAATGGGCATGTGGAACAAGAGGAGTGTGGGCCCAGAAGACCTGCGACTGTCTCAGGACTGACTCTTCCCACAGCCACTGTCCAAGCAGCTCCACTGTCACACCACAGACATCTAGTAGAGCCGAGCCACTGGAATCACAAAAAGAAAGAACCCTGAGGGCTAGGGCTGCCCTTGGAGGCTTGCCCAAGTCAGAGGGCCAGCTCTGGAGACCTGCAGTGGGGACACAAGCATGGCACCTCAAAAGCTCAGGGAGGGGGGGACCGAAGGACGGACGGGACCCTGTCCACTGCAGGAGCAGAAGCCCCAAGAGGAGGAGCCCCGAGAGGGCACAACCTGGAGACGGAGGGGAGGCCAAGGTCACAAAAGGTCTTACAAGCTAGACTTTGCCTGGGTGACGGAGGTGATAAAGGAGCAGGAGGAAAGTCAGAAGGAAAACTGGGAAGGTCCAGGGTCCAGGATCCCGGAGGGCAGCCACGGCCCCGACACGGGTGGACGAGAAAGGCCGGACCCCACACCTTGGCAGCCAGGCTGCAAATCCCCGGTGAGGAGGAGAGCAGGGCGCGGCGAGGGCTGGGGTCCGTTTGTTCTGCCATCAGGGAAAGCCTCGCTCTCCGGAATGTGTACTCGCTCGGTCCGAAATGTAAACTTGCAACCCGACTCCCCCGACTCCCCTCAGGAAACGACAAAGAGCGGCGGAGCCAAAACAGTCCCGCCCTCCGCAACCCGCTCCCGGAGCCCGGGGACGCCGGAGCGCTCGGCCAGCCGCTCCGCTCCGGGGGTCCCGCGCGGTCCAGGCCAGGGCCACCAAGTGGCGGGCAGGACGCCCGGCCCGCCCAGGTCGCGCGCGCCACTTCGCACCGGGAGAGAGCACAACTCTTCGCTTGGATCCCTGCAACTTGCAACGGCACGCCCGGGGAGCTCCAGACCCCGCACGCAACTTCACCCAAAAAGCAGAAAGCCGCGGCCGAACAATGACCGCGGGGCGGCCCGGCCAGCGCCACCCCCCCCCCCCGGCCCCCGAAGGCTTCGGCCGCGAGCGGAATGGGGTCTGAGCTCCGGCGGCCCGGGAGGCTGGAGGGCTCCGCCACCGGGTGCCCGCCCGGGAGCTGGGTGGCGGGGGGTGGCGGCGGCGGGGGCAGGGGGGACACCTCGGGAAGTGACACGGCCCGCCCCCGCGTGTCCCCGGCCCCGCTCGCCCGCGCTCCGGAGAGGGCGCGGGGCACTCGGGCCGGCCCGGCGGCAACAGGCTCCGGCGCCCCCGCCCGCCGCGCCCCGCCCGGCCCCGCCGCCCCTCCGGAGCGCGCGCCGCGGGGAGGTCGCGCCGGCCCGGCCCGAGTGGGGCGCGCGGAGCTCACCCACGCCGTATTTCTCCTCTCTCTTGGTGGGCACCCAGCGCGTCATGGCGCCGCCGCGAGACCCGCCGCCGCCGCCCGGGCAGGAAACTCCGCGCCTAGGCCGCCATTTTCCATTCCTTTCGAGCCGCGACAGGATGGGGAGGAAAAAGTTTGCGGCGGAGGCGGCGTCATGTGGGACGGGGCGGGCGGAGCGTCGCGGGCCGGATGGGAAAGGCCGGGAGCGCCGGCGAGAGGCGGGCCGGCCCGGGCCTGTGAGCGCGGCCCCTGCGTCCGGCTCCGCGCGCCGCTGCCCGTGTCTCCCGCGCGCGCCCCGCGGGACGACCCCCCGCCCCCCTGCGCGCGGAGTCCCCGCCCCCCCGGGCTGCCCCACGACGAGAGGGGGCCGCCCCGGGCCGAGGGGGGCGACGGGGCCTCTGTGAGAGTTATGAAGCTTGGGGTTTGCACAGCGCGGGGCCCCGACCGCGGACTCGGGTTCCGCCTGGGTGTAGACAGTCCCGGAGCGGAGCAAACCCGGAGGTGCCCTGGGAGGAGCCTGCCCGAGCACGTGGTCCTTTCCCTAAGGAGACGGACTTTAACTGAGCACCTATGCATTGCCTGGCCACACCAGCCGGACAGGGGGCGGCCGAGGCGCCGGGTACTGTAACCACAGGTGGTTGCGTTAGCTCCTGGTGCTTGGGCGGGGACACTCGGGGCGGGTGGGAAGGGGTGGTGAAGTGCTGATGTCGGAGTGCTTCCCGGGGAGGTGACCTCTCTCTTGAGTGTTGAATGAGGGCGGTTACCCGAGGGGGGAAGCCGGGAGGGAGAGGCAAGAAAAGCCCCGCCGAGGCCCAGAGACTTCATCCTCCTTGGGCTCGCAGCAACTTCTGCTAGTTCGGTAGGACTCAGAGTCTGCGAAGGAAAGAAAGAGAGGAAGTGAGGAGAGGAGCCAGCTGGGAAAGGCAGACAGATGCTCGAGGGGCTCTTTGGAACGTGGTTTTCGCCCACATTCGCCTTGGTGAGAAGTCACCAAGGTGAGTTCTCAGACCCTCGGGGTTTCCCTGCCAGCAAACATTGGCGCTTCAGAATTCTCCAAGGAAAAACTTAACACACACATCGATGTATTCTTACCATAATGAGGTTAAAACCAAGAAAAGGAGGAAGGAGAATGCTCAGTAAGTGGAGTTAATTCGGAATAATATTAAGTGGCTGTGCTCTCTCATGCCCCCAAAAAAGTGACAATGGCTGTAGGGCCGGGAGCCTTGAAGGACCGGAGGAAGGCAGGTAAAAAGGATGAAAGGCTCCATGGGGTAGGAAGGGCACGGGTGGCAGAACTGGGAAGGGAGCTAGTAGGGCATGGGGAATGCCAGGTGGGCCACTGTTCTGTATAGAGAATGCCCTTGCCTGCCCTTGGGGCCACTCTGAGCCAGAAAAGTCTCAGCATCCCACCCAGAATGCAGATTAAATACACTTCGGAATGCCTTAGGAGCCTTTCAGTCTTCGTAGGTGTGAGAGAATCTCCTGCATGCAAGAGGATAAGGTGTGACTTGAGAGTTCATGGGGTCTCAACCCCAAGTTTGTAGAAAGTTACAGGCCTTATTCTACTAATAAGGAACTTCAGTCCTGCAGAGGAAAGGGGCCTGGGCTCCAATCACATGTGACCTCATGCATGCACTTAAAGCCTTCTGTGGAAATTAGAAACCTCAGGGGCTCAGACCATGAACCCGTGGCCTGGTGACTCTGACCACTTGAAAGAGAAGCTACTGTAGGGGCTATTCGGGAGCATGAGGGTGCCCCAAGACAGGTGACATGGTGGCCTGGCTCCTCCAAGGGCTTCCCTGAGAAAGCAACATAAGCCCAATCTTTAAGGACAAGCAGAAACTAACTAGGCGAACTGCTGAGGGACTCGCATGTACAAAGGCCTTGAGGAAGTGAAAGACCAAAGCATAGGGAAAAAGGAGAAAGGGACATAAAATGAGCCTGCAGAAGAAGGATCTCATTAGGAATTCTGATTCTGCAAAGAAAACCTGGCAAACAAATTTTGGTGATACTTACCTTCTCTTTTATGCTCCATTTCAATTCTGCCTGTGTGGCTACACATTGGGGAAGATACGTGTTGTAGTGAAAGACCAGGGCTCCAGAGTCATGCAGACTCAGGAGGCCTGGGCTAGCCACTGCTACAGTGTAGCCATTCTTCTTCCATTTCTGGTCATTCTCATGTTCTGAGCCTCAGGGTTCTGATCTTCCTCCGTATAAAGTAGGGATAATAGTACCAACCTCATGAGGCTCTCCTGAAGATCACAGGAGAATATTTAACTATGGTTGGCTTCCTCCTATGATGCTGCCTCCAGGTTCTTTGTCTGATAACCTCACGGTTCACATTTTCTAGAACAGTGGCCACCTGCGCTCTGATAAACGTGACCCACTGAATATAGAGATAAATACATATTTATAAAATTTTGTAAGACTGTCATATAAATTATTTTCTAAATCAGAACTTTAAACTCCAGATGGACCATGGACCATGTCTTTGAGACACAGAGACTTTGGTCCCATTCTTGCAAAGTGTGCCCAAGCTTGGCCGAGATGTTGTACATGTGGCCGCAGTTCTTACAGCTCTGAGGTTTGTCAGCGTTCCATGGCCGATTCCAGCAGTGGTCTCATCTTGTGGTTCTAAATCAAGTCCATGGCCCTGGCTCCTTGCCCCGTGGTTACATGAGCTTGGGACTGGCTACATCTCCAGTTCCAGGAGCCCTTGCATGTTGTGGCCAGTTGGCATTTTTAACTCCTGAGTCTACATGCCTGAGCCACAGATCTCAGCCACACCCCCCAGGCCTGGTGCAGGACTCAGGTCTGCGCTGTGCTTGTAGGTGTGGTCTACCCCAGAGCGCTGGAGTTCCTAGATGTCCCATCCTAAGCATCTCATCCTAGCGACCTCCTCAACATGTGGCAGACTCTTGAGATGGAGCCACGAAATGTCATAATCTATATAACAGTTTTCAGTTTCGGAAAGTAAGTTAAAATGATTTTTAATTTGAAAAAAAATTTCCATATTTGTAGTACAAATTCAGGAGGTATATTCTTGCCAGTGGAGACGCCAGAAGGCACAGTGATTAAGGGGAGATATTTATCTGCGGTGGGCGATACAGATGAAAACAGGACCTAGATGTGGGGGGTTGATACACGTCAGCGAGGGGCTTGACCACAGACTGCTTGTCACTTGAAAGGGGAGGCACATGGTCTTGCAGTGAGGCCTCTAGATGCTGCCCCTCTGAGCCAGTGGCAGATATCCCCAGTGTTTTACTTTATTTTTTTAATTCATTTATTTGAGAGAGAGAGACAGCGAGAGAGGGAACACAAGTGGGGGAGTGGGATAGGGAGAAGCAGGCTCCCCGCTGAGCAGGGAGACCAATGCGGGGCTCTATCCCAGGACCCTGGGATCACGACCCAAGCCAAAGGCAGACGCCCAACGATTGAGCCACCCAGGCGCCCCTCCACAGCGTTTTAGATGACCAGGCATGAGGTCACAGGGCACAAGGTGACATAGCACAGAAAAGCTATGTCCAAGACTTTACATCTAACCTTCAGTTTACAGAAACGATCAAAAAACAAGTTAAATGACATGACATGAAATACAGTCAAAGACAGAAGGTGGAACCTTCTATAGGACACTGGTCTGGTGTTATCCACAAGAAAATATTACAGAAAAAATAAATGGGTAGATAAGAAAGAACCATTCTAGATTTTGAAAGACTTAATAAATATGACATTCAGCACACCTGGGTGGCTCCGTCGGTGAACCGTCTGCCTTCGGCTCAGGTCATGATCCCAGGGTCCTGGGATCAGATCCCGCATAGGGCTCCCTGCTCAGCGGAGAGTCTGCTTCTCCCTCTCCCTCTGCCTGCAGCTCCCTCTGTTTGTGCTCTCTTTCTGTCAATAAATAAATCTTAAAAAAAAATATGACATTCAAATGTATAGTTGTTGATGGCATACTACTTTTAAAAAAAGCACTCTAAAAGATGTTAAGGATAAGAGAGGTTTTATGAACCAGTCTTAGATAATATTTTTAAATTACTATTTATTTTGCTAGATACAATCATGGTATCATTGTGGTTATGTCGGAAAGCGCCCTTGTATTTTTGAAATGTATGCTGAAGTGTTTAGAAGTGAACTGTCATTGTGTTTGTCACATACTTTAAATTACTGCAGAAAGGGACGCCTGGGTGGCTCAATGGGTTAAAGCCTCTGCCTTCGGCTCAGGTCATGATCCCAGGGTCCTGGGATCGAGCCCTGCATCGGGCTCTCTGCTCAGCAGGGAGCCTGCTTCCCCCTCTCTCTCTGCCTGCCTCTCTGCCTACTCATGATCTCTCTCTTTCTCTGTCAAATAAATAAATAAAATCTTTTTAAAAATTATTAAAAAAAAAAAAAAAGAAAGTCAAAATGGAGGAAAGGAAGGGCTTGAGATTTAAAACCCGACTTGAGAAACAGCAGCGTGGGCTGGCCTCGCTGGGACAGCTCAGCCCCTGCCTGGTGTTAAACTTCAACCAGCTCCGCAAAGCAAGCATGTTGCTCAGCAGAGGACGCTGCCCGCTGCACCAGTGTGCCTTGTGGGCAACTGTGACTACGAATATAAATGCACACCAAGCAGTCCTTCCCACACTGAGTACACAAAGAAATGAGCTCTGGAGGTGGGGGCCAGGACACCTGCTGGAGACAGAGTGTCCTGACATCAAAGGAGCGCTGGGTCCGGGTGACAAGGCAGCCGAGGCCTTGCCCTGGGAGGCCAGATGCTCTCTGGTCCCCCCAACCGTGAACCTCAGAGGAACGAGTGGTTTTCAGGCGCCGTATGTTAGGCAGCGCCAGACTGTGATCCCTGATAGAAGGGAAGTGAATGGAGTGTGTCGCACAATTGCCCGGCTGGCTTTCTAGAGGATGTTTTTGGGGCGGCGGCCCAGGAAAGGGGACTCACCCAAGCCTGCGGTCTCACTCATTGGAGACAAAAAGTGGAGTTCAGAGAAGCCACGGCTGCGAGGACTTGAGGGTCAGAGTACCCGGGAGAATGGGGCTTCCCACGCAGAGAGAGAATCCCGGAGGTCTGCAAAAGGGCTGCCTTGGGTCTTTGAATACTATGCGTGTGTGGATTAAAACTACATGAAGCCGGCTGTGAAAAGAAGACCAGAAAGGAGCAGGCCCTAGATAATCCCCAGAGCTCACACAGCAGTGAATGCTCCCTCCAGGCAGTGTGCAAAGAGCTCATATTATAGAGGGGGACAAGTACGGTCCTCCAAAGGATCACACCTTTGTAGTGCGGCTCCATTCGCCCTAAACTAAAGGCTGCTCTAGGCCATAACGAAGCTGAAAAACAAGCTCAAAAGAATGAAACTGAGCCCAAGTAACTTAATAGCGCCAGGACAAAGTCCAATGCTATCTAAAAAAATACAATAAAATCCAGCACCCAACAGTGTAAAAGGTCATGATGTCTGGCATCCTACCGAAAGTTACCAGGCATGTGAAGATGCAGGAAAGTATGACCCATAAGCAAGGGGAAACATCCATCAGTAGAAACAGATGCAGATACAAAAACCTTAAAGCAGTATGATCAGTAGACTCCATGTACCCAAAAATGTAGAGGAAAATACATAAAATACCAAGAAAAAAAAAACCCTGAGACCATAAAGTCAAAGTAAGTGCCCAGAAATGGGAACTGTTACAGTCGTGGAGGGATTGGTTGTTGATGTCGCTAAGGTACCGTATTCTATCTGGGAAATTCTGGGGTCCTCTTAGCCTCTTCCTTTTAAACTTATTCGGATTAGATCCTTCCGGTCTCTGGTTCTGCACATGCTCACTGCTGTGGGCATGGGACATGGGCGTGTTGGCCATGTAAAGAGGTGGTCAGGAGTTACCGTGGGGATTTGTTGGGTTTGTCTGCCCCTCCTTCCTATGGACAACACCGTCCTGGTTATCCTTTGGGGACCCACTGTTATGCACTGAACTGTGCCCCCCAAAGTTCACATGTTGAAGCCCTAACCCCCTAGTACCTCAGAAGGTGACTGGATGTGGCAATAGGGCCTTTAAAAAGGTGACTGAGTCTTCAACAAATGACGCTGGGAAAACTGAACAGCCACATGCTAAAGAATGAAACTGGACCATTTTCTTATACCATACACAAAGATAAATTCAAATGGATTAAAGCCCTAAATGTGAGACCTGAAACCATGAAACTCGTAGAAGAAAATGTAATCAGCAATTTCTCTGACATCACCTTTAGCAACGTTTTTCTAGATAGGTCTCCCTAGACGAGGGAAACAAAAGCAAAATTAAACTATTGGGACTACACCAAAATAAAAACCTTTTGCACAGCAAAGGGAAACATCAACAAAACAAAAGGGCAAGCTACTGAGTGGGAGAAGATATTTGGAAATGATCTATCCAATCAGGGGTTAATATCCAAAATATATACAGAAGTTATACAACTCAACAATAAAAAACGACAACAAATAATTCCATTACAGATGGTCAGAGGACCGGAATAGTCTTTTTTCCAGAAAAGACATACAAATGAACAGCAAAAACATGAAAAGATGCTCAACATCATTCATGCTAGGGAAATGCAAATTGAAACCACAAGATACCACCTCCCATCTGTCAGAAGGGCTAAAATCAAAAAGACAAGAAATACCAAGTGTTGGCGAGGATATGGAGAAAAAGGAACTCTTGTGCACCGTTGATGGGAAGGCAAACTGGTGCAGCCACTGTGGAAGACACCGTGGAGGTTCCTCAAAAAATTAAATTTAGGGGCGCCTGGGTGGCTCAGCGGGTTAAGCCTCTGCCTTCAGCTCGGGTCATGATCTCAGGGTCCTGGGATCGAGCCCTGTATCGGGCTCTCTGCTCAGCGGGGAGCCTGCTTCCCCCTCTCTCTCTGCCTGCCTCTCTGCCTACTTGTAATCTGTCAAATAAATAAATAAAATCTTAAAAAAAAATTAAAACTAGAATTACTGTATGATCCAATAATTCCATTACTGGGTATTCACCCAAAGAAAATGAAAACATTACTTCAAAAAGATGTTCCCCTGCATTTACTGCAGCATCAGCTACAATAACCAAGATAGGGCAGCAGCCCAAGTATCCATCGACCGACAAATGGAAAGAGAAGATGTGGTCTATATAGAGATCTATATCCAACAGAATATTACTCAGCCATAAAAAAAGAATGAAATCTTGCCATTTGCAACAACATGGATGGGTCTAGAGAGTATAATGCTAAGGGAAATAAGTCAGGGAAAGACAAGTACCATATGATTTCAGTCATGCATGGAATTTAAGAAACAGAAGAGCGGTACCTGGCTGGTGCAGTCAGAGCATACGACCCTTAATCTCGGAGTTGCAAATTTGAGCCCCACATTGGGTGTAGAGATTACTTAAAAATAAAAATCTTAAAAAAGGAAAAAAAGAAACAGAAAAAAAAGAGACAAACAAAAGACAGACTCTTAAATACGGAGAACAAACTGGTGATTGCCAGAGGGCAGGTGGGTAGGGGGATGAGTAAAATACGTCAAGGGGATCAAGGGTGCACTTATCGAGATGAGAACTGAGAAATGCATAGAATTGTTGGATCATTATACTGCACCCCTGAAACGTATAACACTGTATGTTAACCATACTTCTATCAATTAACTGATGCTTGAGTTAAATGAGGCCATTAGGATGGTCCCAACCCAACCTGACTGGCGTCCCTACTAGACGAGGAGACCTGAACACACAGACGGACATCAGGGACGCATGCGCACAGAAGGAAGGCCGTGAAAGTGGCCATGGAGAGAGGCCTCAGGGAGAACCCAACCTGCCGACAGCCTGACCTCAGATTTGGAGCTTCCGGGACCGTGAGAATAAATGTCCCATCCCCTCTTTTAGAGTTTTGACATTCACAAATTAAACACATGCACAATAACAGCCAATTTACTGAGAATGTTCCCACTAATGCGCCAAGAGCATTTAATCCTCGTGATAACCCATTCGTTACGTGCTATGGTTATCCTCATTTTATAGAAGGAGAAACTGAGGCTCCTAAAGGTTCTCGGGAACTTGCTCAGAGTCCACAGCTAGAAAGCAGTAGACTCAAGACTAAACCCAGTCATTCGAATGTCAGACCCCAGACTTCTAACCAACCATGTGACCCGCTATGGCAGCCAAGCTATGTGGCTGTGCCAGGCCTTGTTCTTATGCTTACCTTGCAGACCAGGAGGTTGACAGCAGCTGCAGCCAGGCCCTCAGACTTCTAGGCCTCAGGGACCGGTGCTCCTTGGATCTCCCTGCTTCCAGGTCCTAGCAGCCCGAAGGCACACAATGAAGCCGATGGACGCCCACGGCCCGAACCCCATAAGGGCCGCCTGGACCGCTAGACCAAGCGGACACCCCTGTGCTCTTGGAAGGGGTTAGACACAGTTGTACGTGTCTTTAGGGCGAAATTCAAACTGCCTGAAGAGGCAGGGCCCAGTGTCCCGGGGCCACGACGGGATGGAGATCCAGGCCCTGCGGGGACGGCCTGCTGGCTCTTCTCGGCCCCACGTGGCCCGGGCCTGCAGGACAAGCTTGCTGGGGCTGCCTCCGCACCCAAATTGTACCTCCCAGCTCACCACCCACCCAAAGGCTCACCCCAGCTCACCTGCCCCCCCCCCCACCCCGCCAAAAGCACAGTGCTAACCGGATACTCTCAGGGTCCACACCACTCTCCACCCGGCCCCAGCCACACCGACTCTCTCCAGGTCCCCGGACACACACAGCCTGCTCTGCCCTCCAGCACGGATAGAGATGCCCGAAACAAGCCTTTCTTGGCCGGTAGGGCATCTCCACACCTTTCTCTTTCTGGCGGGGGCTAAGGCCATCCCAGCCCGGGTCAGAGGTCAGCCGGGGGAGGTTTTCCACCCTGCAGCAGTTGGCCACTCCCTCAATAGTACTCACAGAAGCCATTCCCTCCGAGACTGTGTTTCCTCGGATTTACCCGGTCCTGTAATTATGTGTGACTGCCCCACGGGCTGGGAGGGAGCCTTACGCATTCTCCGTGCAGAGCCTAGCACCTGGGGCTAATAACAGTCAGATGGGAGTAATCATAATACAAACAGACAGCCCTTACTGAGCTCACGCATTATCTCACTTCATTACAGCCTCTCATTGGCAGGTAACTGTATGGAAAGCATTCTGTTCACTGTGAGTGTGTAATAAATGTTAGCTACTATCGGGGTATCTGGGGGGCACAATCGGTTAAGCGGCCGGCTCCTGTCTGATCTCAGGGTCGTGAGATCAAGCCCTGCCTTGGGCTCCACGCTCAGCATGGAGTCTGCTCCAGCTTCTCTCTCCCTCTCTCCTCCTGCTCACGTGCCGCGCACTCTCTCTCTCTCTCAAATAAATATAAAAACCTTAAAAAAAAATGATAGCTACTATTCTTAATAGATGTTTGTTGAATGAATGAATGAGTGAGTGAATACGTGGGCGACCCAGCCTCCCTGCCGGGTGCTGCAGGAGTCACAGCGCACACTGTTGGAGTGCTCCCAGCTCGAGTCCCGGGCCCGTGGGCCAGCTGATCTGGCTTGTGCAAGGGTGCAGCTGAGTGACAGTGGGGACAGGACCCATCCCAGTGAGCCTTTTATTGAACCTGCCCAAGTCTCCTGAAGCTCAGCATCACAGAAGGCCCGGTCCCAGACCTTACGGGGAGAGGACAAGCCTAGGACCTGCGAACACGTTTAGCAGCAAGCACTCTTGGCCCCTGAGCCCTGGGGCAGGCTCTGCGGAGCCCCCAGGGGAGCAGAATTCAGCAGCACAGTGGGGAGGAACCTCCGAGGCACGGCCACAGCCAGATGCAGGCAAGCACACACGCCCTGTCCCTTGGTCGTCATCCAAGGACCAGGGCCATAGGCAATGAGGAAGTGGCCTCTGGGCCAAGCCAGCTGCGTCATACGCCCAGTGGGGGGGGGGGGGGGAGTCTGGGAGCACACAGGGCTCAGCCCAGGGCAGGAAGTATGCATGGTGTACCCATTGCCCGCCAAGCACAGTGCACATCCTAGGGACCCAGCCACGGCCAAGAGATGTCCCCACTCCCCGGGACCACAGTCTGGAGGACCACAGGCCAGGAAACAGCTCCAGAGAAAGGCATAAGTGGCAAGAGAGGACAGAAATTGGGGCCACGGGTTCTAGAATCACAGCCGCTCCTGCCACCCTGAGGACTTTTGCCACATCCAGCCCTGCTTGCGCTGTCATTTGCTTAATATTTTTTTTAAATGCGAGAGCGAGCAAGCAGGGGAAGGGGGGGAAGAAGCAGACTCCCCACTGAGCAGAGAGCCGGACGCGGGGCTCAATCTCACAACCCTGAGATCGTGACCTGAGCCGAAACCAAGAGTTGGACGCCCAACCGACCGAGCCACCCAAGCGCCCTACTTAATATTTGTTTAATAAAAAAAAAATGCTACATTAAAAAAACATATACTATGTTTTTGAAAAGGAGAACCAGTTTACTTAGTGTAAGTAGAAAGTAACTAAAAATAAAGGCCTAACTACCTTAAGAAAGAAGTGTTCATTCCTGTGCCCACTTCAAATCCCCTCCCATCCCTCACGCTGGGACGCTCTGCGCTCCCTGCAGCCCCCCACCCCCACCTCCCGTCCCGCCGAGAGGAGGCAGGGCTAGGGGTACGGGGGGCAGGGGAAGGGTTTCCAGGAGCAGGGGGCTCTGCGGGAGGGACACGGCCTTGCAGCAGTAATGGGGCAGTGGAGATAACCTGTGAGTTAGGGAGAGGAATCTACTAGCAAGGGAGCAGAGGGCACAGGGGCAGTGGGAAGGCACTGGGGGCGAGTGCATGTGTGTGTGTGTGTGTTCGCTTCAAGACCCCACAATCTAGGATCCCCCGCAGGGAACTGTCTTAGTGTATTTGGCCTGCTGTGACAGAATACCATAGACCGAGTGACTTATAAACAACGGACACTATTTCTCAAAGTTCTGGAGGCTGAAAGTCCAAGATCAAGGTGTCGACAGACCTATGGTAAAGGCCTGCTCCCTGGTTCAAGCACAGTCTCGCTGTGTCCTCAGAGGGCAGGACAGGTGCAGGAGCTCTCGGCCATCCCTTTGTAAAGATTCTCTTCCCTCTAATCACCTCCTCAAAGGCCCCATCTCCTAAAATCGTCCTTTTGGGCACTAGGATTTCACACATGAATGGGGGGGGGTACACAAACATTCAGACCCTAGCAGGAATGTTCACAGGGTGGGGGGCGTGTGGAATCGTGCTACCCGAAGGACCTGGGGGTCAGGCTGAGACCTGGGGATTCTGTCTCAGGAGCACGTGGATGCACAGAGAGTTTTCAGCAGGGAGTAGCATGCGTGGTAACATGGGAGTTAGAAAACCATCCTGCTGGCTTGGAGGCCAAGGCCAGGAAGCAGGCAGCCGGTGTCTGGAGAAGCAGGGTTTGCCCAAGGCGGGGGCTGGAGGCTGCCCACTGCTGGGCTGGCTGGGCCCGGCCCTTCTGTTCTTCTTGGTAAACGGAAGATGGCCAGGACTGTGCTGCACCCCGGGGAGAGCTTGCAACTCTGGACACGGGGAGAAAAAATCCTAAAGAGACAGTTGCTCCCCCTGGCCCTCCTGGCGCCTCGCTCCCCCGCCCCCCACCTGGCAGGTCCTCCTGGAAAGAACCCAGCGTCCTGGACAGGACAGGAGGCAGGCCATGTAAGGTGTTGGCGTTGAGTTCTTTCTGCACCTACCACACTCCCCTTGAACTCTGCGAGGCAAAGACCCCCCCGCCTCGCGACCACTGGTGGACACAGGCATATCTTCCAGGGCTGACCTGCCTGGTTTTTATCAGGTTAAAGAAAATTAAAGCTTCAGGCTATTTGAATTTAATTTAAGAAGCGATACGCATGGAATTCCTATTTTGGGCGAACGCAGTTTTCAAGGAGATCTTCGTTTTCTGAAGTTCGTTCCTTTTTATTTTTATTTTTTTTAATCAGCAGAATGAAACAGTTTTAAGAAACAGGTGCTCCTGGTGTATTTTAGGCATCCTTGATTTTCTGCTTTTCTTTCCTCAAGTACAGAGAGTAGTGGAGAAATTCTGCCGGAATAGCACCCGCTTGAACAATGGGATCTGCTAGGGCCATAAAATCTATAGCTCGGGGCTCCCCCACGGCTTGCGAAAGAAACTAATGAAGGAGGTGACGAGGGCAGAGGAGCTGAGACATGGATCGGGGCTCTTCCTCGAGGGGTTCTCGCATTCTCCGTTGGGGCAGCGTTGGGGCCCTCCCCACACACGCTCCTCCCAGGGGCTCTGAGGGCACGAAGCAGGGGCTGCCGGAAGTCCAGAGCCAGGTGACCTTACCTGCAGTGGCCTGGAGCATTGGCAGCCCCTGGGGGGAATTGCCGCCTTCCCCCCGCCCCGCCCTGGTGGGAGCCAGGAGCCGCCCCCCCCCCCAGACTGGGGCTGATGATCACAGGCACAGACATGGAGGCCTAAGATGCTGACTTCTCACCTCCGTGTAGATCAGGGAGAGGAGGGAGGCCCTCCAGATTGAGAAGAGACCTGGGGGGGCAGGGGCCCCAGGCCGAGGCTGCCTGGTCTCAGGCACATGGGAGGCCCTGTCACGTGAGAGGTGCTGACCTCTACAGCCTGCTGGGCCCTGACACGGTGATGGTGACACTGAAGGCCAGGTGCCACCCCTTACTTTCTGGTCCCCGAAACACTCTTGGAGTCGCGTGATGTTCTGGATGTGCAGATACGCAAGTGACAAGGATTTCAGCTCTGATGAGGCTCACGGTTTAAGTGAGGGACAGCAAATAAACCAGCAAGCAAATCAATCGGGGGATGACAAGCTTTCAGGAAAGCCTCTCCAAGGGGATGACCTTTGAGCTAAGACCTGAATTCTTTTTTTTTTCCCCAAAAAATCTGGGGGCAGAGTCTATAGAATTGAGGGAACAGCAAGTACAAAAGTCCTGAGGCGAGAATGTGCCTGGTGGATGCTAGGATCTGAAAGGCCATGGAGCGTGAGTCTGGGGGGAGATGGTAGAAGGTGCGGTGGGAATGGTGGTGAGTGGGGGGGCAGATGCTAGAGTTCAGCTTTCAGTTGCTTCTTATTTTGTATGTTTTGTCAATGCAACATACACTCCCTGTCCAGGGCAGAAACCGTGCCCCAAAATTACTCAGTATTATGTACGATCATTTATTTATATGAATGTTTTAGTGTACATTATATACCTAATATAGTATAAATATTTACTATTATGTATTATCATTCGTGAGGACCTCTGCCGTGCTGGGCTTGTGCTGTAGACTGGGGGCTGGGAATGAAGGAAACCTTTTCTGCTCACGCTCTCCAAAACCCAGCACCCCAGGCTTTGTGAGGGATATCTTAAAGGTATAGTCCCACTTTCTAGAAACCTTTATAGATATCATATTTAAAGTTCATGAACACACTCCTAGTAGCTAGGGAATCACTGCACTGGCAGGTGAGGTTACCTGAACAGGTATCCTCAGTTTCTACCTTGATGAGTTTAGGGGAGCACAAGTGCAGAAAGGGCTATGGACAAGGCAGACCATCATGCCTTCCTGCTGGTTCCCTGTTCTT
The DNA here is from genome assembly GCA_028534135.1 of Potos flavus. Lineage (NCBI taxonomy): Eukaryota > Metazoa > Chordata > Mammalia > Carnivora > Procyonidae > Potos > Potos flavus. Next base: position 4,207,403 of record CM052894.1, on the reverse strand, counting down.
GAGCAATGCACAGGGGAAGTTTTTGGCTTCAGCAATGGGGTTCTTGGGTCAAAGTTCAAGCCCAGTATCCCAAGAGCCCTGGTTGGTGTGTTTGCTAAGTGACTGATTCTGGAAACTGACAAACAAGGTACAGATGGAAGTATCCAGCCTAAGGGCATGAGAGGGAGGCTTGGAGAGAGCCAAGACGTCCCTGGAATGCAATCTATGCTTCTAGCTTCCTAGATCCATTCATTAGTTTGAGGCAGGGAGCCCTTGGCTAGCTGAAGTTCAAACGGGCACCAGGCACAGATGACCTTAAGTGCCCCCTGGGCTACACTTTTCTAAAATAATTACAGAATCTCAGTCTGTCCCTTGTCCACTATCAAGCAGATAATAGAGAAGTACGTTTTTGTTCTATTGAAGAAACGTGACTTAATTCTGTACTGAAAGTGAGAGTTGTGTGGGTGAAATTCTCTATTCTGCAGACTAGAAAAGCCACTCTAAGCCTTGTGAAACTAAGCAAGAGGAAAATTCTGTGTTCATTCAGATGCTAGGTACAAGTTCCCGGAGAGGTTTTAAATACTTCTTTGTTTTATTGAAATAGTTATTTCGTAACGTATAGAGAAGAACACAAGACAAATCGGGTTTCAGCTTTCAAAAAGGAACTCGTCCTCATGGGACACGCTTTTGTTTTTGCTTTTTAAAATCCTTTTATTGTATAATAAATCACAAATATAGAAAACTTCACAAATCAAATCTTTGGCTTAGTGAATTATTTCGAGGCAAACGCATCAGGTTACGAAACAGAACTTCACCAGAGAGCCCAGAAGCCCCATCCAATTACAAGCGCCTGTCCCAACCACAACCCCTCCTACGTGGGCTGTTACGTAGTAACTTTCCTGCGTTTTTATAAATGCATCTTTATCACCCAAACGTGCATCCCTATCCACGATTAAAGGAAAACTTCCTCTCACACAACACTCTGACACCAAAGGTGCAGATTTTCCACATCAAGCAATTCTGCAATTCTCCGATTCTACCTGGGAGGCTGGCGGGGGGGGGGGGGGGGGGGG
>CM052894.1:4178445-4205851 GCA_028534135.1 Potos flavus | reverse complement strand
TAAACAGCATGGCGTGTGTACAGTGTTCAGTGCGATGCCTGGCACCTTGTCACCACTTGGTACTTGGAACACTAACACTGGTGTAGCCTCAGCCTGAAAATCTGTCCCTGGTGACAAAACAACCTAAGTTTAGTGTACTTCTGTCTTCTGTTAAAAAATTTAAAAAAGATTAGAGCGCTGTTAAGTAGACTCATTGGATTTCCATATAAATTACTTGATGTTTGTTCTCAAGGTTCAAAATTACTTATAAGCTTTAATCTGAATTTAGATATCCAGGAAAAGCAGGCAAAAGAAAAAAATTTAAGCAGTGAAAAACAACATTTTCACGTGAGTATTTGCATACATTTACATATTAACTTGAAGGAAAGCACATTTCCTTATGATTACAAGCAATAACTTGACTGGATCACTTAATAAATATATTTTGGGTTAATCCCCCCAAAAGATAGGTTGTCACCTCTGTCCTTCAGAATGTGACCTTATTAGAAAACTAGGGGCATTGTGGATACAGTTAGATACGATGAGGTCATACTGGATTAGAGTAGGCCTTTAATTCAGTGTGACTGTTGTCCTTACAGGAAGGGAGCAGACACAGGAGGCCGTGTGGGGACAGAGGCAGCAGGTGGAAATGAGGCTGCCGCAAGGCACCGAGGCCCGGGGCACCTGTGGCTCCGGGGAGCTGGAGGAGGTGAGGAAGGGATCCTCTCCTAGAGGTTTTGCGGGGAGCATGGCCTTGCCCACACCCTGGTTTGGGATTTCTGGCCTTCAGCACTGTGAGGGAGGTCAGTTTCTGGTGTCCTGAGTCCCCACGTTTGCAGTCATTGCTGATGGCAGCCCGGAGACAGAGGATGAGGGCAGAAATGCCCTCGAGGAATAGGAGAAGAGGGCTGGTGGAGAGAGGAGACTGTGAGCTCGCAGCGGCCCCCTTGCGACCCTGCGCCTGTGCTCTGTCTCCATTCAGTGAGGACGGGCCTCCCGACCTGCAGAGAGGTCATGTCCAGTGTCTTTTGTGTTACCTCTTTCGAGAACGGTCTCGACCCCGAGGTGGGTGACTGTGCCAGGTACGTGATAATGTGAAGTGATGTCGGACTTTCTTGGGTCTACTTCTTTCAGTTTGGATTTGATGTGAAGTTTATGGACCAGAGTTTGAGGTGAATGGGAGGTGCTTAGTTCACTGCCGTCCCCCCAGGGGCTCAGGCCCTGAAGTGTACAGTGGAGATGCTTCTGGTGCAGTTAACCTGGGGCTTCGTATATGAGGGGATGTCGGCGGGTTACTCCTTCCACTCCTTCACGCGGCGGATACCGAGTCACAGGGGCCCCCCTGGCTGGCACCCTCCTCGGAGTGGGGGACCCCATGAAGAACAAGGCAGACTTTGGTGTGTGCCTTTGGGTTGCCGACAGTCCAGTGGGGAAGGCAGGCTTGGGGCCGGCTGGTTATGATGCTCGGAGTGAGTGCTGTCTCGGGGTGAGGACACCTGACCTGCAGGGCTGCCGACCCAGGGGCGGGACCGGCTGGGAACTGCTCCGAGCAAGGATCCTTTGTAGACACCTGCAGGGCCTCCAGAAAATACCCCAGGGAGGAGGGGCTGGAGCGCTCTCGGTGGAGGGAACAGCGTGCCTGAGGCTTGGAGCTCAGAGGAGTGGCTTGTCGGAGAACCTGAAAGAATAAAACATGAACTGAGTACAGATTCCCCGGATTCAGAATATAAAACCTGAGCGAGGCGAAGGATTCAGAGCCCTCGGGGTTTCCTGGGGGGGCCGGAGAGAGAGCGAGGGAGCAGCAGACCCATTTCTCTGGTGCGTCCTGCTCTGCGGCAGGCTTCACCTGGCTCTCAGCCCTGATTAATTCTGGGGAGCTGTGTCCTGGCCCGACCGCTGGGCCCCGTTCCCTGGGGGCCTCAGCAGAGCCTGCAGCCTGACTCGTAAACTCGGCCGGCATTATTAAGTCTCCAACTTCCAATTTAGCAGAAACTAAGGAGAAATGGGCTTTCTCGCTTCCATTTATAAGCGTTATTTTGCACAATTGCTGCACAGGCGGTATTGCCCTGAGCCAGAAGGGCTGATGTATTGAGTCTAGACTGGAATTATGGTTAAGTATTTAATCAGGTCACTTTCAGAAGCTTGGCCGAGGGCATTTAATCTCTTGAGGCATTTTCATATGTCTTGTTTGAGGATGGCATCTCTGTCCAGCAGGACCGCAGGGAAGACACTGTGCTAACCGTGAAAGCTGGCGTTGTCTGGGGAGGCGGAAGGAGCTGGGGCTTGCAGCCACGTATAGATCTATTAGGTACAGATGAAAATCCATGCAAGTGTATTTGCGTCAGAATTGATTCTGCAACTCGTTGTCAGGTCCTGCTATGGGCTGGATAGTTCCTGGCCTGGATCCCAGAGGGTTCAGGGATGGTTTGCGATTGCACTGAGCAGGGGCTGAGGCCTGGCGGTACCCCTCGCAGCTTGTGACATATTTAGACTTAACCTCACCCTCCAGGCTGTGGTTCGCTCATCTGTAAACCATGGATAATACTAGTTGCTGTCCCTTAGTGTTGCCACGGATTACAAGTCGACACCCAGGGTGTATTGTTAACTTACCGGCCTCGATGTCAAGAGCCTGGTGGAGAAACGTACCTTCCGGGGTGATGGCTGCAGGCTTGGGGTGCGGTGTGGCGCAGGGGAGCATTTTTTGGCACAGTCGTAAGTTTACGAACCGGTTGTAGGATTTCGTAATCTGAAGCCTCGAGGTGACATTCACGTAATGTACAATCAGGCATGATACGTGGACAGTTCAGTGGCATTCGGTAATTCACAGCCTTGTGCAGCCATCACCTTCATCTGGTTCCAGAACACTGACGTCACTGCAAAGTAAAACTCCCAACCCATGGAGCACTTTGTCCCCGTTCCCTCTGAAGCCCTGGCAAACGCCAGCCTGTGCTCTGTCTCTGTGGATTTATCTTCTGATATGTCATATAAATGAGTCAGACAATATGCAGCCTTTGTCTTCTGGCTCCTCTCACTTAGCGTAATGTTTCGAGGTCCTTCCACGACGTGTAGCATGTGTCAGTACCCCGCTCCTCTTTATGGCTGAATCATATTCCATTGTATGGACATAGATGCAATTTATTTATCTATTCGGCTGTTGACGGACGTTTGGACTGTTTCCACATTTTGGGTATCGTGGATAGTGCTGCTTTGAGCATTCACGGACAAGTGTTTGTTCAAACACCTGTCTCGGTTTGTTTGGGGACAGGCCTGGAAGTGGAATTGTGGGGCCATATGGTGATTCTGTGTTTCACTTAATCGCGTGGTTCTCAGACATAACAGTGGACACTTGCTGAGCAGTGAAGACAGATCTCCCTGCTGGGATGCATTGCCGACCTCCCGGAGTCACAGAGTCCGGGGGTCAGTTTTGGAGTTTGGGGTTCTCTTGGGCCAGTGACCGCACACCTGCTGCTGAACGAGGTCTCTGGGTCTCCCTGGAGCCCCAGACGTACAGGTGGTCCAGGAGCCCTGCTCTGCCTGGTGCCCTGGGAGCCAGTGGCTCTGACATCTGGGATGTGGAGGAGTGGCACTGGCTTCCTTCCCCATTAAAGGGGAAAAATGATGTGGGAGAAGGAGGAGGGCAATACTGGGTCTCAGTTTCATACCACTGCTTAAAGTGGAGGTGTCAGCTGATGTTTTTGCACCTACAACACGAGGCAGGTGTCCCCCAGGTATCACACAGCCTGGGATGCCAGCACTCAGGTTGCAAGAGGGAGGAGGAGATGAAGGAGGACTTGGGTCTGTGTCCCACCCTCACCAGTCACTAGCTAAGTAATCGTGGGTGAATTACACGTCTTGGTGTCCTCATCTCCAAGCAGTGTGATTAGGAACCTGCCTTGTAGGGTCATGGTAGGGATGATGCGCGCTAATGGGTGTAAAGTACACGGACATTGCCTGCCACATGGTAAGCGTGATTGATTAATGGTGGCTCTTGTCTTAGCTTCCTGCTATAGTCACAAACCAGGTGGCTTCAAACAACTGAAGTGTATTTTCTCAGTTCTGGAACTGGAAGTCTAAAATCAGGGTGCTGGGGATTGGTTCCTTCTGGAGGCTCGGAAGGAGTTTCTGTTCTTTGCCTCTCTCTAGCTTCTGGTGGCTTCTGGGAATCCTTGGGGTTCCTTGGCTTGTGGCAGCAATGGTTCCAGTCTCTGCCTGCGCCTTTGCTTGGTGTGCTTTCTGTGTCTCTGAGTCTCTGTGTCCAGACTTCCCCCTTACAAGGACACCAGTCATAAGATTAGGGACCACCCTAACCTTAACTTGATGACATCTGCAAAGACCCTTTTTACAAATAAGGTCACAGTCACACGTACCAGCGGTTAGATGGTTGAATGTAACTTTCGGGGGATAAAATTTCACCCACAACAGCTTCTAATAATGAACATCTCAAAATAAACGGATCTAACCGAGGGCTGTAGAATGTGTGGAAGGCTGCAAACCTGGGCGAGCCCTGATTCCTTGGAGGGAATGTGCTCCCGAGTGACCGCGCTTTCCTAATGCATCTTAGGGAACAGGCCCGGGCAGCAAAGAGCAGTGACAAGTGAGTTCCTTCATCTGACACCTGCAGAAGGCTTTGCTGAGCGGAGCTTCCCTAACTCTTGACTTGCTGGGCTGACAGTTGTAGCTCCTAGATGTTATGGGGACCAGTGAAGGAAACAGCTACTTGGGTCCTAGTAAAGTGAAAGGGGGCATGACTGGGCCCAGGGAGATCATCACTCTTCATGGCAGAGGTCATACCAGCTAAAGAAGCCAACCAGGGATTCTGGGAAAGGGATCTCAATAGATGAGATCTTCGAAGATGAGATAGGCTTGAACTGGTAATAAAAGCCCTAAAAGGTCCAGTGACCCCCAGAGGGATTGGAGCTCCTCAGAAATAAGATCTAGACAGTGTATTCCCAGATGACCCTGTGGGAGTTGGGGGAAGGACAGCAGTGTGTCTTCATGGGAAGCCTCTCCAACATGGTGAGCTAGCATGGAAGTTGACCTGGGATGGGTCACTCCTGCTTCTGGTTCCTCATCTGTTGAATGGCGTGGTTGGCTTCCTGTGGTTCTCTCCGGCCCTGTTTTTCTGTGTTTTTGGTGGAAGCCAGTCTAAAGTGGGAGGTGGTACAGCATAGAGTTTATGCATTCAGGCTGTGGAGTAAGGCACTCTTCTCATCTCCAGGATGAGAGGACATGGATGGACATGGACCCCGCCTTCCCTCGCCAGTGGGGGACTCAGTGAGAGAATGAATGGAAAGTGCTCAGTGCTGTGCCTGGGACACAGTAACTGGCATTCCTGTGGGTGAAGGCAGCTCAGACTCAATGCCCCTTTTCAGAAAGTTATCAGAAAGGTAATGAGGATGGTCAGGTCTTAAAATGGCATTAAGCCTTTGGTTAACAAGATAGAGGAAAAGTGCAGGCACATTCTTAGGGGCTGGAATGACCATTTTTAGAGTACTGATGGATAGACGGTGATTCTCTGGAGATCCTGCCTGTTGGGTTCTACAAGGTCCATGGTCATCTGAGCTGAGTGACAGGTCAGTATTCCCAGAGGTCTTGACTGTCTAGGGCCACAGGCCTGAAGACATTGGATGGATGCCTGCTGGGCCAAGTGTGGGGTCTTACAGTTAGGGCACAAGTTGCCTGACAAACTGTAAGATGGCAGAGTGCGGCCTTCCAAACCGACCTCTCAGGGAGACTGGAGATTGCTCCTCTGTGAACTCAACCACTGGGGGGACAAGATTGCTAGAAAAACAAAACTCGCTGCCTTCCAGTCTGTCCAGGAGAAACAGATGGGCGACCTGCAGCTGGAAGGTTTGGGGGAGAGATCTGAGGATTCATGGCCGATTCCTTGATGTCTATCCGGGAGCAGCAGATGGGGCTTGGTCTGTGGCCCAGGGATGCAGGTTGAAGGAGCCAGACCCCTGCTGAGTTCTGGGAAGCTCTTCTGGTGGGTGGGGGGTGCACTGTCCCCTGGAGTACCACGAACCCGCCGTGGATGCGGCACACCTTGATGCGTGGGGTGGGTGTGACTCCAGAAGTCCGGGGGTGGGGTAGAGATGGAATCAGATCTCTAAGTCTATTTCTCCTGGGATGCAGTTCAATTACTGCTGGTCTTGGGGGAGCTTTTCATCACAGCGGGAGCCTAGAGTGAGGTCACTGCATAGTGTCATCATGAGCGACCCCTCCTTTCTCTATTTGTGTCTTTAACATCCTGTCCGGTAGTCTGTTCTCTGTGGGTTGACTGGGGTGGATACCGAGGGAGCCTGTAGGCCTGTTTGTGGCTGGTGGAGGCGGACAATGAGGGCTCTGCCTTTGGGCAGACGGAGGAGTGGAATGGCCAGGGTCCACGGGCTTGGCAACATAGCGCTGATGGGTGGCAGGCAGCCTGGAGCCCTGGGAAGCTGCCCTGTGCGCCAGGTGCTTGTCTGCTGGGAGCCATGTCCCCCAGTTGGGATGGATCCTGGGGTGAGCATGCTGTTGACATTGGTGGCTCTTTTTTTTTTTTAAATTTTTTAATTTTTTTGAGATTGGTGGCTCTTGCAGGGATGTCAGAGTGGAAGCATGACTTTATTTTGGGGGAAACCAATGTAGCTGATGAAGACGGTTCTCACTGGTGCCGTGACATGCTAGAGCCCAGCAGCAGCAGCAGGGTCTCATGGCTGATGCCTTCCCTGTTGGGGGAAACTCTTCCTATCAGCCGGGCTGAGCCACAGAAGCGACAGTGTCCTTCTGGAAGGATTTCTCTTTTTCCATGTCCGAGAGGCGAGGAGGAGAGTCTTAAGGTCCTGTGGAGCAGGGTTGCCTCCTGCCTCTTTCCAGTTTAGTGTCTCAAGGATTGTATATACAATGGTCTGTGAAGATGGTTGAACTTGGTGAGTTTTACACATGGCTCTTGTTAGGGCTTCCATGTCTTGGCGCTGGCCTGGGGTTGAGCCTCAAAGGGATGGAGGAGGCACCCCTTGCCGCTGGGATGCTCTGCATGGGTGTGGGGGAGCAGGAAGGCTGAGATGCAGAGACACGTAGTGACTTGATCCAACTCTAAATGATGATGTGCTTATGCATCATGCTTCCTTCTGAGACGACGGTGTTTTGTGCCAGACATTTTCTGCGGAGCAGCTTGAATGTCTAGGAGAGGAGTTGTCCAGCAATCTTCAGCTACGTGAATTTGAAGTTATTTACTCTTAACACTAGGGCATTAATTATTTTTTAAGTAACATTTACATTGTCTTTTCATCTTAGTGCAATTTAGCTTTTCACTGCCCCAAACCCAGCACAGACAGCCTGGTACTTGCCTTGTCACTGGCACTTTAGACATCCACGTTGGAGGTCAGCGTAATGCCTTCGTGTGACAGATGCAGATTCTTAGTGGTGACCTTGAGCATCATGGGCACGTTGTAACTGAAGCCTGCCACACCACAATGGCTCGTTGCCAACCCCCACCTCCGAAGAGAAGCCATGCACTTGATTCACTTTCTCCTGATCATACTCTTGTGCTTAGGATCCAAACCTGATAAATTCTGCAAATACTTGAAGATGAGTTTAATTTTATCTTACAAAAAATTGCTGTTACCTGATCTGTTGCAATAAATTGGAGCAAGCCTGGGCAGCCACTCTAAATCCACTTTGCAGGGTTTTAGGCTTTTATTTCTGCTTAAAAGATGGGTGTCAACTTTATCTATTTTTCTGCCTGCTGTGAGTTGACTTGTAGGCGGCTCGATACTATGGCTAGCTGTGGCCTGTTTGGAATTTATAGGTTTTCATTTTTAATTTTTGTCTTTACTTGGTGGAGCCCTTATAGGCATAGAGTGACAATAAGGATTACAAAGACTACGAAGCTTTTCCTTTGGAACATGGACTGTTGCATCGTAACCACGGAAAAAGCCTCCATTGGAATGTTTCTGATTTTGATCTAGAATTTTCTACCGAGAACATTATGAAATTTGAAGAGTAGTTGTGATATTGATCCATTTCATTGGTTTCTGATTAGTGATCCTGTGGTTTTAGCTAGTCAGTGCTCAGTGTGTGGCGGGCATGTACAGCCCACTGGAGGAGGGCAGGAAGCTGGAGCTCGTAATTGCTCTCTGGCCAGTGGGGACGAGGTGGACCCCAGAGGAATTTTAGCTGCCTTAGAGATGAAGGACCTGCCGGGTGATGCTTTAAAGGGTCAGCAGGGCTTTTCTGAGCTTGCCCTGGCTTCTGTGGCTGCTCTGGTACCCCTCGCCACCGCTCTCCTGCCAGGCTGAGCCGTGTCCTTGCAGCTGTCACTAAGCAAAAATGTCCTGTTCTCTCAACCTTCTTACCTCGCCGGCACTTCCTCCTTCCTTCTGCCCTCTCCACTCCTCTCTGCGTGATTGCTCTCGGATCCTCTTTCAGGGTTGGGGGTCCCCCGGACTCTTGCCTTCAGTCCGGTTAAGGTGCCCCTCCCATGTGCTGCCTACAATGCCCAGCGCATTCGTGTCCAAGGTGGTGGGGCTGTGTTGTGACCATCTGGTTACTGCGCTGTTTCTGCCGTGGCACCAGAAACCCCGTGAGGTCAGGGACTGCGTCTGCCAGCCCTTCTTTATATATATCCCCAGTGTCTGCTGCTGTCCTTGGCACAGGGCTGGTGCTTGGTCAATATTTGTTGAACGAACGAAGTTGAAATGTTTAAAGTTCTGGAAACCTTTTGATTATTTGTGGGAGCAGTGTTGCAGAACATTTGCAGTTGGGGCTGTTGGAGAAAAGAGTTAACGGACTTTTTTTGCTGAAGGCCAGAAAGTACATATTTTTGGCTCTGATACTACTTCTCATTTCTCCTGTTTTAGCCCCAAAGCAGCCACAGATGAGGCATCTGTGTATGAGCGTGCTGTATTCCAACGAAACTGTGTTTCTGGACACCGAAATTTGAATTCTGTATAATTTTTGCATGTCATGAGGTAGTCTTAATTTGATTTTTCCCAACTATTTAAAATGTAAAAACTGGGGCCCCCGGGTGGCTCAGTTGGTTAAGTGTCTGCGTTTGGCTCAGGTCATGATCCCAGGGTCCTGGGGTTGAGCCCCGTGTTGGGCTCCTTGCTCAGTGGGGAGTCTGCTTCTCTCTCTCCCTCTGCTCCTCCCCCTGCTCGCGCGCTCTCTCTCTCCTCCTCCTCCTCTCCCTCTCTCTAAAATAAATAAATAAAAATCATAAAAAACATGTAAAAAAAACTATTTTGGAGTCACAGCAGCGTAAACACTGGCGGTGGACCAGATTTGACTGAAGGATGCAGTTTGCAGACCTCTGTACACGTGGTTACTAGAGGTTAGGATCGCTTTCAGATTCTCTCCTGACAAGGGCAGAATTCCCACTTAAAAAGGTTAAAAAAAGCATTAGTGTAAAAACAGAGAGAAATGAGTAAATCTACCAGGTTGAGTGGATTCCTCAAACTTTCTTTGGCATACCTGCTTACTTACTTTTACTTAGGTGTATTTTACCCCAATAAGTGGAACTTTGATTCATTTTGAGTTAGTTTTTATGTGGTATTAGGTAAGGATCCAACTTCATTGTTTTGCATGTGTTTATCCATTTGTTTAAGCAGCGTTTGTTGAAAAGACTGTCTTTTACCCATTGAATGGCTTGATTCTCTTACTGAACATCATTTGGTCATAGACATGAGGGTTTATTTCTGGTCTCTATTCTGTTGTATTGGTCTATATGTGTGTTTTTATGGGGTTACCAATCACACTTTTTAAAAATAATTAAGTTATTATTATTATTATTTTAGTAATCTCTGTGCCCATTGTGGGGCTTGAACTCATGACCGTGAGATCAAGAGTTGTAAGCTCTACCAAGTGAGCCAGCCAGGCACCTCAACCACACTGTTTCGGTTATTTTAGCTTTGTAGTAAGTTTTGAAATCAGGAAATGTGAGTCCTGTATCTTTGTTCTTTTTCAAGATTGTTTTGGCTATTCTGGGTCCCTTGAGATTCCATATGAATTTTTGGATGAATTTTTCTATTTTTGCACATACCTGACTACCTTAGCTGTGTCTCCTGTGCTGATAGTTTAAAGACATCAGTATTTCTATTTGGTGTATTTTAAATGTATTTATCTTTTAATTTTTCCTCCTTGGTTATAGCTTGATTGAGTAATAGTTTACCCTTAATCTACCAGATTGGTGTTCTGTGATAGCCTAGCTCAGGGACCTGGATTTGGTGTAGCTGCTGTCATTCTTCCTGAATGTTTTGGTTTGGTATGGGATAAACCCCAAATTCATAGTATTAGGCTTTTCTGTGTTTGGATCCTTCTCTTGGTGGCCACAAGTGCATGCTCCTGGGGAACGGGGATGGCCTTATTTGGACCCCGTGTCCCCTGGGGGTCATGCCCAGAGACTAGGGTTAGGGTTAGTGTCAGGGAGCTGGTGGCTGGCCCTAGCACAGGGTCAGGGCTGGAGTGGCGGTGTCTTCCAGGTGAAGACAGATTTGGGAGGAGAAGAAAGAGAGAGAAGAAAGTAGGCACAATTTATGTTTCTTCGAAAGTGCCTTTCCAACCTTTGAAAAGTGTGCTTGTCTAAATTAGAGGCAACAGTAGCCTACATTTCTGTAGTTTCTGTCACCAACAAGAAATTGACGCCATAAATTAAGCATGGTTTATGTGAGTGGTGGCAGACCAAGGGGCATTTGAGGGCTCGGCGACTTGCTTTGCTTTATCATTTTGGTTAATTTGTTGAAAGTTGCTTGAGAATGATTTGGAATAAACCCGTACTAGGAGGAGGAGATCCATGTGACCGTTCTGCTTATTCTTTCAAACCAGGGTGATTTTCCAGATTAGATAACAGAGGGAATCTGGGGCATTTCATACTCAATATAATTTTTCCAAGTACCTATTTGAGTAAACAAACTCGTCACTCCAAATAATTCAGAGTGCCAACTTCTGTAGTTGGCCAGGGTTTGCTTAATTAGGATATCAAGTAAAATTTGAATTGTATTGACAGGAACTGGAGTTGTGATAACAAACAGTAATTGCTGACTCTTTATCTTATCAGGGAAATCAAAAGTGTCTATTGAATTATGGCGACTCTATTTTGTTGCTCTGTGAACTCACCCAGATAATCCTTTTGAGAGTGATTAAATGTAATCATGAAACCCTGTATATGAGAAAGCAAACAGATGGATAAGCAACCAAAGTAATTATCAGTTGTACATTTACATTTTTCCATCGCAATATTTCAGGGACTGGCTGGTCCAGAGGAATCTGTTGGGTCATTGTCTGGAAGGATAGTCTTCATAATATTGCTTGATTGATTTATCTGCCCTGAGATCTGATGAGACGGTGTGTTAGCAGTTTAACCTTCCAGATACTGTTTGGAGATACTATAACCCAGATATAGCGGACAGAGAGGAAGAGAAAGTTTGATGGTATGTGTTCTGTGGTTAGAAAGGAGATGCTATATTGTATAAAGAAGTCCTCCCAAAAGAAGAAGATGAAAAGAGATTACATTCTATGGATATATTGTACATACCTAAATCCTGATGAAATTTTTCACTTTATGGTGTCAGTTTTCAGTTTTGACCCTAGTGATCCTTTAAAACATAAACACAAAGCAAATCAACCAGCCAACAACAAGAATCTGGTAGAGTCATAGTTAAACAGAATTTGTGGGTTTTACCTGTCTGAGTAATGTTTAATTGCCTTTCCTGGAAACTTTCTCCTTTCTCACCCAGCCTTTGCAGGTGGAGTGCTCAGAGTTCAGGATCCCTTGTGAAGATATTGTTGCTTGTGGTTCTCTGTACATCTTTTTTTTTTTTTTTAATCGAAGTACAGTTGACATACACTATTGTATTAGTTTCAGGTGTGCAGCAGAGTGATTCAACATTTGTATACATTAGGAAGTGATCACCCCATAAATCATGTCACCTTATAAAGTTGTCACCTATTATTAACTATATTTTTTAAAATTTTTTTTATTATTAACTATATTACCTACATTCCCGGTGCTGTACATTGTATTTCTGTGATTTATTTATTTAGTAACTGGAATTTTATATCTTTTAATCCCCTTCCATTTTGCCGATCTGCTTCCTTTCCCTGCTGGCAACCACCGTATTGTTCTGTGTATCTGTGAATCTGTTTCTGTTTTGTTTGTTCATTTGTTTTTATTTTTATTTTTTTAAAGATTTTATTTATTTATTTGAGAGAGAGAGAGGGCTTGAGCAGGGTGAGGGGAGGACAGAGGGAGAGGGAGACACTGGGCTCGATCCTAGGATCTCAGGATCATGACTTGAGCTGAAGGCAGACGCTCAATGGACTGAGCACCTAGGTGCCCCTTGTTTTGTTTTTAGATGCTACATATAGGTGAGCTCACATGGTATTTGTCTTTCTCTGTCTGACTTATTTCACTTACTGTAATACCCTCTACGTCCATCCATGTTGTTGCAAATGGCAAGATCTCATTCTTTTTTAATGACTGAGTAATATTCCATTCTGTATGTTTATGTGTATATGATCATATATATGCATATTATATATATAATATATATAATTTACACATTTAATTTATCCATTCCTTGGTCGATGGACGCTTGGGTTGTTGGTTCCATATCTTAGCTATTATAAATAATGCTGCAGTGAACATAGGGTGCCTCTCTCTTTTTGAGTTAGTGTTTTCATTTTCTTTGGATAAATGCCCCTAAGTGGAAATACGGTAGTTCTATTTTAAATTTTTTGAGGTACATCCATACTCTTTTCCATAGTAGCTGCACCAATTTATATTCCTTCCAGTCGTGCACAAGGGTTCCTTTTTCTCCTCAACTTCACCAATACCTTTTCTTTCTTGCCTGCATGTCTTTTAAGCTGCTTTGTTTTGGGTATTCTAGGATGTGGATGGTAAGCTCACACGGTGAGGGGCTGAGGGTCAGGAGGTGCTGGGTGTGTGCTGGTGCTCTATGATGTTTGCTCCTTGCCCCGGCTCCTCCTGCATCCTAAGTAATGAGCACAGGGAGAGGTGGGCTCAGCCCCTCTCCTTAGCTTTTCAGTGGAGTAAAGATCACTTTCTATTTCTAGTTGAAACTGAGCACTGGATTCTTTGGGGAGAGGATTGCCTGATGTTATGGTAGAAGTAAATCTTGAAAGACCTTCGAACAGTAGAATCAAAGGGTAATAGATGAATCTGCTCCTTATTTCTGATTTGCAGGAAGTTGCCTTTTAATGGAATGAGCTGGCCTCCAGGGATCAGCCATCTCTGGGAACTTGGGACCTATGATGAAGCAGAGAAATATCATCCTGCTTGTTTTTACTGTAAATACACTCAGTGTTACACAAATTCATTAAGAGATAACCATGATCTGTCCTTTTGGGAAGCTTGTAATGGAAAGGAGGGGATAGCTGATGATTCCTCCGGCTGGGTATTTATTTACAAGGCATTTCTTTCCAGAAAATGTTTAAATAGATTACATGTTTCACAACCTCAATATAGGCTCTTTTACTTTTCATGAGCACTTGTGATTTTAATTACTATCCTAAAAAATATTGATTTCCCTTCCTTTTTCATCAAGAAATCATCATTAAAATGAACAAACGAAAGTTTAAGACCTTCTTTGAACCTTCCTGCCTTACTTTCTTTGAAGGGCTAACTCGTCTGTGGTCAGGAGGACATGCTCCTGGAACCAGACTGCCTAGGATCAAATCCCAGCCCTGCCACTTCTAGCTGGGCGACCTCAGGAGGGTCAACATGCGCGTGCCTCCGTTTCTTTCTCTGCAGAACAGAGATGGTAATAGTGGTCTTGGCACAAGGCTGAGGTGATGGTTAAATGAGTTAGCATATGAAAGCATCTACCAAATGTTATTTAAGCTTGCAGTCAATGCATGGATTTGGGCTAAAGGCCTACATTCAGGAAATAATTACCAAATGCCTCCAGAATGCCAGTCACTGGGCTAGGCTGTGGGATACAGTGTGGACAGAGGTAGATGTGGAGGGATGGCAAGTAACTAGACAACCATACCACAGAGTGGTGGATGGTAGGAGGGAGAAAGGACTATCATGGAAGGCTTCCTGGAAGAAGCGACATCCGAGTGAGTGATTTGAAGACTAGGTATGAATTAATGGGATGAAGAAAGGCAAGTGGGAGTCATGTAAACATATCTGAAGGCCCAGAGGCATGAGAGGGACCCCCCCAGGGCATGAGCCCCAGGAGACGTGGATCGTAGTCGCAGTTTTGGAAGTCTGAGAGAGAAAGAAAAAGAGAGTGGGCTCAGCGGTGGGGGAAGGGGCAGAGGGAGAGAGAGAATCTCAAGCCAACTGCACTCTCCGCTCAGAGCCTGACGTGGGGCTCGATCTCACAACCCTGAGATCATGACCTGAGCTGAAACCAACACTCGGACGCTCCTCCGACTGAGCCACCCAGGCGCCCCTGGCCATATTCTTTTTTTTTTTTTTTTTAAGATTTTATTTATTTATTTGACAGAGAGAGAGATCACAAGTAGGCAGAGAGG
Organism: Potos flavus; assembly: GCA_028534135.1. Lineage (NCBI taxonomy): Eukaryota > Metazoa > Chordata > Mammalia > Carnivora > Procyonidae > Potos > Potos flavus. The sequence goes on along the minus strand of CM052894.1, from coordinate 4,191,388 downwards.
CAGGCAGAGAGAGAGGAGGAAGCAGGCTCCCTGCTGAGCAGAGAGCCCGATGCGGGACTCGATCCCAGGACTCTGGGATCATGACCTGAGCCGAAGGCAGAGGCTTTAACCCACTGAGCCACCCAGGCGCCCGCCCCTGGCCGTATTCTTAAATACCAAAGTGCAGGTCGCGTTTGGATTATGGTATTTGCATGGGTTCTCCAGGAAAATGCAGATATGAGTGAAGCACTCTTTCAGCCCAGCCTTGCTGGGCTGTGCACGGGGTCCTTGATCTTCCTTTCTGGTCCCGAGAGGCCTGTGTTTGTGCAGCCCTGCTGGGTGCGGGCTGGGGCTCTGCCCCTCGTAGTTTGTGTTCCGTTGGCTGTGGGAGGCAGTTTCTTGGGAGCTCTGGTGGTCTGCTGGCGGAGGCAGCTCTGGGTCGGTGTGGCCGTGCACACAGGTCCGCAGCCAGTCATGTGACGTCTCACAGCTGCTGGTAAAGTTTTACCTAGTGGCCCGGACCGCCTGCTGGACAGGGCCACCGCGCACACACTCTGTTGTTTTTAAATAGCTTTATTGAGATGTTCATACACAATGCATTTTACTTATTTGAAGTGCGCAGTGGAATGGTTTTGGTATATTACATTATTCATTCTTCGAAGTTATGGCGATATCTGTATACTGAACCTTCCCTTCTTGCAGCGGGGTCAGAGATGGAGCCCTGGGGGAGGCCTTCCCCGGCCAGACGTGGCACAGGAAGATTGCGTGCTGGGTCAGGGGGCCTGCACGCTGGATCAGAGGCCCTGTTTCCCCTGAGCCTGAGCCTCTTAAGAAACCCATGATTTGTATATTCAGCTATTAAGCTACGATTAACCCTACACTTCCCATCCCTGCAAGTGTGTCTGAGCAAGTCTGGTCCTTTGGGCATGATTTTCCATCCTGTCTCTCACATGGGACCCTTGCACCTGTCTGTCCTCTCGAGGCAGGGGATGTATGCTGGCGTGGCTTGTGGCAGCTCACCTGCCCTCCCAGCCACCCAGGCAGTGCTGGAGCAGGAGGGAAGGCTGGGCAGCCCGGCGTGTTTGCCAGCAAGCTGGTGAGCTGGGTTCAGATTCTCTTCTTACCCAGGCCTTGCTCCCTGTACGTGCCTACTCGAGATCTTTCTCCCTTTATAACCACCCTTTTGTCTTTGCCCCTGGGACCGTGGGCACCCATTTGGATCCTGCCCACCCTTACTGGGTGGTGGTGCAGGTCCTGATGGGGAGGGTCCTTGGCTGCGTCTGTTTGCTGCGCAGTTCTTGAAGGTGTAGGTCACGTGGACACGGTGTGCTGGGCTCCGGGGCCATGGAGTTGAGAACCCCTCACTCCTATGCTCATATAGACCTGGACAGGGATGGGGGAGCTTTAGGACGCCCCTAAGCCACGCAGTACCTTTGTAAATTATAGAAAGGCACCCCCTTGGGGCGGGCATGCTGCTTGTCAAGCAGGCGAGGGGCCGGGAGGTGGGCGGGCTGGATTTCAGCTCCTACTTGCCCCTTCGGCGCTGAGCGTTTTTTTGTGAAGTCAGCACCCTACCAAGTGCAGAAGACAGTCCTGAGTGTGGGAGATGATCCCGTGATGGGATCCATCCTTGCAAACCCCTTCTTTGCCCAGGGCATTGGTACATCCTCTGTTTTACTCCAGAGGAGCAGGGCAGAACTGGGACATGGATGGATTTCTCTGTGCGATCATGCTCCGGGAGCATGGGGTATTGAATGTCCTTTTCGTGCAGGAACGATAAATTTGTGTTGGACAGGAAAACGTAGGAGCTTGACGGATGCAGGAAGGATCTGCAGCGGAAAAGTATTAGTAGAGAATATTTCACCTAAAAAGGACTTGGTGACAAGGTTTGCTTGTGACAGACCTTGTGTGATATTAGATGATATTTTGTGTGACTTTTGTTTTGACATCTTTCCGCCTGGTTTTATGGGAGCTGTTTAGGGAGCGCCAGAGGGAGAGGAGCCAGGGAGGAAGAGCCCCGTCCGGCTGCTGGCGGGGGGTAAGGGGGGAGGCAGCACTCCTTTTGAATTTGGGCTGGGTGTTTTGTAGCAGTTGGCTTACGACGCCTGGCTCCCAAGCCTGAACTTCCCTGCCTTCCAGGCCTGGGACTTTGAGCAGGCAGCCTCAGTCTCTAAGCCTCATTTCTTGGCCTGTGTGATGGGAATGGTGGCCGTCCTACTTCCCCGGGAAGGTTTTGTGATGATTACATTGGATTGTCCTCGAGAAGCACCCGGCTGTTGGCCGTCCCACGTGAAGGGCGTCGTCTCTCTCTGTCCTTTGGAGACCGGGCTTCCAGCTAGAGTCTAGTGGCAGTGTCTCTGTATCAGACCTGTCTCTGCTTTTCAGACTGAGGGAGGCTGGTTGAGACCGTGAGCCGTCTTGGGTGGAGGAACCTTGTCTTGTTCGTCTCCACCTGCCCTCGGTTCTTACCTGGGATCTTCCGTGGTCCAGGCTGCTCGTCGGCTGGGCTGGATTGGCTGATGGTCGTAGAGGCTCTGATGAGCTCGGCCAGCGGTCACGTGGAGAGGCAGTTTCTCCTCTGGCCTGGGGTTCCCTTCGTGGGATTAATGGAATTGTTATTTCATGATGTCTCAGGGCTCTCTAGAGTAAGGGATGGGGGCCTTTGACAGTGTTTACCATTGTCACAGCCCCTTCGAAGCACAGGGAGCTGATGTGGCGGAGGCACTCTGAGGCGCTTGCTTGTGAGAAGCAGCAGCATAGCGTCTTTGTTTGGGAGGCCTGGAGCAGCCAGGGAGGGCTCCCCCCACCCCCAGAGGTCACATGATGCCCGAGGCTGCTCCAGCCGCTCAGCCTCCTTCCCCTGTTCCTGGCTCAGAGCTTTGTGCGCAGAAACGGAAGCCCTTAGGACCACGTCATGGGGCTAGTATAGGGTGAAATGAGGCGATGCATGAAGGCTTTAGTGGAGTGTCTGGTCTTAGTAAGTGCAGAATGAAAGTTAGCTATGATTATTACCATGCTGATGGGGATGGTGGTCGCGGTGATGGTGTTGTTGCTGGTGTTGGTGGTTGTGATGGTGATGGTGATGCCGCTGGTGGCGGTGATGCCGATGGTGGTGGTATTTGCTGTTATTGGTGGTGTTGGTGATGATGGTAACGGTGCGCCCCCCGTCTTTCTCACTGAATGCCTTTGTGGCAGGGCCTCTTGGGAATAGCGTGAGAAGACTATCCCTCGTTTGTGGTTGGGATTTTTCCTGGGAAACTGGTTTGGCGGAGGAAATAGTTTCTATGTGTGTTGAGGTTGGAGGCTCTTGTGGCTTCTCGATGGTCAGCTGCAGTATTATCTAGAGCGTGCTGTGCGCGAGTCAGATGGAACAACGGAATGATAGGGAAATCAGTGTTTTCCACTGTCAGGCTTTTAAAAGTTAAAAATGGAACAAACAAATAGTTGAGAAATATTCACTTGTTTGCTTACTGCATTAAAAAAAAATACCGAGTGTATCCTGTCTATTGAGTATCATGGCGGATACACTGTTGGATGCATTTTCTGGGATGGATTCTCTTCTGCCTTCCCTTTATCCTCTTCTGTTTTTGTCCTGTTCAGCAGCAACTCTATAAGCAAGCAAATAGGTTTTTATAGCCTCTTGCTAAGTATTTCTCATCTCTTGCTAAGTATTTCTACCACGGTGCAAAAGCAATTTTGTTATGTGATGCTGTATTTTTATAGTCAATTGAAATGACTATTAAAATATAACATAGCTCGTCAGGCTCACAGTAGCTCTGTTGGAGAAACACTGCCCTTGCAAGATGGGGCAGCGGCGGCCTAGAAAGAGAGGCTTCTGGAAGCCAGAGCTGGAATCAAAGGCCTGAGACCTGCGTGGCCACACAGGACCTGCACTTACTTTTCTCTCTCTCTCTCTCTCTCTCTTTCTTTCTTTCTTTCTTTCTATCCGTTTGGCAAAACGTACATAACATGAAGTTGGCCGTTTTAGTCATTTTTCGGTGTACCCTTTCATGGCATTAAGGACATTCATGTGGCTTTGCAGCCATTGCCGCCATCTATCTCCAGAGCTGTTTCATCTTGCAAAACTGACGCCCTGTCCTGACAAAACCCGAACTCCCCCATCGCCCTCCGCCTGCCCCGGGCAACCCCCATTCTGCGTGAATCTCTATGAGGTTGACTCTCCTAGGTACCTCCTCTAGGTGGGGTGGTCCAGTATTTGTCTTTTTGTGATTGGCTTATCTCTCGTAACATAAGGCCCTCAAGGTTGCTCCACGTCGCAGCATGAGTGGAAATTTCCTTTCTTTTCAAGGCTGAATAATATTCCACCCCAGGGATGGCTCGTAATTTGTCTATCCCTCCATCTGCCCACAGGCGCTTGGCTCGCTTCCCCTTCTGGCTGCTGTGAGTCCTGCGGCTACGAACATGATACCCGTTCGAGTTCCTGCTATCAGTTCTTCCCCAGCAGCTGTACCTTCACACTCCCATCAGCCGGGCACAGGGGGGCCGGTGACCAAGGCTCGTGCTGTCAAGCCTAAAGGCCGTTCCTGGCTGGCCTGGGTCTGGGCAGAGTAGCGTTTGAAGAGTGGACGGGCAGGCAGAGCGAGGCTGCCAGCCTCTGTGGGACTGTTTAACGCCTCGTCTTAGACCTCTCCGCAGGCCTGGGTGTCTGTGCTCCCTGCTGGTGAGCAGAGCATGTGGCCCGCTCCGTGCTCGGCAGCCCAGCTGCAAACACTCCTGTCCGTTGACCCACGAGGTCTTCCCCCGTCTTTGGGCACTGCCCGCGGATGGCAGATTTATCAAGTGTTTAACTGAGGAAAAGCTTGTCTCTCCTCCTCTGGGAACCTGTGCAGCTCACTAGATGGTTCCGATGGGACGCCAGAGGAGGCCTCGGGATCACACGTGTCCATGTGCCTCATGAAACAGACATGACAGGCCGGTGGTCCAGTTCTGGCCGAGTCAGGATGGTGGCACCCTCTTTGAAGGCCACCGTGGGACGGGCTCCCTTCTCACTTCCCCGCTTCCCCCCTGCAAGTGTGGAAGTGTTCCTTTCTCCCCAGCAGTGTGTCCGGGCCAAGCCGCGGCTGGCCGGTGTTGCTTCTCTTCTGGAACAAGAGGGCTGTGTCTGGGCGGCCTGGCCGGGGCATTGCTCATTAGCAGTGAGCATCCGGAGGGTATGGACCCATCGGAGCAGGCTTCCCCCTTCCTTCCGGAGTGCAGCCCTTTAGGGGGATTTCTGGAAGGTTGGGGCTGCCCCCGGAGAGGAAGCATGTGTTGATTCTGAGCTTGATTCCCTGCCATCGCAGCTTGTGCTGAGGCCCTGCCGGCCGCGAGCATCTCCCCTCTGTCCTCTGTCCTCCTCCTCTGTCCCCTCTGTCCGGGACCCTGTCCCGGTCCAGCTTATCCAGTGAGAGGAGCGGGCCTCCGAAGAGGAGGGCAGGGGGCAGGGAGGAGGGGGTGGCAAAGATGCCTCCTGGAAGATGGCAAGAGAGCACTTGTTTCGCTTTCCACATGCATTGCAGCCCGAGGAAAGCAAATTCTCACTTTGCACTTGAACCCTTTCGAACGCAGAGCTGACATTTATTGTGCACGTGCTAGGGGCTAGCCTCGGCTGGGTAGCTTTCCCATGCATGGTGTCAGGCACACCTATGGGGTGCTGCCTTGTCTGCCATCAGCCCCTTCACAGAGAGAGAAACGGAGCTTCATAGAATGTGTGTTACTTGCCCAAAGGCTGGAGCTGGGGTTTGGAGTTAAGCCTGTGTTTTGGGCTGGAGTCTGAGTGCCCTGCTCAGAGGGGATGGCTGACTGGTCTGCAGGGGTCAAGAGAGTGTGACCTATTGCATGAGGGGCCAGCAGACCTTGGAGACGGGCCTAGGCAACCGGGCAGTAGGGGTGGTGTACCCTGGGGCTGGGCCCCTTCCCTTCTCAGATACAGCACACAGGTCTCTCTCCCTCCCGCTCTCATCTGTGAAATGGGGCCGACTGGCTGTGGGAGGGGCCACCGTGTAGGAGGGGCCACCGTGTGGGAGAGCCAGGTCAGAGCACAGCGGAGGCAGAGGGCCTTGTCACCTGAAAGGCCCCTCCACGGGCGGGGGGTGGGGGTGATGGCTCGTCCCTGGAGTACATGTCAGGAAACGTGGGGCTGCCGGGGGCTCCCCTCTAGCAGCGCCTGCCGAGATGCCTTCACAAACACCCCATGTGTGCTCAGCTTCATTGTTTTCCCTCAAAGAGCGCTTGATTGTTTTTTAATCTTCAATTTTGTATTTTATCAAAGCTAAATAATGTAACACTCACGAGGAGGAATTGCAACAAGCTACAGAGGAACCAAATGTTTCCGCAGTGCGGAGCGCGCCTTCCCCGGGAGTTCCGGCGCGGAGGGGTGCCCGCGCCCCGGGCCCGCCTGCACCTGCTGGGCCGCCGGCCTGCTCCGCGGCTGCGAGATGCTTCCCCCACCTGCTGCTCCTCAGAGTGCGGACGCCTCTGATCAAGGCCGGAATTCCCATTGGTAGAAAGGTTCATGGGAGAAGGTTCAGTGCAGCCCTTAATAAATAGCTCTGAACGGGAAATAAATAACCCAAATGTCCATCCTTGGGATCGAATTGGTACATTGGGATGTGTTGGTACGGTGGAAGACTATACACCCCTGAAAAGAACAAACCTCCGAGGGGGCCCTGTGGGTCCATCTGGAAATGCTGAGCCAAAGAAGGCAGGCATACAGAAGTACAGGTAATAGAATGGCTCTTACATCCAAGAATTGACCGCACTCGTTGGCACCTTAGGATTCCATTAGACCCAAGAGTTGACGGAATTGAGCTATGGTGAGACAAATCAGAAAGTGGTGTTGTGGGAGGGAAATTGCCTGGAGAGGGGCACAAGAGTACTTTCTGGAGCTCTTACGTTGGTTTGTTGTGGGGTATAGACCGACCTCACACTCACTGATAGACCGACCTCACACTCACTGAACTGATTACCTAAGATGGTGCATTTTATCCCGATCGTTAGAATGTGGCCTGTGAGGGCGGATAGACGAGCGGATTCTCCTTTGCTACGTGGCTCACTGCGTTCATCTTTTTCTGTATTCAGAGATAGTGGATGCCTCTGTGTTCATGCAATGCACAGGGTTATGGTTTCTTTTACCTGAGGCTTTAAACCCCTGTGGCTTCCAAAGAGCAGGTCGAAGGGAAGGAACACTTGTGGGGACCCCAGGTGGGGCTTTGTCTTTTGGCATTTGGCACAGTGTGTTTTTACACATCTCTGCAGAAGCCCATCATGGGTTGATGAGGCTTTCTTGCTTATTAGACAGGAAGATGGGGAGTATGGAGATGATGCTGTTGGAGGCCGAGGGTCCTGTTAGGAATAGCAGGCAGTTCATTGTTCTCTAGAAGTCTGGAGTCATTTGGGGACCAGAGTATCAGTGCACTGCAGTATATCCTACATGACACCAGTGACTTCATCCTGATTTTAGTGGGTTTTCATTCTCGGGTTGGTGCAGCTCAGCTCCTGTGGTTCCTCTCCACCCAGATCTCTCCTTGTGGAGGGTCACCAGGGAGTGGTCAGGCAAAGGGAGACCCTCCAGGGGGTGCTGGGCGGCATTTCTCCCAGGCAGAACTCTGCTCACAGTCCAGGGTGACCTGCTCAGTCTCTGCTGCCCCCCGGAGCCCATTGCGGTCGTGGGGTGTGCCGGCGAGACTGAGCGTGTACAGGTGTCTGGGTGGGACCTTCCATACCATTTGTCCAAGTGAAACTGTGCTTTATTTCTGGGCACATGTTTGGACCTCCAGGACATGCCAACCTGGTTTGGCTGTCGAAATGCAGGGATAGGAAATTGGTTCTGCTGAGACCCTGGTCTGCTCTTCAGTTCCTAATGTGACATCAGTGAAAACACAATTGCAGCATTTTCCTGGGGATTTAAGGTTCAAGTAATAGTTTTGCCTCCTTGAATCCCTGTGTTGATTTGTTAAGTGATTGACTCAGTCCACATTTGTGTCACGCTGGGTGCTGGGCGCTGTTAAGCCTGGAGGCTAAGGTGGAAAAGAGGCAGGGCATGTGTGAGAGGAGGCGGGGAGCATCGAGCTAAAGGGGTGAACTAGTCTCTGGTATTTTAGAAGGACTGTTTGCGGAATGGGAAGCTAGAGGAGGGAGGCCCCCTTCACGGCTCTGTGATGTGATGGGTGCATCCAGCATGAGTAGCGAATGGGCAGGTCTCTGCTGGCGCTTTGTCAGGGTGGGCAGGGGGAGCTGTGGAGCTCAGTGCCCGCTCCCTTAACCTTACCCTGCGTGGATGGAAGTGACAGGAAAGCTCCCCCCGCCCCCCCCCCCAAGGTATGTGAGCTGCCGGGCGGTCCAGACAGAAGTCAGCCTTTAGATAAAGACCTGATGTGGGTATGAGAGGACTGTGGGGGCCATGGGTGCCTGTGATTCAGTTCCTTGGGAATACCTCTGCTTACATTTATGTAATGACGAAGGCTTCTCCCAGGTCAATTGCTAGCTTTATTTGTGACTTTCATATATAATATGAAGTAACATATAAACATAAAAAACACATGAAATAATGTATTTACCGCACATACGTACATATATTTTTTTAAGAAAAACAAGTTAGCATTCTGGAATGTTCCCTATGTCCTTCCCTTTCTTTATTTGTCACCACTAATATTAGACTGAATGTTGTGAAAATGGGAGAAGTGGCCTTATTCTATGGAAGAAATCACCTAAGAGTTTTCCTCTGAAGCCCAGAAAGAGGAATTTGGGGGTGTGACAAAGCGCCGTTATCGTTTAGTATCACAGAGGAAGAGGTCTTAGCCCATTTCTTCTGCTCCTTTTTTTCCCCATTGCATCTGCAGTGGTGGGGATTCCGCTCTCGCCTCTGGCCCTGACATCCTTGGGCCCTGGGCTGATTTTCAGGGTGCCCTTTGGCAGGAATTGGATGGACCAGTGTGGGGGGAAGTGCATGTCTGGCCGGGCTGACAGCACAGAAACTAAGCCCTGCATCCAGTCACACCCTGGAGGGGTCCTGGCTGCGTGTGGTCCCCATCAGGACTCTCCCTGGGACCAGCCCCTGGCTGTGGAGTCCGTTGGGTCTGTCGTGTGCCCGTCTGCAGGGGGCCTCCCGGGTTTGCCCAGCCCCGTGGGGTGGGGTCCTTGTCAAGTCCCCATGGCCGGGGGGTGACAGCCGAGCTATTTCTCTAGGATATATTTTCCTAAGCGGCAGTAACCTTTCTGCTTTAAAGACGGGTGATGCAAGAGATGAAATCTTTCCTCCATCTTGTCTCTACCCCTCTTTGCTGCTGGGCAAAATGAAATGCAAAAATAGGTAATTTTCAGGTCATCTAAGTCTTTTCTTATTTGTGGGTGGATCTTCCAAGACTGTTAATAATGAAGTCAGTGGTCTTCTCTCCTGGCACCATGTTTATGAAAGACAAAGTGTTGTAAAGTGGACTGTGATTTTTCCTGTCAGAGAAAAGCAGGAACGCCAACACCCCTCCACAAGCCAGTGCCTTTCCTCGGAAAGCCGTGTGCTGTGGGCACTGTGACCTTCAGGGACCGATGGAACCCAGGCAGTTGGTCGCAGGCTTGGTGTGGGCGAGGCGTGCAGTGACATTTCATTCTGGAGAAAGATATTAAAATACCTTTGAATTGTGTCTGTCAGTTCCATTAGAATTTGAGCAAAGACTCTTTTGTACGTTTCTTCTCGCACTCTTATCTTCACCATCCCTCCCACCTGTTTCCATCCAAAAGGCAAGAAGAAATCTGAATAGCAAACAACTAGTCCTTTATCTTGCCGTGCCCCTGCTCCTTCTTGTAATTATTTAGATGAGTTCCTTGATTCTGATATTCAGACATTGCAGGAAATCCTGCCATGGGGGATTCGATTGGCTGTGAAACAATCTCTGTTCCTAAGAAAGCAAGACAGGAACCCAAAAGAAAGAACTCTGTGACTTTGAAACTTTGAAAGTGGTCTCCTTTTTAGAAATGTGGGTGTTTTTGTCTCTCTCCCTCTTTCTCTCTCTCTGTCACACATACCTGAAGGTGTTCTTTGGTCTTAAGCCCATCACCCCTAATTTCTTCTTGCTTCTCCTTCCGGTTTGAACCTCCCGTGTGGACCGAGGTAGGGGAGGGAAGCAGCTTCACCCCCGGGGAACTCGTAGGTGTATTTCATAGCTCCCAGTAATGGGAGATGCTAAATCCACCAGGAAACTTCCTCATTCTCTCTAGCAGCTTTTCCTTTTATTCTTTACACCCTTTAAAATGATCATGGTAAAATATACATGACATAGATGTACCAGTTTAGCCATTTTTAGGTATGCAGTTCTCGGGCATTATTTCACATTATTGTGCAACCACCACCGCCATCCATCCATCCCCAGCACTTTCCCATCTTCCCCAACTGAACCTCTATCCATTCAACACTAATGTCGCATCCCCCTTTTCCCCGCAACCCCTGGAAACCACCATTCTACTTTCTGTCTGTTAATTCGACGACCATAGGAACCTCATGTCAATGCAATTATGTCATATCTGTCCTATTGCATCCGGCTTATTTCATCATGTCCTTAGTATCATGTCCTCAAGGTTCATCCCCATGACAGCAGGTGTCAGATCTTCCATCCTTTTCAAGACAGAATAATACTCCATTATATGGACAGACCACATTTTGCTTATCCATTCACCCCTGGGCGGACACTTGGGTTGGTCCCACATTGTAGGTGTTGTGAATAGTGCTGCTGTGGACATGGCTGTCCCCATTATCTCTGAGTTTCCGCTTTCAGGTCACGAGGGTGTAATTACTGAGCCATAGGGTAATTCTGAGTTTAAGTTTTTGAGAAACAACTAGACTGTTTTCACAATGGCTGTACCCATTCACAGCCCACCAGCAATGTACAAGGTTTCCAGTTTTTCTGCAGCTTTGCCAATGCTTGTTGTTTTCTTGTTCTTTAATACCGGTCATCCAGCCAGTGTGAAGGCTACTTCATAGACTTAACTGGTGATACGGAGCCTCTTTCCGGGTGCCTATTGGCCATTGGTCTGTTTTCTTTGGAGAAAGATCTGTTCAGGTCTTTGCCCGTTTTTTAAATCGTGTTGTTAGCTTTTTCTTGTAGTCGTTGAATTGTGGGAACTCCTTCAATATTTTGATGAGCAGTTCCTTATCAGATATATGATTTGCACGTATTTTCTCCCATTCTGTGGGCTGCGTTTTCACTCTGTTGGTAGTTTCCGTCGGTGCCCCAACATTTAAAATTTTGATGAAGTCCAACATCTATTTTGTGTTTTGTCGCCTTTGCTTTTGGCATCATATCCGAGGAATCATTGTGAAGTCCAAGGCCATGAACTTTCTCTCCTATGTTTCCTCCTAAGAGTTTTATAGTTGTAGCTTTTGTGTTTAGGTCTTTCATCTATTTTCATCTTTCCTTCCTCTCTCCCTTCTCCCCTCCCTCCCTTCCTTCCATGCATCTATCCATCCATCCATTTTAAAGGTTCTGCTGCGTGTCAGGTACTTATAGCTGCTTGGGAAAATTGAGACTATTGGCAAAGCAGCGCTCCGATTCAGTATGGCTCAGGGTTCTGGGACACTCTAACCTTGCCTGAGTGGTATGCCTCCAAATCGGTGAGGGGGAAGGACCGGCTTACTGGCCATAGAAGCTAGTAATGGCATGGCTGCCAGTCTCTTTTTGAAGACAGAATTTAGGAAACCCAGTCCCCAGCTCCAGTACAGATTGGGAGTGCTGCGCTGGTCTCTGTCCAGAGTGAATCTAGATCTAGATCTAAAATGTTCAGGTTCTTTCTGCACTGGATTTTCTGATTGGGTCCAGTGTGTGAAAGGGTTGATCCTTAGAGGACCAGGCTGTAGGGTGGCGGCTCCCAGTGGCTGCACCGGGCCCATCGAATCTCTCAAATCCCAGGACCAGCTCCGTGCTAGACCAGGGCAGGAGCCCTCTAGTGTCTTGGGAAATACCAAGTGTTTGTTTTTGGATGGACTAGACAGCAGATGGACGAACCCTTAGAAGGAAGCCTTGTAGCAGGGACAGACAGGGCCCTTGCTCTGGTCCCCTTAAGGATATGGTCTGCATTTCCCCAGCCCTGAGAAGATGCATGCTATTGAACATTTTTCTCCAATTGAAGGCAAGACAAAGGGAATGAGATAAAAAACAGAGCAATTAATTTTCACAAATTGACTTTTTAAAAGAATTAACTTTTAAATTGCTACTTGAAATCCTGAAGTCATATTTCGAGGGGTCACTGTGTGGGATAGAAAGAGCTGAGAAGATTTTAGAAGTAATGTGTGGTCAAGCACATACCTTCGATGTTTTAAGGAGGCTTTGAATCTGAGCGCTGATGGTGAGTTATCTCATTAGATGGGAGAGACCCAAAGCAGAGACGGGAAAACTAATGCCGTATCTCTCTTTCTTACTGATTGAATACGTGTCAGGCTCCTAGATCTTTCTGCAGGGGGCAGGGTCATTTTGAAGAAGAGCAACATATGATACACTTTTTGCTTTCACTCTGTGGCAGACCACACAGGAAGGAGTACTTGGCGATCTGATTTAATTCTGTGAATTTTTATTGAGTTGCCTGCAAGGCATGGTATTAACTACTGTGCGAAATCCAATGATTAATAAATGTTTACTTCCCTCAAGGAAATCTGGTCTGGAGGGAGAGACAGATTCTTAGATAAGCACTTTTGCAAGGCCATGGGATGTCAGAGAGTTTATAGGAAAAAGTTGTGGAGCACGCAATTAATTTAGGTATGCACATACCTTTTTTTTTGGTCAGTGGAGAAAGTCAGAGTTCAGGAAGGTTCTGGAGAAGGATGTGAAATGAAAAATGGCCTCGTAGGCAAGGGGCCCTCAGAAGTGGAGGAAGGAATGCATTTCCACAGGCAGAGCAGCTCTTGGAAGGCCTATGGTGTGTGTGGGGGAGCTGGAGGAGTGTGAGGGGGGAGACGGGATTGGAAAGATGGGTTCAAGTC